>OU753558.1:10942327-12192327 GCA_916701695.1 Agrochola macilenta
ATAATTTTAATCTAAAAACTTTTAAAGATATTTAAGAAAATTGATAAAAATTTACCATTCCCCCCCTTATCTCCGAAACTATTGAGCCAAAAATTTTGAAAAAAATGCAGAGAGTGGTTCTTTATAGATTACAGGAAAACCTATAAGAAGTCTATGGTCTTAAAATAACATAGTAAATCTCTCAATATTGTTGTTGTAATGTTAAGTTTGTTCTTGGGATTAAGAACGCGTTTGCAAAATTGATAGGTATGGAATCGAACTACTACGTTACATTGACAACGGCCAGCAGCGGGAATAGTGGTCAAGTGAACTAATTTTGATACTTTGTTTTTTTTTTTTTTTTTTTTTCTATCTCTCTTTATAATACATTGGTACCTCCAAAAATATTTCGTACTGTTCTTTAAATTTTTACAAACCTCCGGACTTGATGGAGTGACCTGAAGGTGTGTTTAGGTGACTGCTACTGGAACGCCTCGACGAGTAGGACTAGGTCTGCCGAGTTTGGACTCGTTTTGTTAGTTATGATGAGATCTTACCTCCGGACTTGATGGAGTGACTTGAAGGTGTGCTTCGCTAAATACTTCTATTAGTAAGTATGAATACTACTCGTTAATCTTGTTTATAATAAAGTGCATATTGTGTAACTTTCAAAACTGAATTGTTGTTCTAGATGCCGAGATATAAGGCATTTGGGAAAAGCTCTCGTAAAATAATTCATGCCTGTAGACATAACTTTAAGTTAGGTCTAATTGTCTCCTCCTAGAATTGATTGACCCAAGACAGGCGAAAAATATGGAGCTAAGAGCACATTCATCACATACTCACACAAATATTTTGGTCTCATCATAACTAACAAAACGAGCCCAAACTTGGCACACCTAGTTCTACTCGACGAGGAGTTCCAGTAGCAGTCACCGAAGTACACCTCCAGGTCACTCCATCAAGTCCCAGTCGAATAGGCATATATAAACTGTAAAAATCTGTGAGGATAAAGTTATAATGGTAATTAAAATCTATGAATACAAAATTATCTTACCATAGCAAGTATCAAATTTGGATTATCAAATATTTAGTATTTGTGCAGCGATCTTTTTCCACACGAGCCGCTGCAAACACGCAAAACACAGGGTCCACTCATGACAGCGGCCAAGGGCGGACAGAGGTTTCTTTCGAAATATTTGTGAACTGAATCAAAACAGACCAAAAATATAATAACCCTTAATGCAATCGATTAAGATTCATCCGTAATAGCAAAATATTTGAAAAAGTTATTTTCGGTTTTTATTTTGTTTTGCGGCTATTTGTGACATTTTTTCTCAAAGTTTTACAATTGAATTCGTCTGCCTACTAATAGTATTTTTTGAAATCTTTAAATATATTAATAATAGAACAAAACATGTACCTAAACTCAACCCGGTATCGTTAATTTTGTGGAAAATGGCAACGGAAGATCTTTTTTACAATATTAAAATTATTATTTTGAACAAAAAAGTTGCAATCATTTACAGATGAAGAACCAACCTATATGTGTTAGTTATTAGTTATATTTGATTCGGTTTTGTTTTGTCACAAAATGTACTAAAAACAGCATAATTTTTTCCGATTTGCAAACGCGCCCTAACTACGGAACCCTTCATTGTGCGTGGTCCGACACGCACTTGGCCAGTTTTTTTTTGTTGGTCTGAGGTTTATCGCTTGATTCATCGTTAGCTTACTTTATTACTTTGTTGCAGTGTATAAAACAGACAAAAGAGGATAATTTTGTTTTCTTAAAAATTGTTAGCGCCTTAATCGTTACAAGAATCAATCTTAAAGTGATATTATGACTACTCCTTAGCTTTTTGTATTCTAAGTTGTTAATAGGATCCTCTAGGTTCAATGGAAATTCGCGAATTTAAATAATTTCGAAATCGACCAGATGAATTGCTATTTTGAAACCACATTAGTTTACAAAACAACTGTTAATTACAGAGAGTGGCAATAATACTGCATGTAAAACCTGCCGCTTACAATGTTTGTAACTCTGACAGCTGCGTGGCAGGCACCTGTCAATCGTGCGCAGCCATCACCGGCGGATGACATTTGTTAACTAGCTCTATACGCGAATCTGAGGCACAAAAACGTGAATAATAATTACCAAATTATTGTACTTTTTTATTAATATTTTGGACACAAGTCATCAATTATTAGACTTCTAACTAAATGGAACAACATATTTTAAGGGATGATAGTGCTCATGAAAACGAACAACTTTTACTATCGGATCAACCATGAAAAAAAAAAAAGGTAGATATTGCATTGTATGAAACAGCAATTTTAGACAGAATCCAATAGCTAATCATTTCTCTTGCCCTTTTCCAATTTATTTGGGGTTTCTTCCTTAGACGTCATCTCGGTATTCACAGGGGGAGAATTCTAGCCATATCATCTTCCACGCAGCCCATCCATTGTTTCTTTGGTCTTCCCTTAATCCTTTTTTTTTGTTTTTTTGAGGGTGGGATATTATCGAATAACTTCTCCCGCTCTGGGCGGATCGGGAGGGCGTGTCAGACTCTTACTGACTAAAACCCACCCGTGTTCCTTCAGTTGCCTGTACGTTGCCAGGGGCCACGGTATCCCTTTCGGATTTTTCCGCGACCCCGGCAGGCATCGGTCCTACCGGACCCCTTCCGTTGTGCTGACATCTCTTTGAGGCGCGCGTTCCAATCGCAAATATTTTCAATAATCGTTATTTCTACCACCCTTTAAAATATATGACACTATTATTCTTAGACGTTATGATTTTATTGGAATGGAATGCGGAACGACGAGTAGAGTACCTACCTACAGTATGATCTTAATTCATGTTTGCGTATTCACAGTGCGTTGCCCAAGTGATGACGTGCACGTATGCGTACAATTGTTTATTAGATCTGTCCCCCAATCATTATATAAACGTCTTTATTGATCTATTTAATTCTTAGTGATTGTTACGAAAATTTGGTGAGGCCTATGTTCTGTAGAGAACTCCGGTGACTGATTGATTTATTGGCCAAATTAAATTGCTTTAAGATGTGAGTCAGATGTTTATGTGAAGACTATAGGATACGTCTTGTTGGCAGACACTACGTTATAGTGGTGCAACAGTGTAGAAATTGTATGGTACTGGGCTAGCTTAGTGGTCGTTAAGTTTCTTTTGAAACCACCGTACCTAATTCTAGATTTCGCCTTTGATCCAGTTTGAAGAAGTTACGGGCTCAATACCTCTTCTTCTTTTCAACTAGCTATGCTTCTCGGTAAAAGGAGCAATGTAATGGACTCGACTGAAGTTCGACACGTTCTAGGTGGACGTGATCAACGAGGTATTTCAGGTGTAAAAGCATTGTAGATGGGTCAAACTACACCAGAATCACCGGTAGCAATTTTCCTACATAAAATAAAATAAAGAAAAGCACCAACAGATTGATTTTCCGATAAATTAAGTGCTGAATTCAATTGCTGAAAACAATTACGACACAGCTCGTTCTCGCGTCGGTCCGCCCAAATCTTGTTAACGCCCAGAAAATTCAGTTGGTTTTCTTGAAATTTCTGAATGTTTCCGAAACAGACGATGTGGTGACTCGTGCCAGTAAATCGTGTCTCGAAAATACATTAACACTTAACATTTGCATGCACAACATTCGAACAAGTCGGACAATTTAGCATGTCCGCGTTAGCTTCCAACAAGGCGCACTGCGCGCGCATTCAGATAATAGTTTAGTAGCCAAATTGTATGTCTTATCATTATCATCTCGCAACAATACTAATCGTCGAATTAGCCTTAGCTCGTTAATAATTGAGTTCGTCAACGCTTCATTAATGTTGATGAACACTTTATTTACTGAGGCACGGATTAATTAAGCAAGTGTTTGTTTTATGTACCCTGCGTTGGTACTGAGACAATAAGACAACAATGTGGGTATAATAGAGTTTTTTTTACTTTGGATGCTTTCAAATTGGGAAACAATGATCTAAAATGATGTATATTTTATAATGTACCTACCACCTATGCTAACATTGTGAACCGCAAATAAATATATTGAGTATTGAGTATTGAGAATGAAACCGCTTGATAACAACGCGACAGCAGTGGACCACAGTGCAATTGTCAGCTGCATGCAGTCGCCATTACTGAAATCGCCCTTATAGTGTCAGTGTGTCAGACAGAATGCCAATTTTTCGGATGTCTACATTTTGGTATTGATTATACTTTTGTGTGCTGTTTCAGTAGGACGTAGGTAGTGACTCACTGCCAATTTGGCCCCGTCCAACGAGACACTTTGGACAAAAGCTATCCGATCCTGTGTATTCGATATCACACATTAGATGAATAAATTGTCTTTTTACTATAATATTCTACAGACATAACTTCGTGTTTCGAATAATTGCACTACCTGAAATTTGTACTGAAATATACAAATTACACTGAAGTATTAGAAGCAATGGATTGGAATGGAAACTTGGTTCAATTCAAAGATTGCAATATTAATGTGTCGTCTATATATTTGAACTAGCCGCGAGGGCCGCTGGGGGATTCGTTGCCATAAAGGGCAGATTCAATGAGCATATACATTGAATATTAATGTCTGTAATTTGTGAGACAAAACCAAAATCATCTTCGAGACATTAGAACAATGACATGCTAGTTTTTGTTTTAGATAACCTTAATTAACTGCAAGGAGTGCATCCTTTTACGAACAACGAAGTTCTGACAATTAACAGATGTAGGCAACAAGGAGTGACAGCGATTGATTGAGCTTATATATATAAATAGTAGTAGCAATATGATAACAATACTATTATTGTTCACAATCTAGTTCCACCTCAAAGCGTGTTCATCGGAACACACTTTAAGGTTGACTGACTAGGTGGTGGACTGGTCGGTGTTCTGCTATTTTAATAGATATCACAGTACCTACTGTTTTAAACAAGCAGTTTCGTTTTTACTCCTTCTGCACGCGTAGCATGAGCACCGTTTTGTCGACGGAAGAGTAGATAAAAGTGACGTTCCGTGTAGACAGTACGACGGCACCAAAGTAGCAAAGACTCAACTGCACTTTTTACGAAATTCACTCTTTTACATAAATCGACTCAGAATCCTTTAGATTTTTTTTTCTGTTTGATTGGCAATTTTTACTCATATTAAGTCACGTATATAAAGAAAGCTAAATTTTTTTTTTTAATGTGTCCAAGTAGGTACCATATTTTGGAACAAAAAAATATTACAGTAATATTGGTCTTAACCATTTCCTTGGTAATGCCCTATTAACTAAATGATGTAAAACAGAAGATGATAGCTTTGTTCTTTTATTAATTATTACAGTGCTGCGTTCAAAACGCTCTCCTGTAAAATCATGATTTTGTAGATAACCGTTTATACTTTGTGGCCGTCGAGTAGAAAGTTTTCTACTGTCTTTAGCATGGCGATTACAAAATCAAATTGTCTTCACTAGCTTAAACAACTGTCAGTTGTCAGTGTGATTTTGACAGTTTGAGATAGAAAACTTTCTTCTGCAATAGTCTACATAGAAAAGGACCTAGACAAAGATCGATAAAAACGAAAGACAAAATGACAGATTGTAGAAAGATTTCCACGGTGCGATGTCTAAAATGGAGAAACGAAATGTCACTTTGTATAGAAAGAGCTGTGTCTATTCTTCGTAGAAATAGAAAGCGTCATGCCACGCGTGGATGGTGCCTGTTTAAATTGGTTTTGTTTATCTTACTTTCTTATCACAAAAAACAATTATCTCTCTAATCGCGTCATTTATTTAACTATTAACTTTGATGTAATAAAGCATATTCTATCTTCAATCTATCTATAATACCGTCTGTTCAAAGCGGGCGGGCATGTGACGTAATTATGTCTCCGTCTATATCCGTTAGGGCACGCTGCCAAAGCCCGGGGCAGTTGCTTATCGTCTGTCGCCTGAACTACTGAAGCATGCGTGCTGTGACGAATCGTGGAAACGCGTCAGGTATGACAATGCGAATGTCTCCCCAGTTTGAGTCAGATTTCAAGTAGTTATATGTTGGGTGGCTGAGTAATCTGTCTGTGGAATCATATGTAGAGCAGACGGGCTATACGCTAAGATGATATATGAATGTATAGGTACGTTAACTCAAAACTAAAGGTGTCCTCCGAAAGGTCACTGCCGCTAGCGTAGTATTTAATCAAAATATTCTTGAATGAAGAAATAAAAATGTCAGTAGGTACTTATGTCGGGATCATAACACGCGATGATACTTGGTTTAATTCGACTACTCTTTGAAGGAAAGTGAGCGAATGAAGTGTATCAGCTACATCAGTCTTATCTCTTAAAATAAATAAACAAAAACGAACAAAATATCGCTATGACAAACGGTATGGTTAAAGTCCATAAAACGAACATTCTGTATAATCCCAAAATCCCATCAGCGCAACAAATAAATCTTTTTAATCCCATTCGACAAATACATCCTGTAGATATAGGAAAACAGAAAAGCCTTTATATTTTCATAACGACCTTGTGTTTTATTTTTTTTACCTTTTTGGATTGCCCGAAAAACTGAAGACGAGTGTTTGATGCTCGGGTCAAGTAAATTTTTGGCAAATATTGTTGGTTTTCTGGGTTACTTAATTATTCGTTGTCGAACCTGATTTGCCACGCAGCATGCATGTAATTATTGAACAAATAAGAACAAATTCAATCCAGGGATATGAAAGGCCCGTAACGGAACGGAAAATACCGATGTACGTGTCTGTGTATGTGTGTTTTTGGCCTATTCTGCCAAAAACATAGGTATTTCGTGTTTATTAAACTAAAACACAAATAAAATCAAAAACAAAATATCGTAGTAAATATAAAGAATACGAAGTCAGTGAACTGTTGGCAATATCCACAAGATAAAACATTGCAGGGAAAGTTTGTAGCTGTTGATCGAGTAGGGTGTTACTTCGACCTGAAAACTTTATAGCCTTCAATTTCTCTGAATGGTACTGAATGTAAAGACAAAAGAGCGTTCTCTTATGATCCGAGAGACTCGTGCATATATTTTTTCTTGTTTATAAACAAGATATGAACGAAAATTTAATGACCTTTTTGTATATCAACCCGAGCTTTGACCGCTTCGAACTATGTTTACCTTTGCAGAGTTTTCTCACTTGCTCTTTAAACTGAAACTCGCTATATTCTGAAGATAAACCTGGTAAATGATAAGATATAAATTCAGAAAGTTTTGTTTAAATTTTGCATTATGTGGGCACTTACAAATCGAATCTCTATTGCTACGTTTTTCATTCTATTCCGAAGTGGAAAGCTATATTAATTCTGGTTTTTCCTTAAACGTATTCATAAATTATGTGTTTACGAATGAAAAGGTGCACGGATCTAACCTTTCGTGATCAGGAACAAATGTGAAAAAAAAAAGAATATATATAGGATAATCTCAACTCGACATAAAACCTTCTTCTAAATAAAAACTCCTCAATTCTTTTTCTCGAATAATCTCGAGGTTATTCAAAGAGCAAAAGTTTAATTTATGAAACGAAAATCTCCTGCAAATGTGGCAATCAGGTGAGGGTGAAAAAATTATACTGCGAATAATCCACTCTCACTGTAACTTATACCATTTTGTAATGGAAATATGCGGTTTAATTTTGGAGCTCGTGCGGCGGCAATATTCGGTAGTTTATATTTTCACTGGCAAATATTAGCAGTGGATTTAAATTTACATATTTATTTAGTCGTTTAATTGCAAAATAAGTAAATTAACATCGGTAATCAGTTACGATCATTTGTATGTTTTAAAAATTTTGTCCTTGGATTATTTACCAAATTTATCGTGAGATTACGCTGTGTGGGGTAATTTTAGGGTTCAGAATTGATGACTACGTGACAGGTATTATAGAAGATTTCCGAAAATCTTATCTTATCTTAAAAACAATTGTTTCTTAATGTTTTGGTAAGTATTTTTTAGGTATCGCAACGGACATGTAATCAGAGTAGTTTTACAATTTCGGTAATACCATTTATTACCGAAATTGTAGAGCAGTCAGTCTTCATTGGAACAATAGTGAAAATGTCGAGTTTTATTCCCTACAAGCACATTTTCTGAGTTGACTGCTAACCAATCACCTATAGTTTGAATTGTTCAATTCCTACGCAGAACAATTCGTACCAATTGCTTGGGTACTTTGACCTCAATATAGTTGTTCTGAACTCGAGTCTTACGTTCAAAAAGTGCTGTGTTCCAGCCTAATTTGAATAAATGATTTGAATGCAGGCAGGCATTCTATTCATTGCTTGCATGGCTTGTAAACGAATTCTGTTTACAGTAGAAATTCTTGTGATAAAAAATTACCTGAACACTGAAACCTATTTATCAAAAGGTAGTAACAAAATTAAGTTGCATTGTTGAAACGTTGTTTCAGTGAAATGATTAAGTGTCTTGTTATCATAATCTTGTTTACGGTTTGTGTAGATTCTAGAGGACAAGTTTATCTTCACTCTTTGTATATTCTGCAGCTTAAAGAATAAGCTTTGGTGGAAAGAGAATATTTAGCGCTGCAAGTTTTGTGCAAGAAATAATTATGCATTTTTTAACAGCCAGAGAAGACCAGAATTAATAGAATTTGGCACACCGCTGAACTCCTGGCAAGACATATTGATGACAAAAAATATTGTAGATGTTTTGACATTATCTCGTAGTCGGGTAGATGCGTAGCAGTCTACGCGGCATAGCAGTTACAGACCTGCTACGCCGCGTAGGCTATTGCTACACGTAGCTAACTCTTTGTCTGTGAAAATACTATAACCTGACAGAACCTAAAGCAAGCACCATGAGCACCGTTTAAGGTGAAATTTCCTAATTAACTTTGGCGGTGTAAGCATACTAAATAGCTCACAGTCTTAAAGTATTGCAGACAATTGATATATTACCTCAATTCAGACATTTTCACGAAAGACTTTTCAGTTAGTTAGTCAATCGCGCGTGGTTGGTCACAGTTCTTACCTAATCCATTTGGCCTAGCTTAGTTACTGCGACCAACTTTGAGAAAAGGCTAGAGCTAAAAGGAGGTTCATTTATAAAAAAAAAACTACCTATCGTTAGAAGATCAAAATGTTTTTAGAGGCTCATTTATTTAAAAAGCGTACCTGCATCATTACAAGACTAAAAAAGTATTAGGGAATCATTTATTAAAAAGCTAGGCTTAGGTCATTAGCAGGTCATATATGATCAAGATCAGGGGATAAGTTATGTAAGATCAAGTAAATATTTCCCATAAGATATTTCATAAATTCCTGTTAATGTAGCTGATGAAATGATAAGATGTTGCGACTGATTGATATTAATAACAATAGCCAATTAAATCATAGGACAAGATATTTTATTGGATACAGTCCCAGAAACCGGGGCCGAGTTGACTGAATGATTATTAATCAACTTACTTTGTCCGGTCATTGGCCTTACAAGGTTTTGTTACTATTAAGTTGTCAAAATCACTTGGCACTTGTTATGTTTTTCACCATATAGTGTTTCTCCCTTACATTAAATGTTTTAAATTTATTTAAAACTTACTTCTTTACTATATATAAGTCTAATATTAATGTGTTTTACACATAAACTCTCCGGAGCAAATTCTCAAAATATCGGTGAAAACCACATCAAAATCCGTTGCGTAGTTTAGAAGAACAACGCGGTCACACAGACAGACACGAAAAGCGACTTTAATTTATATATATTATGTATAAATTCAGCATACCTACCAAATCATAGTTTAGTTATTTATGGAAATAAAATTGTTCCTATTACAATCCCGCAACCAAGAAAAACGTTCTTAACAAAAAGGAAAAACCAAAACCTTTTTTAATTTTATCATTTTGAAAACAAGAAAAACGCTAGACGGAATTAAATACTTGAATAAGTAGAGCGTTTTTAACAAATAATGGTTCCCCTGAGACGCCATTACATTTCTCTTGACGGTTATTGAATTATTTTTTGAAAAGTTCGAAGTTCATGCAATAATTTAGTTCCTCCAGCTCTGAATTTTATTGTATTTTCTTCTTTATGAATAGCTAGTTATGCCTTTTTTTTTTTTTTGGTTGGGAAATCATCAAATGACTCCTCCCGTTCTGGGCGGAGCGAGAGGGTGTGTCAGACTTTTACTGACTAAAACCCAACCGTGTTCCTTCCGTTGCCTGTGTGCCGGGGCCGCGATATCCCTTTCAGACAAACCCGAAACCCCAGCAGGCATTGGTCCTTCCGGACCCTGTCAGTTGGTGCTGACATCCCTTTGAGGCGCGCGTGGAACACAACGCGCCATCGACATTCGTCGCGTCATTTGTGCCCGGTTGATGGCAACAGGCTCGCCCCCTATTACATGGGACTTAAACATAACTGGCGAAATGTGGGTGTACTATAACTAGGTGCACCTCTGCCTAACCCTGCCGGGAATACAGGAGTGATGTTATGTGTGTCAGTGGGTAATTAAATCGTGTATAAGAAAAAAATATTTCTAGCAAAGTACGAACAATCCCGTTATGCATTGCTCGATCTGAAGTCCAGCTGCAGAACCTCGCTTTCGGAAACCGCACTGTACCTACCTGAGCTTTGAACGCTGGACAATTAGACAGAAGACAGATAATTATACAGCTCGGTACATATACCTTTCTAATATTAATAATTAATAACAGTATATTATTGTCCCGAAAGAGTCCTAAACGAAACTATGTGACCGTTTCCATTAATGGTAAGCTGTGTATCGGAGCGAGTAAGATGTGCTATGAAGATGCGCCGCCACGAGGTAGCTGTGCGAGGAAGATGCGCAGCTCGAGCTATGTAATGCAATAGGCAATAGGGAAGGCATGGGGAGCGGCTGCGGCTGCTCTGCACATATAGCTACACCACCGCGCATTCATAGCACGCATCCTCCAATATAAAAAAACATAGCTTAGTTGAACCCGTTTCCACCAGTGCTATGCTATGTGGATCAATGAATATGATTGGTGAATATCAAACGCATCCATAGCAACGTAGCATAGCACATCTCTGGTGAAAAGGCTCAAGGCGGGTTGGGACGGGTTGAGCGACTCGCCTCTCATGCACGAGGTTGTGGGTTCAAATCCGGGCACGTACCAATGTCAGTTTTCAATACCTACATATGTACTTTCTGCGTGAAGGAAATCATCGTGAGGAAGCCTGAAATCGCCAACCCGTCCAATCTACCTACTATTAAAAACAAATCTTTCATGTTCAATACATTCATATTTGTATTAGACAGGCGCCAGTGAACTTACGACCTTGTTGCTGAGAAATATTTCCCAAATCCTTTGAGATTATGTGAAGTAATGCGTGTAATAACTTCGGAATTTGTTAGATTTTTGATAGTATTTTATCAAATGTTGTAGTGAGCATGAGGTCTAGCTAAGTTTTGGTCAGACTAGTACTACTAGTAGTTAAGCAAATATTTTCAAAGTGAATAAAACGGACTTATAACTCAAAGTTTAAATATATTTAATATCATTAAAACCGACTAAAACATTGTTTCAACACTTGATTAATTTAAACACTAAAGCCCCTATTTTCATTTCATAGCTCTGTTCTATTAGAGCGATGCAAATTTACAGTGTTCTTAAAACAAATAGGTATCTACCTAGGTCCCTTACCCTAAGATATTAGACTTAATAATCTTTGCTTATGCATGTGTATTGCCCTAAGCGCAAACTACGTTGAACCGTGTAGGAGTCAGACTGTTATGGCAAACACTAAAGATAATGAAAACAAATGAACAGAAGCCGAGAATAACAATCCTTGCTTCTACCCAGAATTTGGGTACCCCTTGTTTATGGTAAACCGATAAAATATTGACCCTGTATATAAAGGACTCCCAAAAAAAGTATCTGAGAAATAAAAAACAGGAAAAAGAAACAACTTAACATTTACGAGCATGGCAACTTATTCTCGCGATGTAAAACTTTTTCAAATAAACATTTAGAGGATGAAACTGCTGTAGTGTGCTCAACATGCCCGAGGGTCCCAACTAATTGCCAATTAAGGAGCTACCCAAAGTTGCTTTAAGATAAAGTCGGACGTTGATAAAGAAAAACGATGTATTTATCTCACACCCCATTTTATATAATAAGCTAGCTTTATTTATAAAAAACTAAAAGTTAATTGAATATTTAGCTTGTGGGCTTTTGTTAATATATTTTTCGTTTTAGAAGTTTTGTTGAAATATTTTTTTGTTCATGAATTATATTCTAATACCGTTATTAATTTCAGGTGTCCGACTTGGTTGTAAAAAATATAATTATTTTCCTACACAATTTTCTCTTACATACGATAATTGGTTTAAGTGACATCTAGTGGCGGAGCTCGCACTTACCTAGTTTCCGAGCCCACTACGGTCCAACCCCGCCGGCGTCGCACGGCGCGCATTTCAGCCGTCACGACGCGGTCGCGGGTTCGCCGGTGGCGCGCGTTCATCGATATTCGCGCGGTGGCGCTCTCGTCTGTCTCTGCGATTGGCAACATAGTCCCTTGGTTCGTTTTGAGGACAAGAGGTGTTGGCACTAAAGTCTAGATGTCGCTGTTTTAAATCTCGTCACATTATGTCACGGTTCCAAGAAACTGGTTGGAGAAAAGTATATTGTGGCAACTTATTGAGTAGCAAAATAACGTATTTTGGCGTAATTTATGAAGACCTACTTACGCAACTATAAATAACGATTTCGTTATATAAATAAAGATAAAAAAAGATATGTTGGTAGTTATGTATTAAGTAGGTAAGTAAGTGTTGGAAATAGAATTTAGAAGAAAATCTTGAAAACCACCGTCCAAAACAAAACTTATAATTTTCGTAATTTCAATAACGACAACGATTCACTTACTGAAAAAAAACAAAAAATTGTGGTCAATTTTATTAAGCAACTTTTACTTTGTACAATTTCTTGCGAAATAGTGTTTAGATTTTCGTAGAAAACAGCAAATTAATTGAGTTGTTAGTTTTACTTAGAGCTGAAAATATTGCCTTCTATAAGTAATGCTAAATTATTATAATAGGTGTCTCGTCTTCACCTATTAATAGGTAGCTACCTACCTACCTTACTCTCTAAGATACAGAAACAACATTAATATTCACAGTCTTATGTTTATTTTAATATTAAAATATACACAGTCTTTGATTACAGGAAATTCGAAACGAGAAATAGGTCCCAAAACATATTATTTTGTCCCCTAGAGAGGTCGTTTCATTTCGGAACGAGACGTACCTAAACCCGAGTTTGTAAACAAACTATTGTTACATTATGGTTACATTTTACACTGAATAAATACAATGAGATAGTAGTAAAAAGTAAGTTGTAGTTGAAAGTGACCTTAGTAGAAAATGTAAAGTTAGCGAATGAAACTAGCTAAGCTGTTTGTTTGTTGTATCACCAATATTAATGTTTAAATTCAAATCATTCATTAAACGTAAGTTGTGCCAGAAAGCGTTTTATACCATTAAAGATTACGTTGAGGACAAAAAGGCCTGGGATTAAGCTGCTTCATTTTATTTTATTTTTTTACAGTCAGAAATTTGGTTTTTAATTTAACATTTTTTTTTCAATCATTTGTACCACTATATGAATATTTACTTTGTGAAGTATAATATATACATATTTTTTTATATTATTGTGAACGTGAGGACTATGTGGATCATATATTTTTTTTTTTTTTTCTTAATTATTTTTAATGATAATCTGGCAGCTTGAGTAATTTATGCGGCCTACCCAAACGTCCTTTCTTTGGTATTGTTCGTCGAATCGCTGAGCTCCTTAAACCCTGAGTTGAGCTGCACGGTCACTGACAAATGCGTGCACTGACTGGACAGGTCCTCTCAATCTGTGTGGTTCTTTCCTCAAAAGACCATCTCAGACACCAATCTACATGATCTTCACATGATCTGACCAAGATTATGTCTGGACTTTAAAAGAGACTGTGACCTCTGAGTTTGTTTCGGCCTTTCTTCTCGGAGTAGTCAGATAGGAAACGCCGACCTCATCTATTTAAAAAAATATGATTGACGTGTAAAAGTGTTTTGTCCAAACTCACTTACAGAAATAAAATCATTTCATTTATCATTTATCATGCCAAATTATTTATCAATCAACAATGCTAGCTTGTTCGTCACACATTTATATTTAGTTCATATTTGTACGTAAGTAAATAGATTTCGGGTTCTCTAAGTGCCTACCTATCTATCTAAATAGCGTCAGGGAAATGAATTGTTAAGCAAATTGACTACCTACTTAAATTGTCAGTAAATTCAAACCACAACTGTCAATCTTTGACAGTTGTATAAAATGGCTATACTCCGCACATTGACTTGGCACACTTGCGCGTTCATTGGTTAGCTAAATAACTCGGAGTTAACAGCTAACTCAGAGTTAACAGCTAACTCAGGGTTAATCCAATAATTCTCTTTGGATTAACCCTGAGTTAGCTGTTAACTCCGAGTTAATTAGCTAACACATGAACGCGCAAGTGGCCCTAACTCTCTTTGGATTAACTCTGAGTTAGCTGTTAACTCCAAGTAATTAAGCTAATCCATGAACGCGCAAATAGGCCTCAACCCTGAGTTAGCTATTAACTCCGAGTTAGCTGTTAACGCGCAAGTTGGCCTAAGGATGTCAATTTGCTTATCAATTAATTACCCTGACTGTGGTTGCTATTGTAAACTAGAAGTCAAAGGATAAAGTGTAACGTAATTGAGAACGTGTTCCTAGCTTGAGGATAAAGATTTACTTATACCTCTATATATTGACAGACTATAAGCGGCTTTAGAAAAGGATCGTCCTAGACTTCTAGCTCTAAATAGGTAATAATCATAATGTGGTCTGTTAAATATTGTTAAAAAATTCTGTTGACTTACAAGTAGCATAATTTTAGAGCTCCTAGAGACGCCTCTGGGATTATCCTGTATCACGAGCGGCATCGTGATACAGGATAATCCCAGAGGCGTCTAACATTGTAATACCTTTATTATTTATCTAAGATCCAGATTTGTATTTTACCAATTTGGATTCTGAATAAATATTTATTTATTTAATGATAACCAAATTTATTCGTTGGTTGGGTTGAGGCTGGCACAAGAGCGTGGGGTTGACAAGAAAAGAGAGGCCAAATGCCCAGCTGTGATTGTGAAGACGCGCTGTGAATGTTGATGATGATGGGTTGTAGATTTTCCATTTCCAAACCTACATCTGAATGAGTCGTCCACCACGACCCATATCAGGTTCACAAGGGACTGAATCCTGAGATAAATGTTAAGATATTATAGCCTCCAACCGTTTATTGCAAAAAATGCGGGTTTTTCTTAGCTATGGACAACCCTGAAGAAAATCACTATGCTTGGCAAAAGTCTTTATTATAGCGCATTGTTATTATTGGCACACCTGCGTACATTCCTACTACGCAGAAGGTAATAATTGTTTTACACAAGTCAAAACATAAACATAACATTACGCATATATTTCCGAATGGTTAGGTAGGGAAGTACAAGGTTCAATACAGGGTTAGTTAGTTAGTTAATTAGGGTTCAGAGTTCAATTTCCTAGCCTTGCAAACTGTTATTGGGCTTTTAGTAGCAGCCTGGAGTCAGCAATCGTGCACGGTTAATGGTAAAAGCCTCACTTTTTCTATGTAGAAACCTAACCTAGCCTATTTTTTCAGGAAGGCGTGATTTTATGTACCTAGTTGAAAACGGGTAAAATATTGGCAAGCCTATGTTTGCCATAGTATAGCCCATATCCCATTCCATGATGGTATAATAAACCCTTAGAGTTTGACTGTTGGTAAATAAGAACTTAGTTAAAATTCATAATAAAAGAAATGCCATTCATTACGATTAAAACGTCGTTGACCGAAGTTCAAATGGCGTATGAGTGAAAAAAAGTGTAATTTGGCAGCCATGACGAAAATACATTTAGGTAATGACAGCTGTATGAGATAAAAATGTTATTTTTGAATTTATTGCTCTAAAAACAACATCAATTTTCCTAAAATTTTCATCGTCCCATTACGTATTTTAATATTTCAGTCTTTATAAAACGATTGTCATTTTGATACTTAGGTAAGTGCTAAAAGCATAATGAAGACAACATAGTTTATAATATTAATCTTTATAAGTAGGTACCTAGGTAAATTGAATAGGGATAACGATCTTAAAAAAACCGTCAGGTAGATTATTAAAAAATATTGGACATGTATTTTTTCTTTTTTTACGCAATCAAAAGATTACGGCGATACATTGAGTTAAAATGTGGCATGACGTCACTTTTCATTAATAAGATAAAGCAAAAAATACGTGTCTAATACTTTTTATTTTATGACTGACGGAGTAAATTTTTTTTTTTTTTAACCAAGCGTGTTCCCTATTTCGTAAAGAAAACTGCAATATCTACTTACAAAACTAGGGAAAACACTGCCTATGTACCTACCTTAATTTAAATACGGTCAACCATTACGACGTTTTGTTTGACAAATAGATTTGGCACCAAATCCTTTGTGTGCTATAGTACTAAGTATTACTTGCAGTTTGTTTGCTTCTCAGAGTCATTCAGTCAGTTCATTGTTCGTCCCGCCTAAAGAGAGGTAAACAAATCCTGCGGGTTGTTTGTCATTAAGCTCCTGTTTCATGATCCTCGTTTAAGAACGACCAGCTCAAGTGTAAAAAAAAGCTTGTATAATATTTTTTATTGTATTTTATTTTCTGTCAGATAATCTAACCAAAATCTTCTAAAAATCGCTTTTAGCGATAAGACCGCCCATTGTGTCACCCTATGTAACATTTCTAAATTTATTTCTGTAATTTGTATGGTGTGCATAATAAAGAATATTCTATCTATCTAACCAAGACTTATCCGGAGAATCACCTCCGGTTAAGTTGGTTGGTGGTTTCTTATCAAGAATAGGCAGAAAGTCCAAAAGCCTAAGTTTATTTATGGCCACCTAAATAATATATCCCAGCCAGTTGAAAATCAATGGTCAAATCTAAGTCGTAATTTACAGTAGATACGGTTTTCTTTCAAGACAAGGTAGGTCTAATTTATATTTTTTTTCTTAAGTTCAGCCTGACTAGATTTAGTAAGTAGGTTTCAATGGAAAACCGAATCACTGTAACAGAATTATTATTTCTGTAATAAAATATTCAAAGGAAAATAATTTCGAATTTATGAAATTGGAGGTAGGTACCGCCGACTGAAAAGAAAACAAAAACATTATGTATCTTCAGCACTGAGTAGTTGGTGAAAAACACAAGTATTGTAAGTAGGTCTTTACTACTTACAATACTTGTGTTTTCACCAAGGTTGAGATTACAATGAGATGTACTATACGTTGGTCAAAGAGGTGGATAAGACCCAATTGTCTTTAACCATAACCTAGTAGGTATATCTAGTTTAATGTAAGTTAATTACCACCAGAATACCCGCGAATTTTTGCGTTGTCGCATAACTTTTTAATTAGTCGAGATTTATTTATCATATTCTTTACTAGCTGCGCGCTGCGGTTTCACCCGCATAAGTCTCGATTCCGTGGGAATATCGGGATAAAAAGTATCTTATGTCCTAACCCAGGTCATGGTCTACCCATGTGCCAAATTTCATCCAAATCCAAATCAAATTTATAATATTAGTTAGGAAGTTAGGATGGCACCTCTTTAGGTCATGATCTATCCGAATATCAAAAAATATTTGACCCAAGTCTTTAAAGTGAGAGAGGCGTAAACATTTATTCGATGTTACAATGTATGGTTAGAGATACTTTGTTCATATTATGATGATTGGCGTGACAGATGAATACAAATGCAATCACGACTTTTTTACGACGTTAAAATGAGGTTCGACAAAGTTTGATTACAATATTAATTACTCCTTTAAATGATCAATAGTGGAAAACTCAACTTTCGATTAATGCTTTAAAATAAGCAATATGGATGTTGCCAGGGAAAAAGAAACTATTTAGTCCGTCAGGCAGATAATAAAAACATATTAGACACGTATTTTTTGCTTGTATCATATTAATAACAAATTGCTTAGATAAAACGCATTAAAGTTGGGAAGTGGAGGCTCGCTATGTCACATGTCAGTATAAAATCTACTGGGGAGTGACGTCATGCCGCATTTTAACTCAATGTATTGCTGTAATCTTTTGATAACGTAAAAAAGAAAACATATGTGTCCAATACTTTTTTTAAATATATCTGACGGACCATTTTTTTTTCAACCTCCTTAATACCATTGCCATTTTTTTTTTTGTTGACCGTCTTCCTTCCCTGGTCCCATATTAGTTGGGGTCGGGGCAAGCCGTTTTCTTCTCACAGTATTTAGTGTCAAGCGTCACGCTATCATTCTATCCCTTCTCTTTCATAACATTCCTCAGAAAATCCATGCATCTTTTATTTTGAAAGAAAGAAAGAAAGAAACGTTTATTTGGACACAGTTCGTGAAACACAAAATAAAACAAAGTAAAATTAGTATTATTATTAGTATTTTTTGCTTTCCTCTTTCCTCCATCCATCAACATTTATATTCGTCATCACTCTTTTAGTACCATGCGTTTCTCCTCATCCCATATCAAGCCAAACGATTTCCTTTCAACTTTTCTGTCACTGTATTTTTTTATGGGGAATATATAAACGTATTTTAAAAATAATGTTTCACACTTAAGATGTTTGGCTTTAAAATTAATTGAATGAACTATATAAATAATGGTTTCCACTATAAATATGCTTAGCTTTAACTGTCCAACGCGCGAAGTTAAAATAGTCGTTAAGTTTTCTGAAATTTTCCAATTTTCTGCGCAATTTTCAAAAAAATAAATCCGTAAGAACATTTTCCTTACAATAACAAACACAACAAAAAAAGAATAAGCGACATTGATCCAGCCGTTCACGCGTGATGCCGTGACCAAGGGAAATAGGGATTCATTTGTATAAATTAAAAAAAAGGAATAAACTATGAACTATAAATTTAACTCGCAAAAAGGTTAGGTTAGAACTGTGACCCCCAAAAACGAATAGGATATAATAGAAAAAATAATCTTTTCAGTTTCGGTGTTGGTTTTCGACACAGTTATAGTGCAAACCATTATTTTTGTTGGTATTTTAATTATGTCGTTTATGAAATGATTACTTTATAGTGTATATTTATTTTGTAAATTTGGTTCATCTTTATTAAAGCGATAATATTAAATTATAGATGTATTAATATTTTAAAGTGCTGATATACAATTTTATACCTGTTTTCATCAAATTTAAATCAATCTGCCTAGCCATTGCCCAACTATATTGGGGTTGGCATCCAGTCTAACCGGATACAGCTAAATACCAGTATTTTACATGGAGCGACTGCCTATCTGACCTCCACAACCTAGTAACTGGGTAATATGATAGCCCTTGGTAAGACTGGTTGTCAGACTTTCGGGCTTTTGCCGACCCGTAACGACTCATCCTATTGTTAATGTTACCCAAGCGGGGTGATTAGTTCAATCATTTTCGTTCCTTGTTTTCAGCAGTAGTTATATATGTTTTCAGATAGGTAGATAATGATTGAATGGTGTTTAGCATCTTTCAGGTTCTTGTTTTCATCAATGTCCAGCTAGACTTTGTACAAATATTTTCTCTGGAAAGTGGGACTACTTTATCAATAAACGGGTAAAGCATTCAAAGGTTATTCTTGAATTATTGTAACGAATTCCATTTCAAACATTTTGTATAAAAACAACTGGAATTTTGGCAGCGGTATTCAGAAATATGACCTAGAAAGCTTATTTAAATTGTTTGTGGATACAAATATTTCAAACTAAAGAAATTATGATTAATGAACTAGCAGATGCTGAGGGTAGGTAAACATTCAGTTCATTCCAGAGCAAAAAGGACTCATTACAGGGAAGTAATGGCCATCGTTTGCTCAATGAATGCAGTGATGAAGGTATAAGTTCAAACAGTTGTCTTGGTCCAGTCTATAATGACCATAACTAAGTACAGTACAACTATTTTCTTAATGTCCCTCGGCAAACTTCGTGTTTCGTTCGGATTTCTATCAGTTGCCCTTTGCACTTGGTAATTGTGGTTGATGGCAACGCGGGCGCAGCGGTGGGAATCAATACTTACAAGCACCAATTGCAAAGGGCAACTGATAGAAATCCGACGACTGACGAAACACGAAGTTTGCCGAGTTATCTAAGTTTAAGGAGATCAAAGTTTGCTAATCATATTTCTAAAAGTCATCGAACTAAGTCGTTAGTATTGCATGTTTTATTAAAATTAAAAATCTTACATCTGACAATGCTAAGGGTAACATAATTATAATTATTTTAATTGTGTTTTAATTCAGATTCATAACAGACTATCAATACTTATACTCCATTTGAAATAAGATTAGACATTTAAATTAACCTTTTCTACAGTCCGTTTAACCGATTTTAACTTCTATTGCGTTGGTGGCATGACAAATGGCAGCTGCAGAATACAGTTGGTATTGTAACTACTTTTTAGCTTTTATGCCTACGATATAGAAGTCAAAATCGGTTGAACGAACTGTTTATTAAAATGTCTGTCTGTGACCAGAAGGCTGGCCTATTCTTCGGCCAGAGAATCAGCATTGCCATACCACGTGGCAATGCTGCCAGCGTTTTGGGGACTTTTCCTGTTGATAGCGATGCGGACGAATCTTTTGATGCCCTAAGATTGTTCCCCCCCACCTCTTTCTTATATAATTGTACATATTATTATTATTATTACATATTTTAAGTCCGTTAGTTTTTAAATCGTGTAAATACGTGTGTGTAAATAAAGATATTTTATTTCAAATGGAGTATATTTACGTCACAATAGAAACCAGTTCTGCCTAACAGTAAGTACCTAAATAGTGATTAGTTTATCAATCATTTACTTAATTAGGACAAACTTCACACTAATCCTAGCAACAAATATAGGCACATCCATAATAATATGAAGTAACTTTGTAAAGGAAGAATAGTTGTTTTCGCTTACTAAAAGGGTTTTACACAACAATGGTCAATTTGTTTCTTGATTTGGATGTTATATTTGGTGGTTTTCCTACGAACAACTTACGTCTATCAACTTATTACCTACTGAGCGTATTAAAAGTGTATTGTTGCCTTACATTATGTGGTAGGACTAAGCTACCAATAAATTATCTGTTGAACACTGCTGATATATGGAGAGCTAAGCTAGAAAACCTGATTACATTAACGAACGCAATATCCTTATTTGCTCTACAGTAAATTGCTTGTCAAATACAACTGATAATTTCGACAGAAATTTAAATTACTACGCGTTAATGGTAATAGGCTCGCCCTTTGTTAAATGGGGACCTACCCAATTTAGATTTTTTGGAGTGACGCCAAATTGCCAACCCCTTCGGAGGAAAAGGCGATGCTATATGATAATTGTAGGAACCTTATATAAATACTTACAAAAAAAAAAAACTAGATACATAATATTTATTTGGGATTTTCTGCACAGAACAGCTGACCCCCTCTCTTCACAAGGGGTTGTCATTCAAGCAAAAACGTAAGGGATTTTGTCACAAGGACAAGCCACGGTCAAGGCAAGATCCCATTGTCTGATAATAATAACGAACTGCTGTCACCAGTATGACTGTTTGGGGTTGTGACGATGACAATTTCGCCCAATAACGTTTGGGGAACGGGGACCGTAACGTTTGGGGGGGAATATTTCCGAATTGACACAAAATTTAATTTATGTTCACTTTTTCTCTTTAACTTTTTCAATCAGTAGATTTCGGTTAATAAATTGGCAAGCATTCCGACCATTGTTTTGTTCTGCGAAAAATCGAGGCAATTTTCATACGCCTTTGTGTACGGAGAAATATAACTGAGTACATGTATTTTTATTGCCTTTTAAAAGGCAAAGTTAGTCATTCAAGTTGACATCGTTTTTTAAATAATTTTAACCGATTTTGGAACACTGCATCACACTTATGTAATGTCAACTATCATTTTTGCGAAAACCTATTTCTACTTATGTATTTAGACTAAATAATGGCTTGCTACATAACTTTTCACAGAACAGATAAGACAAGATTGTATTATTCATCTGTCAGGGCTTACTTTACAACAAAAAGTGTATTAAGAAAATATTATTTACTGCCAAAGTTTCTTCAAAAAAGCGTTTGATAAAAAGTTCTGGAGAAAAAAAAGAATTGTGTTATAAAGGTTGATATTCACTGTCACTTTCCTTTGTTATGGGCCCAAGGCCACGTGGTGTTACGTAAAGAATAGTCTTTAAGCTACATGTAACCCTTGTTCTTTAATAACGTGCACGGTCAATAAAGATGGCCATCATAAGGCAAAAAGTTTATCAATAATATTCTATTCCATTCATGTGAATAATTGCGTCTCTAGTTCATAAATTGAAGGTATATTCTCAATCAAACATATTAAGCAATCAATTGCCGAGCAATCGTCGTATTTAAAGACATTATTACTCATTTCTAATTTTAAATGGTTCAAAGTACCTATTTCTATCGCAAAGACTCAATTACTTTCATTGAAAAACACTCTTGAATTACAGAAATAAATAAATATTCCCACGCGTGAGTTGCCAAAAGTTGTTTTGCTACGTTACCATAAGCATATCACAAAATACTTTTCTATCACAGTATTAGCATTATCACAGAAAATAATAGCACAATCACAGTTTCACGTCACATGTGTTCACAAAGTGCACTCACTCCACGAGGTCACAACCACGAAATGCGCAAATTCAGATGTTCGGAACACATCTGTAATAAGATAAAGTCCCGCGCATACTTTCTCGTTATGTTTTAATTTCGATCGACGTTTATATTGGTCGAGGCGAGGCGTGGACTGCGCGTGCGTCTGGGCGCGTAAACCGTCACATCTTACATCAAGGCGCCACTTTACTCCGCGACCAGCACATTGTCGCGATACCGGTGACATGTACCTGTCTTACTTACAATATTTTTCCCAAAAATATAGACCATATTACTCACTGTCGTTGATACTTATGACTCATGAGGTAAGCGACGAAAATTCCGTGAAAATGTTTTTCTATTTCCTAAAATTAATCTCTGTTCTTCATTGTGTGATCGGTGTAATATATTTACAGAAGCACCTATGTCATATTTTTCTAAAATTCCTATGATGTTATTAAGAAGCTGTGATTTACGCACGAGAGCATCAAAAACAACTTTGTTTGGTCAAACCTACGATGTATTCCATTTTCGACCGAACTAAGTTGTTTCTATTTTCAATGTAAGCAACAGTACAAACTTTATATAACTACAGGAGTTTCATCACAGTGCTTACTGACTGTTTAACTATCAAAATAGTTAAAGTTTAATTTGGCAACCCCAATATCAAATAGTTCCAAAAATTTCCAGTTCGCATATTGAAATGAGAAAATGAGATTCACAACTTTTGTTCGTATCAAACTCTATTATTTGAATACAGTTTGAAATGTTTTTATTGTGCTGGTTAGCGATCGTCTTTGAAATTGTCAAAGTTGTATGAAGCCTTTAAGAAAGTTTGCGAGACTTACGTTGGAAGTTACAACTTTGAAAGAAGCTGCAGAAATTCGGTGAACGAATAATGGAGCCACTTTAAATCGGCATTGGCATTCGACTTGTTAATAGCGCGACTGTTCTATATCTAACCTACTAAATCTTGAAGCATTTCTTTGAAATTCCAGTAAAGTTTATAATTGTCCGTTGCTTTATTAATGCAAGATATAATAATATCTAATATCGTCTTCGTGTCGGTGTTTACGCGCGACAGGGGACGAAAATAGCTCGTGGCAGAGTTTCAAATATGTCGCCATGTCCTAAACCGCATCTTTGAAGATTCACGCACTGTCACACTTAAAATTATGCGTACCTGTATGTATCACTTATTGCGCGTTGATTACTCATAATAACGGAAATTATATTGTTCAAATGCTATGTATACAATTGTGTCTATAAACTCCGCTGTTGCCAAAGAGGCTGGCCATCCAGGCCATCATGCTAGATTATGAAAGATTGACAATAATAACTATTTTGAAATCTCATTATAATCTAAGACGTGTACACTTAGTTTTATCACGTCTCTGCAGATACTCGTGGATAAGGGTAGCGTTTTACTTTGTGTACACTTTACTTGCCAATAATTTGCACGTTTTTCTTAGAGCGCTTTTCACGAACATCGTCAGTTTTAACAAGTGAAGACAGCATCGGGCGCCTTGACAAATGACTTACAAATTCTGATAAATATATTGACTTATTCTCAAAAAAATATAGTACCTAAGTAGCTAAGGGCTTGTGTGCTACAAATTATGGAATGAGAATTTATCTGATTTGGACTAGAAAATTAATGCGATTTAGCGAATCTCCTAACTTGGTTACTCACTAGTAACAATGCAGGGTTTACATTAACCCCTACTTTAACAGGATTGCTAAAACAAAAGCCTACCAATTTCATGATTGGATTGTAGGTAAATGCTGCTTTCAATTCCACGTAATATTGCTCTCGTCATAATGTTGTATGCAGAGCTAACGCCATATCGTAGACGAATAAATATGAGCTTAATGTTCAAACCGTGATGTAATTTAAAAGAAATGATGACTTCAGCGGGTTTATAAGCGCCATTAAACAAAAGACAATGCACCCTCAGTTGATTGATGGCACTTTTCTGCTCAAACACTCTTTCTAAATGAGTTTGCTATCTGAGATATTACTATTTTTCCAACAGAATTAATAATTTAACGAGAACAAACTGTCAATAAGTTTCGCAGACCCTATGCAAATTAAACAGTCAAGTTTCTTTCTACAATTTGCTTTGTTTATCAAATGAAAGGCCATCTATTGACGATAGACAAAACCAACAATTTACGATCTCCAAAGTTAATTCTCTCGACGTTAAATTACCTACACTTTATTGCTTGTGGTAACTTTTTGGTGGAATAAAATTAATGAAAATAAGTAAACACATTAAACTGAGTGGGGAAACTCGGGAGGCCGAAATACGGCAAGACAATTGAATATATTGTAGCTCTAACAAGGCTGGCGTAAAGTCGTAAAGCGGGCCTGAAGTGCGTGGCACAGGTAAGTGAATTAAAATGTGGGTAGGTACTTACGTAAGTAGCCCACCGAGCTAACACACACGGCTCATATCCCAAATGAATTAAATGAATATTTAGGAAAAATAAACACCAAACCCTCCTCGGTTTTTATCGTTATTATTTTTGATAAGAAAAGCTAGCCTTTCACGTATTTATTACGGATTTTAGTAGACACGAAATCTAATTCCTGAAAAATAATTAGACTGATAACCAATCTATCCATACTAAGAGCATGGCTTATGTTTTATTCAACATAAACGCCGTGCGGTATAAATTTCAGTGGTCACGTATCTTTTCCTAAGTAAAACTCAATCTTAAAGGCGAAGTACATAACGAAAGGCTTTACATAATTCATACAAAAGGAAAATATTTTAGGGACGTGCAGGGAACGTAAAGAGGTGCTACTATCCTCTTAGTTATTACAGCGCTTCATTAAATTGCACTATCCAAGAGGAAAAAGAATCACAAAGATCAGGAAGGTAATTTCATATAAGTAGACATGTCTGAGTGTAATGTTTTTTAATGATATTTTCTTTATTCTTGGCCACGCGAGATGTACTGCTTCTGACGACTTAATGAAGTCAATGCGGAAAACTTTGATCAGGATAAGGGACACTTTGTGTGTAGGTATATGCGGTTAATCCACTTAGATCTTCAGACGGGATCATTTTCAGAGTAGAATGAATGGCACAAGTTGGCAAGTTGAATTAACTAGATAAACTTTCCAATAGAAGATTTGGTTTGACTGGACTCTTGATACTTTATCGTACGATTGATATTGTTAATCAGATTGAATTATCTTAGGAATTAACAAATCCTTGATTCCCTAAATGCATTAGATCTTCAGAGCTGAAACGGGTGTAGAAAACCCGTTAAAATTACGCTATGAGCTTGTAAAAATGTATGAACATTAAGCTTATTGTACCTTCATTTTGGTATATATTTTTTGAAAAGGAATTATTCGCTATTAAGCTATTAAGGCGCGGACTGACTACGATTTTAAACGCTACAGCTGCACTCACACAACCACGTCCGCGCGCTTTATGATAGCCCGACGACTAAAGTATGACCGCAATATCTATTTTCACAGTTACAGAGCATTTAATAAGGTTGAAAATTGAATAAATATTTGTGTTGACGATGTGAGTAAGCTGCGAATGGGCATTTATTTTACGGGTTTTATTTAAATTATTCAGAATATACACATTAAATTAAATAATTGTCTGGTTCAAGTTATAAAATAATGTTTATTTTACTGAGTTCTTAAAAAATAAAAATGTTGTTATCGCTGAAAATACAGAGATGTTCGACACCAAAGTATATTTTTGTGAAGTATTTTTTATAGGGAATATCAAACTATTTTCGACAATTTTATTCGGTTAAAAAAAATCTTTAAACCATCCTCAGTCTATTGTATTTTTTTCGTCGTATATTTTCATTGCGTTACGTCATACTCGACTATCCAAGAAACTAGGTTTTTGTGAATATTGAGGTAACACCGCGCCTTAACTCGAAACTGACACCTCAAATATATGACGAAGTAGCTCCACTTTGATAGAATAAGCCTTTGAGTAGCGAACAAGAATATATCCAACGTTCAAATTAATATTAACTATGTAGTTTAAGTTTCAGAGAGATGCTCAGAAATAATTACTTAGTTCTTGTAACAGAATTGTTAAATGAATAGTCGTCATTCAAAGTGTTTGTGTGTTAGCCGTTTAGATATTTGAAACAATCATATCAGTAACCAAATTATTACTGAATTTAATTTATATTACAACAAGTACCGTTTTGGACGAGAGCCGAAATACAGACCTATTTACGCAAAACTGGAAACATATTGTACTTACAATACTACGAGTACATATAATTGTACATTTGCCAGATTATGTACTGAAAATGTATGGCTTTTCAGTTCTTTGTTTTTGTCTAAAACTGACCCACAATTTTATTGTGAAACATAAAAGCGTGCTTTTTGATAATTGAACTATATTTATTGGTCAAGATGGCGGATTTCGAAAACATACAATATTCTGAACCTATAAGACATTTAACAAAATAAGTGCTTTGCAAGTGTGTCACGCAATTGGTCTGCTGGTCGGCAGAGACTACTTCAAAGGCCTTTGAGTTCAGACTGAAGAGAGTGAAACAAAAGCGATGTAAAGGGCGCAACCCTAAGGTCGGACTCACCGCGAGCTAAGCTCCTCAGTAAAAGTCGCTGTTACATTTCACTTTGTAGAAAATTATTTTCTAGACATGTGTGTGAACCTACTAGCCTAACGGATTCATTAAGAAAGTTGTACTGGACGAAGAGCTAAGCAAGGTTAAAACTTAACAATGCTTGAAAGTTTTTCAAAACAAATTCTGTTATTATGTTGCATGGCTGCCTCAATTTATATAATGTCTCATTCACATTCAGCCCCTGCCACTGCTCCTCGCGCTGCCGGCAATAATTCCCTAAATACTGCCGTACAGTTCGCGTCAAATAACTTTGCCGCTCTGAAGTTACGTTGCGCATGAGCGCTGGCATGCGCGCCACTGTTTTATATGGAAGATTGACTACTGCGCAGTCATTTGTAGCCTACGTCAGAGCGGCAAAGTTATTAGACGCGAACTGTAGCAGGATCGAGAGAAGTATCGTGTTTACATTCTCGTCCTGCCCACTTCCCTGCCTACTTCCCTGCTCACTGCCGTGTAAGTGAGCTGAGTGTAAATGGGGTATTAGAAACAATGTTTTAGTTGAAATAAATATTTTTGAATTTTGAATATGTACGGTCTGAAAAAGAAGTTAACACTCCTATTTTTACGCATCATCTGAATTAACACAAAATGATTCATTCATTTCACAATTATATGCTAAAAGTTATTATTCTCAAAATTTTATTTCTATTCCGGATTTAATAATAATTTTTGCTCAATAATTAAAATTTAGAAAACTGTTCTTGCTGACTGTACCATCAAGGCAAAGTTGGCTCCATACAGAATTTATAAGGACATAATTGAAACCGGACATGCACAAACCAGTTCTGCACCGTAATAAATTTCCCGTGCTTGTGTGTGACAGTTTTGTTCACATTTCGGCACAAGAGCTACAACTCCGACCCACTCCGAACTAATTCACATACGTATGCAAATCATGTGCCAAAATAGTAACTCAAATTAGTAGTGGAAAGGTATTGATGGAACTTGCTTACCTACATGAAAGTGGAATTGAAATTACGGAATTTAATTAATAATTTTTGTTCATGCCTTGTTAATAGTTAGCCGGGTGAAGAATACATTATCAAAAGTTATGTAAATTTATCTTTTGGAAAATTATGAAAATGATGGAAAATGGAAAATCATATATCAATCTAGGATTCATAAAAATACTCCTCGTATTCTTGTAGAATATATCTTAGAATTTATAAAAAAAACACTAGTTACGCTTACATTCGTAGGTACGCTTATTAACTTTAAAGAGTTACTTTAAAATAGTCATTCACAACATCCGTGAAAAGGTTTTTATTAGTAATTTTAATGTTCTCGATGTAATAACCGAAATGTACCGAAGTTAGCGCCGACTGAACTTACACAATAAAAAGAACGCTCTTATCGAATTATGAAACTTTTTACAGAAATTTGAAAACACAACCCCTGAATGTTCAGTGTCTTCTATTTCCATTCAATTTGCTTCATGGACTTAAAATGTTCGTAGGAGTGAAAGACAGGCTTCATTAAAGGTTATAGATTTTTTGCATGTTCTCATTCGAGCTAGGAGTAGCACAGAGAGCAATCTGACATCAAAGTCGTGTTTAATTGGACCTATTTCCTGCTTCCAGATTGAGCTATTTCCCTGTGAGCGTATTGACTGAATCCACACACATTGGTACTGTCAGAATATGTTCTCAGAGACCAATCAATTAACTTCACCTCTCCTCATCACGAATAGTGATGATGACAAAAAAAAAAAAAACTCCGTCTTTGAGATGACTATTAGACACGTATTTTTTCTTTTTTTACGTAATCTAAAGATTACGACACATTGAGGTAAAATGTGCCATGGCATCACAAGTATGTAGATTTTATACATACTAGTGACGTGGCGACCCCCACTCCCCAACTTAAAACGCGTTTTTTCTAAGTAAATTTTTATTAATATGTTAAAGCATGAAATACGTGTCTAATATATTTTTATTATCTGACTGACGGACTAATTAAAATTCCATTTTTTTTACCCAGGCATCATCCCTATTGGCAAAACAAAACAGAACCGCGCAATTTATTTGAAATTCAAGGATATTTATATCTAAAACCACAGGTATATTGATAGGTAGCCTCGCCCGTTTTCTGCAAATGTTATATTAATAACGTGCTATATTCACCAAACAAATATTTTGATATTGGATAAACCGTTGCGTGTGAAGAACGACGTATAAGCGCTGCCAATGTCAGATTAATGGCTTCCTTCAATGTGCCGTCTAATGTCGTGATGAAATATCTCTGACAGAAAGAAAGGAAAAAAACCTCAATATTTTTGTGATTTTCCTTCGCCAATGCGCAGTTTCTGTAGATATCTATAACGTTTTTGAAATTTATCGTCTGCTTTTCAATAAAGAAGTAGGTAAGTATATGATGAATAATAAAGTTATATAGGGGCCAGGGGGCAATTTGGGGAGAAGATGGCGACTGTATTATAATGATTCATGGGACAATTCTAGTGAAAGCGTCGACGGGCATAATGGAATACAAAAACAGTTCAAGACAGTGATCTCAGTACAATAGTCGAGGTTACTGAGGATGAGCGTTTACGTGGCGGTCATTGTTGTGCTAATGCTTGGGACAGACCATCGCCAGAGCCCCTCATGAATATTAACTGATATTTGTCTTACAGATAGCCACTCACTGCTGAAAATATCTATTCAATATAGACACGACACTCGAGCGATATTGTTTTGCTGTAGGTATAAAGCGAAACTAATCTAAGTGTGTTTGTACGCGAGAAATATGAATAATAATAATATACAGAGATACTAAATGTGGTTCTGTTATCAAAATATAAGAAATAGCTATTCGATTTATTTATGCGTCTGGCTTTTTATCGTTGTTGCCAGCCACGTCCTGTGCTAGCGGTCAAAGCTAAATTACATAATATTTTTATAAATAAAGTTAGTTTTGAAGTTCAAAATATTGACGAACGGATAACCTGCTCACTGCCGTGCAATAAACCCTCACCTTGAGGCGACTTTTAAGACTTCCCTGGAACGATAATCGGCTGATCCGATCTATATTTATCTTTTACAAGATTATCGTAAAATCTATTTATATAAAGCTGTAAATTAAAACACGGCGTAATTTAATCAATTAACATAATTACCTGTTCGAAAGAACTTGAAAGATGTCAAAAGTTTGCACAAAGTTACGTACTTTTAGCCTTTCAGAATAATGCTAAGTTAGGAAGTTGATGAAAGGTAAATTTACGAGGTTAGGTTTTGTTAAAATCTAAAAAAAATAATTAGTAGGTAATTAAATATAAAGGGTTGAAAATTACTTTCTCATAGATTTTGAATTAAAAAAAAAATAAAAGAATAAGATTAAAAGAAAACTTCTTCAAGGTTCTCCATGATGTAGTAGGATCACCGGTAAAACCTAGTCATCAATAAAAATACAGCAGCATCCACGTCTCATTCACTTACCCGCATATCCAAGAGTGTCTCCTTCTCGGTATAGATGCAAGCGTTAGCGCGAAGGGGTGCATCGCGGTGGGGGGGTCATCCTCCTCCTGCGCTGGGGCACCACTCACGCGCACCTCCGGGACGCGCAGCTGGTGCCGACTCATCACAAACACTTATCTTTAAACGCCCTTAGTAAGAACAAATACCAACATTTTTGCGCTCTCTAAAACGTTTGTAGATCCAAAAATCGTGTATCAAAATTCAACAATACGCTTCGTAGTAATAAATTCGGTTTGATTGATGTACGTCACCTGAAATGGAAAGGAAACTTTTGTAATTTTCGTCAACTTGAAACAAGTTAACAAAAATTACGATTTCATATTTTTGGAATGTGCTGCTGTATTCAGACTTGTAGAATTAGAAATAAATGTTTTCGTCTATTTAGTTGCGTCGACTGGTAATATGTCTCACTAAAACATCATTAATTCATACGTCTTGTTATACTCGCATTCATACTTAGGCGGTCATTAGATGGAGAGATTTTATAATTTATCATGTCTCCATATTCATTAGTTAACCGAAAATAATATTACGTCATAATCTGCGGTAAAACAAACGTTATTACGTTATATGGTTATTTGTAACTATTAGCTTATGATTCGTTTTATGGAGTTCATAAAACGATCGTTATACGGAATCCTGAATGATTTCTGTGACCATTGGAGGTGCCATGAGAAAGGCACATTGTGGCGAAGCCTCAGCGCTACATCCGCTTAGGTCCCGTGTTAAAGGGATTTGTTTTAGGGCCGGCGAAGACCTGGCGAAGCGTAGGGTTGCGTGGTTTTCACTGCCAAACACATATCGACCTTGCATTTGTACAAATAAACTTGAAAATAGATAAACTTCACTTAGTCCGAGAGCGCATGAAAGCGGACAGAGGAGCTCGTCTGACGTTATTTATTTATGACTTTATTTTAGGACAAATAATGTTGATATTTGCATGGCAATTAAACCCACTTTGCGTGGCGCTTCGCCAGGTTTGCGCCGGCCCTTAATGTCTCTCACACTTGACGGTATTCTCTAATCGCTACTTTACGTAAGCACGACGTACGAGGTATAAAAATATAACTTCATTAAAACTTATCATAATATGGAGCGTTGAAAATAAACCTGGCTTGGGCGAAAATAAATGTTGTTTTTTTGCTGTCTGTTACTTTACGAGAGTTTTATTATAGGTCGCTGTTCTTTGTATGTATTATGTTCAAGACTTAGAGATATATAAGTATAAGCTACGTAGGTATAAGCTACTCACAAATTGGACGAATGTAAGACATTATTATTAAATTACCACATCAAAGATAATGTTTTATGGACAAAGCTTTGTTTCTTAATGTTCGTAAAGACTAATTACACGACAGGAAAAGCCCTCTAGCTAATGAAATGATAAACATTTTCTTTCAGTAGCTCGTTAATGTCAGAAGATTTCTTGTTGTCTAAAAATAAATTAAAATATTGCTTTGCAAACTCACGTTTAGTATTTATTAGAAAGCATCTGTTTTATTGTTTTGTAATGTATGATAATACACGACTGATATTGTAGATTTGTGGCTGGTGGCTTGGCTTATGTACGTACATACATATATAATGAGCTAGATTTACTTGGTAAGTTGGCAATCAAATTGGTGATCGCAGTATTATGAAGTTATTTATACACGCGGGTGCTACCCACCTTGATAATATTATTAATATCTGTTAGATATACACGATTTGCATAGAAAGTCAGAGCCCTTTACCCTAAAACGTAATTTAACGGAAGTAATCTTGGTTCGAGGTTACTGTTTGTGACATTGAAACAATACACTATCGTTGAACACCGTTTCGGAATCATGGGTATTGAATTTAAGGCCGTGGTTTCACAGCTGTCCGAGAGACCCGTGCGGACCCCGAAACGGAGACACACATGAGGCGCTAAAACATTGTTTCACAGCGACGCGGATTGGTCCGTACGCGACCCGCTCCGGGTAGAGCCCGTACAACGTATCGTACTACTCCCTCATTTCAGAGCACCTCAGGCGCTACCCGTACGTATGGCCCGGATGGCCCGTGCGGGTCACCCGGACAGCTGTGAAACCAGCCTCAGAAAAACATAACAGATTTTTTTTGAGGGCGATACATAATAAAAACGCATCATTTTATTATTAAAGGTTTACGAATAAGGAGACTATTGTAGTAGAGATTATCTAGTGATAGTAGACTGAAATGGGTATTCAAAGGTAAAATCTTTCAGTAGGTATTTCATTTTGAAATACGTGACAAAATAAACCTCTAGCTGTAATAAACAATGGGTGCGTAAAGAAATATAGATAATCTCCCCACAACGTTTGAGCGGAACTATTGTGCCATCTGTTGGCGGAGTGCCGAACACCTGGCCGCGACGCGACCCCGACCTCTTTAGGAACGTTATTTACCAAACAACTGGTTTTATGCAACTGAAATATACTTATATATGTTTTAAAACGAATAGAGAAGGAAAAGGGTGGAAAATTAGATCGACTCCTTTTTAATTGATGATTGTACTTTTCTTGAGCGAGAAAGTAGAGGATAGCTTAGCTATACTCCATTTGAAATGATATTAGACATTTAATTATACTTTTTTTTTACAGTCCTTTCAACCGATTTTGACTTCTATTACGTTGGTGGTATGACAAATGGCAGCTGCAGTAAACAAATATTGCGTCATAGAAGTCAACATCGGTTGAACGGACCGTAAAAAAGGTTCTTATTTCAAATGAAGTTATAGTCACTTCCTCGTCTTCGGGCGGTGGGATAGGTGCCCTAGGTTCTAGAAGATCCCAGTTTCAGTATTATTCGGTACTTAACAGTACATCGACACTAAGCTTGTTTTCAGACTTAAGGGACCGTCGATAAATATATTTTCATGATATTTTTTACATGAAAGATCGGTAATCAGATCTTCGTCAATAAGGCTATTAGTTCGACTCAGTTACTAGTAGTGGGTATAGAAGTAATACAGATTCTATATACTGCTTAGCTACTAAGCTCTAAAGCTAAACTATGTACCAAGGTAGACGTACCTATCTAATTATACTTTAGCTAAGAAGGAAACTCTAATTTAAGTACTGAGAATTAATTTGAAACATTTTTCTTTTGTGAAAATCATTTCAGGAAAAGATTGCTCTCAAACGATGTCTTTTTTCCTCATTAACTTTTTACATTCACAAATTCTATCCCGGATAGCAGTAAAAGTTTCTGACGCGTAATGTCCCTTGGGAAATTTAAAACCGCTTAAAAATCAAGTAATTATAGGATACATTAAACTTTACGACGAGGGTTATATTTAAACTCCGAACCTCGAATTAAATTTATGGGAACACCCAACTATTTCACCTTTCGACTTTGGGTCATAAATATTTTTTGCTCAGTCGGGAGACAGCTAAATTTATTCATCTTATAGATAACCTTGGATAATCTGACTCGCACTTTCTCCAGGCTTTATTTTATGAGAGATTCCATCAAAGGCTTACGACCCACTTTAAGGAGGGTCGATTGGAGATGAGATTTTTTGTGAAAAATCTGTGCACGTAATAGGGCGAGTGGCGAATGTGAACGGAATATTTTGCCGCTTTTAGAGACGGTCGCATTCAAAGATGTCATCTGAAGCAGGACCGTGGTAATCTTTGTAAACAAATTCAGCTTTTTTCTGAGCTATGACAGTAATCCGCACTATCCCAGATGTCGGTACGTCGGGTATTTGAAAAGGTGCGATCTTGGTATTTTCAAATAGATTTATGCCGAGATATCTTGCGAATGATAGTGAATTCTAAATGTCGGGTTTCAAAACGTAACTGAACTAGTTTATTGTAAAATTAGCATGAAAAGTTTACCATTACTTCATTTAGACACAGAAACGTAAACTAATCCAATATCTATATTATTGAGAACATGAAATAAGCGTACATGTAGAGTCGAAAATCACGTTTTTCAAATGCATTCAATAGTTTCAAAAGCACTCAACTTGTAAATGAACAAATGCTTTTAGGTCAAAACTTTGCACAACATAATACATTCGTAGTATACAGTTTGTTCCCTACTTTCATGTCATGTCAATCACCTGAACAAAGCGTCAACAACACAGCAGTTTGTGTGAGTTCAGCTGTGATTTCAGAGTGACACGCATGAAAAGAGCATGTCATATAAAACTAGTATATTTTAGTCACACAACAATGCTATGATTGAGATACTTGGAACAACTCCGCCCTCCGTATGTTTAAGTTGCTGATTTACTTACAGCTTTCAAAAGTAGTGCGTATTTCTAAGAATAATTAAGAATATCCTATGAAAGGTAGAACCGAGGAACTACGACATTCTGATATTTAAACAACGTCAATATAGCTCAAAGGAAACCTACTCAAACGCTCAGCATCTTACATATTCCGATATAAACTGGAACAGCCTGAAAAAGGTTACACGAAAATACTGACATACACCTATATATAGATTTTTAGCTCTTAACCTCACTGGCAAACATGTAGCTTTATTCATTTCTACATTTTCTCGATTCAGAAATTCATTAGAGCACAGTTGAAAAAAAAACATTGTTAGTAACTTCTTCCTCAGTTTTCTTCACCAATTAATAGCGTGACGATATTCTACAGCACTATTTAAATTGCGTGATTGGATTATTCAGATTATTTGTGTGTGTAAATATTTAATAGACATTATTATTTTATGTGCAAGACTTTAATGGTCATTGTGTGAGCTAGTTTACATTGTGCGTCACGACACATCCGCTGATATAATTTAGATTACGAGACTATAACACCCGGATGCCTACTACACTAATTATACTAAATTGTACTCTATTAACTGAAGAGCTATTTCGCTACGCAGGTTGTTTATTACTAGCATTAGGGGAATATGGCAGTCGGTCCCTAAAGACTATTTTCATTTAACCTATGGCATTTAAACTTATACTTGCCTAGTTACAAACTAATATCAATTAGTAGTAGCAATATTAAGTAAATCAATGTACACAAAACTTGTCACTTTGAAACTTGACAGTTTGATGAACGATATCTGAAGAGTACAGTATGGTTCTGAAATTCAATAGAAAATAATTTGGGGTAGCCGAGAACAAAAAGCTATTCAAGAGGAGGTGGTCATGAATACAAACACAAGACTCGTCAACGCCTGACGTAAGTAGGACACGCCATAATACTGTGTGAGGAATATAACACCATTTTTGTTTTCTCATTATAGCAACATATTTTTTGTGTCACTGTACCGTGACTGCTGGAAATGAATTTGTGGCTGTAAGGAATGCTTGTTTTTATTTGTGCGGCTTTTTTAAAGGGCATGGTGTAGTTACTACTGGGCGGGGTTCATGACTAAATAATACCAGCAACGCTTCCCGAGGTCGGTCCGTGGATGGGTGACCGAGACCCCTCCGTGCCTCGGCAAGCACGATAAGCCGTTGGTCCCGGCTGTCATTTGTACATCTTTGACAGTCGTTAGGGGGAGTCAGAAGCCCGAAAGTCTGAGAACCAGTCTTATCAAGGGGTATCGTGTTACCCAGTAACTGGATTGTGGAGGTCCGATAGGCAGTCGCTCCATTTAAAATACTGGTATTCAGCTTCATCCGGTTAGACTGGAAACCGACCCCAACAGACTTTCAGGCTTCTGACTAACCGTAACGACTCTCAAAGATGTACAAATGACAGCCGAGACCAACGGCTTACTTAGCGTGCTTTCCGAGGCACGGAGGGGTCTCGGTATGTAATGGATGGTCACCCATCCACGGACCGACCTCGGGAAGCATTGCTTGACCTTGAAGGTCGACCCGTGCGGCTGTTATTATTTAGCCATGAACCCCTCCCAGTAGTAAGTATACCATGCTCTTTTACATAATTATGTGAGTATTTTTATGATAAGTAACATAAAGCCAGCCCACATGTTTGTAATTTTTTTCTGGATTTTAACGACCGACCGCCGTTGATGTCAACCCCATATTTCTTCTATTTATTTATGTCCTAGCTATGACGTATGTGATGTTCAGGCTTCTTTTGTTGTGGGGTAACAAGTATAACGACAACACTTTTGTAACCATCTAAGTAGGCATTATAATTATCTACAGTGGTTTCAATCAATCAATCAATATCTTTATTGTGGACATAGGTAGGTACATAATACAGGTCTAAAATAATTAAATTGTGATCAGCTATGCCGCCTTTAGCCCATACAATAGTTACACAGAAAGTAAATTTATATTGTTGTTATTACGAGTATAAGATTAGGTACAGTCACGAGCACCAATATGTATCCACTTAGCAAAATTCAACAGCGATTTTCGCATGAAATAACGACTGCAACTTTGAGTTAAGACCTATTTCATATTAGTGTGGGTTCCAAAATACTATGTTCGTAATAACATAAAATTACAATCACCACAGTAGGAGAAAATCACTTTTTAAAGTTGCTAAGTGTATACATATTGGTGCTCGTGACTGTACACATACAATATTAAAAAATATATAAAAATAAAACATAACGAATTTAGGTAGGTACGCAACAGTTGGACACTGAATGCATAATGAGGGGGAATGTATTGGAGAAGTGATTTGTCTGATAGGAAGTCTTTTATAGAGTACTTGTTTACTAACGGATCATGGCGATTCTTTTTAATTTTTTTCATTTCCGTAATTATTCTTAAAGGCCCCGGAATATTGTTAAAGATGCGTGACGCTTTACAAAAGATACTTTCATGCATTAGTGTCTTGCTAGCTATTGTGCGCAATTGTCTTTAAGTAGTAATTATACAAATCAATATTATTTTTGACAAATATTGCGGCCTCAAATATATAGGACACATGGCAGTGTTAATACGTTCGTTCATCTTTTGAAAAAAATGGTTTACAGGAGTCAGTTTCATGTCATTTTAAATATAGCCCCTGATGCAACGTTTTTTAGCAATGAAAGCACGGTTAGAAGTTCTGACCACTCGTGTTAGCCTGTATTCAATTAGTTGTGCCTTCGATTTAGCACCTATTAATGTGATAATCCCGGTTATATGCAATTAATGCCTGTAATTGCATTCCCACTGAATTATTGATTGAACTGATTACCTACCTACGTACTTCGGACATCATTAGTAAGTTAATGCAATCTTATCACGGCATGGCTAAATAAGCAAAGCTAGCACAAAATCTTATTAAGATCCCGAATCCAGACGCCAAAACTTTTGCTGAATTCTAAGTTCGGATTTGATCAAAGTTTCCTTAGCTGCGGATTATGGAGGAACCGGACTTATAAGGAGTTACGTCGTTTGACCTTAACATTGCTCATTTTGCAGGCACTCGAGGAGGGCGGAGAGGTAATAAAGGGCGGGTAGGGCAACCTCGGTGTGCTATTAATCGGAGATCGAGACCTTCGCGTGCGCAAAGCGCCTGACAGTCACGCGGCACGAACACAAACGTAACTGTTTGCAGTTCTATATTGGTAGGCGTTTGAACACACTAATATTTTTTCGGGAAACGCGAGATATTGCCTTACCCTGGCTTATTTTAGGGTCGCATAGTAATATTAAGAGGCGTATATTTTCCTTTTAGCTACATCTAGGTTTGAAAATATTGTAATTTAGTTTGATATCAATAGTTTAACTATAAATTGTGACGCGTTATCTCGTGTTTACGAAACGACGCCGCATGTGAGCGACGGAACGTCACAAACCGGTATAAGTAGCGGCAAGGATGAATGCGTATTGACCGATAGTGTGAAAAATAAATGCGAATTAACTTAAGGATGCTCAATTCATAAACATTCAGAAGCATCTAGAAATAGATGAAGAGATGATTGAATTAAATATTCCTGAAAATAAAAATAGGATAAAAGATAATATACAACCATACTGGAAATTTAGGGAGGACATAACTGTAGCTAATGGGTTAATCTGGAAATCGGATAAAATAATTATACCTAAAGTAATGAGAAAGCAGTGATAGCCTAGTGGTGTGACCGCCAGACTGCCAAGTCATAGGTCTTGAGTTCGAACCCAAGGCACTCATCTCTGACTTTTCGGATTCATGTGCGTATTGTATAATTATCACTTGCTTCAAAAACGGTGAAGGAAAACATCGTGAGGAAACCGGCATGCCTGAGAGATATTTCTCGACGGCATGTGAAGCCAAGTCAGAGGCTCATGGGCGGCTTTGAAACTCTGACACCAGGTTAGTCACTCTAACCACACGAAAAAGAAAGAATGAGAAAAGAGATGTTAAAAAATATTCATATTGGACATAAGGGAATTGAAAAATGCGGTATTAACAATGATATAGAAAATATGATAAATTGTTGTAATATTTGTTTAACGCATAGAAAAAATAATCAAAAGGTTCCTGACAGACCATGGGCTAAGGTTGGTGTAGATTTATTTCAATATAAAGGTACGAACTACTTGTTGCTAGAGGATTATTTTAGTGAATATTTCGAGTTAATCAAATTACATAGTGCAACTTCTGGGAGCATCATCAATCATTAAAAAAAAAAAATTAGGCGTCAAGGAATAAGTGAGTACATTGATAATGTTGGTGGTGGTAGGAAATTTATTTATTAAATATATCAGTCATTACTGGAGCGGTGTTTGATTCGAGTTCCGCATAACTTAAGATAAATTGTATACAAATAGGCACGAGAAAGAAACTAATCAAAATTAACAATAATAACTAATCAAATTAGTTTAAATTATTAATTAACCAAAATGTTCGATGGCAACCACCAGATGAAATGTAAGATTTATCTACCTACGTAACTTATAATTTTCCAGACATTAATTACCACTTCAATCTTAATAATCACCTAGTTAATTAACAAACAGATGCAATTACACGCCCACACGTAACCTTTTATTATCTGATACTTTATTAATAGTAACATAAAAGGATCTTGATGGTCACACTAATGTTAAATTCGCCATCATCATTCCATTTCATTAACTACCTGTTTTAAATTCGGGCCTAATGAAAACGCGTACAATAGACTATCACGAAACCCGCGGATAAATTAGGAGGTCGCTGCTAGCATCAGAATTAGTTGGGAACAATAAGCAATAAAGTGTATTATTATCGTTGTGTAAGGCGACCTCACACTGAGCGACACTGTTTTGCTTAAATACCTCATGTATAGAAGGCTAAATGATGAGCTAGACTCTGATTCATATTCATTCATCATTTCTTATCTATGCACTAGATAAGCAAAACTAAGCAACGAAATCAACACCAATCTGAGTAAGATTTTGTCGTGTTGGTAACCTCTTAGCAACACGTCGCTTACCATAAACAAAAAAAAAAAAAAGTTCAAAAAAAGGCCTAAAATTAAGTGCCGTAAAGACATAGAGTGCTTGGGTTGGATAAAGATACCTAAAACGCATCCTTAAGGTATGTTTTTCAAAAAACTAAAACAAATGCCAGAATTTCGCACCATGAGGGTAGCACAAGGTTTTCAGAGTTGCAAACTTGGATAGAAACTACTCTCAGGGGACCTTACAACATAAAAAAATCGTAGTTACATGCGCGTCTGCGATGTCGTTATTGACTAGGCTAATCCTGGGATCTGTCAGATAGATCAGAAAGCTCTGAGAAAACCTGAAAAAATCATACAGATTAACCCGGTCTAAGCCCGACATGTAATACCGGTCCTTAGAAGTTACAATATTAACGATAAACCTCATTAATCATTGTCTTAGTTTCTGAAAGATAAGGCCACTAGGACTGAAAGTTTGATATCGGTTTAGATAAACCTCAGGTAGTTACTAGTCTAATTATCTTTAAATTACCCTTTATTATTAAAGTTAGCTCGTAACTAAGTAATAACAGTAGTGCGTGTCGATCGGAGGTTAAGGTACAGTTGCCGAGGTAGTCCGTGGATGGGTGACTATGTGACCATCTAATACATAGTGCAACTCCCTCATGCCTCGGTTGGTTCCGGCTGTCATCGTTGACAGTTACGGGTAGTCAGACGAAAGTCTGACTTACCCATAACGAGGAGCAGTGGTGGCCCAGTGGTAACGGCTGTGACTTATGAGGTGTAGATCGTTGGTTCGAAGTCTGACAGGCAGTTTACTTTGCGTAAATTATTTCATCACCACTGCTCTCAAAACGGTGAAGGAAAACATCGTGAGGTAACAGGCATGTCCTAGAACCAGAAATTCGAAGACATGTGACATCTACCAACCCGCACTGGGCCGCGTGGTAGATAACAGCCCACTCCCTCTCACAGAGAGGAGGTCTAGGAGGAGGTGTCTCAGTAGTGGGATCATTATAGGGTGATTATGATGATGAAACGAAAGTCTGACATCCAGTCTTATCAAGGGGTATCGTGTTGCCCAGTTACTGGGTTGTGGTGGCCTATCTGACCGTCGCCCCATGTAAAATACTGGTATTCAGCTGCATCCGGTTAGACTGGAAGCCGAGCTAAGCGTGATGACGTGATGTGTTTCAGTAAATAGACCTCGTTAGGGGATATTATGATGAGAATATTGTTACACGTTTACGTTCGAAATGCTAATAGTTAGATAGAACGTGTATCCTTTTTAACCCCCGACGGAAAAAGAGGGGTGTTATAAGTTTAACGTGTGTGTCTGTGTGCGCCATCGTAGCTCCCAAACGGCTGAACCGATTGTGTTTTTGTTTTTGTTTGAAAGGTGACTTAATCGATAGTGTTCTTAGCTCAGATTCAAGAAAATTGGTTTAGCCGATTGAAAATTATCAGCGCTTTTCTAGTTCATGAATGGATGTGAGTATCTTCCACAGGTCTGATCGATTTGAAATTTGGTATTCTGTTACTTCAATCATATTAGAAGAACATAATAACCATGAAATGACGCTGCAGCATCACCTGGTATTTGCAGGACACCCTTAGCAACTACAGCACAGGTATCGTATTTGGGCTTATTGAAATGGTCTCAATGAATAAGTTATAGATGGGTCTGGTGATGGAGTAGGAAATAGAAATGAGGAAATGTTTGTGTCGGGGGGCTTTTTATTTTTTTATTTGTGCTTGTTATTGTCTCTTTCCATCCTGATAGTCGTATAGCTACGGTTTCCTAGAAGATCGGTAGATGAAAATGATGTCTGAGGGGTTCGACTTTACGGTAGGTATCAAAAGGCAGTTGTTCTCGTCTAACAATGAATTACATATTTTGAATTTTAGCACATAAATATTTCAAAATTCAAAATTTGTAATTCATTGTTAGACGAGAACAACTGCCGACAAACTGTTATACAGTTTGGCAGACTTTATGTATGTTATTGTTAATACAGATTTTGAATAAATAAATAAAAAAAAAAAAAAAAAACCTCTCTGGGAAAATACACCAACTTACTTTCATAAATAACGTTTCGGTGACGTCATTCGCCCGTAAATTGAGGACACTATGTGGCGGCCCCCGGTCTTTTAGGAAACCGTAGCTTTACCGCCAACAAAACAGTAACGGAAGGGATGTAACGGAAATTAGAAACTGTTATTTTGAAGATCAATATTTTATACATAATTTATAGTAACAAGATCAATAATTGAGATTCTATAGACAAATTATGTTCTATGGATCGAGATGTCTTTTAAAAACACTTAATTGTACTGACATTTGTACCAAAAAAAATTATATCAAAAACAATAATATTTTTTATTTATATAATCTAATATATTCCTTTAAATGAATAACTAAACTACCTTTATTAAAGTTGCCACAGTCTAAACTAGTTTTGTTTTATTTAGAGAACTTTTAACAAGGGAGGAAACGAAAATAACTGCCCACTAGTCAATTCCATTTTTATTTAATTTCAGGCAAACCTCGCACAGTGTAGACTGTGTTAAAAACTAAATGATGATGATTTATTCGCCAACAACTTTTACAAGACAGTTTTCTTTTTGGTATCCGAACCGGAAATAGAAACACCTAAATCAACTCAAAGGCATTGACTTCTGAGTTAGTAGTTTCTTTTTTAAAGTTCACACATTAAGATTCTAATATAATTCTAGTTATGTGTGGCATGCAACATGGGGGACGAGTCGCTTATGACGAATATTTTAATAAGGATATCATTATACTAAGCATATGTGGACGCAGGAAGCGACTGTTATTTTGGCCTAACGTTGCCTAAAACCGGTTAAAATTCATGAAACCTGACGAGCATACAGTACGGATTAATGATTTACGCGAACACTACAGACTAGCGAAAACGCGGTGACATGATTCCCAAGCAAAACAATGTGCGATGGATTGGATGGGCTGCTAGATAAACTAGATATACACAGCCAGTTAGCTGTTGTCAGTTTCGCAGATGTTGGTGTCTATTTTTCTAATCGAACGAAGTGTTGGTAAAATCTAGTGAGCCTAGTGTCAGAGGCAAAAACGCAAAAAGTTCGATTGTACAATACTCGTAGAAAACGAAATCTGTAAAGGTCGACTCTAATTTGGTCAGAAAATGTATGATATTACTGAGTGTACTGTCTCAAGACAATAAATACAATCATTTGTCAACATCATATCTCATGCTGTCAGGTCACACACGTTTAAATAATGTCTAAGGTTAAATCTAATGTCTACGAAAACAGACGATATGTCGCTTTGTCGGGATGTGTCATATCCATAGCTCCATTTCTGTCAAATAACTGTTTTGTTTGAGCGCCACATAATATACACGCCCTTTTAGGCTAGCAACAGATGGGACATGCCATGCCACGCGACGCGAAGTTGGCGTGTTCATTGGCTACATTTCGTGTATTGGCCAATGAGCATGCAAGCATCGGCGTCGGGTGGAACAAGTGTGTCGTGGCCCTTACTATTTAACGCTGTATGATAAAGTTCAAGGTTTTACGTCACTTTTGTTAACTTAATAAAAGAAACGCGGTATGTGATACGTTTTTGTTTAAGGATAATGTCGAGTTTGGTGATTAACATTGTCCCACGATATGCGGAGTGAAATTAAATGCGGATATATAAATGGACCAAAAAAGACGACGAAACGTAAATTCAATGCGCACTAAACTATTGGCGATAATGAAACAGATGTAGCCTTTCTTAATTAGAAAGCTTAAACGTCTTTACAAGAAAAGTGGGGGATTTAGGTTGGAAAAAGCGTTGAGATAAGGAGTTTAGAAAATCGAAAAATTCGTGACGCAGCGCTTGGAAAAAATCGGAAAATTCCATATAATAAAAACTTAATACAAGGATAGGAACGTAACTTATTTGTATCAGAAAATCCATCAATCTTTTACTATCCTTGGAGCTTGAAGCGGTTACTATCATGGTAATTTTGATGGGTGATTCACCAAATTGTTTATTTAAGACAAGCTAAGCTCGCGACTCCCTCTGTGTAAAAGTTGCAACACAAGATGCCTATAATATCTTGTTATTTTTCAGAGTCGAAGTTCGAGGATCGATGAATTGAACCATGTGAAGAAGAAGAAGAAGACGGTGTGTGATGTGTGTTGATGCAGTTCTTTAGTAAAAGGTTATGTTGTTGGCTTTAGTGTAAACTGTAAGTGCAGCAAGCAATCCTTACATCCATATCCTCATCCTTATCCTTACATATGATAAAACAAAATCCCACGCCTCGTCTGTCTGTCTGAACGCGATAAACTCAAAAATGGTTTTCACCAATGGACGGAGTGATTCATGAGGAAGGTTTTGGTGTAGGTATAATGTATGTGTTTTTTTATGTGCGCCGCGTAAACCGTAAAAGATACATACAATTTATTATAATTTATACTATACGTATATAATTTATGTTTTATAGGATTTTTCACCTTAAAAAGTTCAACAAAAAAGTCCGATGGCATATTGTCTATCTTCTAAAGATGACCCACAGTAACCATTATTATCTTTCACAATTTGATAATAATTTAATTGTTATTTCCGAAGCTATTTTGAGCGGTATTATATTAATCCTTATGCACTATCAATTTGCCTAGCCTTTTCCCAACTATATTGGGGTCGGCTTCCAGTCTAACCGGATGCAGCTGAATACCAGTATTTTACATGGAGCGACTGCCTATCTGACCTCCACAACCCAGTAATTGGGTAATACGATACCCCTTGGTAAGACTGGTTGTCAGACTTTCGGGCTTCTGACGACCCGTAACGACTGTCAAAGATCCACGAATGACAGCCGGGACCAACGGCTTAACGTGCTTTCCGAGGCACGGTGGAGTCTCGGTATGTAAAGATGGTCACCCATCTAATCCTTATGCACTAAAATATATTATTTAAATTGTGCATTTTAATTAATAGTTTAAGAGATATCACAGATTCAAAATTACGCGTAACAAAATAATTATGGTTGACGGCAACGCGGGCGCAGCGGTAGGAGTCAATAACCTTTTCCTCGGCTATTAGTTATGTAATCCCGGTAGTACGTTCTCGTGGGCTATTTTGCGACATCCACGCGGGTGAAGCCGCAGGCAAAAGCTAGTTGTCATATAAATAAAGAAATGTGACGGTAACAATTGGACAAAGCTTGGTCTGTCAGAGGAAGCTAGAAAGCAAAGCCTAATTGCATGTTGACGGTGAGCCTCAGTAGATAAGTCCATCAACAAAACCGTTCCCAGGCTCCCACATAAAATGTGAACAGTTTCACTTCGCTATAATAACCTGTTAACATTGTTAATTCAAGTAGTTACTGTCGATTAACATCTGGGGCACAATATCGTGTACCTAACAACTTTATTCAACATATACCTCATCAGCGATTGTATTAAGATAGTTATTATGCTCGGGGAAGTTAGCAGCCAAATTATTTCGTTAACTGTAATAGCTAATATAGTAGTTTGCCTTTCATTGAACTCTAATGGATTTACGTTCAAAGCGGAAGTAACAACAAAAACAAAGCAACAGTATGCAAATATGCCCGATTCGTATTCAACTTACGAACCGTTAAAGGTTATACTGAGTTAGTCAAACTGGGGCAATATAAAGGATGATTTCTTTTTAAGGAACTTTGGCTGTTCTCAGGCATGTGATTGATTACGCAGAAAGCTAGAATATTATATAATATAAGTCCAAAAAGATAAGATAATGCATAAAAAAGCACTATTAAATTCAGTGTTTCCCGAGGTCGAATCCTAAAAGCAAGCACAAAAATTATACCTTTTCTACTAATTCGTAACATATTGTCCGCAAAAGCGCACACTCGTGTATTAATTAATTAAACGGCAGGTAAACACGATAAGATTACGACCGCACTACTGTTCAACTGATTATTTAGGCCTGTTACACACAAGCGTATGTTTTTTGTCTTTTTGTAATATTCATGATTGATGTGGTCCGTGGCTCAGTTGTCATTCTGTCATCACGGGCAATTAAAAAGAGACGCTACGATAATTTGTCACTTGTAAACAAACAAATATCGTGTAACAAAAGTAATACTATCCTATACCTACACGAGATAAGTTTAAACTTCGCAGTAGGTATTACAGCAAAGCCTAAACGACCTAGTATTCAAAGATGTAGTGTAAATAGAATAAATTTAATACACTACAGTGGTTGACTCTAATTGAGGATACGCGCACTGATGATTTTTCTGTTTGTCATACGTAACATGTCACAGCAGTTAAATCTGTGTGATTGACGTAATTCGTCGCTCAGTTGTCACATTCTGTCGCCATTCGACGAGTATTTAAAAAAAGTTGTGACGTTATTTTTGATCCATACAAAAGACAGAGAATAAAAACTAAAATGCTTCTTAATTTTATGCAGACATAAACACTCACTCGGTTTAATTTGATACATGGTAGAAAGCCGTGAATATCATGACAAAAGTATCGCGTGTCAAAATTAACCTATGCGCGATTGGCTTAAGCTGCAGACATTTCGGCAACGCTATACTATCTAGCACTCAGTGACCTAGTGGCTGGACATGTGACGCGATTTAATTTAATTAAATGCCACTGTGATGGTCGACTAAAATTGAGGATACAGAAGCCATACTGCAATCTACGTGATATGCTAAATTGGATGGAATTCGCCGTAATCCCTGATCTTATTGCCATGCTGAAGAATTCACAACCTTATTGGCTTACATAATCGGAGCTCTCTATGACATGATCCGACAAATCGCAAATATATATCATAAAATTTTGCAAGATGCTGAAAATAAAAAATCAATTGACCAGCAGGAAATTGCTCATTCAATCACTTGCCTGTCTGTTAATGTCCCTTTTATCCTTCTCTTTTAAGTTATCAAAGAAAATAGGTAGGTATACTTGAAATCAACGAAGAAAATTTGCCGGTGAAGGTTGCAGAATGAATATCAATTCCCTGAGGGGTGCTTCATAAAGTGAATCGCGAGCCCTGAACCCGCTTCGGTGGAGTTTCAAGGTTCATCGTTGCTATAAACTTGTAATATTTTTGCTTGTAATTGACTTAATATAATTTGCCAATCAAGTTGAATGGTGCAATGGACCTTGTATATAATGTTTGTGGTATGCGTATGTACAGAAATCTGCGTGGTTTACTATTGTAATTTATGCGCTGCATGAGTTACCCGCGCGTGTAACTCGCATTTTTACTTGCTCAAGCAACTTGCACCGTATACAAGCGCCCTAAACGTTCCCGAGTGTATGACATATACGTGATGCATAAAGGGTTATCTAGTTATTACATTGTTAATACCGAATAGCAAACTCAATTTATTTCGCAAACTAGATTTTAGAATAACATGCCACAAACTACAAAATTGGTCAGTTAATATGAAAATTCATACAATGCTCAGTTGCCTGATTAGTTATTATTGGTTCATTTTCAGAATATTGCTTTGTTTATATTGCAGGGAAATTACTAAAGCTCACTTAAGTATACCAAGGTTTAGTTGACCTCGTAATTCCCAGTAGATTGAAACCGACTGGCTGAAACTATCTAACTGCCACTGTCACATAGACAAAAAGACGATGCCGATCTATTCTGAAAAAATCTTACCATGAAAACGTAGGTGAAATGAGTTTGAAGTGAGCTGTCAATAGTGTCAATCCTTAGTATCAGGTGGAACGACAGCTCACTTCACGTAGGTTTTCACAGTGAGATTTTTACAGAATAGACCAGCTGAAGTGCGAGTGACATTCATTTTAATTTTTTTGTACAAAGCATAATGAACTCTATGTCAATAGCGTAACGGTTAACGTCGGTTGAATACGAGGCCTTTGGCTACTTTTATATGTGTGTATTTTATGTCTTTTTGTCTTTAACGTGCGTTTTGTTTGTGCAGAATAAACAATTTTTCTTTCTATTTTTTTTTTAGCCAAATAACAGGCCGCGCGTTTTGTGGAGAATTCTCACGCATGTTTAAGAACACTGTATTAGTCCGCTGTACGTTTCCAGAAAATAATAAAATAAATAAATAAATACAGCAATTCCGAGGTCGAATATAACAAATGTAAAAGAAAAAAAGAAGAAAAAATCAAATCGTAAATAAAGCTTTAGTTTTTAGGGGTAGTAAACGCTGATTATTTTGTCAACTTAAAAGTAAACGTTAACTTGTGTAGACAAAAAGTTAGGCTGTTGTATTTTCTGTTACGAGTGCTTGAAATGTCACGACCTATCCACAATATTGTAACCAAATATTCCTAGCGTTAAAAGGCTTTCGAGGAGACGATATTATGTTATGGAACATATTATTTGTAGCACACCCCGTGTGTGATATTTTATTTTATATTTACTTTATCGTGTATTGGTGGCTTACAGCTATCAATACAGAAGTAACAGTGAGGTAATGGATGATAAGCCATTTACATGCCTCCACAGTTACGCACATGCGTACACATTTTCAAATTGATTCATCTTCGTTTTCGTGTGGTTAGTGACTAACCTGGTGTCAGAGTTTTAAATCCGCCCATGGGCCTCTGATGTGGCTTCACATGCCGTCGATAAATATCTCTCAGGCATGCCGGTTCCCTCACGATGTTTTCCTTCACTATTTTCGAAGAAAGCGTTAATTATACAATACGCACATGTATCCGAAAAGTCAGAGGTGCGTGTCTTGGGTTCGAACTCGAGACCAATCAAATTGATTAACGTTAGGGTATAATATTAAATTAACTATTAAATTAAGTACCTGCATAAGGAAAAATGCATGTGCAACCGCTATTAGAATGTATCAGAGACAATATTATAGTGTTTAGATAAAAATAATATAATGGACGCTAAGCTGCTTGCAAACAAATCAATTGAGGGGTGTTCATTTGTAACAATTTGGATAAATACTTTGACTGATGAGCGAAACATATAAGAATTGCTACGGTAAACTATGCGAGCGTAAAGAGCATGACGAAGATTTCTCAAACTAGAATGTCGAGGTTGAACATTCAGAGACAGCTTAGAAAAAAGCTCAGGACATTCAATCCTTGATTGTGCTATTTTCACTAGGAAACGCATGTCAGATATATTTCTCTGAGTTACAAGTGGAAGTAAATGGAATCGAGCGAGTCGTTCATTGTAACTCAGATAAGGGATTATAAATTTGTAACCTAAGTATATATTTTGTGAATTTCCTTTATATTCGTTCCAATCTGTCTGAATGCACTGCATAACTCGGATTCCAAATTTGATTACCATATTAAAGATGACTGCGGACGTAAGAACAATACACAATTTTCAATGTTTTCTCTTTATTGCACGAACTGGCATTACGGATGATGAATCCCGGGCTCTGGGTGCCTTTTTGGCAATATGGTCGACACGAGACTCAAAGGTGAGCTTAATGTTCAGAAGAATACCAAGATTTCTTGTGACATGAGTTTGAGATAAAGGCTGATTTGAAATTGAGTAATTGTTAAATATGGCTGATAGGTTCTTCCGGGTGAAGGTATAAGCATTTCGATATCTTAAGATAATCTAAATAATCTGCCAGCAAAAGTCTAGCGTCATTTAAACTCTCAATTAACTGATCTATAGATTTTCATGTCATCTGCAAACATTTGGTATTTATAAGAATGTTTGAAACACTCGCCGATATCATTAATGAAAAGTACAAATAATAACGGCCCCAGTATGGGAGCCCTGCGGTACACCAGAGAGGATGGTTGCCACTGAGGACCATTGCTTGTGTTACGGTAGGTGTGCTACAAATAAAGAGACATATGGATAAAAAAGGGCCAATCTAAAGTGGTTGTTCCTAAGAATTAAAATGCCGCTAAAATCAATTAGATCTGTTTTTAGCACCAGCTTTTCAGACTTCGGGCTAACAGGCTCTTATAACATCACAACTAGACACACATGTCATGATCAAAAGCATTTCCCAGAATTAAATAAATTCCGAAGTTCACGCTTTTCACAACATCCAGTTCTCTTGAATAGAGGATCTGTCCGCATTATTTATGGTACTTCTAGGAAAATCTCTCAACTCAAACCCATCTACGGGACGATCCAGATATAATGACGCGCCCATAGCCTGATGAAGTCACATATCACACGCCACGCCGCGAGGATAAAACGAGGGTCCTCACCCTCGTTTTATTTTATTGCTGACTGGGGAACATCCCCGAACTAAGCGCACCTACAATATGCCTACAGACGTACATATTAACACTTTTACGACAGCCCATTAATGTTATGACTTGCGTTGTTTACGCGTTGTTAAACGAAAATAAAAGAATGGCCAATGTGTGTCTGCAACTACCAGTGACGATCATTACTCGACGTTACGTTTTGTTCTGTACTTCACAGGTTCTTTGTTCAAGTTATATGCGTCAGAAAAACCTGTATTTTATTTGCAAATCATGTTTAGAAACCTGGCTATTTTATGGTAAATTAATCTCTTTGTTTCTATTAGCTCTGTGATTAAATGAAATATATAATTTAGTTGGGAAAATTAGGGTCAGTTGAAATTATTGTGAAACTGAAAAAGACAGCTTAACGAGCCTAAAATATAATTACAACGTACTAATGAGTACCCATTCACGCAACAGCGTGCTTACCAAACGAAACGAATATTTGTTTCATGAAAATATTAAATAGAATAAATTCCCAATAACCATTTATGTAAAAGTAATGAATTTCAATAAAATATTTTATGAGAATTTCTTTTCATTACATTTAGGTCAAACGAATGTCGTCTCTTTGACTGGAAGCAAACTGAAAAGTGCAAGGTTACAAAAAGGATCTACATTTTACTTCCAGTAAAATTATTCTGTTGGAATCCAACAGTTGAATAGGAAACTTTACAAAAAAAAAAAATGGATACCTACGGATTCAAACATTCAAATAATTATTTATACCTACAACTCGCCAGTCCTAAAGTAGGTACTTAGATACATTTATGTTGTAGGTACTTACTGTACGTAAGTATAGTAGGAGTGTTAAATGTAACTACGCAAAAAAAAAAATACTCACACTCGGTTGTACGTAGAATTAATTTCCCTTCCCCTCGATCGGTCTCAGACTGAGAAAAAATCCACATTGTAGATATCATCTGCTGTTTCCCGCTCGACTTATTAAAAAAAACGTCCACTCCACGATCAAAGACGATGGACTAGTGGCGCGTCATTAAACACTACTTCTGTCTTTAAATCCTAGGTATTTGTGAAAGACCTCGTTTTGTGAAGTGCCTAAATTAGCATCAGTGGAACTTTTATCTTTTAAAACGGAAAATACTTCTGTTGTAAGTACTTAAGTGTTTTTATTTTAGTTTCGTGCATTAAACTAGTGATTTGTTTTTCATATTTGTTATAAATAATATTACTAGCACTTAATATGTACTGTGTTTTATATTGTTTAGCACGTTGTAAACCTGATATCAGACGCTTCACTTGAGTAATTGTTCACTCGAGCGATCATTTTTGTTTCATTCCATGTTTCCACGAATACATTACATGGAAACGAACGTTCATCCGCTCATTTTTTTTTCTTATTACTTTTCATTTAATTTTTCAATCATTCGGAGCACAAGTAAAAGATGGCGAATGCCGAAATTCAGCATCGTTGAATGAATTCACAAATTAATTCATTTTTCACTTTTTTTTGTTTAAACGGTTTACTTCGAGAGAAAGAGGCCGAATGAAAGACATAAATTAACAAAAAATTAAGCGTTTGATATCAGCCGGTGAAGTGAACTGTAATTCCACCTTGGAGAGACACTTTTGACAGCTCACTTCAAATTCACTAAGTTTACACAGCGAGATTTTTACAGAATACTTCAGCAATTTAAGTTGTAAGATAATTAGCTATTTTATAAAATAAAATAAACTAGATAAGTAAACACAATAAAATTACAAAACAGACCAAGAAGTGCATGCGTAGAAAAAACTGTGACACTACAATTAATTGTCAAGTACTTGAACCGTCTAATGTACTACAACAGGTAAGATACAACGTCGGCCAAGATAATCAGCCTCATTTTGTAATAGCAATGTAACACGCGACGAGCTAACAATAATTGTTTTATGAGTGAAACGTCACAATTACCAGGAAAAAGCGTACACAGCCTTTGCAGCCAATGAATGGCGAAGGTTAAAGTATTTGATGGCCCTTAAAGATGTTTTAAGAGACCTAAGGTTTTGTTTGACTGAACACAGAGCTGGGTAAAAGCGATTATTCTTTACAAAATCATGTTGTTATTTATTTTTACCCGCTGTTTTTTGTGATTTTTTATTTCTCGGATAGGATTTTTGAATAATTTTTTGGTTATACCTTAAAACACTGTTAAGATTTTTAAGCAATGCATTAACTTGTTATGGTTTGAACAAGGTTAAAAAATAATGTAGACGTTAATTATTTTCAAACGACACACAGATTACCTCATAATTATAACACTTATTTGTATCCTTCGAACACGTTTTATGGAAGAAATAATTAATGATAAAATTACACTGTAGGAACAGGTACCTATTAAAGCTAACACCAGAATATACGAACATTGACCAAATCAACAAAACACTGTTACGTACCTACTGCTGTATGTAGGTGTATGTATCTTCCTTTATAAATGAGAGGATGGGAAACACCGATCTAATATTCAATGGGTTCTGATGACGTTGCAATAGCCATTAATAATAATTAAAGATAAGGAAAACAATAAGGTTTATTGACGGTAAGGTATGAAACGTAAATCCATCATTAGATATTATGTTTTCCCCGTGTTAAGCAGGTGTTTGATTGTTCCTGCCATTTGAGTCTCAAATTCTCGTTCCTAGGTCACACGACCAATATATAAATTTTACGGAAAATATTAAATACATTTAGGTTACCTGACATAAATACAATTAAAGTAGGTATTGCTAAGTAAGCAACCATAAACAAAATCATGATCAACAATTTCTTAGTTAACACCGTCAGCAATCATCATTGTCTTCATCTACAATGACAGTTTTTATTTAGCTAAATTCAATGAGTATTTATATCTGCACGACAGCACATTGTAATACACACAATTAAAAAATTTAAAATTTACGCCGCTTATGAGGCACCCCGACAAAATCAGTAAGGTTAGGTTAGAACTGTGAACAACCGCGCGCGAGCCGATCGAGTACTACTTCCAAGTTGTTCGCAGTTACTTGGCTATTTTTACTACACATTAAACCATGGATGTACATGAATGATATGGCCAAACGTCGACTGACATATAATTCAACGTTGACGTTTAAACAATAGGGCCAACTTTAGCTGGCTATTTCATGAAATGGTCAATTCTAAGATCTGGCCAAGACATATACTAGAAGAAACTACATAACGCCACCTATTACAATCCTTACATACTCCTTTTGCTTCCTTGTTTTCGCATTGTAACGATATTACACAAAATAATTACTAAGAAAATTGTGTACTACATACAAAACAAATTGCGTTTGTTAAATTGGGAACCACTTTCAGTATCTACACGAAGGTTCTTACGTACTCGTACTACGTGATATGATAACACATTATTTCTCATCATAATGTAGTTAATTCAACCGTTAACAATACCGAAACTAGTTTTAGGGATTACCTGTGGACCACGTAACGCTGATTATGAATACACTGAAAGTTTGGAATATATTACAAAATACTAGCTGACCCAACAACCGCTGTCCTGTCCAAACAATAAAACATACAAAATTCCCATAGAAAATGCGCTTTCAGTTTTCCCGGCTTTTACAAATTTCCTGGCAACTTTTCTTTATATTTAAAACCTGAATCGAAATTAGAAAAATTAAAAAAAAAACTGCCAACTTGGTCCAGCCGTTCTGAAGTGATACGCTTACCAACGAACAGTATTGTTTTTTTATTAAGGCGACGATAATCGACTTTTAATGATTTTATATTGAAAATCACGTCTAAACGAGTATTGTTCATGATTCGGTAAAAATATATGTTAAATTAGAGCAATGTCTTAATAACTTAATAAATGAATATTTTAGATTATTTGTATATTACATAGTGAAATTAATTTGTAAAAGTAAAGCGTATTTTTCTGAAACCTTTACCATTTTAAATATAATTTAATTATTAACCTTTTAGTATACGTGTTTTATTAAAATACCTTTTGTTTTATGTTTTTTAAGGTTATGTTATGTTTTTTAAATTATTAATGCGTCTAATTTGGGACAGCGCTCCTTGATGGGCAAATCCTATTACTGGCTGGACGTTAGACGCGTTGCGTGAGCTTAGTACAGAACACGCAAGCTAACCACTCATTGGTCACTGGCATATATCTGTGTCTTAAGATACTAATGAAAACCACCAAAAAGTATCAAAATGGTATGTCGTAACATAATTCGAATACCTGGGTTACATTGTTTTGCTTGTTCGACAACGAAAAGTAGGAGGTACTTTTCTACATTTTATTTCGCCACAATCATAAACTGTGGTAGCTCTAATTTCACGCTATCTACACGTTTGTACCTTTTTATGGACACACCATGGTTAGCAAAGTTTTTATTACAGTAGGTGTAAATAAATTTTGAGTGTAAGCTATGTCGGATCTTTTTATTATCCGCTTTATAGGTAAGTTTTCTACCTGGCTTCCGAAGCCAAATAGCGTCATCATCATACATCAAGGTATCTTTATATATATCTATACATATTATACATTAAGTCACATTTCGCGTCTGTATGTGTGACCGCATTGATTTTCTAAACTACGAAACAGATTTTAATGCGGTTTTCACCAGTTTTTATTAAAATAAATAATAACAAAATATATTATATTATATTAGGAATTTATTTTTATAAAAGATATCTCGATGTTTTGTCAAGTCGTAAAAACCGAGCGAAGCCGGAGCGAGTTGCTAGTATCTCTATAAAGTAATTAAAACGTATTATGATACAATCATGAATATGATAGTGAGTCACTACATGATTAATCATCTAAGCCGTTGCAAAATATTTTGCAAAAGCAAAAAACAATGATCATAAAGAAATGGTTTTCTGGAAACAAGACATAAAGAAATCGTAGACAACTGTCCAAATGTATTTATGTTGTCAGTCAATTTAACGACTTGTGAAGACAGCTAAAACAATTTTTTTTTGTTTTTCCTTCCCACCTTGACTTCGAAGGAAAACAGGGAAAATTTCTACAGCTTTTTTATTATTGTGGTGCACAACAGAACCCTAATCTATACTATACATAATATTGTAAAGAGGTAAAATGTATGAGTTTGTATTTATGGGGTAATCATCGGCTACTACTGATCAGATTTCGAAAATTCCTTCACTAATGGAAAGAATTGGCAATTGTCGGATATATTTTAAGTTAAAACAAAAAAAATTACGCGGACGAAGTAGCGGGCAGAAGTATTCTTATTTATGAAAATTGCACTCTAATGGCAATGTCAAAATGATAAACCGGCAGCAGACGTTTGATTACACCTACGACTGTTTTTTAATTTTATTTTAAAAGGAATGTAAAAACGTTAATACATTGCCAAAACAAATAAAACACCATCCGGTCTACTAATACAGAAATATTTGCCAATTTACTTTTATAACAATTCCAGGAGATCTCTCCTGGAATTGTTATAAAAGTAAATTGGCAAATATTTCTGTATTAGTACTCCTGGAATTGTTATAAAAGTAAATTGGCAAATATTTCTGTATTAGTAGACCGGATGGTGTTTTATTTGTTTTTATGATCTCATAAAATTAAATAGGTATCCTAACTAATATTATAAATGCGAAAGTGAGTTTATTTGTTTGTTACGCTTTCGTGCTAAAACGGCTAAACAGATTTGGATGAAATTTGGTACATGGATGATGATTTTTTTATCCCGATGTTCCCACGGGATCAAGATTTACGCGGGTGAAACTGCGGGGCGCAGCTAGTCTACAAAACTACTATAACATTAAACTAGACATGACAAACAGTAAAAAGAGCAGCCATTGCATATCCAATATTTTTGTAATATGGAAGTAAAATATTTGTTTGGGATTACACGGAATCAGTGTTGTTGTGCAAACAGTTCTCGTTCAGGTGACACTGAACGCCTGTATAAACCGTACGGGTATCGTCGCCCCGTGAAATTGCTGACTGTACCTATCGTTTTTATTAGCGGACCGATGCAGTTTGAAACGACGCAATCGTGTCGATGGTATTGCTAATGTTACATATTCGCTACGAGATTTTTATTAGATTTTGCAACACACATATCCGTGAAAATCGCTGAATTTAACGAGGTTAATGCAGTAGAGTTTCCTTTGATATTTTCCACGCAAAATATTATAATAACGGACAACCTATCTGATCTCAAATAATGTAAAGAATATATAAAAAAATTGTTGATTGTTTCTTAATTTATTCCTATTAATTTTATTTTTATTTTCTTTATTTCATTTAAAACACTTATAAATTACATTTTGAAATATTAAAATATTAAATTATAACAAAATATTAAATTAAATTATTATTATTTTTATTAAGAATTTATTTTATACTATTTGCTGTGCCTGTGCACTACAGGGTTCATTGGGGTAATTGTACCTTAGCTCTTAGCCATTGTAACACCTGTATATCTACATTATGGAATGCAGATAAAGATATGAATGAATATAACATAATATTTTCGATACATGCATTTAGAATCTCGAGTTTCTTAGCAAAATGATCTTGCTTTAAAGCATCTTAAAATAACATTGACTTGAGGGCTTGTTGAGTGCTGACGTTGAGTGATATCAGTTGTCAGAACTTGCTGCCATCTAAACATTTACGTTTACAAATGGAGCTATAAAAGACAGATTTTCTTGAAACATACAAATTAATCAAAAATTGCTGGTCCACGTTTAATCCAACACCTCTATTATATAACGATGCTTAGGTATGTATGAATCTTGATTCAAAAATACAGAATGGCTGAAATTAATTCTAGAGTATCGCTCTAAACAGACCTAAGTCTGTAAAGTTAGGAATTACAGACAAATCTGTTAGCCCTACAATTACGAATAAAGTTTCGAACAGACAGATTCCCCAGAATGGTTTTAATCGAAACATTACCCTTGTTTAACAGTTAGATTTCAGAAACACTATTAATAAACTGAAATACAACTTTAGGTATAGGTATTTTTAAGATAACTATTCAATGTACTTTTATTTGAGAGCCCGTGTCTGGATCTACTACGTCTTTCAAAATGTACTTAATGAAATGAGTTTATTTCGCTGTTATGACTACGTTGTTTCTATTCGTCTTTTATTTCATTACAGTCATTAGTCTTGGGGCTACGGCACATTCTGTTACGGTCTAGCTTGGTTAATAAATAACGTACCTATATATTTCACTTGAGTGTCGGCTGCCGCCTTAGCAGCGAACGTAACGTAACAGTACGTAATACATTACATTATCGTTATCGCTCTTTTCGGTCGGTATAGCAACATTTTAGACATAATCAAAGAGATTCCAGACTCTAGTAGTGTATCTATGTACGAGGATAAACAAAGATGTATGGATATTATGTCTCATACTACAAAGATTTTTTGTTCCCCATTTGTGACAGTGTAACATTTCACACCCTTTCATACTCGTACAAAAAGATATATTAATAGACACTTTCAGTACCTGTTAGGATTTTTATTACAATTTTACTTGACTCCTTATAGTACGTGGGAATTGATATTTCACATCAAAGAAACCCAGCGTAGGTGGTTTAATATTTCTGAAAGTAAATCCATGTTAAACTAGAAGAGTAAATTTAGAACAAGATGTAAGCTTCGAATTCCTCCAGAAGGAATAAGATGAATTAATTATGAATATAATAAATATTCACGTGACACTGAATTATTTACGCTGTAAAACGTTTTATCTGTCTGTACTGAACAGTCTTTGAAGTTGCGTCCAAATATCGAGACGTAGGTTGAGAGATTGCATCTAGAAAACATCAGCGATGGTGTTACAGATAAATGTAAATGATGACTGCTTTTCAACAGAAAAATATGTTATCGTTCGTAAGTCTTAGAGATTCTGTAGACCGCCTCTGTGATACCACAGAGGCGGTCTACTACTAGTGGTAAGACCACCTGTCTCAGACCCAGACGGTTCAATTCACAGTGGGGGCAAACATTTCTGCTCGGCAAGGCTGGTGGTAGAGCTTCTTCTATAAGTCCGCCAGGCTAGCTTCCACCATCTCATGTAAGTGGCCATAATAACAATGTGATTGTGTGATTTTGGAAATCATGCTTGCGCCGAAGGTGTTAACAGCATGATTGTGTTTCGGCAGTTAGAGGAAAGTTAGCCAGTTCCTCTGTAGTTGAAAATTTCGGGTGAAGCCTTTGTACTGATCATCACTTACGTTCGGGTGAGATGCAGGACAAGAGCTTCTCCGTTGTGGTTAAAAAAATGAGAGATTATAATACTGGCCGGAGACATGTCTTCTCAAACAGAGAACGAGCATTGATCACCACACTAGGTCGTCGCAATTACTCAGCATAAAAACCGCTTTCAAGGGACTAAAGGCAGGTACTAAGAGTAGGTAGGTAACAATGACACCGAGCTACCTCAACCGCTACCCTTATCAAGGAGTCCGGAACGTGTTGAGTAAACAGCTGGCGTGTCCCGCGCAGATTTTGATTAATTTCACATACCGCTCGACGGACCAGAGTAATTACTTCCCGTGATGTCATTTTATTATATTCCGCTTTTATAGCAGACGAATATCCGATAATGTTGGTCGCTTTACTACCAAAAATGATTGTGAAATGGTTTTCTAATTTCAAGCAATCAATCTTTTTCAGGGTTACTGAGAGCATTAAGATATCCTTGAGAAAACCGCTTATCTTAGAGATATCAAGAACAAAATCGTTCAGAAGAATTTTAGCAACGTTTAGCCAAATCGCATTGACCACAGCAGTTGTTTCTTCGAATGGTTAAGTATACATTGCCGGGTACCTATCAGGGTGGGTATAATCACTCAGCTTATCAGAGTCGACTGTTTGAATAACTGTGTATTTGGTACTTATTAAGCTGTATTTTTGTTTTGGTGCTTCAGTCTAATTAATGGTCGGAAGCGCTACTGCTGAGCACGAGGCCCTGGGCTCGATACACAGATCGGGCAAAGTGTTATTGGGTTTTTCCATCAGGGATTTCTCAGTAGCAGCCTGAAGTCTGGATTTGTGCCGGGTTGATGGCAATTGGCTCGCCCCCTATTACATGGTAGGTATGTGTAAGTAGGTTTTTAGTACACGTAAGTAGGTATACGTGACGTGACCCAACTATATTGACGTCGATTATTCACGACTCGTCAATTTTAATTACAAATGTAAGAGCACCCTTTAAAAATGTGTTCCGATAAAGTCTTGACCTACGGAAGGGTTGCGGCGAAAGGCCACGAACAATTACATCGAACTGGTTCGTGATATTCCGCCGACTAATACTGTTCTGTGCTCATAAATGTATTTTGTTATATTTTCCGCTATTAAGGTGTCTCCAAACATTGAGCGGCAAGAGCGCGACTGCAACACGCGGCATTTGCAGGACAAATTTCTGCCGCGCTGTAGTTAGGACCAAACTGACGAATGTTTGCGCGGCAGTACTGCACGGCACATCCAAGACACGCCGCGCACTCACACAATTAGTGACGAATGTTTCCTATTAATGTTTGTGCGCGGCAGGTAGACAGAAGCGTTCGCGCGCGGCAAGCGTCCAAACAGAGCGCGGCAGATTGCCACTCAATGTTTGGACACACCATATCGAATTCGAAATAACTTATATTTTGTATGCACTTGTTTCTATGGCAAATAAACCAATTTTTCTTTCTTTCTTTCTTATATTATAGTCGTGAAAATAAATTGCGATAGCAAATAGCAATCTCTAATCATCAATAATTTTACATTAACACCGTTGTTTAGAGAAATGCCATTAGTGCCACCACGAGTTATGCATTGCAGCGATTATGCGCACACTGAACAACATTCCGTCGTATTGTTGTGATAAAACGTTCACATACTCCACTTCCAATTCGCTTATCAAGGCCATACTTAAATTGAAACAACAAACAATACTCTTAACTTATTGTTTCCCAAGCCTTTCTTTTCCGTAAGAAGCGGAACCTTTATTCTATATTCGAGGTTATAAGCTAGTTGACTCGTCTATTTCTCCGCAGAGATTTGGTTTAGGGATTCGAGTTAAGTAGTTCATTAACCAAACGTTTTCCCATTAAATTACTCCGATTGTTCCCAACAGGGTTCGACAGAGCAATTATTGCTAAAATTAAAGTTAACGTATGTATCGATATCGATATATTTTGTGTTTGATGTTGTAATGTAAACATAGCAGTTAGGCAAGTATACATATTAAAATTGTACTAGGGAAGTTACAAACGTTGGTACATAATTAAAAATATTTTCCTACAGTTTGTACGTGTCCTACGTGACGGGCAACAGGACCAGTGTGCTTAGTTGACTATTTATCCAAACAGAATAAAAAATATTAAGTACCTACGTATAAAATACTACTCTTTCCGTGAGCTGGTATTTTCCAGATTAAATTCGTAGGTAAATGCGTACTACGTATTTCTAAAAAGGGTGTGTACTGTACCTATTCCATTATTACTAGTTTATAATAATGCATTAGAAATAGTACATTACTGTCGCGGCCAGCAATTAGGGCATTGATGGACGATCGTAAAACACATACGTGAGTCCACCAATTCCTGGCTGTGGCCAAGGCTTGTATAATACTTTTCTCAAACAATGCGCGGAAATTCAAACAAAGTAAAATTATTTTCAGAATCAATGACGAACAAAGAATAATTTTCACGCGCCAATATGTTCATTTGTTTCTTCTTTACTTTATACAGCTCTGTTTACTAAGCCAGTTCAAAATTTAAATAAAATCTTTGATAAGTTACCTCTTTGGTTACCATGTGTTGAAATAAGAAGTTTGTTCCATTTTTAAATAACACGACAGATTTAAATTTTCATAGTAACTTATTTGGCAGCTCAACACGACAGCTAAGGATTTTCATAGTAACATTGCCGGCTGAGCGCTCGCTTGTTGTTGACCAGTACAGCAATATTGATTTATCTCGAAGAAGGTTGTCAAAATAATGATCGAATTTCCAAGCATGTTTGAGAAAAATATTTATGTATGATTCAGGTTTGCTAGTGAAAATCTCTAAAAGGTGACAGGCATTGTTATTTCTGAAAAATTAATGGTAATAGGTACACAATGAACGTCAGTGGTGTACTCTGCCTTAATCTTCTTAGAGCTTCAACATACAACCTACAGAGGTGCAGTTCGTGCTATCTATGTAAAGTTAGGGAAATAAGCGAATTGTCTACCAACTTAAATTGTCCGTATACTCGAACCACATCTGTCAATTTTTGACAGTTGTATGGAACGGCTATAACACGGCAAATGAACATAGAGTGTCAATTTCCTTAACAATTTATTAATTTCCCTGACTGTTCTATTATATACCTACTTTTTTTGTAACCTTATAAGATATAAACATAAATAAAAATATTATGAAAATTGCCGCAAACCTCAGCACAGCTCTTTAATCACGTCATAATTGAAGTGTGTGCAAACGCGTACTTAAACAATGTTATCAGTGCGATTATTCACACATTCACATTATTCACACAGGCCGATTTGTTAGTATTGTCAATCCGGAGCGAGGGAGAAATAAATAATGGACGAACGCCCCTACGTGCCGTGGCGGTGTTTCAATTTGTTTACCAACATGCTGGAGGCACGTCCTCCCGGGCAATGCTGCACGGTAATATGGCTTATGTATACCTACGTATCTTTATAAAAATAAAATAATGGATTACGTGAGCGTCAGTCATCTGACAGACTTTATTGGTATTAATATGCATCGTTTATTGAACCAATAAATCCCATCAAAAACATAACAATCATGTAAAAAAAAGCAAGTCTCGCAACGCAGTTCTTCTACCGTAAAAAGATGTGAGATCTAATATAAAACCAAGTCGGTTCATTTGTTCATGGTAGTGCCGGATATTCGTTATAGAATCTACAATCAACATACCTACAACAAATCTACCTAATATTAGCGCTGCGCGGAAGAATTCTGCAGGGCTCGGCAGCGTTTGGGAAGCTTCGTCGAGTTTTCTCGTTGTGGATAAAGCTAGAAACCAGAATTTTATATTTTCATTTGAATCTGTAGTTTAGAACATTTAGTTTGAACCTTTAATACCTATTGCAAGTCAAAGTTCCTTCATTTTGATCACTGACACATTCACTCACCGATCATCAAAATTCTAAGGTACCTAGTAGATCAAATTTTGAACAGAATTAGTGTTTAACCTATAAAGGAAGGAAAAATTTAAACATACCGCAATTTTAGTCCCGTTTTCTAGATATACGAACTGCATACGTAACTTTGTAATCCTAGAAGCAATAATAATTAGGTATAAAAACCTTTAGGATCTACATAATACCGATGAATGACTTGGCAATCGTACACGGGAATAGAATCTACATACAACAAAATCTACCTAATAGTAGATATTAGCGCTCTGAGCGCTTTATTTGTTTGTGTATGCATAAATTAGGCCCGCTAGCGCTATGTTCAATTAGGACTATTTAAAATAGTCGATTATTCTTATGTGATTATGTTGCCGTGCGATAGGCTAGTCATTCTATTCATTAAAGAAATAAAGATGTTAATACGGTCAGTATAAAATGTTGCTAATTAACTAATTTAACAATGTATGACTCAGTCATTGGATAGATGCTCCCATAGATAAGTAAGTACTGAATAAATTAACCGACTTGGTTTTACATTAGATCTCACAACTTTCTGCGGTAGGAGAACTGGGTTGCGAGACTTTTATTTTTATATTTTTGATGAGCACATTTATTCAAGTTCATTGTTTCACTCTATTTTTATCCGTTCCAAAATGAACCAACAAATTCTCCTAATACATCAGACAGTAAATAGTGTGTAAAAATAAAAGGTTCCTGTGAGAAATCACTCAAACTATAGCTGCCATAGCCAAGATTGATGGCACTACAAACAAAAGCGGTCATCCAAAAAAAATGTTTGGATGACCGCTCTTTCGGCGGGGAGGGAAAATTCCTCCCAAGGTTCCTCCAAAGGAATAGACTGTCTGTTTTCTTTAATACTGTTTCAATTTGAGACGTCGATGCGTCAGTCGATGTCAAGACACGTTTATGATAAGCAGTCTGTTTCAGTCATTAGAGACGACAATAAAGTTGTTGATCGATTTATGTAAATTTAAATTGTTTTTAAATCAAAAGGTCGAATAATCCAAACTCAAGTTCAAAAAGATCAGTTGTCATTACAAAAGTAAGTAATGAACGACGCAGAACCACAGGAACCATTATGTGCTTCAATAAAGCGAATTTATCTGCGCAAAGACCAAAATATTTAAACATTCGGGTCAGCCAGCTTTTCAAAGCGTGGATGAAACGGGGATAACTTATCGGTATTTGCAAAAAATGTATTCTGGTTATTTGATACAAAACTGAAGGTCGTGTGGCCCTTATTTGATTTCATATGACTGAACATCAAAAGTATCGCTTACTTTGTTTACTACATTCGTAACCACCTCGCGTCTATTCGTGGAGTGAGAAATAAGGCGGGTGTGTAAGTTATTTCAGACGACCATATACTTGGGGGCCGACAACTTAAGTCTTTTAGGATATAAGCCATATCTGGAAAACATGGCACCCGTCTTCTTTTAACCTATCCATCTAAAAATACAATTGACGACGTATATTTAGTAACCTAATCCGCTTAACTGTTCTTAAAGAGTCATAAAGAACCCTGTAAGAAATCGACACGTATTTCACCTCACAACGAGGCATCCTCAGGATGACGATTGACTTGTTGCAGACCCGGACCCAACGTATTGACACATTCAGCGGAACAGTTAAGCGTTGGATTTCCTCAAAGTGACGCCTGAGTCAATTAACTATCTATCCATCTAACCTTTTTCTAGTTATATTGGGTTCAGCACGTCTAAACATAACTAAACCACCGGCACTGAATAATGGCTAAAAATACAGCTAATCCATTCGATAAAAAAAAAGTTCCACCGGTAGGTACGTTATTATTGCCGCCAGTACAATAATGTAGGAGAGCATCTGTTTCCTAACATTTAGCCGACAATATTAATGGAAATCCATAAAAACTTATAACGTCACAAGCCATCATATAGTGTATTAGGTATCTAGGTATTTATAAATACCGATTGTTTTACTCAAAGCGACTAAGTACTACTGACTGCTGGTATTCTATTAAGGCTACAGGCAAGATTAATAGATATTCGTAAGACTATCAGTACCAACGTTAAAACCTCTTCTAGGCACGGACTGGGTTCAATATGTTAAGAATGATAGACACCCGACAATGCAGCTTAAGTTCGCGCTTCCGTTGATCCGCGCGGCTGCCTTTTTGCGCTCATGCCACAGCTTCTATCGAGTATAATACTGAGTCTGCAACCAAGAATTTTCTAACAGCTGATTTTAAAACACTAACTATAATAATGATTTTAATGAATTGGTGCACATGTCGGTGAGGAGCTCGTGGCTAAGTAATAACAGCCGCACGGGTCGATCCATAAGGTTAAGCTACGCTTGCCGGGGTTGGTCCGTAGATGGGTGACCATCTTTACATGCCGAGACTCCTCCGTGCCTCGGAAAGCACGTTAAGCCGTTGGTCCCGGCTGTCATTCGTGGATCTTTGACAGTCGTTACGGGTCGTCAGAAGCCCGAAAATCTGACAACCAGTCTTACCAAGGGGTATCGTATTACCCAGTTACTGGGTTGTGGAGGTCAGATAGGCAGTCGCTCCATGTAAAATAATGGTATTCAGCTGCATCCGGTTAGACTGGAAGCCGACCCCAACATAATTGGGAAAAAGGCTAAGCAGATTGATTGGTTCACAGGTCGGTGTTAGCAAAACCTGGCAAAAGTGCCAAATGTCCTCTTATGTCATGACGAAATTTGGCAGCTTAATATTTGACCGCGCAGGCAGGACTTTACTATGAAACAGCTGATAAAAAAAGAACCGTCGAAAAATTTAAACGCATGGGTTCAGAATCATGTACTGAATCCATGGTAACAGGATTCGCGTCGATGTCCCTGACACCCTGTATATTGTAGTTTAAATGCCCAAGTTGAGCTCGAGAATTTGGCATTGTAATGGAAACATTCCTTGTGCCATCTCTTGACGGCCGCAAGAATTAACAGCCTCCAGGCTTACATTGTATTGTCAATTATTATGCTTCTGTTACTGTTTCTACGTACTTATTTATCGTTTTAATTTTTTCCTGACATTTAAAACAAATTGATTTTTATTCGGATTTGTTTCAACGCCTTATAAAAATATGACTGATACTTTTACGCAATTTTTTTCTTAGGAAATTCTTACAAGCAACCCAATAGTGGAATGTGCGGCGATAAAGGTTTTAAGGCTCACCTTTCTATTAGGTATTTGGGACTAGCGGTCATTGGCAAAATGTGAATAAACAGTAAACATTGATGGCATACATAACATCACGCCAGTATTCCCCGAAGGGTTAGGTAGAAGTGTATCATCGAAGAAGTTCACCGTTCCACCGTAAGGACTATTCTTGCTTGCAGCGCTCGGCGGATATAGAACCGGGCCGGTAACCGTCATCGTGTTCACGGGATTTTGTTTTGAAACTGGTTAGATATGAACTTTTTTGATGGTACCTATAGTACACCCACATTTCGCCAGTTATGATAAAGTCCCATGTAACAGGGGGCGAGCCTATTGCCCTCAAACAGGCAAATCCAGACTCCCAGCTGCTACTGAGAAATTCTTGATGGAAAATCCCAATTACGCTTTGCTCCGGATTCTTTGATCCGGGATTGAACCCAGGACTTCACACTCAGCAGTAGCGCCTGTGACCACTAGGCCAACAAGGCAGTCTAGGTCTTAAACACAATTCCGCTCAGCTTCCCTTTCTATTGGAACATGGCAATAATTAGCACCTATTTTATTCCCAGATAACTTCATGCTTCTAGTCTGTATAATGTCTTCTGACTTTACGAAGATACACAACTCGGTCCTGCCTACCCCAGTCGTGAACCGTATAGGAATGAGTCCGTGAAAAATCCATAACAAACGTATTATAAAAAAAACGGGAAAATCTTTCATAATCACCCAATAGGATTCCCTTTGCGAAAGTTGTAGCAAATACAAATCATAGAATCGCGAGAATGGGATCGGAACAGAATCTCTTATTGGCGGTCTATTGTCTGCAATTCCTTGGCTAATCTTAAAGACGGAATGAATCGATTGTCTTTGAATTTTCTTTCAGGATTTTCCCGATATCTTTTAACCCCTGTCTGCAGTTGATTGCATTTAAGTTGAAATTGTGCCTTGGCAGCAATTCGTGGCAAAACGTTTGGCCCCTATTCACCTTTCACGTTTATTACCAAACAGAAGGTGTTCATTCGAGGATTACTTACAATCGTGATTCAAATACAACATGTAGATTCAAAGAAACAGCACCTTTTACAGATTTTATTCCCTTTGCGAATCAAAATCGATCCGAAATTCACGTAGGTATTTTGGTAAGATATTCGTTCTTTACTTTCCTTGCTTATCTAACCGATTTCACACTCGGTTTATATGCAAATCCACTTTTTATTTTATGTGTTCAATAGTCTGAAATAAGCCCGTATCGCGATACAAGTCTCCCCCGATCGTTTTGTTACCGTTTATCTTTACTGCTAGTACGTTGGTATGTACAAGTTTCAATAACACTGAAAACAAACAGGTTTCTTCAACTAAAGTAGGACTTGGAATGGGAGAAATCTTATTTAAGTTCTTATGTGAAGATCTGTTTAAGACAGAGTTCTTACATATTCGAATTGTTATTTTCGAGCTCCGAAATAGTAAAAGATTATTTTTATTTATAGAATTATGGATATTGTATACCTACCAACATAAATAAAATCTTGAACATATCAATACTACTTGTTTAAATAGAACTAGAAAAACATGTACAATCGCTTGAACAAACATTCAATAGGCGACTCCTATCACTCAGGAAAATATCGACAACAAACACAAACTAGTAACAGTTTACGTACTAAGTACGTAAACTGTTACAAGTTTGTGTTTGCGTACAAACACTCATACGTATAGTTGTACCTATTAGTTATAACTATTATCTGCGATAAAAGCAATTGACACGGAACAATGTAAATAACTGAAACAATATTCAAGTCGTAGCATATTTTGTCGGTCGTATCATTCCCATGTTGGTGCTTACAAAATTTGCTTATAAATTGAGTTCAGAATTGGAAAGATGTCATCGGGCCTAATTTAATGTCGTATTCAAATACGAAGGCGGCATAAAAGAATCCCAAATAAGGTGATTCTTGTGCTCCTAATAATAATATTATTTTGATTATTGTATACAAATTACGATGCAGCTTTTTTTGGTCAACAAGTCAGTAGTACCTATATACGTAAAGTGACTAACGACGATTTGATAGTCGTGATAAACACGGCTTAAGGTACCATTCCGTCCCGACCGCAGGCGGCAACTGCAGGCGACGCGGACGTGTCGCCGCGACATGACTGGTTTCTATGAATTTCTATGAAATACCTTCCGACTACTACTACTACTACTTAGCGACACGGTGCACGGCGTTGGCAACTACGGGCGAGTGACAGGCGACACTTGCAGGCCGACCGCAAACCAGTAGTGCCGCCAACTCTCGAGCGATAACTCGTTTTTCTATCTTCTATCTACCGACTGGAATACGGGCTGCTGCCGCCTGCGGTCGGGTTCGAAATCATGACTGCAGCGACATGACGCCGCGACACGTCGCCTGCAGTTGCTGCCTGCGGTCGGGTACGGAATGGTACCTTTATTCGCCAGTGAAAGTAATTCAATTATTTTCAACGTTTTCTAAGCTACGTTTTACGTATTTGGTTAACTGTTAACAAAATTACACTTTAAACTAATAGGCGGTTAACCCACGGTTAAAGTTAAAACGAAACATTTACAATGTAAAATAAGTTTACCCGCAGAGTCAACCGCTAACAAACAGACCGTTCAGATAAGTTATCGGTTACTATTGAAGAACGCTTACTATACAATAATAAACACAGCGTAGTAATGATAACTGATATTATTTCTGTAAGTAGGTTTTAAAAACTAGATAAGGTCTGCGTTTCCTATCCGACTACTCTGAGAAGAAAGGCCGAAACAAACGCAGCGGGGCGAACACGGCTTTGTGACATGGCTCGAGTCACACATTAAATTTTATCACTGTTTAGTCATATAAAATGTGTGACTAGAGCCATGTCACAGAAGGCCGTGCTCGTTAGTCAGAGCTCTTAAAGTCCCGACATATTCTTGGTCAGATTATGTGAGGACCATGTAGATTGGTGTATGAAATGGTCTTTGAGGAAAGGACCACACAGATTTGAGTGGACCTGTCCAGTCAGTGCACGCATTTGTGAGTTCAAGTTATATCAGCTGTGTTATAAAACTAACACATTTTCCTCTTGATAAGCGATACACGTTTATTACGTTTATTTACACAGTTTTATAATAAAAGATAACTTATTTATTTGTGCAATACTGCATTTTGTAAAATGTAAAGCTGAAAATTCAAAGACTTGAAAAATGCAATTTCCGGCTGTATGAGCTTTAAAATGAACATGACAGTTACGGTGTAATCTTTTCATCGTGATCGTGAAGAGCCTATTTTGTATATCGGACGCGCTCCGTCCCAAATGACTAATTAAAAACAAATTGTTGCAGAGCATACAAAGCCAGCGATTTTCATCGTAAAAAATAAAATAATGGCTTCTCCATACAATTCAACATTAACTTACTTTTTAATTGAACTGTGTTTTTAAGTATTGAATCTAAAGGCAACTTTACATTTGAATCTTTGATAGATATTTCTAAACGGAAGCTTTTAGAACGATAATTAATTATTTTATGAAATGCTAAGTTAACATATTTTAATTAATAAAATTGAGCTTGTAACCAAAACTAGGTATCCACCTACCCCTTACGCAACCGCTCAAAACTCAATAGGTAGGTATCCTGATATTTCCTGTTTCACAAAAGTTTTGGCTCAATCACTAAAGCTAAACACAAATCCTTCAAAGTTGGAATATTCCCATAAACAAACAGGTTCAACAGTATTATAGTACGGAAATAACAGAGTTACGGAGCAAAGGGATCTCGGGTTAATATGAGTTCCATTGGTATCTTCATTTGCATAATCCAAAATGTTGGTGGAATACTAACATTCATTTTTATGATCTCGTGTAAAAGGATGCTGTGGGTATAAAGTTAGAGCGTTGCCCTGTACGAGACAACAATTTGATTTTGACGCGGGGATACACTCATGAATAATAAAATGAATTTTCTGATACATATTGAATTAAACTAGAAATGAAATATAGAATTTTGTGGGACAAACTGCTTAGGGCCGAATTTTCAATCATCTGATAACTTTTATCTGAAGAATAAATAATTATTGCGTTTTGACATATTTTCTATAAAAAACTGGCCAAGTGCGTGTTGGACCACGCACAATGAAGGGTTCCATAGTTGGGATGAATTTATCCCAAGAACAAACTTAACATTGTAGTTGATAAGATATTCTCTCATACTTTCCAACTGCAAATACGCGCAATATTGAGAGATTTACCATTTTATTTTAAGATTACCATGAACTTCTTATAGATTTTCCTGTAATCTAAAATATAGAACTTTGTACTGTATTTTTCAATATTTTTGGCTGTGTAGTATTGGAGATAAGGCGCGAGGACAGTTCATAAGTAGATTTAAAAGTATTTATTTAAAAAAAAAAAAATTTGAGACCCTCACAGTAAGCAGCCCTTTCATTTCAAATGTGATACAATACGATTGGCAAAATTTAAAAAAAAAAAAATCTCCCAAAAGTGACCCCAATATTCAAAATTCATTTATTCACGTTACACGTTTGTGTTTGGGTCACAGAAATTCATATGTGTACCAAATTTCAACTTTTAGAATCTGAGTAAAAAGGCTGTGACAGATGGACAGACAGACACACAAGTGATCCTATATGGGTTCCGTTTTTTCATTCGGAAGTATGGAACCCTAAAACCACAATTTTTATTCCTTAGATAAAAGCTATCTGAAGATTGAAAAATCGGCTCTAAGCAGTAAACAGATTCACTTGACGTGTACACTTTGTAACATGCTCGGAATTTCTAAGTTATAACATGCCACGAAGCAATTACAGTAAAGCTGTAGGACTGAGCCACATATTTTATATTTCGGCAGAGTAATTGCGTAAATAAGGCTTCTATTAAAATTACTATGGCAACGTTATAACTTAATTCAAAAGCAATGTAGATTTGAAGATAAAGTGGGAAAGAAATAAAACTAAAACCACTCTAGGTACTACTTTATGAAAATGACGTCACATTTTCAGAGCGAATCAAAAACTTCAGTCACGAAATGAAATGACTGTCTCTGCATTTTAGAACATTGCAGAATGCAAACTTGCAAAGTTTCTATTAAACATTATTTTACAATTTAAAACCAGTCTCACTGGTGTGTTCCACAAATTACATTTTCATGTTTTTATAAGTATCTGTACTTGGTACTTTCAGGAGACGATTGACCTGAAATATACGTAAAACACACCTACAAATAAAAGGAAATTGAATAAAATAAGACAACACCCATTCTATAAATGAGAATGCGATTACTATAGCAACAAGAAAACAAGGGATACGATAGCTATTCGCATGATATCGAATAACCGTTATTGTGTATCAAACTACAATGTGCTAGATATTGAATGGCACGGCTAACGTATAATATCATTTTATAGACTCCGTTACGCTAAGTGGAGGGCCTACTTATGCTTATAAAAATAAGTACCTGTTAGGGATTTGGCCGGTATAGCTAAGCTTAGTACAAAATGTTGAGCGTCCCTTTTGTGTCTGGCAGCGCGAAAATATTTACACATTTTGGTCTCGGGATTTATACGGTATGAGTAGAAATACATGAAAATTACGGCTTTGCAGGCTGTCAGTCATTATAATTAAGTCATTACGCTTCATTGAACAGCAAATAAAGACGAAAACTTAAACCAAAGATTGCTCAAAGATTTATCAACGTTATTCAACGAAAATTGGATGAGGAATATCATATAAATTCGAAGATTTCAGTCAAAAAACGATAAAAAGTATTTGTTTAAAGACAGCGATTCATGAGAAACGCCAAAATTATGATGCAAAAGAGGCGAATTTATGAATTAAACATAAAAATCGATTGGGAAATGTATTCATGTTAAGTGTCGTCACTCCGTTGGAGGAGTTGATTTATTCGTTCGTTGGAAAATCGGTTAAAATGAACAAAAAGAAACGGTTGCGAAGAAACAAACTAAGAACGTCTTGCAGCCTTAATATGATATAAAATGGCGCATTTACTACTGACTAATATACGGTTTCTTTGCTTCGCATAATCGCCAGAAACTAGGGGAATAAGTGTTAATAAAACATGAATACTCCTAATAAATACTACAAGCCAAATTTTTCCGAGAAAAACAATATTATTTTACGGGGCACTGAAAGCTGATGTGAAATCAGCGATAAATTCGAACCAAGAGTCCCGGATAAGAGTCACAATTTGGGGAATATGAACCTAATTCAGAGTTATTAAAGTCACATTGTTCAGGTTAGGGGACATAAATCGAACGGAATGTCCTTCTGGTCGGTCCACCCAAACCTTGTCCCAAATGGATTACATTAAGAGAGTAATTTAGAAAAATAAAGGCGAAAATCGTCGTATAAGTTGGATCTAGACATCACGTAACTACTCGTATTTCGTATTGAAAATTCCTAGACCGTTTTATTTGGTGAATATTCCAACACTTTCACGAGTAACGATAGTTAGGATTAGCGGTCAGCATAGGCGGGGGCGGTTGCTGCGGATCATGGCCATTTCAAACTACGTGATCGGGTGTTTTTATTACGGTCCTCGGGCTATAAATGCTTTAGATAAGTTTAAGAGACAGCAGAATGCAGATAAAGCTTTATGAACACAATTTATAGGCATTTTCGACTAATGTACAAGTAAATTCGTAATGAGACACTGGTAGAATAAAACATGCAGTAACTTGAGGCATCAGACAGAATTTTTAGTGGCTATTAGTAAAACAAAGTCTACAAAGTACGGCTGTCGTAAAACATTCTAAGTAAGATCGTAGATTTAGATAATTTTTCTTCAAGTCAGAATACTGAAAAGAAATACTTGATATAGACTAAGCTAATGTTTTCTTTGACTTTAAAAAAAGTTGGTTCTATTCAGCTTTTTTGGAACAAAAGAGCCCGCATTTTAATGCGTTGCTTTGTTTAATAAGTCATGAAGCGTGTGACGAGTATAATAATATCACTCAAACAATTTTTAACCGACTTCAAAAAAGGAGGAGGTTATTGTGTTCGACTGTGTGTATTTTTTTACACACATTTTCGTTACTAACAGTGCTGAAAAGGTAAATACAGTTAGGTAATATGAAAAATATTAAAACGTGTTTATTACCGTGAAACCATTTTCAAACTTAATTTACATCAATTCCCAACCTTAACAAAGTTTTACATTTCTAGATCTTACAAATGGTGTTCATAGTTTTAGCAATTGAAATTCGAAACTCGATACATTTGACTTTCAAACGAAGGACTTTCAAGAAAGTTATCCGACAACGGTAAAAAGGTTCAAGTTGACGTATTGCCAAACATTTTGTATTTCACAATGTGTGCGTTTAAATAAGGAATTCGTGCATGATGTGAGACCATTTCACAGTTCGATAACCCGCTGTGCTAACTGGCTAGTGATGTACCTAAAGTGCGATTGCCTGAGGCAGCACTGGAACTATGACATTACTTTTTCACTATGTTGGGATGAAAATGTAAACGAGTACACAGTCTTTTGTTATCAGGCTACATTGCAGGCTGCAGGAAAGACGTGGTGAATGCAAGCGGAGCTCCAGTCTAGCGGAAGCGCTACTCTTTTGACTAAGAATATATTATATTATATCTTGACTTTGATAAACTGAAGAACCTAAATTGAATGGAAGTTTAATACAGCAAAATTAAAAGGGGATTATGTATGTTTACCGCAGACGTCCCTTTCATAATCCTTGGAAATGCCTCTTTGAAGATACATGCCTGTCTAACATTGCACGCACATTTCGTCGAAAAGGTATTTACGTCTTAGTAGCGTGTAGGCGAGGCTATCAGCGTTTGTCATACAAATAAAATTATATGTGTGTGCATAACAAAATATAATAAAAGTGACATAGCAACAAGATCGTTCTTTTAATAAAAAATAAAATTGAACACACCCGTAGGTTTGCGACGCAATTCCTCGCTCTATTTATTGTAGACAAAATATAAAATGCGCAGATCACGTAAAATTAATAGCATCTGGTTATGACCACGTGATGTCCATTAATTCTCGTAAATAGCAGTCATATCCACATTTTTGAAATTCTGGAATTTGTATGAAAAAGTGCGATACCGCTGAAACGTTTTTCATAATAGCTTTCAGATTAAGAATTTTTTTTTCAGAGAAAGAGACTTTGATCCTCAGTTTGTTTCGCCTTTTCTTCTCAGAGGTAGTCAGATAGGAAATGTCTACTTCAGCTAGCCTATTTATTATTTATATAAAAGACGTGTAAAAGTGATTCTGGTATTTACAGAATAAACAATTTTATTTCATTTCAGCAAAAGAACTCTGTGAAGACCTACCCACCAAAGAACCTAAATGTTTTATTAAACTGGCTGGAAACATGTGGATAGTATTATCTATGAAGCATGTGGCTTCAGAAATATTAGACTACATTTTTTACTGAAGAGTTCTTAATTTAAAATTAAGTGGGTGGGGTTGACACATGAAAATAAAATATGAAGAAAATTTGAAAGAAAATCTAGGACAGTCTTGTGTATGATTCCAGGAAAAGAATGGTAGTGGATATAAAAGTTTCAGATGTGTAATAAATTGCTTCCTATATTTTATTTAAATATTAGTCGTGACTACCACTTGTATCTATGGGTAACCCACTTCATACATTATCTAGTATGGTATTGGTAACCTTGAAGGTGCGTTGTAATCGGATTGAATAACAATAAACTGTTTTTATTTTATATACAACTTATAATTCATTTATTCTATGCTCTGTTAGGATTCTTGTGAAGGCCATATTCAACTATTCTTATGGACAACTTTGGACGAAAATAACTTATTGCGAAATATGTTTTTTTATGGAATTCAAAATATACTTCTTGGATTTTTTTGGTATGAAATATACCGCGAAACTATGCTAAAATTAACTAGATACATTGTTGAGTTTTTATTACTTTTATAAACTAGCTATTTTATTCAGATAACGTGTGAATTTTTACTTGAAAATACAAATATATTCTGTCTGTCTCGTAACAACGTAACACATCACAACACATTTTATTAGATCGTCTGTGTATTAGAATACATTAACTACTACTAGTCACGAACCACTCTTCGGATATTCAATACGGTTGAATCGATATCGAATAATTTTCGCGCAAAACTCGGGACAAGCAGTCTCTAACGTGTAAAGTTTTTAATTAAAGCGACTAAGTATTATTTTAATAGGCTGTTTCCTGATTAATTACGATGTGTTTGTAAACCGCAGCATGGCTAAAAAGTAATATTTTGATACGTAGGTGCAGTTTTTGGAAAAAAACTAATCGAAATAATCATTTCCAAATATGTCTTTATGGTCTAGTCCCCGCCATTTGTGAAGTTTGTTACCAACGAAATTATCAAAATGTTATATAGGTTCATTAGGCTCATTTCCAAAACTAATATCATATTTCGTAACAAATATACCTCCTCTGAATATTCAAATTAATGATGAAAAGGGTAAAATCCTACGCCAATTAGCTTTGAATGTTCGAAATCTAAGTTGGGCTGCCCACCTTCCGATAATCCCCCGTCGCGATAACCGAAGACCGTTTCGCCGAGAAAGTTGTATCCTGTTCAGCGATTTTGCTTTCATGAACCTTGAGTGAAGATTATCGCGGTCGTATATCTTACTCGGCCTCGGCCTTCGGCCTAAGGGATTACTCAGGCCTGTCGAGGCACTTGGACGCCCTACCCGGTGTTCAAGTAGGCATTGAGCATTGCAAGATGTGTCAATCAAAATCAGTCCTTAGGGTCGTTACGGAGATTAGCGGTCATAAATATAGCGAGGGAGTTAGAAAGTCGAAGTAGATAGGTATTTTCGTCCGAAATACAGTCAGCCTCAAAAATATGTGTATCTAAATTGACAAGAATTAATTTAATTGTCTACAATCTATGTTCCATAATATTGCATGAATGTGATGCCATAAAACATGTACCTTTAGTGTACATCTTTTTGAGTCTGATTGTACTTAAGTAGAAGTAGATATACATGAATGAGTAGCTATGTGAGGTCATCGGTTTACTTAATCAAATAATTTACATAAAAAGTATGCTAGATTTTTGTTAGAACAAGTTATTTATATTTAAAAAAAAACGGTAATTTACAGGTACAGTAAATAAGAGCAATATTTCAATAAATGTGTTAATGCAACACGTCATTGCAATCTGTAGGCAACAGATAACTGGGCTAATGAATTATTAAATATGGCTGATTGTAATAATTCATTGAAAACACGACATGTCCTGAGATTTTTGAAAAACACGTAATACCTACTCGCACAGTAGATACCTACCATTTTATCTGAATGAGGAAATGGACGTTCGTACATTATGTACAATAATTATCATAACTACGAAAACCTATTGGTACGTATTGATTCTTTCCTTGTTCAAAATATAATGACAAAAAATTGTGTAAGTAGGTATATAATATTTTGTTGGAGATGCTAAATAAATAAAATATTTTATAAAAAAAAATGATTGCTTTTACCACTTTTTTGTCTTAATAAAATACGTCTGCTTGTATGCTTTATAATTAATCTTGAAACTACTAACCGGTACGGGTACGGTTAAAAGAAAACCTAAATCCAAATAAACAATTTATTTCTTTCTTTCTTTGTTTCTTTAAAACCTGTAGTTTAGTTTTAAGTTAACATGAAGTGAGTTGGCGTGGAGATAAATAATCGTTCCTCGTTTAGATGAGAAGATTTGTCCTGCACAGTGGATTACACAGGCTAGTTTAATTAAATTAAACTGCCCCACCTCTTTGTAAAATTCTTCTTAAGGACTTAAATAGGGAAAATTGGACACGTATTTTTTCTTTTTTTACGTTTTGATTACGTATATAGATTACGGCAATAAATTGAGTAGGCAATACGTTAAAATGTGGCATGACGTCACTGCCCGATAGATTTCATACCGACTTGTGACGTAGCGAGCCCCCACTCCCCAACTTTAATGCGTTTTATGTAAACCATTTTTTATTCACATGATATAGCAAAAATTATGTGTCTAATACTTTTTTAATATCTGACTGACGGACAAAATAGTAACCATCCCAGTCAACATCCGTATTAATGATCTTTGCGGAAATAAAACTTAATTAAACATTTATAAAGCTGATAACAATTGACATAAAAAACCGATATCAGTCAAACGGATGCTTACATGATGACGACATATCCACTTAGATACGTATTTTATCACGCTTGACGCGACTTTGAAAAGGGTCATTCGACTCCTATACGAAAATTCCTCGTCAAAATGCGAACGTTTGATTCAGATTTACGAGCGTCGAATCCTTCCAACTCAGCAGAAATCCGTAGAACCTGCACACCCGTCCGCCATATTAATCCGTGAAAATAAATCCCGACTTAATACGACCCATAAATACTGTAAGTTCCTTAAATAAATCGGACGAGTCTAATACAACAGCGACCCTTACAACTTTCTGTTTTACTCCACCTTCTGTTTATCTTTACGTCATAAGTACGTTAACGTGGATAGTCAGAATTTTTAAAAGAAATGCTTACTATAGACTAAGCTAATGTTTTCATGGACTTTCAAAAAAGGTGGCTATAATTCAGATTTTTTGGAACAAAAAAGAAACAGACGCATTTTATGAGTTCCAAAACCGTAATTTTTCGGCTTTTTTAAAGTCATGAAGCATGCGACGAGTATAATAATACGAATATTAGATATTAGCTTCCGCCAGCGGCTGCGCCCCCATTATTTTTATAAATTATAGCCGTTATACTCAGTGATAATATAGCATGCTCCTGGTGAAAGAAGAATTTATTCATTACAACCAAAAATACTCATCTTTTTTCTTTAAAATATTAGTGTAGACTAATAAGACCTGCACACCCGTCCGCCATCCTAATCCATGAAAATAAATCCCGATTTAATACAACCCGTAAATACTGAAAGTCCATTAAATAAATCGGAAGAGTCTAATACAACATCAACCCTTACAACTTTCTGTTTTACTTGTAACTTCTGTTTAACTTTAGGTCATACACGTTAACGTGGAACGTCGAATAAAAATGTAAATTTAGTTAGGAGTTCTTTTGAGAAGTACCTATGTCGGGGGTCCAATGTGGATCGTTACTAGGCCGTGGTATGGTTGGTTTCAGCTGACGTAATTTTTATTGTCACTGACAGGCGTGCGTGTTGAAAAGGGAGATAAAGTTAAAACGATCTGGAGCGTGTATTTGTGCGTCACGTTATCTTGTTCGACACCATCAAAGTGTTGTTGTTCGAGTTTACGACACCATGCACGACATGCGCGAGGGCAATGTGGCGCGATCCACACGAATTTAAAGTCTACTCAAATTACCCGTGTTTATGGCTAACATAATACATTGTATATTCTTCCATTACTCTGTATTCCAAGATTTTCCATGAACTATAAAATGAAACTCATCAACTCTTGAATGTTATTGCTCTATTATTCATATAGTTAGTTACAAGGATAACTAAGTTTTAGTTGGAATCCTAAGTTGAGCTTAAGTTTTCAAGTATTGATATGCATCGTTTAGCATAAAACAATATCGATATCATCTTAAGTTTAACGTAATCAAAATATATCATGAAATGGAAGGAAACATTTGAACTTTTAATGACTTAATAAAATTACGGGCTGACAATGAATTCTGTATATTTCTACCTTTGTCGTAATCAGAACATAACAGGGGGAACTTTCTTGATTAAAAAGAGACAAGAATCGAAATAAATTATCGTTCTTGGCAGAGTTCAAGCAAACTTAACGACTTAGAAATCAATTAAATTAGCCACTCTGGTTCTGTCTCTGTAATTCTTATCAATGGCATTTATGGGTTTATGGAAATGTTAAGTACTCGTAACATCAGTTTCTTCTTTAAAAGGTGAACAAGCTGTTTTTTTTATTTTTTGTGTTGTGGTCAGTAGTCTACCTACATATGTAACAGCTATAGGTATGACCTTAATCCTATTCCTAACTTAATATTATAAATGCAACAGTGAGTTTGTTTGTTTGTTTGTTACGCTTTCACGCTAAAGGCTTGTGCAGACCAGCGCGACACCGGTTATTGTTATACCGTGAAGTTTTCTTAGAAATTGTATTGTTCAAGTCGCGTCGCGCCGTCGCGTCGCGCTGGTCTGCACGAGCCTTAAAACGGTCAACAGATTTGGAAGAAATTTGTAACGTGGGTAGACTATAGCTGGGTTAGGACATAGAATATCTTTTATCCCGATATTCCCACGGGATCGAGACTTATGCGGGTAAAACCGCGGGGAGCAGCTAGTGGTCTAATATTTATCTTAATATAAGTAACGTGACCGGACTTCGGCACATGACACTACCACGACACTATTACAAAGTAACCGATTACAAATCCAAATCACCAACTCATTCGTGAATTGAATTTGTAACTGGTTAATTTACTTTACTTTAGGGTAGCGCCGTGGACGATAGGCCTTAGGAATACAAGAGAAGGATATTCTAACGATTTGATTCGATTGATTTATTTTATCGATCTGCTACAGATTTAGGTGGGTAAGACCCAACATGCCTTTGTTTCATGACAAGTAGAGCAAGCAGTTTTTGAAAGGCTAATTCAACACAAAAAATTGCTTACAGGCTGTCAAACCAAAGTTAACTGCTGTGGGTGACTGAAAATTGTATCAACAGCCAATCTAGTAATTTGACATGAGTTTGACAGTGATTAGCCTTTCATAAACCTGGAGTTGGCCAATTAAAAGCTCTATTTTAAACAGCGTAATAAAATAGCCAAGGCTCAATTTATATTGCCACGGAACGGAATGGAAGGGAGTTTTTGTAACAATATTGTACATAGCAAAATTAATTATAGGTCAAATGTGTACCTTACAATCTAGAAACTGCGGGAATTATCGAGAATGCGCGAGGATTCTCCAGAAAACGCGCGACTTATTATTTGGCTCGTATCTAGTGTGTGTGTGTTACACTGCTAACATAAAGTTACCTATACTTTGTACGAAAAAAAAATGCTTCCATTCCGCGGCAATGTAAATTGAGCCTAAAGAGTAATTATTTTCTCATATAGCTTCAGAAGGTACCTATACCTACCTATTAAGTTAATTCACAGATTTTTTTTAACGTAGCTACGTAATCAGTAAATGTTAAAATATGTTATTTCGGTAGATATAATTGGATTTTGGTTTTCATATTTCAATATCTTGTTTCAAAGCTCATTATTGTGTTATATGGATATCAAAGAATTTTGTTCTAATTTGGGCGCACAAACAAAAAAATGGACTGCGAATGTTATACACCAACGGATGCTGTTTCTGATATTATTTTCATTTATTAAAATTAAATAATTTACTACACAAACAGAATTCTTGTAACTCAGATAAATATGTTTTTCTGAATAAACTGTTTAACCTACAAGAACAATATCCGATGGCCAATCTCAAATCTTCAATTACTAATTCTTGTTAGAATTTTGAACTTTGTCCTAGAAACGAATAAAAAAAACCGTAGGTACTTATATAGGTATTCGAATTTCAAACACAGCCCCTATACTTAATAATAAGTTCATGTTTCACTAAACACAAAAAGGTAAGGCAAATAAGTGTAAGAAAGAAAAACCTTTTTAAAGAAGCAGTTGCAAATTTTCTTTAGGCCGGGTAAAGGAATAATTATGACTGGGTTAATTACCGGGGTTTACTGTTCAAATAGCTGAGAGAAAAACGGTCTGGGGATAGATGGGCATTGTAATATTACCCTCTGTTTAAGTACAGTCACGAACATAAATATATTACTATGGATAGCTCGGCAATAATATCTGATTTCATGATTCATGCATTAATACGAGTATCTGTTGTCAAGATGACGGGAAATATAAGTGATCATTTGTGGAAGATATATACGAGTGGCTGCACAAATAACATCGAAGAAATCCCAAAACCAGACTAGATAACCATAGCGAAAACATAGTATGTTCATCGGCTTCAAAAAGATGTGTCACTTCTTAGAATGCAATAATATCGGATTATTGCCGAGGTGTTCAGCGTAACATATTTATGCTCATGACTGTACATCAGAACAACTACTGCGCGAAACAGGCTACGCCGCGCCAGTTAGCTGAAAGCAAATAGCGTAATTACTTAGGTACGCTTAAACAGATATGCTCGGCTCAACACGCCAATGTAGCACTAACTTCAATACATTGACTCGACGCAAACACCGGCTGTAGCAATCAATAGCTCACTATGAAACGAAACAAAAGGATTTATTGCTCAGTTACATCGGAAGGAGGAAAAACTGGTCTTTCAGACTAGGACCATTTTTTCTCTCCCGTTCATACAGGGTGGCCAACGACATGACGTCCAAAAAAAAAACCTCTCTCGTAAGCTGTAAGTAATCGTAGAACATAGATGGGAAGCCCTTGGTAAAAGGCAACAAAAAAAATCTTTGGAAGTCGTGTAATGGGCCATCCCTCGTAGTTCCCGAGAATTCTGTATTTAGGAGCGTGCATTCTGAATGAGAGCAACGTCGCAAATAGCTGTCAAATATTTCGCTGTTTTGTTAATTTGGCAATATTGCTGTAGTGAAATATGTAATAATTATCGCTAAATAGTGAACTAAAATATAAAAATATATAATATTAATATCGTAACACCGAATATTTAGTTTTAGATGTGTAAAAGTATTTGGAAACTTTCAAAATACCTGTTTATGTAATATTGTTAATATCGCTAATATTTCATAATTCCATACAGTAATAATGCGAAATTTATCAAAACAGGTAAATATTTGACAGCTATTTGCCACGTTGCCAACTTTTAGAATGAACGCTCTAAAAGGTAAATTAATATTTATGCCTGGCCAGTAACCCGCGATAAATTAAGTTCTCCTTTATTGCCAGTAAGCCTGGCCTCTGGGGTGGTGTCATAGATCCTGCGTGGGTTAAATCATAATTCGAACTACGAACATTCTATAGGTGAAATTGAATCTGTAGTGTTTCTATTTATTTATTTTATTATTTATGTACAAACAGTTAAATAGATACAGATACGATGTAAGTATTGAGTACAAAGGTACTGCTTATTTGTTTATAAAAACAGCAGACCTGCGAAAGGAGTAATGACAAAGAAATGTAGACAATCAAGAAGAGAGGAATATCATTTTATGACGTCTTAAACTAAAATATTAAACATACAGTATTTCCGTTGTTATAGCCGATAGTCGTTATAACCAAACACTATGTTAAGTAAACAGAAATTCTAGGTCCTCAAAATTTCGTCGTTATAACCGATACAAACGGCGTTGACTGTACCTTCTTTATGGCTTGTACATATGATCTATCGGTCCTTGGGCGTCTGAAAGTTTCGCATTTCGATTCACAGTCCATTGAACTACCTACTACTGCGTCCTCAGCAAACGATATTGGGATGATTGGAAAAAAGTGCAATGGAATGTGAACGATTCAATGGTTTATGTAAGTTTGTTCGTTTTGTGTGTGACTAAGAAATCGAAATAACGAAAAAATATTTTTTACATAAGAATGCTAAAATACTAAAAACATTGAACCCGACGATATAGGTCATAATGTGCCTGAACAGTCACAAAACTCACACATAACAATCTCTTCTTTAAATTCAAGGAAAACACTTTATGACGGTCCACATTATGTTTCACATTAATTGCACCACGGATGCAGCATAAGAACACTTTTAAAGTCTCAAAAGGGTATTAAGAAAGATGTTTTACACGAATTGGTATATAATTAAACAGTAATTTTAGCTTAAACATAAATATTGTTTCATAAAAAATTCAATGTATTTATACATTCCTAGGGGGTAAGATTTCTCTGCAGCTGACTGTACCACAGTGTAGGCACATGTGTAATGCACTCATTTCCAAGATTATGTCAACGTTAGTTTAAATGCAGCAGCGCAAGCATAATAAAAGTAATCTAGGATTATGTCTAATTGCACAATTACAATACTGTGTGACAGTTTCATTACGTACCTATGTAGTAATGTTTTTTTTGCAACCCAGTATATATTTCAAAGAAAGATATTCGGAACACGACAGAGCGGTAAATCAGAATGTAAATGCCTTTCTGATTTACTTGTCGTCGCGTTCGCACTCGCTTTGTTTATTCTTATCCAAGCTTTTCAGCTTGACATGCTGATCTTTATACTGTTGGAAATGTTTCTTTATTTTATCATAAGGTTGAACGACTGGAATTGTAACCCAAAACATCAAATACATAATATGTTTGTGAAATAGTTCTATTTTCCTACATGTTTTGCAAACAAGGGCGAAGACTCTAATACGAGGAGGTATGTAAAATACTCGTATGATTAAATTGATATTTTTTTTAACATTCATAGCTTTTTGAACATAGATTAGTGTAGTGAATAGGTATGTAGGTATTGTTTTTAAAAACAGGTGCAACCTACCAGCTTAAGATAAATCAATTATTTACTATTTTTTCTAACCCCACAATTCTTACACACACTTTCACCATTAATAAACGATGTTCACACAGTTCACACATATTTTCCCACGTCTCGAGTGTTGAGTACAAAGATAACGATTGTTTAGATTGAACACGTAAATGAATAACGATGGTAATCGTTTACGTCTCTCACACCTGAACACGAATAATTAATCAAACGGCGGTCACGCCAGTGATTGGTTGGCACTCGACTTAACCGCGTGGTGACGGAAACTTGGGATTAATGAGACGAGGGGCCCTTGTGTGTATTTAATTCGATTTTAGTGTTAAATTCATATTAATTGTAGAAGTAGGAACAGACAAAGAAATTATTTGTTTATCAAATTGGCACGCTACGTCAAATTGCCGTGTTATAGCCGATTCATACAATTGTCATAGAATGACAGTTGTGATTCAAATATACATACAATAAAAGTTGGTAATCAATTTGATAAACAATTAATTTCACTGTCGTAGAATGACAGTTGTGATTCAAATATACAGGCAATAAAAGTTGGTAATCAATTTGATACAACTAATTTCCCTGACTTTACATTGATAGTTGTAGCCAATAAGTGGTCTAGTCAAAATGAGTACGGAATTACTGGCTTAAATAAATGATGTGAAATGGCAGATGAAATTGATCACATCAAAAAATAATATTCTTATAAAAAGAAAAAATAAATTTTCATGGAAGATAAATGAATGGTTTTTCTTTTCTCATTCCAAGCTATAATTTATCCTGTTGACAAGTGTTTACACGATACTTTATAATGAGAAATTCTTAGAAAAACGCAAAATGCATATCGCAACGAAATGCTAATTGGCAATCACGTCAACTAATAGCCCGCAGAGAAAAAAAATCTGCGATCTCTAACTTTTCTCATTTCTAAGATACTAGCTTCTGCCCGTGACTTCATTCGCGTCAAGTTTTACATTTTAACATAAAACATACCCTCTAGTACCCAGCAATAGTGACGTTTTCTATAAGTGCGGAATAAACAAACAAAAAAATCTTTTTTTTAAGTGAAATATTTTTTGTTATCAAATCTTTAGTTCCGAAGATACTCCCAACATACAAACTCACAAATTTTACTTCTTTATAATAACTAAGTATAGATAGTATATATTTACTGTGTGGGTATTGCTATCTTAGCTGAAAATTTAAGTCTGGAACAATCTGATCATCCACGTCATATTTAAGCCAGAAAACACTTTTAATAAAAATAATACTTTAATCTTCTATAAATACTACATACAAATAAATATAATTGAAATGTCTGTTTGTAATCTATCTAAAATAACAGATTTTTATGCATATAAAAATATTACAGTTACCAAAAAAATAAAACAAGATTTGATTGAATGGTTGGACCGATTTTGACGGGACTTTCACTGGCATATAGTTGATGTTATAAGGAGTAATTTACTCTTATTTTAGAAAATGAATTAGATCGCGGGAGAACCCACGGGCTGCAACTAGTGAATAATAACAATTATTTTATCTACCCACCTAAATAAATAAACCAATTAGTGTGTGGGCTGCTAAAATAGACCTCGAAAAAGGAATAATCAAGTAATAAAATATCCTCCCTGATCTTCCTATCTATCCCAGACTGTATAATAATTCTAAACAACAATTTACGTAGAAAAACTTAATTCCAGAATATAATTACTCCAAAATGAGAAAGTACAGGTTCATAGCCGGTAATGTTGTTAATTCTAATTATTTTATCACGAAATCTTATGTGTACTTTATTAATATTTTTTTAAACAACGTTGCATTAACAAAATTAAAACAGATTATGCGTTGAATTACGCTTTGATAAGAAGTTATCTGATAATATAAATACTTAATCAAAAAATTGGTATTAACTATATCTTAAAACTTTCAACGAGGTCGCATTTCTTTCTAAATGACAATAAAATTTAGCTTAAATACATTTAAAATTACGATAATATACAAATACCGAAACACGTGGTTATAATAATCTACAATACGCATTGGTTACAGTCTGGGCAATTAAGCAAATTGGCACCCTACGTAAATTTTCCGTGTTATATCCATTTCACACAACTGTCACAGAATGACAGTTGTTGTGATTTGAATATACAGATAATTTAAGTTGGTAGTCAATTTGCTTAGCAATCAATTTCGCTGACTTTACCTATTTACAGCCTTCTCACATAGAAGAGGTCGTATGTCTCAACAGTGGAAACAAGAATAATGATTGTGTTATAGGTATTAACAATGCAGGCACAGTAAGACTGAAAACGCTTAGCCGTTTTGCACCCTAATTAAAAGCTCTCACAGTGTCACTATTTGAAAATCGAATGAGTCATAAATTCTCTCGCACTAAATAATTGGTTCTAAAATGACTTTCTGAAATAGGGTTGCTCAATGCTAAAATGAGTTTCTAAAATAGGGCTGCCAACATTTCTTAGGATTAATGTAGGTCTTTTTGTCTTTAATCGAAAGGTCCCGATACGTTATTTGATTTTATCAATACTCCCTGCGGCGGCGTATTGGTTTTCTTCTCAGTACGTGAATTATGATTATTGGTACAGAAAGGACACTAATTAGGTTTTAAGAGGCCATTTATCACTGATTAGCTATCTGTTAGGTGACAAACTGAGAGAAAACGTTACTCTGTTAGTTAGAAAAGAGTTGGAACAATGGAACAATCGTCTGAGTAGGTAACTATATTTTTTTTCTGATATTGTTATGTCCTAAATGATAAATGGTTATCAATCTGTAAGTAGGTTTAAACAAACACTTTCAAAAATAAAATATGTTTTAAAACTAGATGAGTTCGGTGTTTTTGTCCGACTACTCTGAGAAAAAGACCGAAACAAACTCAGAGCCCACAGTCTCTTTAAAAGTCCAGATGTAATCTTGGTCAGATCATGTGAGGACCATTTACCTAGATTAGTTTCTGAATAGGTCGAATACTTGCTATAAATTAAATTGAACAATTTTGCACTACGTCGTCTAGTAACGGTTCTACGTAGAATTACTACGTAAGTTAATATCTGAATTCTAAGATCTGGATAACGTGTTCCAAAGGCTAACGAGAAAATCGATTCGTCTGAGTTAAGACAGGCTCTAAGCTCACTTACTACCTAGCTTACTTAGAGTATACACTCTAAGGTGTAAAGTAACTAATATCACCATCGGCTGCCTAGCTTTTTCCCAACTATGTTAGGGTCAGCTTCCAGTCTAACCGGATGAAGCTGAATACCAGTATTTAACATAGAGCGACTGCTTATCTGACTAATATTAATTGTACTAGCTGTCACCCGCGACTTCGTCTGCGATCCAGGATAGAAAGTAGCTTACACGTCCTTCTCCAGGTCCCAGGCTACCTATCTGTCAAATTTCATCCAAATCCGTTCAGCTGTTTTAGCGTGAAAGCGTAAGAAACAAACTCACTTTCGCATTTATAATATTTTACGTTAGGATTAGTTAGGATATAGGATTTATAATTCAATACCTATTATAATATTTTTTTATAGGCTTAATTTTGTCTCAGAAAAATCTGTAGAAAGTTAAAAGTAGACTGAGATCTGTAAAAAACTGAGCTGTAAAATAAATTCACAGTTTTTTTTTTCAGCACGCTCGCACTTTGTACTTGCTTAATTGTATAACAATTCTATATAACAAAACGCGTTCATTATTCTTGTTATTAACCGTGACGAGAGCATACATAACATTTTTATCACAAACTCTACGGGTTATCCTCTTTACGCTTATTAATAATGCAATTACTTCGTCCGGCTACCATGTCGCGGGCTACGTCACAACTGTGACGTAACGAACGCGATACAGGTTGATCTTTAAATTAGCCTGTATCTATACTAATAATAAAGCAGAAGAGTTTATTTCTTTGTTTGAACGCGCTAATGTCAGGAAAACCAGCCGACTTGAAAAAAATATTTTAGCTTTAGATTTTTGAGAAAGGCTATTTATTATCACGCTAGGACTTTTAGGAGCCGAGCAAAAAAAAAGTCAGAAAGAACGCTAGTTGAAAACGAGGTAAAAACGCGGGGAAGCAATGCGATGCAACGGGGAAGAACCAAAGAATACACGCGGGACGAAGTCGTGGGTAGAAGTTAGTTATTTATCTATTTCACTATGTATGTAGTTCTATGAGGTAAAAGGCGTGAGGAAAGTTTTGAGTATAATGTGGATGGCTATAAGAGTAGGGACCAAAGAAACGATGGATGGACTGTGTGAAGTATGATATGGCTAGAAAGGAGGTGACTACCGAGATGAAGGCTAATAGAGAAGTGTGGAAGAAAGGGTCATGTTGCTTCGTCCCCAATTAAATTGGGATAAAGCCTCACACCCACAGGCGCGTTTTTATTTAGCGATAATAACGCAAGCGTTATTGCGATAATGCGTCTCGATTCCTTGCACACAGCTGCTTGTTTAACGTCCGATATTTCTAACGTCTACGTGTAACCTACACTTCCCCGCCCGTACCACACCGTACTAGTGTGTGTAAGATCGCAAACGTCCTAATACAAAATGTTCTAAGAACGCACATAGGAATATCGCAGGACGGAGGAACACAAGCGTCCTACGTCTATTGCGTCGTCGCGTCGTTATTATCGCAGCAGTGTGTAACTTCGTGGCCGTCCTAATACAAACTGTACTGAAAACAGACATCGCATTAACGTTTGCGTTATTATCGCGCAATATAAATGGGCCTGTGGGGAAGAGGCTTAAGAGCAGGAGAATAAAATGATGATATAGTTCTGATAAGCCACATTCCTTTTACAAATTATAATTTGTCTTGTTTCTTGTGGTCTGAATATGCAACCAGCCTGAATTATGGAAATAAATAGTGTTATCAGGCATAAACAAGTATTCTAAAACGTTTTTTTTTTTTCTAATTGTAAGGCCAGTCACCGTATAAATTAAGCCAGTATTTGTAGAAAAAAAAAGCAAATATAATCGGATGAAACAGAGTAATAAGGTTTGACTATTTTTTATTTTTTTCTGTCTTCAGACTTGACCTACGTTCTAGTAAGTTAAATGTCTTGAATTTTTGTATAAAATAATGTATTTCAAATTTTTCAAATCCGTCAGTTAATATTATTAGTTATGAACTAAGTCATGATACCGACCTACTGCCAAAACAGTCAGTGTGTAAACATATTATGTATCATTATTATATATATAATGATGCTAACGATTCTATTGTGTTGTTTGTACGCACTGTCAATTATTTATTATTAAGTATAATAGTATTTATTTATCTCTTATTGATGTTCATACATATTTTTGCCAGTTCAAATACCTACAATAATTATAATGAATTATTGAGGGTATTTAAAATGTTACGTTTTTTTTTGTTTTACTGTTTATCATAAGTCATGCATAGGTACTTTACTTATAAAGACGTACATATAACATTTTATAATTAGATAAACAATACAGAAGGACAGCGTCATTTGCCATTCTTGTCAGACCAATGATTAAGTCGTAAAATCGTCATGTTTTGCCACTTTATTTGCTACTATTCTATCATGCACTACTTAGTAATCTGCGTAGATAAAGTTTCCTTTATAGCTGAATAGACAAAAAGCGCGTGGTGATTTCTAATTAGACACAATACTTGTCTTAAGATTTCATTTCCCTCATAGAATATAAAGCCAGCACGTAGTTAATTGCACATTTATGTAGATGCGAATTGCGAACGGTAAGCCGTGTGTTCTCGTCATTCGCCCATGCGTATCACGACGGCTGATGTTACTTTAAGTATACAAGTACCTACTACTCGTAAAAAGTAAGGTTTTTGAATTAACCTAAAATAAATAAGGCTTCCGAATGACAATTTGCATCAACGCCGGCACATACTGTCTCATATTCTTACCAGCAAGGTCAGCATCAGCATCAGATCCGTAAACAAAAACCGGATTCTATACGTCACGCTCAAATCCAAGTAGGTAAGCGAGGCATATTTATCGGCACATATGTATAACAAAACAATGCAGGCGACAATAACGTTTACTGGTTATTTCCTGCTTTACTCGAGAAAGAAACACAGTGAAACTACACGCGTTACGAACAATGTACACACAAACACGAGGAGACATAATTACCGGCGACGCAACTAATAAAAACACACCAAAAAACAAATGCTATTCTGTCGAGTCAAGGCTATGAATTAGCAACACATTCCATATATGTAATCGTTACGCGAAAACTAAAATCTTACTCGAAAAAACTTCACGACAAAAGATACAACTGTTAATAATAGAACGTTTAAAACTATCGAACGTCGCCGTGCACTGAGCGTGCTATTCGGCGGTGTTAATTGCTAATCGGACGTTATCGGGAAATGTAGGTAGGTGACATTTCGTAGGCATGTGCCTGACTGTGCGGAGGGCGCGCCGCGGCAGCAGCGCGCTCACTCGCGGTTAGGAGAGGACTGTGCGTGCAGCCCGCTAGCTCGCCGGGCCGGCCCGCTTGCGGCGGTAGCGGAGGCGACGAGCCGAGCGGTTCGGGCCGGCTGCCCACCGGAGCGGAGCCGACCCGGCCCCAGACACCGGCACGACGGTCGTCGGGCTCGTCTCCTCGCCTGGCTGATGATGAGCGCACCGACCTGAATCATCCCTCGCGCGTTAATAACTTTAATATCACTCATATGACACTCGTCGCCGCTGACGTTGCGATCCACGCGATCTATCGCAATGCAACCTTATAATGTCAATGCAAATATCACCGTCCTAGACTAAATTACTGTTTAAGCGGCTATTGATATCTGACACCTTACATTAAATTGAAATTCGATATGCCTACCGAACGTGAAAATTTTGCACGTTGTACAATGTAGCTATACGAATATCGTGTAGTACTAACTATATGTAGTATTGTTTTGTTTGACTGCGATTTGTTTGTTATGGTTCTTATCAGCTGATATCAAACCTTTATTTAACTTAGTTATATCTACAAGTACCAACAGCCTATTAACACAGTTTATATCAGTATTTGAAATCAACATATTAACATCGTAAAATTACGATACTAATATGTTGATTTCAATGACAATTTTGTCATATAGTACATTTACAAAAACCGTTCCCGAGGGCATCACTGAATAAAATTAATTATTCGTAATCAGAGGATAGACATTTTCTAATTAAACATTAGTTTAGTCAATAACTGGTATAAATGACACCGTTAAGCGATTGCGTATCAGTGAGCTAACGTGATTCACACTTATGTACTTACCGAAATTGATATTAGATATTCATATAACACACATGTATATTGTTCACCGAAGTTTCGCTTGTTATAGTGATTGACAAACCTATCCACTATCTTTCTTTAGAAGGTACCTGTATTATTTAAGTAATTAAAATATATAGGTACCAAATCATGTCTTATAAACTCTTTTATGAATTATAATTAACTCCAGACCAAAGGTTTGCTATCTCTGAAGAAGTCGTATGCCTTACAGAGATAATAAACCAAAGACTCGTGACTTTAAAATGTGGGAATTAAAAAAGTTATTTAGGTATTTAATTAAGTACATACTGTAGTGTTAATAATGCAAGTTTTATGTTCATTTAGTGAAAGCGATTAATTGTTTGTTGACATTTACTAATTACGGTTTTTCTAAAGTCACCGGTAAATTGTTGGATACAAAACCTTTTCACTGGTATCATGAATTTCTATTGTGTGTATGTAACATTTATTTATACTCAGTAGATAATTGGTTAATTGTTTGCCAGGCACATTTTTCTTTAGGTATCGTTCCCTGAAAAATATAATAGGTGAAGAAAACTGCGGGGTAATTATGTAACACACTTACAAGTAGCAATGGGATTCATTTGGACAGTTCAACAACATTCATTGCGTTGTTTACGTTGTTGAGCAGACAAATTTTTCAAACATACATTTTTTTTTTTTTTTTTTTTTAAAACGTTGCCCCACACTAAGAATTTCTTCTTGTATCGTGGGTGCGTTTACAAACATAGAAACTCACATACACTAACACCCAGACCCGGAACAACTACTTGCAGATCATACAAATATTTGTTCCGCGCGGGGATCGAACCCGCGACACGTTGAGCAGCAGTCGATCACTCAGCCACTGCGCCAACCGTGTCAAATAAAGCATTGGATTGGTGTGTTATGCAAGTAAGGTGCTGGTGCTTCCTACCTTTCTATTACTCTTTCCGTCAGCAAGGGTTCTGTTAACTTTTCAGCCTGCCTGCCTAGCCTTTTCTCAAATATGTTGGGGTTGGCTTCCAGTCTAACAGGATGCAGCTGAATACCAGTATTTTACATGGAGCGACTGCCTATCTGACCTCCACAACCCAGTAACTGGGTAATACGATACCCCTTAAAATTTAAGATAGTTAATTAATTGACTCAGACTTGACTTTGCGGACCACGACCCGACGTGTTCACACATCAAGCACACGACATGACATTGCTCTCGACGCTTGACGTGTCAGCACGTTGGGTCCGGATTTACAATAAGTCAATCGTCATCCTGAGGATGCCTCGTTGAGAGGTGAAACACGTGTCGATTTCTTACAGGTTTTTTTTATTTTTTTTTAAGAACAGTTAAGTGGATTAGGTTACTTTATACTGTATACGTCGTCTATTGTATTCGATACTCCTTGGTAAAACTGGTTGTCAGACTTTTGGGTTTCTGACGACCCGTAACGGCTGTCAAAGATCGGCTTAACGTGCTTTCCGAGGCACGGAGGAGTCTCGGTATGTAAAGATGGTCACCCATCCACGTACCAACCCTGGCAAGCGCAGCTTAACTTAATGGATCAACCTGTGCGGCTGTTATTACTCAGCCTTAGTTATCATAAGAATAATAATGTACTTCCTGAACACGAGTGGTTAGACTCACTCAAACAAAAGCGTTGTCAATGTAGGTCATTGTATGCTGTACTTATCAGATACCTACCCATGTGCAATAAATAAACTAAGTCAGTAATAATGAGTAGGTATACTAACCATCATATTATATTATATTTTATTATCATTATCAGCTTTGATTCTATCAAAAATAATATTTATTAATTTATTTAATATTCTAATAGGATACCCATGTGCAACAAATAAAATCAGCCATGATATATATATATATGCTATATTTTATAATCATTATCTGGTTTTGATTCTTTGAAAAATTATTCTTATGAATTGAACTTAATTACTTATAATTTTTTCTTAATTAATATGGCAGTTTGTTTGAATAAAAATATTAATGTACGTTAATTATTAAGTAGGTAGGTAGTTCATAATTTAACACATTAAAATATTTTTTCATGAAAATATACATTGATTAAAAGTTGCTCGTACATTAAAATTAATATGCTTACGCAACCTGGATAGTATCACGTATCAACTTAATTATGCCTTTTAACTATACGTGGGTCACGTAAATAAAATTGTGTTCATGAAAATATAGTGAAAATGTTCCAGTAGTCGAATCATTTTCACGTACCTACCTACAACTTAAAAAAAATGCTGGTGTTGACAAGGTAATTTTTAAAAGGGACTTTTGTAGCAGTTCTTTAACCTAATTGCGTAATACACGATCAATCACAATCTGAATAGTTTTGAAACAGATTGCTAATCCATTGCTTCACAGTTGGAAAAAAAAAACTGCTCAATAAAGTAAATAACGCAATGAATGTTGTTGGACTGTCAAAATGAAACAGATTAGTCTTAATTAGACACACATTATGTGAAATTTTCTATTGAATAATAATAAATACGAGGCTCTTTAGTTATATTTATATCTTGCAGCGCCATTTTCTTATGGGAAAACGATTAAGACTATAATGTGTTTCATTTTGACAGTTCATGTCAAAATGAAACAGAGTAGTCTAAATCGTTTACGAAAATGCCTTACGTAATTAGGTAGCTGATAAACCGTTATTTATTTGAAAATATTGTTGTCTGATTTTTTCCTATGTTTAATAACATGGTGCATATAAAAAAATATTAGGTAGTAAAGGTCTTTTAAAAAATAAACTTTTAATAAACTAAAAAGATTTTTACTTATATTTTATATTTATCTTCAATAGTTTTGAGGTATGTTTGTAGGTCAATCATTGTAACACTTCCAGCTTTATATTTTATAAAAGAAAGAAATATGTTGTCGCGGGACGTTTTTGTAGAATTATTTAAGGCGGACCAGGTTGCCATTCATTGTTTTCATATACAACTGTAGTGTAGTGTAGGTAACGCATGCAAATAATGAGTTATTTCTTTCCGACTTGCTAGACAAAAATTGTGAAAGCTCGGCTAATATGCATAATGATATAAATATAATTTATAGCAAAACACTCAGCAATAATGGAACTTCCTACCAGTTTTTTTTTTAGAAGTGGCTTATTAGTTCCGGAGGTTACTTCTTACTTAATAATATTAAGTATAAATGAAAGTTAACATCGCAGGACATCAAATTATGTTATACTGGTTTAATAAAAGTTAAATACCAATATTTCATGCATGAAGTGCAACAAACATAAATCAACAGAAGTCAAAATCGTTTGAATAATTAGTCTTGCTTTGTTGTATTTAGATGAGAGTACTTATGAGCTCATTAAGCTTGGCTAACTCACAAAAGGCGAGGAAACTATAATTATCACAATTGCACGCCTTAATTGAGTACTACTGTTAAACTGTTAAGTACCTGCTTGTATTTAGCACAATCATTATTATAATGATAGTTTAAGAGTTCATAATATTGAAAAAATACAATAGACGACATATATTTAGTAACATAACCCGCTTAACTGTTCTTGAAGAGTCATAAAAAACCCTAAACACGAACACGAACACGTCGTGTCCGGGTTTGGGACAAGTCTATCGTCATCCTGAGGATACCTCATTGAGAGGTGAAACACGTGTCGATTTCTTACAGGGTTCGTTATGACTCTTTAAAAACAGTTAAGCGGGTTAGGTTACTAAATATACGTCATCTATTGTATTGTATATTGAATTTCCGCAAGGTCACGCTTGAGTCAATTAACTATCTTTAATAATATAGTACCTTTTCAAACCGAAACTTTCAGCTAGTTACCTACATATGTGCTCAAAAACTCTGAAAAGTAAAGTACGAGTAGTGGCAAAGCGCAACCTGAAACTCTGTCTGACGAATGTAGCCTGAAAAGTTGATAGATTATCTAGTAGGGTCACCCGCATGAACAATGTCATCGGTGGGTGAGAAACGATCCGATTTAAAATCATAATAATTATCTTTGTTGACTTAAGAGAGTTGGACACAAATTGTGTGAAATTTTCTATTGAATAATCATAAATACAAGGCTCTTTAGTAATATTTGTATCTTGCAACGCCATTTTCTCTATGAGAAATGACTCAAATGACCGAGTTCAATGCTTTAAACTAGTTTCCCCAGCTTTCATATACAACTATTTACACTAGGTATTAAATTAAATAAAAACAAAAATGTACAAAAAGTTAGCTTTAATAATTTATGATTTTCTTGATCCATCTCTTGAATCGTTCTGTATAAACAGGATGGCAGGGATATCGACGCGAAAACTGATACCATGGATTCAGTACATGATTTTGAAACCCACTGCGTTGAAATTTTTCATCGGTTATTTTTTTTTAAACAGCTGTTTCATAGAAAAGTGCAATACGTACGCGGCCAAAATGTATGGAACAGCTGATAAAAAAAAATACGGACGAAACATTTCAACGCAGGGGGGTTAAGAATCATGTACTGAATCCATGGTATCAGTTTTCGCGTCGATGTCCCTGCCACCCTGTATATATCACTACCCACTAACATGGATGCATCTCTGAACAAAATTTAATCATAAAACTACTACAAACAAACATCAAAATGTTGATGATTTGAATGATAGTTAAATTACATGCAAATAGTTTAATCCCTTGTGGTACACAGTTACTTGTGTTGGTAAATATTTGGCACTGGGACACCGCGTCGTCGACGCATATAGGTATACGGACGGCAACATAAATATGTGTGTAAACGGGGTTTAATTATGTGTGAATAACATAACATCTGTGTGACGGCATCTACATTGCCACATTTGCGAATTACGCATCAAAGACCTAACGTCACACAAAAATCCTGACGTTACACAAATCCTGCACTGCACAATTAGAGTTTACCGCGCGAACGACATATATACATTATAACTATCCGACATCAATTGTTTGTTTAAGTCTCATGTATATACGCATCAACCAAGTACAGTTCAGACTCCGGGCTGCTACTGAGAAAATTCGTAATGGAAAAACTCAATAACACTGCTCGATCTGGGAATCGAACGCAGAAACTCCCGCTCAGCTGTCGCGCTTGCGACTGCTAGTCCCACGAGGCAGTCAAAATGATTTAGGAATAATGTGTATATATATAAATTACTATATCATATTAAAAATTATGATGAAAATTGGTAAGAAATTGTACGGAACGAATTCAATTAATGATAAGCGAGACGTAATACGAAGTAGTCTCGAAGTTCTCTTAAGAAGTTTGAAAAGTTACCTTAAGAATAAATTGAAAGAAGTTGAAGTAATATAGGATCATTGTAGGTACTAAACTTTTACACATAAGTTGCCTGAATTATAATTATTTCTCTTATTATTTTAAACTAGCTTTCGCCTACGGCTTCGGCCGCGTGGAATTCGGAAATTATCCCACGGGAATGCACCATCGGGATAAAAAGTATCCTATATGTTAATCCAGGTTATAAACTGTCTATTTGCCAAATTTCGTCCAAATCCGTTCAGCAGCCGTTTTTGCGTGATTGAGTAACAAACATCCAAACATCTATTATTATATTACTAGCAGCGCCCCGTGGTTTCACCCGCATAACTCTCGATCCCCTAAGAATATCGGGATAAAAAGTATCCTATGGGTTAATCCAGGTTATAAACTATCTGTGTGCCAAATTTTATACAAATCCGTTTAGTAGTTTTTGCGTGAAAGAGTGACAAACATCCATCCATCCATTATCACAAACACTCGCGTTTTTATTATATGTCCCTGACACCCCGTTTAATATTATTATTAAACGGGGTGTCAGGGACATCGACGCGCAGCCGGTTACCATGGATTCAGTACATGATTCTGAACCCCCCTGCGTTGAAATTTTTCGTCGGTTATTTTAAAAAATTACAGCTGCTCCATACATTTTGACCGCGTAGGTATTGCACTTTTCTATGAAACAGCAGATTTTTTTTTTAATAACCGACGAAAAATTTCAACGCAGTGGGGTTCAGAATCATGTACTGAATCCATGGTAGCCGGCTTCGCGTCGATGTCCCTGCCACCCTGTATACTCGTATTTAAATTTAAATAAGTAGGATAGAATAGTAGGGTATGCTGTAGATATGTGCATAACATCCTCCTTAACTACATAAATGTATATTACATGCTAAGAAAGCGAATTCTGAAGCGAAGCTGCAGCTTATTTATTTTGCTAATCCCTTTACCTTTTACTGGCCCACAGGAAGAGATAAGGCCGACCATTATGCACCGGAAACCATTCAAAAGTAATAACCACACACTGCTTTCATAATAAGTAAATATTAAGCAAGCTCTGTTAAAAATTAAAATACGGTCGACATTTTTTTTCATGTTGTTTTTTGCTCAGATTTTCAGATTTCAGTCGCGGAGATGTGACAGTAACTGGATTACGATGACCAGTCGCCGCCTGACACTCCACTCATTAGTGAGCTCAGTCTTTCAACAACAGATTACTGTTACTATTAAGTAAGTGCTCTTTTACACGTTTACATTAGCTTAGTAAATTATTTTGTGAAGAGCAAAAACCGTTTAGACAGCTAATTCAGTACTCCACCACTATTGAGTATGTATTTTGTTACTTAAATCGTATAAACAGTTAATTTCCGCATTAGCCAAGTGGACACAGATTGAGTGGCTTCATTTTAGGACTTTAAAGACTCCCATAGGAGACATGTAAATGGGAAGCCCCATTTAAATGTCTCCTATGGGAGTCTGCTGTGAACGAGTGAATAAGTGTTGTGTACTGACGAAACAGCTTTGTAATGTTTAACAGGCCGATGAATTATGTTATCACACAAATTAACTCTTGAAAAACAATCAAATCAATTCAATCTTTAAAACAATTCTTTTGATAACAACTTATATCACAGAAAGTTTTTATAAAGTCATTCTAAGTTGGTACCGTCAACTGCCCTAACTTCGCCTGGCATCCTATGTTTGCCTATAATGAAAATGATGTAATTAATATCTTTTTCATTTTGCTTGTACGGCGATCGTAACTTAAAGCTCTCTATGAAAACTCAAAGTTTCGATTGTCATACAAGTAAATTGAATAATAATGAATAAATGGCGAAATTAGGGCAGTTGACGGTACGTAGGTAGGTTGAATAAATTTAACAAAAGCTTTGCAACGATCGACTTCTCTTGTATTAATGTAATATCTTTTTCATTTTACTTGTACGGCGATCGTAACTTAAAGCTCTCTATGAAAACTCAAAGTTTCGATTGCCATACAAATAAAATGAATAATAATGAATAAATGGCGAAATTAGGGCAGTTGACGGTACGTAGGTAGGTTGAATAATTTTAACAAAAGCTTTGCAACGACCGACTTCTCTTGTATTAATACTAATATTTGGTTCAGATAAAAACCCATTATCATAGCAAAGAATAATATCTAAGATAAAAAGACTAAGTGGAAAATGTCCTCCAGTCCCCGGCTAAAATAACGTCTCAATTTAACTTAGCTCATGAAAGAGCTATCTTTTTAAACTTGCGGCAAATTTTCAGCTCTGCAAAAGCATTTACGTAAATACTCTCCGTATAATTAAATTGTCATGTTGGAACATATTTTTGAGACTGAAATTACTTAGATATCGTATAAGATAGTGCGTACACCACAAAGTACTTTTATCTCTCGAGACAGAACAGTTTTGAGTTAAAATTGTGTTTTTAGCTCATGGTGACAGGAGTGAAATTATATTAAAATTTAAAAAACCCTCGACACAAGCATTTCCTCATTTCTCTTGCCTACTCCATCACCAGACGCTATTCATTATCTATCTATTACCTATTCATTGAGCCCATTCCAATGAGCCCAAACACGATACCTGTGCTGCAAGCTGCAAATTCCAGGTGATGGAACATCAGTTCAAGGTTACTATGTTCTTCTAATCATTCTTTAATGCGAAGCCACAGGTTCGATCGAATTGAAAGTTAGTATTCTGTTGCTTTTAACAAAATACCGAATTTCAATTAGATCGAACCTGTGGAAGACGCTCACATCCATTCAATAACTAGAAAAGAGCTGATAATCTTCAAACGGAAAGAACCATTGCTAGAGAACCTGCTTTCAAATAAAAAAAACCACATTCATATCGCGTTTAAGAGCTACGGTGCTACAGACAGACACACATAGCGGTCACACTTATAACACCCCTCTTTTTGCGTCGGGGGTAAAAAATTACGATTTTTGTTAATTTTGATTATGAGGCTGTTTTGTTGCAAATGTCATTGTTTTCACAGAGCGATAGTCTGACTAAAGAGTTATTACAATCTCTGGTCTGAGCAAAGCCTGAGTAATATATTTCCCGTCTCCACCAACGAATGTCTGCTTTGATTAATATGTAGACATAAACATGCCGTCTCAGTCTAGTTAAGATCCAAGTTGGGGGCCCTCGAGATAAAATGTGTTCTCTACGCAATTGAAACACCTGACAGCAGATGGGGCACCTAAATGTACGTGCAACAAATTGCTTGCTTACATACATTCGTCTTTGTAAGGAATGTTGTACATTATTATGAGAAGATGGTATCGGGACGTAGGATTGTGCATCTGAATTTGCACAAAGGCTGTAGGTAATTTTGATTATCTGAGAATCGCGGTCTTCGGAGGCGAATGTTCTTGTTTAGCAAAAATGTGTTTGTAATAAAAAGAAAAGAGAGAAGTCACAGAAACAAGTGCACACAAAAAGATAAAATATCTCGAGTAATCAGAAAATCTGAAAAATTTAACTAAATAGGTCTGTCTACATTATAATCACGAGCACAAAACAGAAATAGTCGGCAGCTGCACTATTTTTCTTATATTTTGATAATTAAAAAATACCCGTAAGTAGACTCTGTATTCAATAAATCAATCTGCCTAGCTTTTTCCCAACTATGTTGGGGTCGGCTTCCAGTCTAACCGGATGCAGCTGAATACCAGTATTTTAAATAGAGCGACTGCCTATGTGACCTCCACAACCCAGTAATTGGGTAATACGATACCCCTTGGTAAGACTGGTGTCAGACTTTCGGGCTTCTGACGTCTCTTAACGACTGTCAAAGATCCACGAATGACAGCCGGGACCAACGGCTTACCGTGCTTTCCGAGGCACGGAGGAGTCTCGGTATGTAAAGATGGTCACCCATCCATGGACCAACCCCGGCAAGCGTAGCTTAACCTGATGGATCGACCCATGCGGCTGTTATTACTTAACCACGAGCTCCTCCTCTAGACTCTGTATTCAATACTGATTGTATAAAGACTGTTTGTTGCATTGCAGTCAAAGTGCATTTTATTTTAAATTGTATACCGCAGCATCGTATTTTGTGGGAAGGTTCTGCGCCTTGTGCACGTGACGTAAACGCATAAACGCTGGCTCATGACTTTTATTAAATGCACATTCAAAGAATTAAAAGTTAGTAACGTGTGCACTTTCAAAGTTTTGTGAAGCAACGTTTACAATTTAAAACGTGTATCATTTTTGCAGCTGGATTTTCTTATAATTTTAATGATGACATGGATATTTTATTATATCATACGTTTAAAATATTGTAGAAAATTCTTACAATTTGGTATGAAAATTTATTTCAGTAATGGAAACCAATGTGATTCAGCTGTTCGCTTTTCCGCAAAACTTTGCACTTTGTTTCATTTTCACTGTGAATATGTGTAAGCCAAAATTATTGAGTACCTTTTGCGTCAGAAGGGTGGCAAATTTTCTTCGTCTGTTAACAACTTCTTGTTTCCTTAAGCACTAACGATGTCAGCAAACGGGAAACAAACTTACCTGAAAAGAAAAGAAACCGATTGAGTGAAGAACAGTTAGAAATAACGCAAAAGGTTTCCCTTTCGAAGTTCCGAACACAAACAGAAGGGAAACTATGGAAAGTCTTGGGTCAGTTTTCAATACATTTCTCGAGTATATTTACAAGATAGTAAAAGAGGAAAAATGTTGATAACAAGGTATGTAAAAAGTATTAAAAGTTGGTGAATTTGTCGTTGTGGAGCGTTTGTTCGGGTGGCCGCAGGGTGCGCCGCTGTATCGACCCGGCGATGACGTAACGAGCGGGAGCCGATGCTGCTGGTACGCCCCACACAAACTTTAACAGGCCCCTTATTTAGAAAACAAAACTTGTCACGATCTACCATTCGTCTTTCGAAAAAACGGCCGGCCGTTAAATTTGTGACTTTTACTCGGAGTTGTTCGTGAATTTTTTGTGTATTATAAAAAGCGTATTGATTTTTGTCTGAATGGTTATAAAAATGAAAAATGGTAATTAAATGAAATAGGTAGTAACTTAGTTCGCAAAAAAATAATCACGCCGCGCGTACGCACTGCGTGCGTGTTACCTGTAATGTAGGATTGTAGGTAGGTAATGGGTATGACGGCTTGTTTCGTGGCATCAAAAAGAAAAATCCACAAAAACTACAAAAATCCGAATTAAAAAGAAAAATCTTGCAGTGTGTGTTAACACAGATTTGCAGTGTGTGTTAACACAGATTTTTCTTTTTAATTCGGTTCTAGTTACAGGCTATAAATGAAGTAGTGGTAATCCACTACTTCATTTATAGCCTGTAACTAGATTAGCCCAGCTGTTATGGTTTGATTTATCATACAAAACACAGTTACTTGTTTTGAGCAAAGCATTAAATTGTTTTGCTGTACCCTCAGAATCAACCAAAAAATAAACGCACCCACAACGCCACAATATCGAAAAAAAAAATCTGTGGAAAAACAATCCACCCGTATATTTCATGTACCTACAACTAGAAAAGACAATTGTAACATGTGGCCTTGTATGCGAGGATGTTTCAAACCTGCCTGCAGGCGGTATTGCCCGTCCTCCACAGTGCACTCAATTTTATCAAACAATTCTGATTTTTATGGGCAAAGCGGAGTTCCGCGCTGCCCTCGTCAATACCGCCTAAGGCCTGGCTTTTATTGCGTTCTATTATTTTTTAATCGATTAAATATACTGACGTCGCTTAGGAAATGAACATTACTGATATTTTTAATAAACAAACCTTGAGGGAAAGCTTTTGTGTTCGGTTTAGTAAAAAAAAATTGCCACAATACTCTAAACACGTCACTGATGGTGGACCGATTTTTAAACGGGTATCTGTTTAACTTAGTAACCTATGCATTCTTATTCAAATGTTTCTAAACATTATTCAAAACTTTTGACAGACGGCTTTGGACTGTTCATCTTTGGGTTTCTTTCAAATATAAATGAAAAACAGCCTTTATTGCTTTCAATGACACCTGATGCCAATTGCTTGGCTACGCTTATCCAACTTTCTCACTATTCTGACAGTAACTACAGCGTCACAGATTAGAGAAACGTAACATGTAACACAAAAAAGCCGTTCCAATGCAACATGTAATTTAACACAAGAACGGCAGGCGAATTTATTTCAACGTGTGCTACATTGTATGTTACATTTCACCAATCTGTACGCGTTAGGTATAAAAGCCTTAACATACAAAGGCGTGCCCATTGCCCATATCCCACATTTCTTCAATTGACGACTCCTCCCTACATTACTGCTTGCCTTCATAACATTCAGACTCGGATCAATAATATGGCAGCTGAATGGAGACATTGCAATATATCAGACAGTAAGTGGGTGGACTTTATTAAACAGTAGGGCTAATACAAATACGTGGTGGTAATAGCCCTGCTTAATATGAGATGTCTGTAGCTAGGGTAAGACCGTATGTTTATCTTATACTCGTAGCTTCTACAAATGTACGTCCAGCATAGACTGTGACTGTGTCACCACCTTTCCGACTCGCTAATATTTTTTGGCATGTATTTAATCGAACTTCCAATTATTCCCATTTTACCTTCTTAAAATTATTAATATTATTGAACAGTCTAATATAACGAATGCACCTCATTTTGTAAGCCTCAAACAATTCTTATTTATGGATCCTATAAATGATAGTCAAGTAACTGCGACACTTGGATGTAGCGCTCTGCCACTGCCGCGCACTGCTCGCTTCACTCGCTCGGCTCGCGCGCATTTGGTCACCTTTTGAACCTCACCTAAATCATTTGGTCGGGGCACCCTAACTTAATAACTTCTACCAACAGCGAGAAAAGCCCAAAAAGTTATAAAGAGACTCATTTATTAAATAAAGTGTGCATCTTTAGATAAAAAGTTTTCATTGATTAATTTTAAATAGCGTACTTACATCATTCGAAGGTCAATACATTTTTAGAGTTTCAGTTAAATGTTTTTATCACAGCTTGAGCTGTCCTTATTTAGTTCTTGGCGATACGAAAAGAAGAAGTCTTTCATTTTATCAGGAAAGGTCAACGTTATGTTCCTACTGTACATATTTTTTCCCAATTCTCAGACTTAAGCGGTAAAACCGCGGACAAAAGCTAATACTTATTATGTGATGTTCGTAAACAACGCCGCTCGTTTCAATTTCCCGAATTTTTATTGTTTTTCATTTGCATTTTACGATTTTCGTGAAGATGGAACAAGTCTAAAGACGGGACCGGCAGGTTTTTGTTAGAGTAGGTACGTACCTACCTTACTAAGAGGCAATATAAAGAAATGCCAGAATTTCCTAGCTTGTTTCTATGTATTTGTGTCACTAGGGAAATACGTAAGTCGGCGGGCATTGTGTATTGACCGAAATTGTGACGTAACACTCTCTATGCTGAACAATCTATAAAGCGTTCCTCAATACAAGCTCATACACGCATGGCTTGGTTTTTATACATATTTGATATTCTACGTTTGGAAATATGTGACCTTTATTTACATATGTAAATGTTTTATGGACAAACTTTATGAAGTCCTGCAATTTTTTTTTTGAAGTTGTGGGATTTTCAGGGTATTATAAAAAAAAAAAAAATACCTAATTATTATTTCGGGAAATTTACTGACTTGCAATGATAACACGAAGTTGCAATAGGAAAAAAAAAATGCTACAGGCATAGACCACACATGATCTCTTATGCTGTCATCACATCACTGAAAATAGCTACCAACAAAACAACAGGAAGCGACGAAAATATGCTACAAATTCATATCAGATCACTGGATTTCTCTCAGAAACCTCAAAGCCAAGACAAAGAAGCGTCGTTCCTTTATAATATTTGCGTAATAAAAGGCTTCTTAACGCAACGCTGCAGTATCACTCACACGGAATCATCTGTGAAAGTCTGTGAAGCTTGTGTAACACAGAAAGCGGGGGCGGGAACAATTTTGCGATGTTCTTTTTTTTTCTCTAAAATTGCGATGTAATTTTTTTTCTCTGAAGTACCTACGTCACCATTGTAAGCATGCAGATGGTGGGTGGGTTAAAGTAAAATTAAAAATGAGATATTAAAGCGGCAGTTAGAGCAATGTTCGATAAACCTACGCATACAAGACGATGAAAGATACAAAAATCATCAAAGTATACAATCTGCGAAGACGTATATACGTATGGCTGCAACTACAGTATTTTCATTTGCACCACATGCCTAGTGGTCGCAAGCGCTACTTCTGAACATGAGGTCCTGGGTTCGATTCCCGGGTCGGGCAAAGTGTTATTCAGATTTTCCATTTAGAATTTCTCAGTAACAGCCCGGAGTCTGGATTTGTGTCCGGTTAATGGCAATAGGGTCGCCCTCTGTCACATGGGATTTAACCATAACTGGCGAAATGTGGTTGTACTCGTAATATAGGTACCCCTGCCTAACCCTTCGGGGAAAACAGGCGTGATGGTACGTAATCCATAGAAATACTACGTAACCTAATTTATATGTATTCGCGTTCGCGACGTAAAATATTTCTGTGCCAATCTTTTTTTGCCGGTGTATTCTGTAAAAATCTCACCTTGAAAACTTAGGTGAAGTGAGCTTAAAGTGAGCTTGAAGTGAGCTGTCATTCCACCTGATGCTAATGGTTGACAGCGTTGACAACTCATTAAGTAAGTGTTCGCGGTCTTCTCTTCTTAGCGCATCGATGGCAAAAATCCTAACTAATAAAAATGCGAAAGTGAGTTTGTTTGTTTATTACGCTTTCACGCTAAAACGGCTGAACGGATTTGAATTAAATTTGGCACATGGATAGACTATGACCTGGGTTAGGAACCTGCATAACCCGACCCCTCTTCCCTTCTTCTTCTTTATAAGAGGGTTTAGGTTATGCAGCACTGAGCGTCTATGTTCCCGTGGGATAATTGCAGACCTCCATGCGGGCGAAACCGCGGGTAAAAGCTAAGTAACTCATAAAATACATATTAATATAATTTCTCACGGTGAGGCACAATCGCTCTTCACCCGCTTAAGCCTGACACGTGCTTAATTCCGATTCATATAGCTCTCTTGATAGCACCGTATGAGAAAATATTATATTATCTTTATAATATTAGCATAATGAAAAATCGCAAACATTGTATGCAAATGATATCTGGTCGGGTCGGGATTGTTATTACAGGAGAAGAAGCAAAATATAAATCTAATATGATTGCTTCATTGCCCCAAAAGAATTGAGAACTTCCGTAGAATAAAACTGAGCTGATTTTTTATGAATTTATTGTTATTATGGCATTGGTAATTGAGAAAAGAAAATGGTGGAAAGAAAGAAACGGGACCAAAGATATTAGAGGAGTTTTAAACAAGTGTTATTCCTCTTCAAGAATTAACATAAATATTAATTTGGTTTTCATCATCCCCCAACATCTCAAAATATAATTTCAAATTATCTGCAGAGCTCTCTGTAAAGTCTGAAAGAGCGACTATTTTCGTGTCAATAAACGCTTGAGGTTTGCGGTCGGCCTCCGTATCTCCAACCTGCGCTGCGCTGCGTTTTGAAATAGGTACGAATGAAATTTTCTTTTTAGTGTACGGTCTACAAAAGTCCTAGTTATTGCAGTCTCACGTCGCGTCGCGCGTCGCAGATATCGGTGGCGTCGGGACAATTGGCCAAATCAAGAATTCTCACATTTTAGTTATTGTTCTGCAGGAAATCTTGTTGACGAGGAAAATTACGTCAATACTGACCACTTTACAAATTCAATAAATGTATTGGACAGTTTATTGCTTCGGGGTTGATAATATAAGTTAGAAAAGTGGCGCTTCTGTATTTTTCTGCTACGAACTTTTTAGTCGGTATACTCTTAACAGTTTTCTTAACTCGTGTGTTTAAACGAAACGAAAATTAAACGAAACCATGTAGAACTGAAAGGGGCATTACACTAAAGATACACGCCCTCGAATCATCATTAGGTATGTCTGGAGCGTAATAACATGCTAATAGCACCTACCTTATTGCCCCACCTTAGAATATAAGTGCCCCACTTTAGCAAACTAAATTAGTCAGATATGTTGCGATTTTTTTTAAATATTCTTGTCATATTTGTAAAAGAAAGGAAGAAAATACGTTTATTTGCGGTAAACATGACGCAAAGAAGGAACACAAAACAAAAAAATAACTTGAGAGGTGTCAAGGGACACCCGGATGGAACCGAAGTTCAGAGATAGAAAGAGAGACAGACAGAGAAACACGCGCACGCCGCACGGCTTACAACTATAGCAAAAAGTGTCGTTACAACTTTTGGTCTTAATTTTTTCCGTCTAGCCCCCTTTCGCAACGCGCGATAAGGAACTTCGTTCCAAAAAGAACAAGTTGGGGTAAAATATGCGTCACATCCACGCAAAACGGGCATCGTTCAGCATAATGCTGCGACCCTATGCGAGGCAGAGCCCCGGCGCTGATTTTCAGCGACAGCCGGCGTTGACGTTACGACGTCGACCGGTGCAGCATATAATGAGATATAAAAATAAAATAATTAATCTACATATTTATATAAAATATAATATTTAAAATAGCAACATTTCATTCAGTCGGCATCGACTCGCGCGCCGCCGGTTTAGAGTAATCTGTGCGCGCAGCTATCAGAAAACTATACGAGTATATATGACGTTTTGATTGACATCTGAGGGGCAATTCCCGTAATATTTATGAACGTTCGCATTCGCATCTCATTCGCAAACTGTCAAAAATTGAATCAATTTACCAATATTTTTGACAAGTTTGACAGATTGCGACTAGAATGTGAACGTTTTTTATGTACGAGAATTGGCCTTCTGGTTACCTAATAATTAACATGGCGCATTTATGTAATGAATGTTATGATTATGATGGAATGGAATTGTGTAATATATAATAACAAAGGATGCATTGGGTGATTGTGTAGGTATTGTTTTCCTAAACAGTGCAATTAATTAATTAATTACTCTGTCGCTTTGCATCATGAAGTAAATAGCTTATTATCTGCTAATGCTGTAAACCACAATTCTTTTAGTGCAGACTGCAGTCCTTGTTTACAGAATAAAGCTGAGTTGGTGCAGTTTAGACCGGGCTAATCCCAGCGGGTTGACACGGTACAAATCAGCTCTAAACTACGGAGTAAAAAAGTGGGAAAAACAGCACAAGGAAGCATAAACAACAGAAGAATGTGCAGTGAGGGATCTCGTATTTTTATTTTTTATTCTGGTATTTTGTTATAAGGTTCACTACTTACTTTAATGAGCATATTTTACAATCATTTTACTTTACTTGTAGGTATGCCTGGAATAAAATAATATGAAATTCTTCTACTTTTTTAAATAAAAAGTCTGTCTAGATTCCTGTTACAAATACTTCATGAACCTAGTCCTTGTCAACTCTTTGTACCGTAGTCTCGCATCAATCTCTGGGAAAGCATCATACCTTTTCTAAGGATTGTCTGATTGTACATCAAGGAAGATAAATTACAGCTCTGAGCCAATCTGGACCATACCTTTCTGATAATTTACTGGATGGCTGGGTTCAGATTGCAATAGGATAAAAGAAAATTACCTATTATATGCCTAGAATGGACTGCTAGAATAAATTAATATTATCAAATCATTGTTTAGCAAAATGTTCGAGTTTTTCTATTAACTATAACGAAGTTAATGATCCGTCCCAGCCCTTTAAAACCGCGAAGCCGAAATTTAAACACATTTTACACGATGCAAGTTTCTTGCCTGATAGAAATAACTTGCATCGTCTAAACACCGTTTTGACGGTGCAGCTTTTATTGTATGCCACTAACAATTCAATTTCCTGTAACATACACCGTGTAAATCGGCCCTAAAGCCGTGTGTAATGTGTAATATAATGTATCGTATAATGTAATGCGAATAGCGTGGACGGCATACAAACTCAACGGGAATTGAGCATTGCGAGAGCCGACGATCGATCAATGCGATGTAATGCTTGTAATGCCGTCTACACGCAGAATTCGCGTTACATTACACGATACATTACATGACATATTACACACGTCTGGATCCGGCTTACACTACTACCAGAACACACACTATATTATTTTTTTAATAGTTTTCCATGGAAAGACAAATAAGTACTAATATATAAATGCTTCCATTTCGCTTGTAATTTTCCAGCATTTATGAAACACCGGTTTTATACCTGTGGGTCATTAAAAACGTGTTTTTAATGCTTCATAAAAGATTATTACGAAACAAAACAGGATTGTGGCACAACAAAAACAATACCTTCCTACGTCACTTTGTGATAATACCAATGAGGTAAATATTATCTCGCTTTCATCGGATTGAGCTCCTTTTTCATCATCATCATAAAAGAAAAGACGTCCACTGTTGAACATAGGGCTCCCCCAAGCACTGCCACTTCGACCAGTTCTGTGCTTCGCATCCAGCGGATTCCCGCGGCCTTCACAAGATTATCAGTCCACCTTGTGGGAACCCTTCCAACGCTACGTCTTCCAGTACGCGGTCACCACTCCAGAACCTTACGGCCCCATCGGCCATCTGATCTGCGAGCAATGTTCCTGCCCAGTGCCACTTAAGTTTGGCAATTCTTCGGGCTATGTAGTTCCTTATTAATTTTTGTGTAAATGAAACGTGACTAAGAGATTTTTTCGAAAAGGAAATATTCAACAGATCCTTTAAAAACTGCACGATGCGAGCGGTGCTGCCGCAGCAGCTGGCGAGTGCTATATCCAAGTTGGTCGCAGTTACTTGGCTATTAAGTATTTTTAGGTAAATAACTATAACCCTAAAGTACGATTTTATTTGAGGTTTACAAAAAGAGGCAATCAATATATTAGAGTGTTCATTAATATTTGTAGGAGCGCAAAATGGGAATTATTAGATGTTCGATTAAGACGCAGATATGCTAGTGATTGACTGCTTAGCTTGCCTGTTCTGTACTGAGCTCACGCAACGCGTCGCGTCCAGCCAGTAATAGGACTCACCCATCAAGGAGCGCTGTCCCAAATTAGACGCATTATTAATTTATTATTTATATAAAACAAAAGGTATTTTAATAAAATACGTTTACTAAAAAATCAATAATTAAATTATCTTTAAAATGGTGAAGGTTTCAAAAAAATACACTTTATAGATTTTGCATTTTGCGTGATTCTCAGTATTTTATTCGCATTAGACATAATTCTACGAATTAATGTATGTAACATAAAAATAATCTAAAATATTCCTATATAAAGTTATTAAGAAAATGCTTTTTTTAACAATTTTTTCTTTCCAAATCATTAACACTACTTGTTTAGAAGTGATCTTCAGTATAAAATCATTAAAAGTCGGTTATCGTTGCTTTAAATACATGCCTTTTAGAAAGATGGCAGCAGCATCGTTCTCCAGCAGTTTATTACGGAGATGCAGCGAGTACGATACCTAAGTAGGTATATCCCGTGCATTCTGGACAGTCAGCTTTGCTATTAGGTACCTCGCTGACTGGCTAATCTTCACGTCGCGCGTTGGATTGAGCATTATGTATAGTTTGTGTCGTAGAAAAGAAGCTTACAACTAAATAAGATCTGCGTTGCGAGTCACCAATCTGTTGGTCAAAAGTGGTCATTAAGAGTTTCTCAAGATTGTTAATTGCAGCGGTTATGAAGAAAACCAACATTGACTTAGTTGAGATATTTACTGACACTTTTTTTGCCGGGAAGTCCAATTGGATATAATACGCCAATTTCTCCGTTTTTACCGGCTAAAACAACCACCATGGCAACCATTCTCTACACATGCGAGGAGGCTTCTTATTTTTATTTCATTTGAATACAAAATAAAAATAATTCAAAACTGCGTAGTAGAGATGTCGTAAAACGCATGTACCTATTCTGTGACCGAAATAAGTTACGAGCACTCGACGCTTCATTATAACTAATGTTATTTCATGCATCCTGAACTGGGTTTATGACGTCACGCCTCAGTAAACGCGTATTGCTTCACTTTTCATAATACTGCTGGTCATAAATATGAGATTTTCCGAAGACGTAGTGGCGGTAGGTACTAAATTATGAACCGTGGATTAGTTGCGGACTACTTTGTTGAATATAAATATTGCTATGTGTCTACAGTAAACTTCAAGATGTGAATAAAAGCCTGTTAATGGTAATAATGACGCTAATAGATACTACACTCTTTGATTAGTGTTTAGTGTGAGCAGTCTGCTAAGTGTTTAGTAAAACATTTTTGAATACACAAGTTTTTATTCTGAATGGGTTCGAAGGGTCGACAACGCTCTTTTGAAGTCTCAGTGTTAGTTTATTTGAGATTTGTGTCTGTAGATGCACACAATCGTTAGAAGAGAAACAATACAGTCTGGGCCAGCAGTGGCATTCTGCGAACATTTTTGTGAAGTGAGTTTGAAGTCAGTTGTCAAACACAGCGTCAGGTGGGATGACAGTTCACTTCAAGCTCATTTCACCTTTTCACAAGGAGATTATTACAGAATATATCGGTTGCCGGACCGGCAGGATTTATAAATGGTAGTCTGTAGGAGCCATTAGCTACTACTCAGTCATACTACAGTTTTGTGATATTCAAATCTATTGATTTATAGCCTATAGTCACACAAGTCAAGATTTCTTAGAAATAGTAACATTGGCAGCCAAGAATTAGTTACATGTAACCGAAATGGGATGGTTGATGACAACAATTACCATTTGCTTGTTCTAATTAAGTCATTGTTATGTTAAAGAAAATGGCCGTACAGAATAATGTTTGTTTTATTCAAAATAATTTATGTATTTTAACTGTCATGTCATAACTGCTTACTTACAGATTTTTTAAGTAGTTTCTGGATGTTTCCCAGAGCTATCTTGCCTAGCTTTAGTTATCTTTTTGTTAGACAAAATGATTAAATCATGTAGTTGCATTTTGTTTTGGTCACTCAAGAACTAAAATACCAAGTACGTACCTTATACCTAGTGCTCAGAGTAATAGTTATTACTCTGAGTAATAGTTATTACTCTGAGACCTACTGACAATGAAAACAGAATTTGACATAATTGAGCTGTGACAGTCGATAAATACTTTACACAGAAATCTTATAAAAAGCTGCTCCCTGTTCACACAACAAATCTACGGCATTAAAACTGCCACCATCGGTTTTCCGCTGCGAATTTATTTTCAAACAATACGGCGTATCCTTGAAAGAGAAATGATTGGCTGGCTTTTAGAACCATCCGCGTCGCTCCTGCCAGAACTGGGTCAAAGCATATTCATATATTACTCCTTCAGAAATCGTGGTGTTAGAACCTTGCCTTAATCAATCTCCGAGTTGATCCCCTATTTACTCTGAGACTCACGAGCTATTCAAAATTGAATAAAAAATGAATTTGAAATTTTATGAAAATAATATGTTTCCTTCATACGCTTATGGCTTTGTTTGTTTAGTTCCAAAGGAAATAGAAGCATAAGTAATGTTTATGCAACTTAGTTTTCTCCGCTGCGAGCTGTTCTCGATATCTGCAGCCGACTTCAAAGACCATTCAACTGAGTTTTGCGTGGTTTGGAAATAAACGTTTTGTTTAGTATTAAATTATTAGCTTTATCAGAGGTTTTGTTAAAACGAAAAACTATCAAATAAGACTAAGGTCATTAATTTACTGTCATACGTCATAATCGTGTTCTGCTGAACATGTATTTTCTGAAAAGAAGTAACTTTGACATGAAAAATTCAACCACAGAAATATACTACAATAAAATAAAATAAAATACTACACTTCATAAATCTCGAAATCCGAGCATTCAAACCCGTAAGTAGTGTACAATAGCTGTATACAAACACAAACAGTTCCTTATTCTCGTATCATAGTAATCAGTGTGAAGACTCGGCCAAGTGGAACGGGAGCGTATATTGCTACAAGTACAAACATTTGAATTTGGAATGAATACGCTACGGCTACGCTTCGGGAACTCCACGCGGGCTCAACTCTATTACCATAGGTTTCGCAAAAGTAAATTATCGTAAGTGAATCCGGCCATTTTTAATTCACGTTGTACTTATCTGCAAAATGCATTGGGGTACCTTGTTGCCTTGTCCAGATAATGTAATAAAGGTTAATTACGGTAATGGATGTGGCCTTTATATCGGGTTGCATATTTACTGCTTTGGTGTAGGTAGCGGTACTTTGTAGCCCTGATTAGAACCTAATGTAACTGAATCAAGAAAAATAATATTAGAATTGGGATTACTAATGGAGTAATAAATCTCAATCTAATACTGTACCTACGCATATTGGCTACGAACAGTCTTTATTAATACTAGCATCTACTGTTATAAATAGGTCGATTCAATAATATATATCTTTTAAAATTCCCATAAATATTTCAAGCTGTTTACGTTATGTTCAAGGTTTCAAAAGATTTATTTTAGCTGAAAATTTTTGTTCTAATTACTTATTGCGGAGTCATATTTCAAATATTTTTGCGCCAAAATGAGTCATTCTTGAAATCGTGGCAAGTAGCATCGCAATGTTAACTGTAGTAGGTAATTATATCAGGTGAAGTTCTTAAATCAGACAGTGCCTTAAAAAAATATTATGCCATAGATATCAAGAAGAAAGAAATTTCAATGTATTGGAAAAGGAATAAGAATGATGAAGGAATAAGACGCGCAGTTTTCTTGTCACCGATGCAAATGACTGAAAGTTGTAAAATTACAGCACTTGACACGGAGACAAATGAGCTATACAATGTAAATATCTTTTCAAATTCAGCACACACTTGGTTCGTTTTAAATTTCAGATCATTTACAAACCATTATGTGGAACCACTCACTGCCTCGTCCCCAAAATATTTAAATGTATTCATGAGTTCAATGTGTTCTATTTACGGTTTAAATTTGGTCATCTTGCTTGTTGTTTATGTATTCACAGACAATGGAACAAGTTCTAATAGAATATTTTGTAAGACACCTGTAAATATGTATGTAAGGAGAATCATAATTTAGGGACGCTCGAGAACAATATTATTAAGAAACTGATATTGAATATTTGAATATGTAATAACACCATCCCACCCTTACCAAAAAATAATATTTTGCTGATAATATTGTTGATACATTTGCTCGCCCTCACAAAGAAAAATTATAATAAAACCTTCGAAGAATTTCCATACCGTTGGTGGAAGTTACAAAACTTCGCATGAAATAAGTTTATGATTTATTATAGACAACTCAAACTCTTTCAAGGACCTTCATCTAGATACGTTCAACTAAAATAATATTGTGAAGAACAACGGAAACTAACCCCAGGAAGTTGACTTGCCATCAAAACTCAAACAATTACTCCAAATGATTAAATATAACTTCTAATCCCTCAAGAAAAGCACGACCAACATTTGTTACCAGCAACCTACATCACCAACATTTGGTCAAAAAACAATATGGCCTACAAACTAAAATTTAAATAACCAGATGTTCGGTTTCACGAAGATCGAAGTAACATTGCTATTCTAAAAAGTGCAAGTAACGAGAGCAATTTGGTGAGCGGCGGCGGCGGCGGCGCGGCGTCGCAAGAGTGGCGGAGAAACCCTCGCGTGCGGCTCACGATTTAATTGCTTTGGCGCTGTTCCATCGCACGCCGACCTAGGCTTCGCTGGAGGGTGCAACCTGATGCTAGTAATGAGACAATGTATACGATAGTGATATTTTTGACTTATTACAGCTGGGACGTTTAAATGTGGGTTAAGTATAATGCAGTGCGTTCGTTCTATCCACAGTCTATTTTATCGTAGCAGACATACCTTCTGTTTTAGTGTTAAGGGTGCAAATATAAATGGAATAGAAACATAATAATCCTCAAGACAGAATTTCGGCCATGGCGACCAATATCACAGGAGACATCGCCAACTATGTGGGAGATATTATAGTGCACAAACATGTGCACAGACACAGTTGCACTCACTCTTCCCTCACTTTTATATTCCGATGGGACGGCAATCCGACACGACCGGAGAAAAGCAAACATAGTACATAATGTGTATCACATAACACTCAATAAAGATCAGATTCAGCAAACTACGTAATGAAGCAATTGGGATTAAAGATATTTAAACGTGATTTACAAGGAAAATTAATGTTTATTCCTAGCTATAAGTCCAATAATAATCTACTTCATTTGTTTGCATTTGTATTTGGCATGTTTATTAGGCACGCGATAAAATTTATTTCCACTATAATAGTGATTCATACAGAGTTGAATGATCGTGAATCTGAACTGGGAAATGTAAACTGGTAAGGCTTGTGCAGACCAGCGCGACTTGTCGCGCGACGCGACACCGGTTATTGTTATACTGTGAAGTTTTCTTAGAAATTGTATTGTTCGTGTCGCGTCGCGCGACAAGTCGCGCTGGTCTGCACAAGCCTTTATATGTAACAAGTAAACCACGATATCTTTATTTACGTTTTTTACGACGCAATTGTCGTGGTGTTCTTTAAATAAATAGTTGTATATCTGTTCTTACCGTACAATGTTATCACACTTTTCCACAGGCTTTTAAATGAATTAAGATTTTTACACTAAACATTTCGTAAAAAATGTAAAATGAAGCAGTATCTCTTCCGGTATCTCTAATTCTGTTAACTTTCGGTCCAGGGTTGTCACGAACGCGTTCAAAGATACGTGATTTAACTTACATAGAACTTTCACTGCTGCTTACAGTGACATCTCTTATAGAAGATTCTTCTAAACTCGGTACTCCAAGTTTCATTCCCAATCATGAGAGTGTGGGTGTCTTTCAATTCGTTCGAATCGTTAAGTACCCATATGTTTTACAAAATCTAATTCATTTTCTATAACAACCAAAAATTTGTTTAAAGGGTTCAGTTTAAAATTGGGAGTTTACAATTTAGTAGATATTCACCCTTGTCAGTCTATCGATTTTGTTACAGACTTAAAAAAAATATTCCAGGCTTAGTCCGCTGAAATTCAAGTACCAGTTTGAAAACTAAACCACGAGTTCACGACCTTCCGAATAGATTTATTGTAAGTGTAAGTGCAAAGCTGGGTGGTCGACAACATCTAAAAATAGGCGGGAGTTATGACTATACTCGAAAGTATCGTAAGTAGTGGCTGAGAGGTTTTATGAGCATTGAAAACGTGGTAATACGGCCGCTAGTAAATGCAACTGCAAGCCACTTGAAGTAGAAACTTCTTACTCAGAATATTGCATAAAAATCTGTGTATTAAAAAAAGTAAATGTATTTGCCGCTTCTGGATCTAAGGACTAAAAAGTAGTTAATAGAATCGTTACCCTTGAAGTAAACATAACTGTAAAGTACTCCAAAGTTATTCCAGCAACCGAGGGAAACAAATTAATAGATTAATTTGTACAGATGGTTTTAGTAATAAATTTATATTTAAATCTGATCTCTGATAACACAAACAGGATATTCCATCCCATATGCCAAAAGGATAGCCATAGGAGGAGCTCGTGGCTAAGTAACAACAGCCGCACTGGTCGATCCATCAGGTTAAGCTACGCTTGCCGGGGTTGGTCAGTGGATGGGTGACCATCTTTACATACCGAGAATCCTCCGTGCCTCGGGAAGCACGTTAAGCCGTTGGTCCCGGCTGCCATTCGTGGATCTTTGACAGTCGTTACGAGTCGCCAGAAGCCCGAAAGTCTGACACCAGTCTTACCATGGGGTATCGTATTACCCAGTTACTGGGTTATGGATGTCAGATAGGCAGTCGCTCCATGTAAAATACTGGTATTCAGCTGCATCCGGTTAGACTGGAAGCCGACCCCAACATAGTTGGGAAAAGGCTAGGCAGATTGATTGATGCCAAAAGATTGTAATATAAATGTTCAAAATTATAACAGGAAATAGAGATGCAACTTTTAACGGCTCTACATATATAAATTTGTTCTACAAAACTGCAGTAATTCTCTTGCAACTGCTAAATTCGCTTCCAAACTTCCAATTCCCGAAAATCGTTACCGTCGCCAAACACTACAATTTTCATCCAACACCAAATTGCATCCTTGCTAACGTGGTAGAAGTAACAGATATTTAAAACGTTGAAACAGTTACCACGTAATTTCGCGAATCGGGGCACAAGTGTACCGTCGGCAGCGTTATCGACCGTGCCTTACGTAACTGCTCCAAGTATGAGCTTTTGGTGCTTTTGCTCTCACTATGTACTTGTACGTACCTTCATTTGCATTGCAATCCAAGGCAATGTTGCCTAAAATAAGATCTGCATATTATCTGGTATGCAGAATGCTATCTTGGTTGTACCGAAATGGCCCACTCTTACCGTTTAAAATATAGCAGCTACAGTTTCAATAAAGGTATTAGATTAGCTAAAAAAAAGTACCAAATACTAAAGGAGATATTGATTACGGAAAAATTGCGACCTAATCAAAGATTGAACTTTGTTCAAATAAGTAAGTAACGTGTCTATACACGTTACTTACAATCCTTTGCCAAAGCTAGTAATTGTACTATTACAATTACTAGTTTTTGGCAAAGGATTTTGCCTTAGTAAAATTTGCCATAGAATAACTAACTAATGTGGAATGAGATAGTTTTCGTCGTGGTTCAATCGCACTATCACAATAACTGTCTATTTCCCATGTGATTGCAATGCCCACATTTTTCTCTAATTCCATTCCTTTACCAAGAAAGCACGTAAACAGTAAACACCGGCGATGTTAAGAAGATATGAAGATTTAATAACGACTCTGACAGATTGGCTGAAGGCACTGACAGACGTTTAAATTAGCTGAAAGATATGAACGACAGGAGACAGCTGAAAAAAAATAAAGCGGTAGTGCCGGATAAGTAAGGAAATAAATCGCGATAGGCTTGTGGACAATAACCAGTTGACCAAGAAACTTGTGACGAAATATATTATTGTATTTTTGTAGTATTTTAAAACCTACGTGCTACGTGGAGTAAACTGTTTCTACATTTGAGCTGAGACGCCAAACATCTGGCGTGGTTCATTATTGGTTTTTATTTCTGTTCTGGATCTGGAACTGCAGAAGTGCTCACAAAGATTCAAAATCCAATTAAGCTTTAATAAAAATTGTCGTAAACCGAAGCACAATAAAAACTAACTCGGTAACTTCCACTGAGCGGCTGGATGCAACCACAAAAATTTTAAATGTAAAAATTTTCAAGAAACCTTTCGCGCTTGCAACTAGGTCGTGGAACTAGGTTACAATAGATAAGTTTACTTTTTAATTACAAAACTGTATCAATCGGCAACGCTGCCAAAGAAACCAAACAAGCCGAGATTATAAACACAGTAACATACAAAAGGAACCATTGGATGCGGGATATAAACGAGGAATCGATGTTACAGTAGCTATAAACATGGTTTATGACGTGAGATGACGGACTTGTTATTTGTCTGGCACTATTGTTACTCAACACAGCAATCTGTTAAACGTTCCAGAACGTCAACATGAGCTTCGTAATAATGTAGCAAACGGGATATTTATTTGTTGCAGTAAAATTGAAGCTGCTTCATTTCTAGAGAAGGGAAGAATAATTCAATTTTTATGATATATTCTGAACTGGTTTTCCTTCCCAAGGGAAATAAAATTGAGAAATGAAAATTAGGCGAAAGACAGCATTTTACGCTCGGAGAGACATTTCGCTTGGTACACATCTTAGAACAAAAAATAGATATGAAAAAATTACGCAGTACATTAACATTTATTTTCGTACACCTATTCAAAGTGCCGCGCGTACTTTGTCGCGTTGATTAATATTTCACCTTCAGATATAATTAGACACGTATTTATTTAATGCACAGGTAACAAGAAATTCACGCAATTTAACACTTCCTCGAGGCAAAGTGCCAACGTAACAAATAGGTAGCTTTAGCTTCTTAATAGTTTGAGGAACCATTACCAACAGATGTACATAGATAAACGAACGTTTGAAACTGGTAATCGACGTCGGATTGTAATATCTTTGGTATTACATAATGTACGTAGTATTGAGTTAGAATACCAATTGTGCGAAGATACGAAGACAGAGATACAAGTGGCTTTATTATGAAAACAAGGCAACCTAATTTTTTTATGTGAAACATCGAATGTGACGGGTCAGCGTGGCCACACGTCGCCACGCCCTCTTAACTTTGCGACTCTCCCGCTGAGTTGCGAAAATAATTCTGGTATTAAATTAATGTGCATTTTTTTAAAAAGATATATATATATAGATATATATATATGGAAATTTTGTTTTTGAATACGCCATATTTATTTCCTATAATAAATAATCCTTTCATGTATATTTCCTATACAAAATTGTTTCGATGTTTTACATCTGCTAGGCATCCTGCGACGGCTCAATTTTTAACTAACTTAAAAAAAGTTCTGTATGTATTCTTTTTTTTTAATGTATATTCATCGATATTTTCATCAATAGTGAACTGATTTTGAAAATTATTTTTTAATTTGGTAGAGGAAGCTTGCGCGCTGGTCCCATATTGCTTAATTAGTTTTAGGGTTAGCTTCAATAATTCGAAAAAAACAAGCTTCTAAGTCAATTCAATAAAAAAATAAAAAAATATTTGACAGGAAGCAAGGTTTCACAGCACATGTGAAGTAAAAAGTCCGAAAATCGTTAATTTGTAGTTTTATCAACCAAAAATTATTTTTTGTGATTACGATCTTACTTTTGCTGCTGGAGAATTGACCTTGACGTATATCGATGTATGGCAGAAAATGTTTTTCAACTACAAAGTTAAGTTTGTTTTTGGGATAAATTCATCCCAACTACGGAACGCTCCTTTGTGGTGAGCAACGGCTACCTCGCCGTTCGAAAAGGACCAGGCCCGGGTCGACGGCGCGTTGTGTTCCACGCGCGCCTCAATCGCCCAGAGCGGGCGAAGTTATTTAATAATTTCCCAATCTAAAAAAAAAAAAACGCTTCTTTGTGCGGTCCGACACGCACTTGGCTGGTATTTTTATTTAGTCTGAACTCGCCAACAACGTCTTGAGCAAGCGTGGTGATCAATGCTCGTGCGTTCTCTGTATGAGAAGATGCCTTTGTCTTGCAGTGGGACAATAATAGGCTGGTATTATTATTTAAAAGCTTAAAACGTTATTCTAATGTTTACCGGTGTGAGCCTGGTAGCAATAAGTACAAACAACGTAAGTGCCTGCATACATAGCTTCGCATACTTCCTCGCTCGACGGTGTTGTCAAAGGAGATTATGTCAAGTTTAGCAGCAGCGTTCTTCTGTTAGCTGAGAACAACTTGAACCATTGTTGACCTGCAAGTAAGAATTTAGGTAATGTAAACAGAAGGCGTCAGTTCCTCACATTTGTAAGTACGTAAATTGATTGAGAAATCTTCTGAAACAACAATTAACTCGTCACAACTTCATTTCACATTATTTATAATGATTCGGAATTTTAACTGCTAGCACAGTCATGTTATGTATCAGCAATTCAATCAATCTGCCTAGCCTTTTCCCAACTATGTTGGGGTCGGCTTCCAGTCTAACCGGTTAAAGCTGAATATCAGTATTTTACATGGAGCGAATGCCTATCTGACCTCCACAACCCAGTAACTGGGTAATACGATACCCCATGGTAAGACTGGTGTCAGACTTTCGGGCTTCTGACGACTCGTAACGACTGACAAAGATCCACGAATGACAGCCGGGACCAACGGCTTAACGTGCTTTCCGAGGCACGGAGGATTCTCGGTATGTAAAGATGGTCACCCATCCACTGACCAACCCCGGCAAGCGTAGCCTAACCTGATGGATCGACCAGTGCGGCTGTTGTTACTTAGCCACGAGCTCCTCCGTTATGTATCAGCAATTGAAATGCCGAAATTACTTTTGAAGTCTTCCATATACTTAGTTAGTTATCTAAGTACTTAATTGTGCTTTTATGTATTTGTGTTTCGTTTGTGTGCACTAAATAAATGATTTATCTATCTCGTCGCCGAGCTGAACCGACAGTGCACGAAGGATCGCGAGTACGTACACGACGTTATTGATAAACGTGACTTAGATTAATTGAAATAGACCTAACACACACCCTTTAGAGAGAGCCTTCCTACAGGTGTAAAGTAATGTTCACAATCAATTAACTTATCGTCAAACAATGTTGTGAGTCTGAAGAATTTTATAACTTTCAGATGTTTAACTTTTGTTTCTTATGCCAATTGTTTGCCACCTTCGTAGATTGCAATAAAAAGAACTTGTGTATATTTTAGCTCTACAAAGACGAGATGGCTCTAAGGGAAACGGCAAGCTAAATACCAAGTCCAAGTTTTCTTGCAATTATGCGAAATGCGAGAGTTTTAATTCATACCTAACTACTGCGTTCTCAAGTAAAACTTTTAAACGGCATCTAGCTGAAGAACATTTAATATTGTCGCTTTTGCAATTGCTGAAAACTTCTGTATCTACTCCTAGTATGAACGTATTTCTATGATAATTATATAATAACCTGGCTGTTCTGTGGTTTGGCTTGCGTAGTTTAGGCTATTTACTATCACGCTTAGGACGCTTAGGATCTGAGCAAAAGCGAAAAAAAAAACAGAAAGAACGCTAAGGGTCAGTTCACACCGAGACGTGACGCGACTGTGCTTGAAGTGGCCAGTGGATTCTCGCTGCGCAGCGCGATGCCGCAAGACGCATCGCAACATCGCGAGGCGCATCGTGAAATCGCTGGCTGCGTCACACCTCGCTGCGCAACGAAACAAGCGCGGCGCAGCGGAACGTGTCTACGTTCGCCGCGAGCTCCTGCCCCGCTAGCTAATAGTAGAGACAAGTCGCCACGACAGTTTCAGGCTGCGTGCCGACGTGCTCGCGTCACGTTTCGGTGTGAACTGACCCTAAGTGAAAACGAAGTAATACCGCGTGCGGGCGATCTGATGTGACGCGGTAAGTTCGCCGAGACGTAGTCGCGGCCAGAAGTAGTGGGTAGATAAAATATAGGTACCGTACTGAAAACAGACCCCGAGAAAACATCAAGATGATTTTGAATAATGTTACGTTGTATATTTATCAACTTATTCTTGATAATAAATATTATGCATAAGGTACCATTGCGTAGCCGACCGCAGGCGGCAGCAGCAGGCGACGCACGTATCGCCGCGATATGATTTGTTTCTATGAATTTCAATGAAGTACCTTCCGTAGCTAGTGACACGTCGGTTTCATAGAAGTAAATAGAAACCAGTCGTGTCGCGGCGACTTGTCGCCTACGGGTGGCGCCTGTGGTCAGTTACAGAATTGTACCTTTAAATTCCCCTTGACAAGGTTTGGGTGCAAAAAACAGGTGCAGGATTGGCTGCTTGGGCTTAATTATGCTGAAACACAAAATCTTTTATCTTACAAAATAAATATTAAAGTATTCATCATCTCATACTCGCTAACACTCATCACATACATACATACACTCATCACATTCATACTCACACTCATCACTGACATGCTTACACTCATTACATTCCCATACACACATACATTTGGTCACCTTTAAGTCCTGTGTTTGATTTATTATCTTACTGAAACCGGTGCATTTGTTAACCTATCTTTGAAATCCTTATTATCTGTCGAAAGAGACTGGATCCTGCGACTCAGGGTATCCTAGTGCGGGATCCAGTGTCATACCTAAATATTGTAACGTTTGTTTATGCATCAATTTTTTTAAATAAAAATCAGATTTAGTTTAGGTATTTCTAGAAGTGCACTAATGGACGGACACAGATAAACATTGCCTTTTACAATTAGCAGGACGATGATACACGTGTTTCTTGTTCCCATTATGCGGTTTAAATGCATCATAAATATATTCGCATTAGCATGACCACACACAATGCTCTTTGTTAGTTATTTTTATAGCAAATTAATTATATTTGTTGTGTCTATAATAGGAGCTAGTTACACACCTGAGCAGAGGTGGCAGTGGTAACGCTGCGACACAAGAGTTGTAAGTTCTAGGTATGAACACTGACAGACTTTACTTTGTGTAAACTATTTCATCACCACTGCTCTCAAAACGGTAAAGGAAAACATCGTGAGGGAACCGGCATGTCTTAGAACTAAAAATTAGAAGACATGTGACATCTACCCCGCGTGGTGGATTACGGCCCACTTCCTCTCTCCGAGACGAGGCCGGTGACCCAGCAGTGGGAACATTATAGACTGATTATGCGGCTATACAGCTGGCCTTATTGTTCTTGGTGAAGAATAAACTCTCTATTTGTAAAGGCTACTTGGGGATTATGGGTGCTACTCGTATCATCCTAGCGCTTCATCTATTTCTTTTCCAGTACCTATAGCTCCAAGCTTTGTCTGTCGGTCTAGTGTATTTAGCTCCCCACATTTCCACCCACTTTTCATAGAACTCATACGCCATGCCGCCATATTGGAAGTCAACCCTCCGGGAGGGTTGCCGGCATTACGTTTGCGCTAAAGTTAACCATCGCGGACGGTCAACGGCATTAGGTTTAAAACCATGTTATTAAACACTGTAAAACGATGTTAAATAGTGTTTTGCAGGGGTCTTGTCGTTATACGTAGTTTCTAACCTTTTTTGGAAAACAAGAAAAAAATGCTTGGATGTTATAACCAACGCATTTACAAATAAATCTCAATAAAATATATTTCAGATTTTATTTTCATGGTTTAAAATGCTGTATTCGCAACAAAAAAACCTACATTTAAAATGAGCCCTCTGCGAGGGCTCCCGGCATCCCATATGCGAATAGGTGAACCCGGCCGGAGGGCTCCCGGCATTGGATGTGTTAAATCCTCTTCCGCCTTCAGTCGTTTGGTCATTGCTGAGCGTTGATGGGTCCGACTTAATTATTTGCCTATCTCCCTTTATTTGTGACGATCTTTGGCTTGTTGTACGTAGAGGGTTGGAGATCTTGGTGTCAGCTCCGCTTCCGCCCTGCTGAATAACTCGTATTTTGACCACGGGGCCTGAGCTACTAGTCTTCGGTCAGCTGGACCCACTCGCTACTGGACCCGCGGGTCCATTTAACCACATAATTTATTTTATTTTTATTGGTTAACTGGACCCATTTTCAAAGTTAGGAAAAAAAAATGTTTTTAGCTACTCTATTGCCTGACAAACAAGGTTGGTATATTATGAGTGACTAACTAGTTGACTGATGCAACGTATACCTAGTATTAAGTCACAAATAAAACTGCGTCACCAGTAGACCACCCACCATAAATTCTAAGGGCCATGTTCAGAAATTGAAGTGGCCCTTATGAAGCTAACATGACTAACTAAACAGCATGTATGCTCCTTTATGTTTCTTTCGGATGACTCAGCTATCTATTTACGCAACACATTTTCGTAAACGATTACGACGAATCTGTTTAATTTTGACAGTTCAACAACATTCATTGTGTTATTTACGTTGTTAAGCAGATTTTTTTTTAGAACTTATGAAGCAATGGATTAACAGACTGTTTCAAAACGATTCAGATTTTGATTAATCGTGTATTACGAAATTAGGGTACTGTTTTCCTTCAAACTACGCAAACTTGAAATTACTTACGGCAAGTTTTTTTTCTCGTTCCTGTTACAATATTCTTGGCAACTTCCTCGTTATGCTTGGCGTTGATTAAAATAGGTACGGTCTGCATCACAATTAGGTAGCTAGGTAATTCTCGCCGGGCAAAACGTCTAACTTTATAATATTTATGCTTTCAATTTGTTTGAGAACTACTAGCTGCGTCCCGCGGTTTCACCCGCATAAGCCTCGATCCCGCGGGAATATCGGGATAAAAGTATCATGTTCTACCCATGTGCCAAATTTCATCCAAATCCATTTTTCCGTTTTAGCGTGAAAGCGTAACAAAGAAATAAACAAACACACACACTTTCGCATTTATAAATAAGTTAGGATTTTCCGTTAAAAATCAAGATACAGTAGGTGTAATGTACACGCAATTCTTTAGAGAAATATCATCAATCATCATGCTTCATCAGGACTTGTTGTTTTTTATTTTATATTTTTATATACCTACCTACTTGTTTTTTATGTTTCTATGATTGAGTTTAGTTTGTGATCTTCCTATGCGAGTCCCAATAAATACGGTTAATTTTTTTTTCAAATACTAGATACAGAAAGTTTACTTAATTCTTAATAATAAATTAAGAATTAAGTAGGTAATACTATAAGACTTCCTTAAAGATGTTAAAGTCTCTAAGTCTGGAACAAACGTCTGGATGTGTTTTGTGTTGGGCGTTGCTATCAAGGTGTCTTTTGTTAAGTAAGTAAGTAAGTTAAGGTACCTAAATTTTTCCTAATAAATATTATTATCGATTTTTTTATAGTACCTATTTATTATGGGTATACCTTCAATGTTTTGTTTTACATGGGAGATGAAAAATTACGTAGGTATTCGGTTTTTGGGCTCTGAACGTACCGTATCTATTACCTACATAAGGAGAAAAAACCTAAGTTAAACAATTAATCAAGCAGTAACTTCAAGAACCGTTCGCCTACCAAAATACAGTAAAATATTTTTCCACGTGGGTAATCGCGAGAAAGTTCAACCATTTTTTACCAAGTTTCTTGATAAGAATTTACGATTTTCAATAAAATTGGTAGGTAAGCCGAGTTCAAAAAAAGGGTGCTCGTATATTTTCATCAGAAGTCTGGAACAAGTTGTAGGATAAGAGGCACATCTAGATTAAGCCCAAGCTTTCGCTGAAAGTTAAAAATCCAACAGCACGCTTTTCTTTAAGCACTAGCTTTTACTAGCAGCTTCGCCCACGCGGATGTCGGAAAAATTTCCAGGGGAAATCTTTTGTGTATCCAGGTTATTATAAACTATCTGTGTGCCAAATTTCATCCAAATCCGCTCAGTAGTTTTTGCGTGAAAGTTTAACAAACATCCATTCATCTTCACTAACTTTCGCGTTTATAATATTACTAGGATATGATTAATTTAGGTGTCGCTTAGCGTTAGTGAAAACAGGCATACAAAACGTAAAAAAATGCGGGTTCTATTCCCACCCATTGAATTTTACTATATTATACCAATACTTTTGATCACCCAAGTGACCTGCGTGGATGACATAGGTTGAGGTGGGGGAACCTAAACCTATCTACCTATATTATATAACAGGTTTACATAATATCATCCACAAAATTGAAGGTTTACAAGATTTTAACTAAAACAATTATCTAAGTAGATAAACCAAAGCTAGTTGCTAAGTTTTAATTAATTTTGTGTCACTTGTGTGTGTAGGTATCGCGATTAAGTAGTATCCAATATCTTGTTTGACTTGGTAATAAGTAGCAGTAGGTACATAATGTTCCGTGTGGTCCCGGACGTAAAGAATAGTACCATCCCATTTCTTCCCGTGGGTGTCGTAAAACGCGACTAAGGGACTCACTACAGAATGGGCAGCAGCGTTCTCTATGCATTTTATCACTATACTGCGATCGCCTACCCGCCTGCCAAGCGTGGCGATTATGGCAAACCCCCCCATTTGGGGGAGGCCTGTGTCCAGCATGGACGTCTTTCGGCTGAAATGATGATGAATGAATGAGGTACATAATAACCTACCACTTATTTGTTCAATATATTTTATGGATTTAAAAGACAGTAATTACCATAGAAATCTTCTTTCTTATATCTATGGTAATTACCTATTGTAATTTCAGCCTTATTATCTAACAATATTTTCCTTTCCAAATCATCATTCTCCGGCCCTTGAACCAATTTATTCGTGGTCAGCGCAACATGACCCTTTCTTCCACACTTCTCTATTAGCCTTCATCTCGGTAGTCACCCCCTTTCTATCCATATCATCTGTCACACAGTCCATCCATCGTTTCTCTGGTCTTCCCCTACTCTTATAGCCATCGACTTTCATACTCAAAACTTTCCTCACGACATTTTCCTCATTCCTCCGCATCACAAGCCCATACCATGACAACCTATTTCCGCGCAACTTTTCTGTCACCGGTGCCACTTTCAGTATTCCTCTTATGTACTCATTTCTTATTCTATCCATTCGTGTAACACCACACATCCCTCTTAGCATTCTCATGTCAGCTGCATGCAATTACCTTTTTTCCTTTCCAAATCATTAAGTAAATGCGATAAAGGCATGTAGCGTTAGTGCATTGGTACGCTGCATTCCTTTGTATCAGTCAGTTGTAATGGTAAATATTCAATGACATAGCTGTCTTGTACTAATATTTCACCTACTCAAGACAAATAATGAAACAGTATATTTGTTTTATTTGTGCGCCAATTTGTGGTGAAATTCGAAAACTAGGGAAAAATTAACAGCGACATCTGTCGGAATTTACGTGAACTGTGAAAATGCTTGGCGTTCTACAAAGCCCATTCCGAGGCAAAGTGAAAACGTGAAATTTACAGCGCCACCCGGACCAAGTAGTTTCAGAAGCTGTACAGAGATGGCGCTGTAGTCCCCAAACGGAAAATGCCTTTCTTCAGTCAAATAGTACGTTTCAAAAACATTTTTGTATCAAAAAGGCCACCTTTGTGAAATTATATATTTGAATCATGTTTAAGTACCTCTTTTACAAAGCTATTGAATGCAGTTGCGGCACAGTCTTAAAAATCTCTTGATTTTTCTGTAAAAATTCCTTTTTATGGGAAACGTCTTCCAACACGGAATATAAATGCAGACATTTTTCTGGACTGAAGCCAAAATTAGATAAAACAGTCAACAAGATAATATTTTACAATTTAAGTATTTGAACTAACATCTAATCTAAAAATTATTAAATTAAATTAAGAAAACCTAATTGAAAAATAAATAACGAACTCAAGTTTTACATTAAATTAAATCTGACTTATTCATAAATATCGTGGTTTACTGCTGAATATTAAAAAAAAACTGAATGCCACCACAAACTATTTCTACAGAGGTTGATGCCAAAATAATTTTATAATATTCCAGTTTTTTTATGAGTGGCACGTGAGCATATTAATTTTAGCGACAAAGAATTCTCGATTATGTAGGTAAAACCAAATGTTTTCGGAAGTGCGTCAGCCAAGATGGTGGATTATTTGCAAAGTAGGTGTAGGTACCTAATAAAATAATATCAGTAGGTACATGAATATTTTATTTGTTGCTCATAGTGACGCCCCGAGTAGTGGCCGCATCATAGGAATGAGGAAGGTACTCAAAGAAGTTCATATCTGACCAGTTTATAAACAAAATCCCATGAACACAATGACCACATCTGTTACCGGCCCGGTTTGATAGCCGCCAAGCGCTGCAAGCAAGAATAGTCCTTACGGTGGTTAGATAATAATATGAACTTCTTCGATGGTACATGGATATAGGCAAATAGATGATCAAATCCTTTACAATTAAGTTTCGAGAGAATTTTGAGAGAATGTAAGGACTAATACTATCTTATCCTTGAAAGGTTGAAGAAGTTACGGTATCCTAGTAGAGTGGTTTTCTAGGAAACTGAAACTAGGAAACTATAGCTTTATATTGATAAAGGTATTCGCACGTTTTCGTACCTACCAAAAGCAAAAAACTATGGGAATGTACATATTAACAGCCCACTGACACTATCACAATCTTTCTAATCTCTCTTGCCTTTATTTTTTATTTTTCGTATGGTTAGTGACTAACTACTGGTGTTCTAACACCGTATCACCGTAACGGCGTAAGGCTCTAGCCTTACGCCGCCCATGGGCCTCTGACTTGACTTCACATGCCGTTGAGAAATATCTCTCAAACATACCGGTTTCCTCACTATGTTTTCCTTCACCGTTTTTGAAGTAAGTGATAATTATACAATACGCACATTAAACTGAAAAGTTAGAGGTGTGTGCTTTGGATTCGAACTGGAGACCTATGACTTGGCAGTCCGACGGTCACACCACTAGGCTGCTGTGTGCGTGGGCTAAAAAACTGTCACAATTTATGTTTTCCTTTCATTCCCAATTTAGCATAGATAACAAAAACATCTTCAATCGTGTGCTGTCAAACAAAGAATACTCCTCAACAACCAATTTACAGTTGATTAATTTAACCTTACATTTCCATCCATCTTCTAGTAATCTGTTCCATAATAAGCTTATATGAATGGATAATATATGACAAAACAATAGGTATTGTTATAAATCAATAGCTGGTTTAATTTAGATTAGAATGACGGACATTTGCCAAGTGACCGTGGATAACGTTTGACGTGAAAACGTCTTGAGTCGTGACTCATGAGCCGTTGACAAGCGTGTGTTTATTGTAATACGAGTATTGACAGAAAATAAATCTTCTACCTTTTGTAATAAGTACTATATACCTGTCAGTCTTTTGTTCAAAAGATGTTCTAGAAGTTTTGTGGTTAATTGTGGTAAGGATTGGTTCATCATCTTCACATCAGCGCAACACGTTTTTTTTCTTTCTATCTCTCCTGTCAACCGTCACGCTATCTCATTCACTCCCTTTTCTTTCATATCATTCCTTACACAATCCATACATTTTTTTTTTGGCCTTCCTCTCCCTCTCCATCTATCAACAGTTATATTTATCACTCTTTCAGTCACATGCGTTTCCTCCCTCCTCATTACGTTAAGTAGGTATGACTATTCGTTTTTCCTCCACATTTATTATGCGCACGGTCAAAGTATAGTACCCTCTGCCAGCGTCTAGGTTCCCTTTTTTTTTGAGTGTGGGAAATTATCAAATAACTTCTCCCGCTCCCGGAGCGGGAGGGTGTGTCAAACGTTTACTGACTACAACCCACCCGTGTTCTTTCCGTTGCCTGTGTGCCGGGGCCGCGATATCCCTTTCGGACAAACCCGCAACCCCAGCAGGCGTCTAGGTTCCCTTCCATCTATAACTCGTCAGACTAGACTCGTCAGCAAGATTGCATCTTCTGGGCACGGTCGTCCCATCCTAGACTTCAACTATGGCTTTCCATCAGGCGAGATCGACGTCAAGAGCCCATTTGGCAATAGAAAAAGAGGCACATTCTTTTCTTAATTTGCACTTGCACAGTAGATTATTAATTGTCGTGAGGAAAGTTTTGAGTATAATGTGGATGGCTATAAGAGTAGGGACCAAAGAAACGATGGATGGACTGTGTGGAAGATGATATAAAGGGGGTGACTACCGAGATGAAGGCTAATAGAGAGGTATGGAAGATAAAGACATGTTGCATAGACCCCAAATAAATTGGAATAATGGCAGAAGAATAATTAAATAATTAATTGGGCAGTGATTTACCAAAATAAATCCTGTCAATTGAGTTACCTAGAGATTAGTTTACATAATCTAATAATTGCCACACTTTATTCGATCAAAATACTAATTCTGTTTGTATTTAAATATGATTATGTAAGACGAATCTACGTATATATCTACACAGGTTCTTTCCTATATTTAAATACTAATTCTGTTTGTAATTAACTATCATTAAATTAAGTATAAATACATTTCAAAAAAATATACCTATACCTATTTCAACACGTGTTTTATTTAGGGGGAGCCAACTCAAAATTTTCCATATTTTGTTTACAAAATTATTCCCATTTAAACTTATTTAGTCTTGACGTTCAAAAGTGCTTTGCAAGGGCCTTTTTGAAATAAATGATTTGACTTTGAATCTAATACTACGTACAACGCCGGACACGCGACGCAGCTCGCAATCACATCGGTGAATATAAAATTTATTGCAATATGCGAAATCCGTATTGCATTTTGTTGATTTTGTCGCTGCACTAGTATTTGTACATCTATGTTACATGTATACAGTGTATATTCGTGTGTGTATTCGTTTTCAATCTTCGTAAATATGATCACGTCTCTGCGCATCGATCCCTACTAAAGTGGTTGCCCATACGGCAGCGCAGAGAGCAAAGGGCGCTGACCACCTTGTTTTCATTTCTTGACTCTCCCTCTTCCCCTAGTTATCTAGCCCCCCACTTTCAGTACATTTGCGCAAACCACAATAGAACTCTACGTTCATCACACAATCGTCTTCTTCAATATCCCACTCACCGCACTGACTTCATTCACTCTTCCTTCTTCGTTCAATCTATCTCCTTGTGGAATGCGCTCCCCCAAGAAATCAGGATGGCAACCAACCGATTATCCTTTAAAGTTAAAGTCCGCGAGCACATTCGTAAGAAGCTGGCAGTATCATAATAACGGTAATGTTTTCCCATTGTTTGTCTTATTTGTTTTAGTATATTCGTGTATTTATGTGTATTTATCTGTTCTTGTATTTACTTATATTTTATTATATATATAGGTTAATAGGTATATGTATATCCTTATATTTAAATAAATATTTATTCCACAATTTTCATATTTCACCTACCACTGTTTATCTCTGCATCACCCAAAGGTTGACTGGTAGAAAATGCCTATGGCATTAAGTCCGCCTCTGTACATTTATGTGCTTAAAGTATTAAATAAATAAATAAATAAATATACTCATCCCAGAAGTATGGATATTGACTTGTATTTCCGGGACGAACAGTAATTTAAACGTTAATGATGGAACGTTCTCTGAAGCCAAGTGTTTATGGGATCGTGCGGTCCATGGCCCTTTACGGGGCACCGGTGTGGGCGCGTTTATTAAGGCTGCGACCAGCCCAGCGATTGAACGCATCCCAAAGGGTTATGGCCATTAGGCTGGTCAGAGGATACCGCACGGTCTCCCGTGAGGCGGCGAGCCTCCTTGCCGGACTACCGCCATGGGATCTGGAGGCAAAAGTCCTCGCGCACATGTGGGAGTTGCGCGAGGAGGCGAAACGCCGGGGTGTAACTCCGCTGCCGCGAGAAATCACGGCACAGCGGACAGAGCTCCGGCGGGATCTCATGGCGGCATGGAGAGTGCGATTGTCGCAACCCAGCGCTGGGCACGCCACAATTGCGGCGGTAAGGCCCCTCTTTGAGGAGTGGCTAGAAAGGCGCCACGGCGTCCTCACCTTCCGCCTGACGCAGGTCCTCACCGGACACGGTTGTTTCGGGAGGTTCCTGTTCAGGATAAAGCGGGAGGAAACGCCCGGGTGTTACCATTGTGTGGATCGCCCGGAGGACACGGTGGAGCATACGGTGGAGGTCTGCCCGGCTTGGGCGGGGCACCGCCGTGTCCTCACGGAGGCGATCGGCAGCGGCGATCTCTCGCGTCCGGCCCTGGTTCAGGCCATGGTCCGGAGCGAGAGTGCATGGGAAGCCGTCACTTCCTTCTGCGAAGCAGTAATGCTCGCGAAGGAGGAGGCGGAGCGCGCGAGGGAAATGCAAGATGCGCGCCCTCGCGCCCCTAGTCGCCGCAGGAGACGCCCTGGGCGTCGGGAGTCGCGAGCCGACTTCCGGCCACCGTAGGCGCGGGCTTGCGGACGGTGGGCAATGGGTAGCTCGCCGTCCGATTAGGACCAGGCCCGGGTCGACGGCGCGTTGTGTTCCACGCGCGCCTCAAAGAGATGTCAGCACCAACAGACGGGGTCCGTAAGGGCCAATGCCTGCCAGGGTTGCGAGTTTGTCCGAAAGGGATATCGCGGCCCCGGCACACAGGCAACGGAAGGAACACGGGTGGGTTTTAGTCAGTAAAAGTCTGACACTCCCTCTCGCTCCGCCCAGAGCGGGAGGAGTCATTTGATGATTTCCCACCCAAAAAAAAAAAAAAAAAAAAGCCAAGTGTTTATAGTTCGTTCTAGGTTAAACATAGTCATTGACAACATTGTATAAGTATATATATAGGTAATTATAATGTTGTCCTTCCCATTGAAATGATTGATAGAAGTGTGGACAAACAGTTTTACTCTGTCTGGTGTCCGGGACAACGCCGCGAAGCCGGTTACCTTTTTCGGTTAAATTTTTCGTCGATTATTTAAAAAAAAACAGCTGATCCATACATTTTGACCGTGTAGGTATTGCACTTTTCTATGAAACAACAGTTTTTTTTTTAATAACCGACGAAAAATTTCAACGCAGTGGGGTTCAGAATCATGTACTGAATCCATGGTAGCCGGCTTCACGTCGATGTATGTACCTGCCACCCTGTATATAATTATAAATACAGTCAATCCTGAGTAAGTGAGAACTGGGTAAACGATAAAACTCTATAAATGAGAGTAATTGCCAGGTCCCGTCATTTTAACCCTTTAAAACCTCTATAAGTGAGAAACAGAAACCCTCTATAAGGGAAAGCCGTTTTTCATTCACATGGCCATCTATAACTGAGACTGCTACTTGCCTGTACCTCTTTATGGAACAGTGGAGCGTAATTTAACGCCTGCTATATATGACGCATTCTAAAATTTCGTAGAACTAACATTGCTTTTGTTCCTCTCGGCCTTTCCCAACCAGTCTCAACCTCTATATGTGAGAAAAGGCACTCCCGTACCTATATAAGCGAAAAAGTGATCGCGGTCTCTGGAACTGTCGCTTATCCAGGTTCGACTGTACACACATGACATTTGTTTATTATGACAATGAAAATGAAAGGAAATACCTTTCATTTTCATTGTCATAATAAACAAATGGTAATGATAACAGCTTTTTTCGTAATAAAAGATACATACGTCCTTTACTAAAAACTTTACTGAGATAATATGTAACATGTAAGTATACCTACTAATTTGAGAGTGAAATAAAATTTATTTAATTACGTGGGAATCAAGTTAAGCAAAATATTTGTAATGCGTAGGTACTTGGTAAAATTGCCAAAAAACATCGGTTAGTGAAAGTAGTAAAACCCAATCGTTGCGTAGCAACCATTTCGTAATAAAAAATAAAAAAAACGATTTAGAGATTGACCGCGAAAACTTATAACTTTTTTAATTGAAAGATTCTTCAAGTCCCTTACGATTTTATTTATGTTTCTCTCGAATCTACCCCTTCTGTAATTCGTTTAAGGTGTAAAAATTCTGTAAGAATTTTGCAATCAATTTCATGAATATATTATACTTAACTTTGTGGTGTACAACGCCAAGTCTATAGGCAATAGGATTATGACAATTAGCTAGCTTTGTAAGCATGTTTTTTAGTCTTATATATGTTCCTGACCATTTAATTCGAGACAGCAACATATTCCAAGAAAATAAACTGGCTAACCCAACCCACGCTCGATTAATGTAATTTCTGATACAACCAAACCACAATTTGCTTTTAAATACTACAAAATATTTTACATTAAATTGATGAAAATTGCGTGTTTTACATTTAAATGGGTACAGTCAGCAAAAGAGATATGCATGCACGTCCATAACATTATCTACTTTGGATACTGGCTAAACCATAGCCAGTTTTTTTACATAGCTTGCTGATCATGTCAATTGTGTACTAAAAAGTAATAACGTACTACATATTTACGGCTGACGCACACTATAAGCAGGCAGCATCACGCATTTTTGTGTTAAAATGCGATGCGCTACGTTCCAAAACGGCTGTAATGTGCTCTTTACTTTACAGAGTAAATTGCCTGTGTACCTACTGCGAAATTGTTTATTTCTTGCCTGTGCATCAAACACTTTTGCTGATGATACATAAAAAAAAAAATCTGGGACATATATTCCTGAACATGCGTCACACACTTTTATTTCATCGTATATTATTGTTATGGTCACGCCAAAATAACGGGTGGTTGTCGGTAATAAAATTTCTATATAATTTTGTTAATGTTTACGCTAACAGACAAATGTTTGGTACAAAACTCGATGGCGTTCTCTGCGTGATGTGATTTGTTACGACTCGTTATTTATTCATCTATTATAAAAGAAACATACATTAAACAAGGTATTTTTTATATCCCATAACTCTAGGGTATGAATGAGACCATATCAAAGAATCAATTGTGGCACATGTGTTTATTTTATTTTATTCAATCTGATTCGACAGTCACGATTATTTATGTAAAAAACCCTTAGGTGAAAAATAAAAAATAAAAAAACATTTAATTCAGACTATTTTAGTTCATAAAAAAAAATATGACAATGTTGCATTTTCCTAGCTTTAAATATGAATAATTGAGGTTTGAATGAAAATGATTTCCTCGTACTTATCAAATAAACTTCGATACACACATCGAGAGTCTAGTGGTAAGTTATCTTAAAAAAAAAAAGTTGAAAGATAATTTATATGCTAGTTGATTTTTAGACATGGTCTCATTAATACCCTAAAGTTATGGGATATAAAAAAAAACACCTTGTATAGGTAAACATAATTGAGAATCCTATTTTACCTGACTGAGATAGTTAAAGTTGGTGCCGACAGGCGCGACGCCACGTTGCCAAGCGATTCTGGTAGAACAATTTCCTTGAAGTTTTCATAGAAATTGTTCTAATAAGGATAGGACTGGCCATGACTGGAACTGGGCCTGTACAAACTTCTGTATAGACAGTAGGTGCTACGAGTGTTCTATACTTTCTATGATTTTTTATTGATTAATCTAAGTTTAGACTACTGAAATTTACCAGCTGAAATGAAAGAAACGATCCGTTCCTTTTCAAGATTGATAAGTAAGCATTAATTAACATAAACCTGTCATTACTTCATTGAAGATTTTTTTGATAGAGGACAGATATGTTACATATTATATAACTTTATTGTCAGATATTAATATAACTATATTGCCGATTGCGCCTGTCTTGCACGGGTGCAACAACGACATGATTTGTAAAAACATTGAGATTTTCGTCTGGGCTAATCTAAGTTAAATATTAATGTATTATACACGTAAACTTAAACTGGACTGCCATACTTGCAGTTTTTAAAAGAAGAGTGAAAGAACACTATCTTTTCATTTTGTCATAGTTGCATATTTTATATTTATAATTTTATACTACATTATAATTAAGTATTTATATTTTAGTGATGTTTATTTTAGAAACATGTATGTAAGTTTATTCTAATATTATATGTTTATAGTTAAATTAGAGGAGCTCGTGGCTAAGTAACAACAGCCGCACTGGTCGATCCATCAGGTTAAGCTACGCTTGCCGGGGTTGGTCAGTGGATGGGTGACCATCTTAACATACCGAGAATCCTCCGTGCCTCGGAAAGCACGTTAAGCCGTTGGTCCCGGCTGTCATTCATGGATCTTTGAGAGTCGTTACGAGTTGTCAGAAGCCCGAAAGTCTGACACCAGTCTTACCAAGGGATATCGTATTACCCAGATATTGGGTTGTGGAGGTCAGATAGGCAGTCGCTCCATGTAAAATACTGGTATTCAGCTGCATCCGGTTAGACTGGAAGCCGACCCCAACATAGTTGGGAAATGGCTAGGCAGATTGATATGTTTATAGTTAAATTAGTGAATAATTAAGCGTTTTTATTTTATGTATATTATTTTCTCTTTTAATCTTACACACGTTGTCTACATCTCTTTAACTTCTTTCCTATCGCAGGTATGCTGGAAGAGATTTCTTTAGAAATAAGCATCACTTTTGTATCGTATTTTTCTGTTCCTTCATTCTTGTCTATTTATGTGTGTACATAAATGGTTAAATAAATAAACTTTCCGGAATAAATGATTTAAATGAGGTAAAGTCCGCATCAAAATGCAATGTATTGTTTAGAAGTCCTAAACGGTCACACAGATAGACACGAAAAGCAACTTTGTTCCTGTGTATTGATATAAATATAGATTTGTTAGCTAACGGTTCATACATAATAAAAAAAAGTTTTATTACATAGTAACTCTCAAACTCACAAATGACATACCTAAACAAAATGAGAACGGCCTCATATACCGCTAAAATGCACAATCAAGTAACCATAAAGACTACGCTTAGCCGACGACTTAGATCATCGTAGTTGTTACAATCCCCAGAGAGAATGCTGGCTGTTGCCCATTTCCTTATCGCAATCCCCTAATCGCATTCTACAAAATGGACGCAACTGTTATACAATGTGGATTTACTAGCTTCAGTCTCCAACAGTGTTGAAATCTAAGCCTGAACCTGTAAACCAAAACCCACATCTTTTATAGGTAGGTTCAGATCGAATAAACATAGCGTCTGTGTTATCTTTTCTTCCCGATAAAGTCAAAGTTGAACCCGACTCTCAAACTAAAAGCAAAAGGTATTAAATTTCCTGTAACATGCATGCTTATAAAATTTCCGATATGTTGGTATAGTGGGTCCCTTTGAGCGCGGAACATGAGACCGGGAGCGTTCTATACTCGTAATAAATTGTATTATATTATTAGTGTTGTAATCGTGTTGGCATAAGGATTCTAACAGTACTACCTTGAAAAGAATAGAGATAATAATATTAGCATTGTATCCGATGCAAGTAATTAAGCGACAATGGCACTGCGGCTTAGCCTATGCGGTATGCACGCACGTTTGAACTAAAACGTGATGTATTAGCATCCTGTAATAACTTTGAACACGACCATTGTGTAATATTTTGATGCAGTTTACGTGGGTTTGTATCTTTGATGCTGACTGTACCTACATTTGATTTTACAAACAAAGATACCGTTAGCAATAAAAGGGTTATTGAACGACATTCTATTTCGCTAAAATCTACAATATTAGAAAACAAAAAATACATTTTGCTTTTCTGTTATTGGAAATCCCTTTAAAATCCCCCGATACGTTTCAATTAAAGCAAAGAAGTTCATTCTCAAAGCCATTTGCCGCTTTTATTTGTCACTCGATTTTTGGATTTTCGTAATCGAAATACACTGTTCGGATTGTTTCACGAAATTTCATCACCCCTTAGGCAATTGAGTTACATTTTCGAAGGGCACGTAGTTGGCAGTCATACTTCCTGCTAAAGGAAGGAAATATGAAATAAGTCTTCCAAGTCTCCTGGTAAAGAAACCATACCGAATTAAACCAATTTTCGAAACAGTTCAAAATTATTTTTTAAGACTGTTTGTTAAATAAATAGGATTCATCCTGTATTAAATATTTAACAAAAACAAGAAAATTGGAAAGCTTTTCATACTGTTCGGGGAAAAGTTGTTTTTTTATACGTTATTCTTTTAATACTTTCTAGTTTTAGTTTAACGCTGTTGTGTGTATGAAAGGTTTGATAACGGTGAAGTATTCCAACATCTACAGATCGCTTATGATAGAAACTAAGTTTATTATAAGTTTACATGCTATAACAGGTGCTAGTAGCATTACTTAGAACTTCCAACAGTTCCATCTTCCCCGCGTATACTTCACCTGTTTGTACAGAACGCTGTCTTCAACAAAATGACAGATCTATATAGTAGTCATTTATCAGTGTTATGATCTTCTTTCATCACCTTTACCAGTACGGGCTCTGTGGTTGTCGACCATGCTTGTTCAGCATGATTCCTGCAGGCATTACCCCCGATCCATTTTCATGGAAATAAACCTCTACTCTTTAAAAAAAAAGACATTGGCCAGAAAATTATACTTGTTGCGTGAAACTAGCCTTTAAGTCTAGTAAGTTAAATTAAAGTCTTCACGTAAACTTAAATAAAACCTGAATATACTTGGTATCTCACTACGGTCCTTAATCATCTGCAATATCTTAAGTTGGGCTGTTTCTAGTGGAAGGGAGAGAATTTTAGATTTTCACTGGCCCTTGGGAGTAATACTAAGAGCTTAAATCTACTCTTAAGAACATTGTTAGTTAGAATTCCCCTAAATATCTTAAGCATGTCAAACTTCTATTAAATTATATACATCATTATTATAATAATACGTGAAGCAAAAACTTTGTACTCCTTTTTACGAAAATTACGCGGACGGAGGAGTATGAAATTTGGCACAGTTAAAGTTTATATGGAGAAGGAGTGCAGAAAGCTAATATTTTTATATAAATTTATTTCTAATGTATACATTAGAAATAAATTAAATTAATAAAAAAAACATTACACACAGTACCATGCGTTTAACACAAGATGGCTATCTTAGAATCGTGATATTTAAATGAATTATGGTCGAATTTCAACCTCTGGGTGACCACTAGTTATTATAAATTCAAATCGTTTTTCATGTTAATTCTTCTAAACCATGCAACAGATTTTGATGAGGTTTCACCATCGTTTAGAGATATTTATTCCTGAAGTTTATATGTATAATACATTAATATTTAACTTTGATTAGGTCAGATACCAATCTAAGTGTTTTTACATATATCACCGTTGCACCCGTGCAAAGCAGAGGCGATCGCTGGTTCAATTATAATCAGACAAAAAAGTTATATTTATGGGTATAATACATAAATATTATACTTTTAAATAATAAAGAAATCTCGATATTTTGTCAAGTCGTTAAACCCTGTGAAGCAGGGATGGGTCACTAGTTACAAATAAAACTTCGTTTCAGTATTGCAGTTTCACTAGGAAACGTGACATTTTGTAGCTACACTTTACGTCCCCAAGGACATGCAAATTTTAGAGTGGTGAGTCAAGTCCTACCCGAATCACTTAAGCAGTTCATGGAGTTCCAAACAGTTTACATTTTATGCTGTAATCTTGACTACACAGAATGAGAATAATAGTAAACATTTACGAAATGTTACGAACATTTTCCGAAATAATCTGTTGTATCTTGTTGAACGTAAGACATAGCATGTTATTAGTACAACAATATTAAAGTTCTAATATCCCCCGGGCTGCGTATAATATGATTATGGACCTGAAATCTGACATCGTTTAATCAAGCACCAATTACGAACTTCAGTACAAGACCTAACTGAGAAAAGCTTCGAGAGCTCAACGGGGAAAAAATCTGTAAAAAATACGTTTAAAGCGCAGGTCACACTGAGTACGAAGCGAAGTTCGTTTCGCTTCGCTCCTGTAGCTACTGCGTGTTTTCATACTTCGGTTCACACCGCGAGCTTCTTCTTCTTTTCGTGTGGTTAGTGACTAACCTGGTGTCAGAGTTTTTACCCCCATAGACCTCTGACTTGGCTTCACATGCCGTCGAAAAATATCTCTGGCATATCGGTTTCCTCACGATGTTTTCTTTCACCGTCTTTGAAGCAAATATACAATACGCACATGAATCCGAAAAGTCAGAGGTCTTGGGTTCGAACTCGAGACCTATGACTTGGCAGTCTGACGGTCACACCACTAGGTTATTATAGCAGTACCGCGAGCTAAGAACCGAAGTAAGAGAAGATGCGGTAACTACATGAGCAAAGCTAACCGAATTAACGATTCCTATCGCTCCGTTCTCAGTGTGGCCTGCGCTTTACTGAACCGGGCTAGGTTAGAAGGTATTGATTTTTAACTGGCCAAACTTCAGCATTCGTTTTCCATCAAAAGTTTTCACACTGGAAACCATTTTACTTGTGTACGAGCCTTTGTCGAGTTCCTTTTACTTTACAAAGTTATGTAGATAATAACTTACTTTCAAGTTTCTCGCGCCTGAAAGTATTCAGTATAAACTTGACGTCTTTTTTCAATAACAAAACGAGGAGAGAGGTAAGTAATCCGATTGTCTGTAATCACGAGTTTCCAATCGTACGTGGTGGAAAAATGGCGGGGTACGCTGAAGATAAATAAATTTATTCGAATGACAAATCATGTATTTACACATAATTTTGACGATTTTGCAAATATATACGTTGCTATTATAATAATATAAAACTATTAAACAAATAGTAAACTGATTCAACATAACATCACGCCTGTTTTCCCTGATAGGCTAGGCAGATGTGTGTCTTATTGGTGATTCGCACGAAACTAGCCTTAAACGGGCGTATCAATCGAATGGAGTTGTTGATTCGCCTACAAATAAATTAACTTCGTGCGAATTCCCTCAACAAAAAATTATATTATTAAAAAGTGTAGATTCGCCCGTTTCAGGCGAGTAAATTCGCGCGAATCACCAATAAGCTAGGTGTAGGTGTACATATCGTACATCCAAATTTCGCCAGTTATGTTTACGTCCCATGTATAGTTTATGTCCCCCAATAACCTGATATTCCTGATGGAAAAACTCAACAACGCTTCGCCCGACCTGGGAATCTAACCCAGGACCTCATTCTCAGCAGTAGCGCTTGTGACCACTACACCAACAAGAATGACAAAGAGGATTCTTAGGTATAAAAATTCCTTTTGAAAAACTTATGTTGCATTTTCTACAATAACACAGTAAGATATTTAGGAACTTAGATTTTATTAGAACACGAGTAGTTACAAGAAGAGAATGCAACACCTTACAACTGTATGGGCCAATAATATGACCACAGCTGTAATTATTATGTATTTCCTTTAAATGGTTCTCAGTTCCACATAAAATGGTTCTCAGTTCCACATAAAATGGTTCTCAGTTCCACATAAAATGGTTCTCAGTTCCACATAAAATGGTTCTCAGTTCCACATAAAATGGACGGCATTGCACGCATATTAATGGGACAATTAATAATTATATTTTGCAGAGCGCTAATGAAGCAACGTTTTCATTGAGCAAATTAAAAGCTAACCGTATTGAATGGTAGCAATTTATTAAAGTTTAATATGTGCTTTTTGATACCTCCGGCGGAACAGTTAAAAGTACCTGAATTATCCGGTTTTCAAGTAAGTGTTTACCTAGTTATAATGTTAAGTTAAAACAAAACGTTAATGGTAAATAAATGGTATTGGTAATGATAGTTGTTTTGTGAGTATATTCAGGATATATCCTGAATATACAGGGTGAAACAAATGGGGGCAACACGGAGCGAAGTTTTAAGCGCCTCTGTGATCTAGTGGTTAGTCCACTTGTCTCAGCCCCAGAGGTCCCGGACTCGATTCCCACTTGGAGCAAAATTTGCTCGGTTTGTTGGTGGTAGGACTTGTTCTAAATCCGCCTGGCTAGCTACCACCATCTAATCTAAATCTCTCTCCATAACAGCAATGTTAACAGCATTGTTGTGTTTCGGTAGTTAGAGGTAAGGTAGCCAATTTCTCTGTGGTTGAGGATTCCGGGTGAAGCTTGCTTCCACCTTCGGCGTGATCATCACTTACCATCACGTGCGATGCTGGCTGGTAAAAAAAACAACTTTAATTTCGGAAGTCGGTGTCTTTGGTTTTGAATTTTCGTTTTTTGCCACCGACTTCCGAAATTTAAGTTATTTTTCAGTTTTTAGTGTTTTTTTAGGAAGTCAGTTGTTTTTTTTTTTTTAAGTTTTTTCTTTTCACTTTTTAGTTGTGGTACCTACCCCACACAAATTCGACCCTGCTATGTTAATAACTGTGACAGGAAGTTATCATCATATATCATCCACATAGACTAAGTGGGAATAATACGTATTATTGAAGCTTACTCAAAAACCACTCCACCGCACCACCAACACACTTACTCACTATCCAAGCAAAGGTAATAAAATTTATATGGAACCAATTCGGGAGCATACCCTTTCATGAAAAAAAAATATTTTCAAAATCAGTCCACAATTGACGGAGAAATCAGCGGACATACATAAAAAAACAAAAAAAAATCGCGCATACTCGACAAACATATAACCTCCTCTGGAAGTTGGTAAAAAGTAGTACTGACATGTAGTATCATAGTGTCACTCAATAATGGAGATAATAAAGTTGTTTTTTCCTCCGTGGATACTAATCAGTTTAAAGAAATAGGTACCTACTCGTACATTCACCTCATCGCACCTTCATTCCTGATTAATTAACCGACTTTAAAAAAAGGTGGAGTTAATCAATTCGGATGTTTTTTTTTTCATGTATGTTTCAAAAATTCAAAAATTCAAAAGTCATTTATTCAAACTAGGCTGAGAATCAGCACTTTTCGAACGTCAAAATTACATAAGACAGTCCCCCAAAACGCCCACCCTTCACCACTTCCTAGTGCATTAGCTGGGAAGAAGAAGTGGCGCAACAAACTCCCCAGCAGCACAGCTGTCTGTTCAGTTAGAAGAACAAAAAAAAAGATTCTATATAATAGTATTCAAAATAATTTACATTACGCAACACAAAACATAATTCAAATTATTAGCCATATGTTAGCTAGCACACGCCAATATACCAAACAAAATCATCGAGAACTCAACCAATCAATCATCGATACTCAGGCCGAAATAAAAAAAACTAAACGTAAACAGAATTAATATCTAAATAAAAAAGCCTCCAGGCATAAAGGGCGTGCCCGCTTACATATAGTTGTAACTGGAAGTTATAAATGATAAACTAGGACCATCGATGTAAAATAAATAAACAAAGAGTTAATTACTAATAACAGTAAATAATATGATCAATTGTCGAGGTCACTAGCTAACCACATATTGCAATACAACTCATAAAAAAACAGTGTGATGAGTAGATATTGTCAAAAATAAATTGAAGTTAAATTAAAATAACTTGACTTAAAAAGTCAAATAAAATAAACAATTATATAAACTCATATAACTTGTCAGTACGTAAGCTGGAGAAAGAACATAAACATTGTCTTGAGTTAATCACAGCGACCAACTATTCTTATCATTTAAGTAGTCGTTGATAGAATAGTATGCCTTTGAACAAAGATTGGATTTTACTTTCGTTTTAAACGCATTAAAAGGCAAATCTAGCAAAGAAGAGGGTAGCTTGTTATAAAAGGTTATACCAAGCCCAACAAATGAGTTATGAACCTTATGAAGCCGGTGAAAGGGAGCTCGTAGTTTGTCCTTATTTCTAGTGTTAACATTGTGAAAATCACTGTTTTTAGTGTATAAGTGTATATTTTGCCTAATATATAAGATATTGGCGAAGATGAATTGAGATGCCACCGTGAGGATACCAATATCTTTGAAAAAATCTCTCAGAGAAACTCTGGCACCAAGCTGGTAAATAGCGCGAACAGCTCGTTTTTGAAGAACAAATATATTTTGAATATCAGCAGCTTTGCCCCACAGCAGAAGACCGTAGGACATAACGCTATGAAAACTGTTTGGGTATAACTCCGTCATGTCATATATTAGACGGATTTACAAAATTCTTTTTAAAAGCGTAGATATGCTTTCGAAGTGGTTACATATAAATTTTATTAACTTTGCTTGGGTACTTTTTGAGTTAGCTTCATTAATACATATTTTTCCCACTTAGTCTTTAAGGATGATGATATAATAACTTCCTGTCACTGTTATTTACATAGCAAGTAGTGCTATTTGTGTGGGGTAAGTACCACAACTAAAAAGGAAAAAATAAAAACACTTTTACAAAAAAAAACAACCGACTTCCAAAAACAACACCAATAACTTTATTTCGGAAGTCGGTGGCAAAAAACAAAAATACAAAACCTAAGATACCGCCTTCCGAAATAAAGATATTTTTCACGTAGTAGTGATATTTTTGGAAGCTGATTGTTTTTTTTTTGTAAAATGTTTTTATTTTAATTTGTATTTTGAGTTTCACAAACTGTTGCCAAAAAAATGTTATTCTTCCTTTTCTTTCTTACATAACAATATCACGCCTGTAATCCCCGAAAGTTTAGGCAGAGGTGTACCTATTATAGTACACCCACATTTCGCCTGATAATGTTTAAGTCCCATGTTCTAGGGACCTTTTTTTTACAATTAAGTATACATATATGTACGGTTACTTACTTGTAACCTGTATTTAATAATTATACACGACCTAGCTTTTGCATGACCTTTGCAATTAAACTAGGTTGTAACTATTGTATCCTAAGGTCATACATTCCAGTTTATGACTGCATGTGAGGACTTTCATGAGCGTTCGCTTTTCCTACAGAACACGAAAGAGTCTTAAATTATAAATAATTTTCTACTATTCACCCATATGAGAGTGAACCAAGGTAACTTTACAGAAAATGGTCGAGAGATCGCTCTGTGTGGTAGTTCTTAAACCAAGAACAAACAGCTTAGAACGCTTATTAACAAAGCCAGAGTCTATCTCTCATAACAGCAGCTAATCACAATGTAAACAACACGCTATTTCCTTTATTATAAACCTTATATCAGTATCAATAAAGGCTACAACATAAACACGGTAGTATGCAAGATAATGAAAACAAATGACGATCTAGATAACATGACAAGCGTGCCGTACGTAACAATGCACGTTATAGTAATGTAGTAAAACAATGCAGATACGTAATATTATAGGTATCACATGTAGTAGGTAATACAGTACGACATAATTTAGATGTAGCATAAATTTGAAAATTTGCATTCATTCATTTCAATTTTACGAATATATTTGGTTATATGACTTCACAAGTTATTGCGTTTGCGTAAAGATCATTTTCACCTAAAGCAGTAATAAATATTTGTGATTTTGATTTTGATTTTGCGTACTCAGTTCGGATGGTGATCGGTTTTACGAATTCTACCGATGCTACATCTAAGTTGTGTCGTACTGTACACTGCGTTTATGAATACATCTTTACTCTCGATGTTATTGTTTTGATTATATTAGATAAATTACAGAATACTGAGGTATTCGTATCATATCATACATTGCGTATTCTTCGTAACCTGCTTGTATTTTAAACAAATTAATAAACGTAACTACTGTTAAGAGTCATAAAGAACCCTGTTAGAATTCGACACGTGTTTCACTTCTCAACGAGGCATCCTCAGGATGACGATTGACTTGTTGCGCACCCGGACACGACTGACTGACATGACTCTTTAAGAACAGTTAAGCGGATAAGGTTACTAAATATACATCGTCTATTGTATTTTATAATGGATTTCCGCAAAGTCACGCCTGAGTAAATTAAAAATCTTAGAGTGGGGATAGAATGTGCATTCGGTCTACCGTCGTATATCCTAGTGATTGCCTAGTGGTGTGACCGTCGGACTGCTAAGTCATAGGTCTCGAGTGCGAACCCAAGAAACGCACCACAGAGTTTTCGGATTCATGTGCGTATTGTATAATTATCACTTGCTTTAAAAAACGGTGATGGACAACATCATGCTTGAGAGATATCTCTCGAGGGCATGTAAAGGCCCATGGGCGGCATAAAAAGTCTGACACCGGGTTAGCCACTAACCACACGAAATAGAATAGACAGAACATCTCTAATTTCGCACGGCTCGCTTTGTGTTACCCTTAAAAAAATCAAAATCCTACACACTGTAGTTACTTACTACAGTGTGTAGAATTTAGATTTCTAAGTAAAAACAAAATAACGCTCCGCACAGTTGCTGAAAATAACCATTGTTTGCTATAACGTAGGTCTTAATAATGCTGTGTTTATTTAGGAAAAATCAAACAGGTTATAATTTAATTACGAGTATGTACGCCCACACTTGCTCAAACTATGACGTATCATCATGGGATTACAAATCCAGATCACAATGAAAGGTTATAAATATCTACAGGTGGATGCTGCAACCCACCTACATTAATGAACCCCTCAGAACCTTTAATAACACACGGGAAGTATGGGGGAGGCTTATATATAGCTCTGGACAACCCAATATTAGAATCGTAAATATTATTTAGGATTCTCATTAAATTATAATAAAATTAAACAAACGTACGATCATTCATATTAACTGCCTTTTAATATTGCTTAAACAGGGCTATGTAGATATGTATCTGTTTCACAATTCACGACTTCGAGTAGGAGTAGTACTTTGGAGTAGAAATAGTACAAGTTATAGAGTAAATACAAAATTCAAGAGTTATTTATTCAAACTAGGCTGAGAATCAGCACTTTTCGAACGTCAAAATTACATAAGACAGTCCCCCAAAAACGCCCACCCTTCACCACTTCCTAGTGCTTTAGCTGGGAAGAAGAAGTGGCGCAACAAACTCCCCACCAGCACAGCTGTTTGTTCAGTTAGAAAAACTTGATTCTGTACAATAGTAGCCTATAAGACCCCACTTTTGAAATTAATTCCTACATTTATTTATTTATTGGTAAGGCACCTCAACGACTTACTCACTAAAACATACACATACAAAAATCACATACATTTTTAGGTATTGTAAATTCGTCACTCACAGAAGTGCACAGCACTAGCAGAGAACTTAATGATTTAAGGACGTTTAATTAATAAACAAAATAACAAAAACGATCTAAAAAGAAGGAAATGGAAGTGCATACAATTTTATAAATAGGCAGCTTGTGTCGCACAGAGGTCTTGAGACTGGACACCGAGCTGGTTAAAAGTCTCGTACGGAATTGACGATTTACATGAAGCTTTTGATTAGGGTCTAAGGTGAAATTTAATGTGACATGCTATACTAATATTATAAAGAGATCAAATTTGTGAGTTTTTATCTATGTGGTAAACTTCGAAACTGCTAATCTGATTCTGAAATTTTTTTCGTGCGTCACAAGATATATTTTATGTTAAAAAAAGAAGTTCCACGCAGACGAAATCACGGGCAGAAGTTAGTAAAATCAAACGGCAAAAAAAAATCAAAAACTAACTATTTATAACTAGTTTTTTAACATTCCATGTTTGTTAGGTCGCTATTGGTTAAATATGAAATTATAACCCGTTTTTCTTAACAATAAACACATATGGGTAATTAAATTAGAAGAATTCTCATAAAATAAAAAATAAAAACTTGTCTGCGTTCGTTGTGATCTACAGCTCGTTTCATCCATACGCTAAAGTAAATACAGTAACTCACAGCCAGATTAGCACAATGCAAACTTAATAAGACGAAGATTAGCTACGAGGTTCCGCTTTCAACCATCACGAAGGATTTAATTGACTACAGTTTATGCACAAAATACAGACAATACTGACTACTCGCAATATTTCTCACCAATTATGATCTACTAGCTTTAACCCGCGGATTCGCCCCAAGGATGTTGGAAAATATCCTATGTGTGTTGTGTGCTAAACACCTATATCCGTTCAGCCGTTTTTGTGTGATTGAATAACAAACATCCAAACATACAAACTTTCACATTTATAACATTAGTCTGATAGTCGATGGAATGTCTTTGCCGTAAAAACATGCTTAGTAAATGAGTTTGATGGAAAAAAATGGCCATTGTTTAGACGGCCCTTGACTGTTGATTGTAACGTCTTGAATAAACTCTTGTAAAGTACTAGAATTTAACTGTACTCCTAAATACAATCCAAACGAACAAAGGCTTGTTTAGAAAACTTTACTTTTTTTTAATTTCAAAGAGAGATTAGAATTTTAGTTCTCGCAATACAGGTGGGCGATTTAGATACATGCATACGGATGCAATGCGGATTTAATGTAGAATCACCTCCCTGACGGCAAGGGTGTGATTGTACCCGTCACATTATAGTAGATTATACAACAAGTGAAAAAAAAGGGAATTTAATTCGAGGGACTAAGTTGGATCCCGAGAGCAGCGAAGAATTCTAGATTTGAATCCTGAGCGGAACGAGGGATACAAGGACCGAGATAAATTATTTTTTCACGAGTTGTGTACTCTACTTTTTACCATTGACTGCGAGAAAATAAATAATATTATGGTATTTATATTTATCTGTCGTAGTTGTAGTATATAAATGACTGCCTCGTTGGTCTAGTGGTCGCAAGCGCTACTTCTGAGCATGAGGTCCTGGGTTCGATGCTCAGGTCGGGCAAAGTATTATTGGGTTTTTCCAACAGAAATTTCTCAATAGCAGCCCGGAGTCTGGAATTGTGCCCGGTTGATGGCAATAGGCTCACCCCTATTACATGCGACTTAAAAACACTGGCAAAATGTGGGTGAACTAAAGGTACGCCTCTGCCCAACCCTTCGGGGAAACAAGGCGTGATGTTATGTTATTTATATTATATGTATCACATTTTTGGCGGTATCAAATTTTCTACCATAATTGCTGCTTTAGAACGAAATGATTTCGAAGTCAGTGGTATTCAGTGTCGCCCCGGGCGTCGGGAGTCGCGAGCCGACTTCCGGCCACCGTAGGCGCGGGCTTGCGGACGGTGGGCATTGGGTAGCTCGCCGTCCGATTAGGACCAGGCCCGGGTCGACGGCGCGTTGTGTTCCACGCGCGCCTCAAAGAGATGTCAGCACCAACTGACGGGGTCCGTAAGGGCCAATGCCTGCCAGGGTTGCGAGTTTGTCCGAAAGGGATATCGCGGCCCCGGCACACAGGCAACGGAAGGAACACGGGTGGGTTTTAGTCAGTAAAAGTCTGACACTCCCCCTCGCTCCGCCGCGAGCGGGAGGAGTCATTTGATGATTTCCCACCCAAAAAAAAAAAAAAAAAAGTGGTATTGAGTGTCTCATTTTCCAATGACATTAAATAATAAATAAATAAAAATCTTTATTGCAGACCACACGATCCACAAAAAACACGATTTTTTATATATATATATTAAAATTAAAAATTAATACAACCACGATAAAAGATTGAAAAGAACCTAACTAAAGTTGGCGGGATATTTTTTATTTAATTTAATTGTAAAGCTTCTAAGGAATAGCTCCATCTATCCAGCCAATAGGTACTTTCAGTACGGTTCATTTATTTTTGTACATAGTTTGTATAGTTCGTGCTTGTTCCAAATTCAAAATGTTTTTATTCTCTTGTGAGCAAAAGACAGTTTTATTCACTGTTATCGATGAATAAAATGCCCTTTTTCGAGTGACAATGGTAAAAAATAACTTATACCATTCCGCCTCTAAAAAGCTTATTTTATTCACTGAAAACAGTGAATAAAAAGGTCTTTTAATCACTGTTTTGGTGTTTGAATTTAGAACACACCAATATATTGGACCTCCATCGCAATGCTATACAACCTCCTTGTGAAAAAATACTCGATAAACAGGACATGAATATCGCTTCACAAGTTGACCATCCTAATAAAAATAAGAAAATTACTCTTCATAGTAATTCTTCTAATTTTAATGTGCATTTTTATTAATTTGACCATCCTTTTTTCTTCACTAAATGTCTATTTTCGCTTAAATCTTTCTTTTTCTCGTAGTCATGGTATAAAGTATAGTATGCAACTCTTGAATAAAACGGATTTATATCGGGGGCCATGAATCACTCGCGTCGCTCAGGATCAGTCGTTGGAATCATTCACTTGCTCGTGATTCATGTATGGCCCTCGCTTTAAATCCGTCCTTTATTCACTAATTGCATAATATACTATTTCTCATACTCATACCCGATTCGTTAAAAATAAAACAAACTAATAACGAATAGTCTGTCTATTGTTGTCAATCAATCTGCCTAGCCTTTTCCCAACTATGTTGGGGTCGGCTTCCAGTCTAACCGGTTAAAGCTGAATATCAGTATTTTACATGGAGCGAATGCCTATCTGACCTCCACAACCCAGTAACTGGGTAATACGATACCCCTTGGTAATACTGGTTGTCAGACTTTCGGGCTCCTGACTACCCGCAACGACTGTCAAAGATCCACGAATGACACGGCTGTCATGCCGGGATCAACGACTTGGTTCAGGCCATGGTTCGGAGCGAGAGTGCATGGGAGGCCGTCACCTCCTTCTGCGAAGCAGTTATGCTCGCGAAGGAGGAGGCGGAGCGCGCGAGGGAGATGCAAGTTGCACGCCCTCGCGCCCCTAGTCGCCGCAGGAGACGCCCCGGGCGTCGGGAGTCACGAGCCGACTTCCGGCCACCGTAGGCGCGGGCTTGCGGACGGTGAGCAATGGGTAGCCCGCCGTCCGAAAAGGACCAGGCCCGGGTCAACGGCGCGTTGTGTTCCACGCGCGCCTGAAACAGATGTCAGCACCAACTGACGGGGTCCGTAAGGACCAATGCCTGCTGGGGTTGCGGGTTTGTTCGAAAGGGATATCGCGGCCCCGGCACACAGGCAACGGAAGGAACACGGGTGGGTTTTAGTCAGTAAAAGTCTGACACGCCTTCTCGCTCCGCCCAGACCGGGAGAAGTCATTTGACGATTTCCCAAGCTCAAAAAAAAAAAAAAAATGTGCTTTCCAAGGGCCAGAGGAATCTCGGTATGTAAAGATGGTCACCCATTCACGGACCAACCCCGGCAAGCGTAGCTTAGCCTCCGAGCCTGTCTACTGTTGTATGGGAATTAATTTGTTTTATTTTTTCACAAATCGGATATGAGTTCCACAGCGAAAGTTGTTAAGTATGACGGGTAGAATCACCCCATTGACGGATGCAGGTGACTAACCTGCCACCCTGTATAGAGTTCCAGATTCCTTCCTAACAATAGAAACTTCTATTTGTGTCGTTCCCCTTCTGTTATTTCGTAAATAAGTCCACAAACATTTCTGCAAGTTGTAAATAGTGTTGAATAATAAATAATATCTATTGCAGATGTAAATCATGAAATAGTATTATTCATAGAATAGGTCAGCCACAAGGTTACGTCACACGTGAAACACAGATAATAAAACAACTTAAACTACGTAACAAATACTTTCAAAATAAAAATATAATTTATAAGTACCTATACGAAAACCGAACTACTGCCATTCCTAATAAAATATGTATGGACTCAAAATTAGTAACACGAAATAAAAATAATTAGAAAGTGAGAAAATTAATTATGTTTTTAAGAAATCGAATAAACGTCTGTTTCCTTCTGAATCAATTCACTTAAGCCCAAGCCAGTAAGTCATTTAAGAGATTAGAAAAGGGTTACCGGTAAAATACTGTCCGACATTTAACAAGGTTCCGATAAAATATTGAACTTTCTCTCGATTGACTCTGTAATACCAATTAATTGGATAAAATTAAAAAATTTTTTGCTCGGTTCAACGCGTACTTTTCCTCACAGACGGCGGAAAAAAGAGAAGAATGGTCGGATGTCTCCTGTGTCCCGATTGCAAATGAACTATTTTCTTGCTAACTTGCTACATGGTTACAATAAACAGTAAAAGGGTAAACTGCCGTAATCACTAGGCAGACGGATGGTTATCGCAGCCGTCAGGACTGGAAGCATGGCGTTCATCTCTCATAATCTTTTAAAAGTCAAAATCAAAACTTTCTTTGTGAAAACATGTGGTGTAAAGGATGTTTTAAATAAGATGCTAATTTTAAGAATACATAGCTGAAGAAACGCCTTGTGTTTTAATTGTCAACCATTTATTTTAAAATGCAATAATTATACTATTATCGTGCAATCAATCAATATGCCTAACCCTTTCCCAACTATGTTAGGGTCAGCTTTTAGTCTAACCGGATGCAACTGAATACCAATGTTTTACATGAAGCGACTGCATATCTGTCCTAACACAATTCAGTTACTGGGTAACACGATAACTCCTTGGTAAGACTGGTTGTCAGACTTTTGAGCTTCTTAGTGCCCGTAACGACTTTCAAAGATCCACGAATGACAGCTAGGACCAACAGCTTATCGTGCTTTCCGAGGCATGGATATGTAATGGATGGACACTCATCTTCGAACGACCAGTGCTGCTGTTATTATTTATCCACGAGCCCCTTATTATATAGTCGTCCGTAGTTAGTCGCACTAGGAAGTGGTGAAGGGTGGCCGTTTTGGGGGACTGTCTTATGTAATTTTGACGTCGAAAAGTGCTGATTCTCAGCCTAGTTTGAATAAATGACTTTTGAATTTGAATTTGTTATTTTTAATTATTTCTGTGCATCCAAAGAAATTAAACATTATTCATATAACATAACAGTAGCACCTGTTTCCCATGTCCTATAATAATGTTGTTACGTAGTTGATCCAAATATAAATTGACAACAATAATATCACTCTCATGAATTCAGTGCTCGACTAATGGTACGTCGTGTTTGCCTATTGGAGCAGTCATATCAATTGAGTTTATTAGCCAGCTGTAATATTGTCAACGAAGCAATCGGTCTGTGTCAGTACTAGCAATTGAGAGCTTCATTATACTGAGATATTATGGCCAGTTTTTAATAGAATCGTGGCGTAGTTAAATGCTCTTTAATATTAATTATAATATTTATTATTCCACCTGCTGAGAATCTCCCACATGGACATGAGGTGCCTTGGCTTACCGGAAATTCTTTAAATAGACTTTGGAGCCATATAAGCCGTAGTAAAGAAACCTGCTCAGGTGGAGATTCACAGATGATTCCGCCGTTGAGTATAAATGTGGTGCTATCCCACAAATAATGGGGCACTTAAAATCGTGTCCAGTGTGTCTTGTTGCCTGCACGTTACAGGAACTGATCGTAGCCAAATTCAGGGCTGACTTTGTTTAGATTTCCATCGACACGCTAAGAAGAAAACATAACATAACATCACGACTTGTTTCCCCGAAGGGTTAGGCAGAGGTTTACCCATAGTAGGTAATCCCACATTTCACCAGTTATGTCTAAGTCCCATGTAATAGGTTGCGAGCCTATTGCCACCAAGCGGGCAGAAATCCAAACTCTCGGCTGGTACTGGGGAAATTCAAAAGGAAAGCCCAACCTGGGAATTGAACCCAGGACCTCATGCTCAGTAACAGCGCTTGTGAACACTGGACCAACGAGGCGGTCAATTATATTAAACCAATTCGATGATTAGATTACAGAAATCGAGATGAAGAGTTTGGAAATCCAACTTGTCCCGGCTACTATTTAAGGAGTTGAGCCCATTTGCCAACATCTCTTCTAGTAAAGTATCCTGCCAACTACTATTTAAATCATTAAATGGATATTGACAAAAAATCTAAATCAAAAGTCATTAAAACTTCACTTTTCGAACGTCAAAATTACATAAGACAGTTCCCCAAAACGCCCGCCATTCACCACTTCCTAGTGCTTTAGCTGGGAAAAAGAAGTGACACAACAAACTCCCTAGCAGCACAGCTGTATGTTCAGTTAGAAAATCTTGATTAAAGATGATTAAATTGAAAAAAGGTGACTCTTTTCCAGTCATCCCTTTTATTATTTCGTCACCCCTTAGTCGTCGTCGCCGTATTTCGATGTTTTCTGATCCAACCAAAGTCATATATATATTATAGTCATATTCATTTTATTGAATGACTAACAAAATTTGGACAGCCTATATTTATATGCCTTAAGGCCTGTTTTATTGAATTCTAAGCCAATTTTATTATACAGCCTGAAGTTACCAAGCACAAAGAAATATATTTATTTTCATATTTCTTGTAATAACTCCCGACTGACTGAATAAACTAACTTTGACATTTACTTGTTTATACTCGTAGTTTGATTAGTTTTGTTTTCACTGAAGTATTGAAATATTCATCACAACGAAATCTCATGGGAAGTCAACATTTTGAAGGGTAGAGTCCGAAAATTAGCTAAAAATAGTCAGTGACAATTTCTTTGGCAGTGTCAGATACTATACTTATAATCCGGACGTTTCGCGACGCTTTTTTATTCACCGGTAGAGTAGATCAGCTGATATATCACTATCACATGAAAATATATACGAAGGAGAAATACTTGTTGGACACGACGTGATGAGGTGATTTTAGATTTCTTCTATGAAAGCCGTTAATCATGTAGTATTTTCACTGAATTACTGAAATATTCATCACAACGAAAGCTCATGGAAACTCAACATTTTGTAGGGTAGAGTCCAAAAATTGGCTAAAAATAGTCAGTCACAATTTCTTTGGCAGGGTCAGATACTACACTTATAATCCGGACGTCTCGCGACGTTTTTTTAGTCACCTGTAGAGTAGATCAGCTGATATATCACTACCACATGAAAATATATCAATCTGCCTAGCCTTTTCCCAACTATGTTGGAGTCGGCTTCCAGTCTAACCGGATGCAGCTGAATACCAGTATTCTACATGGAGCGACTGCCTATCTGACCTCCACAACCTAGTAACTGGGTAATACGATACCCCTTGGTAAGACTGGTGTCAGACTTTCGGGCTTCTGACGACTCGTAACGACTGTCAAAGATCCACGAATGACAGCCGGGACCAACGGCTTAACGTGCTTTCCGAGTCACGGAGGATTCTCGGTATGTAAAGATAGTCACCCATCGACTGACCAACCCCGGCAAGCGTAGCTTAACCTGATGGATCGACCAGTGCGGCTGTTGTGACTTAGTCACGAGCTCACATGAAAATATAATCATACCACATGAAAATATATACGAAGGAGAAATACTTGTTGGACACGAGGTGACGAGGTGATTTTAGATTTGGTCTATCAAGGCCGTTATTCATGTAGTATGCCACTAATAAAACATGGCCAGGTGACAAATTGAAAGAATTGAGACGCCACATTCTTTACAAGTTTTATGTCACAATAAATTAAAGCAATTTTACTATGTTGTAAAATATTCTGTAGAATGTGAATGTGTGTTTTAAATAAATATTTTATATCGCTGTAGGTTGAGTGTCACCCTTTATCTAGATGATCTATACAGGGTGGATTTTTGAGATGGGGCAGTAAGGACAGCTACCTTAAACGTTGTAGCTACAGGAAAACGGTCTTAAGAGACTGTCCTTAACTTTTTGAAAGATTTCGATCTGCATTCACAGATTTTGAAAAAAATTTACAGTCAGCAAGAAAATGGGTGGGTTCACAAAAACTTTTTTTGATGCCAATCGATCCTGTTTCTTATAAGGATAAAAAAACTCTTCTGGACCAACTGAGGTTTGAGTACTAGAAAAGTCAGAAATCGCAAAAAACTTTTCCCATACATTTCGTAGGAAATGTGATTCCAACTTACTATTTTACGATGATAGACTGGCCGAAACTAAACTAAAACAAATTGTACTTCAAATTTCGAACGAATAGAGAACAAAATTTATAACCTTTGTTGCTTTTGAAAAATCTTTTTACTTATGTAGTTTTTGTTTTTTTGTAATTTCTGTCTTTTGTAGAGGACAGTTTTTTTTAACGTTTTCCAAACAAGTCAGAAATTTCTAAATAATTTGAGGTCATTTTTAGAGTTCCGTACCTCAAAAGGTAGAAACGGAACCCGGAGCCCATCCGTCAGTCTGTCACGATCCTTTTTCTCAGGAACGCGTGGAGGTATGAAGTTTAAATAACATCAAATACGTAGGTCACAAAAAGAGGAGCTCGTGGCTAAGTAACAACAGCCGTACTGGTCGATCCATCAGGTTAAGCTACGCTTGCCGGGGTTGGTCAGTGGATGGGTGACCATCTTTACATACCGAGAATCCTCCGTGACTCGGAAAGCACGTTAAGCCGTTGGTCCCGGCTGTCATTCGTGGATCTTTGACAGTCGTTACGAGTCGTCAGAAGCCCGAAAGTCTGACACCAGTCTTACCAAGGGGTATCGTATTACCCAGTTACTGGGTTGTGGAGGTCAGATAGGCAATCGCTCCATGTAAAATACTGGTATTCAGCTGCATCCGGTTAGACTGGAAGCCGACCCCAACATAGTTGGGAAAAGGCTAGGCAGATTGATTGATTGACATAGGTCACAAAAAAAATCGTTTAAAAACTTACACTTGCAGAGAATTGACCGTGACGTATATCGATGTATGGGAGAACATGTTTTTCAACTAAAAGAAAGGAAGAAAGAAAAAGAAAGAAAAGTATTTTATTTGGGACACGCACAGGAAATACAAACAGTAGTAATAATAAAAAATTATAAAATTAAAATACAAATAGAATAGTAACGACCTGTGCGAAGCCAAAAAGGCCACTATCTCAGCATAATAATAATGACTACAATGCTACACGTTTGTTTTTGCGATAAATTCATCCCAACTACAGAACCCTTCATTGTGCGTGGTCCGACACGCACTTGGCTGGTTTTTTTCTCAGAACATCGGATATCACAAGCAACAAACTATCTTGTTTTTATAGTAAATAAAATTATAAAGCGTATTCGTTCGAAGTTTAAATTTTTCGTTTCTGTTTGGCTAGTCTGTTTATCATAGTAAAGTATGTTGGAGTTTCTTTCTTACGAAATGTATGGGAAAAGTTTTTTGCGATTTCTGACTTTTCTAGTACTCAAACCTCAGTTGGTATAGTAGAGTTTTTTGATCCTTATAAGAAACAGGATCGATTGGCATCAAAAAAAGTTTTAGTGAAAACTGTCCATTATCTTACTGACTGTATTTTTTTTTCTCAAATCTGTGAATGCAGATCAAAATATCTCAAAAAGTTAAGGACAGTCTCCTAAGGCCGTTTTCTTCTAGGGACAACGGTTAAGGTAGCTGTCCTTACCGCCCCATCTCAAAAATCCACCCTGTATGCTTCAGACGCTTTGAAACAGAATCACTGAAATTTTTATAATAAATATAATGTACTTAAAACCATTTAAATTACCACATTTCTTAGTAGGGCTTGCCAGCCCATTGTAAACATCACATCGTGCGCATCACGATTTCGTAGGAATAATTGGGTCTTAAATAAAGACAGCTAGCCAGCTAGAAACAAGATAGGAAGCAAGATGTTCGATATTGACAAGTATCTATGCCCACCTAGATGGAATGAATAGGTACGTAGAGTCGTAGACTAAGTAACAATTCAGAGAGTGAAATAGCGAAGAGAGAAAACATTTCTGATAAAATGAATCCGACTAAACAATCACATTGAAACCGAACTCACTCTGAATCCACAAACTGCGAGTTACTTCGCGAGAACCGCATACCGAAATAAATAAAGCTAAAAGATCAAAACAATTTGGAGCACAATTCGTTCTAAGTATGTTCCTGCCTTTAATTAAATGCATGCTATTCCTTTGATGAAATTACTGCATCAGAACTTTGTAACGGTATGACTCAACGGATTTAAAATAAGTTTAGTTTAAATGAGGCGCGAATTACCTTAAAATAATTACGTACGACCGTGACTTTTGTTCGTGAAGCAACGTAAAGTTTTCCAGATTAAATAAAACAGCTGTAAAGTTGTATGGACGTACTGCGAGGAGCTAATTAGCAATAAATTTTACATTCGGCATGTTTTATTCTGGGTTATTTCTCAATGACCAGCTCAAATGTGAATGGTGTATCAGTGTTTGCTTAAATTTTTAGAGTTATGCATTGGAGATTTTTTATTGTCGTTCATTTGAAAAAGTAACTTTTATTAAATAATTGACTTTCTGGATATCATTTCTCTAACTATACAGGGTGATTTATCAAAACTTTAAGCTCAAGTTAAAATAACCGTACCTACCTACAAAGACAGACTTACTGCCCTAGGCATTATCTACCACCACGCGTAGCATGATTCTGATTGTGAATCTGTCATTTTGTCTATTCTTCCGTCGATAAAACCCGGTTCTATAGTCATGCTACGTGTGTCTTCAGGGAGAAGTAAAGACAAAACATGGCAGGTGCAACAATACATACTAAGTCAAGAGAGATGAAAACACGGTTATTTTTCTGTGACATTTGTTAGCTATTGTTACTGTTTAATTTAATTATGTAAAGCCATGTTCTAAATATTATTATTTTTTATAATCATGTATTTGCAGTTTTTATATTTTCTGTTGTAAAGTTGTAACCATGTGCCCAAATGAAATCACATCGATTACTTATTACGTAGTTGTTAAACTGACTTTTGCCGGTTGACAGCAGCTAGCTGTCAAACGGTAGCCTACGTGTACAGCCTCACTTGGGAACATGGCAGTCGAGCTTGAACACTCGCAGAGTGAAGACGTATTTCCTGTTATTAGAAACAGTATTATCAAAGTGTAGTATTGATATTAAACTAATCATTAAGCTATACAGACTTTGCTTTCTTTGCAACCTTATAGTGGATTACACATTTGTATGGTCACTGAAAAATATCCCTGTAAAGTTGAAAAAAATACAACAAGAAAGTCCATTTGCTTCAGATTGCTACAGAAAATAGGTAGGAAGGTAGTCGCTTATTGAACGCAAGTAATGTTGGGACTGGAGAATGGTGAAGCTATTAAGTGATTAAAGAGCCAACGTTTTAAACCCATCTGAAAATGAAATTGAATAAAGTATTTTATATTTCCGCTCAGTTAAACAAGGAATATCGTTTCGAAATAAAATTTTATGTTAACGCGTGTTTTACTATGCAGGCTATGTTGACTTTTCAGATCAATTAAAATCATTTTAGTATACAGAGCACATCGCAGTCATTATGTCTTTCTAAAATATACATGCATTGCAATTATAATTTGATTCTTCATAAAATCAAATTATTTACCGTGTCTAGTGAACAGTTACTCTAGGCTACATTTTAACCGATGATGGGTAGCGCCACTTGCTGGGTGAGAATGGCTTTGCGGAGGGTCAATCATTCACCAGTTCACCACACAAATTGACACGAGCGACCGAATGAAAGATTCAATTCCCTGTCTACCTGAAATGGACGCGATTCTAAAACACTATTATGCAAAATACAAGTGAGTAACAATCATGTTTATAAATTTTTCGGGATGCAAGAAACCAGATGTTGCGGGACGTGTCGGTGAATGAGAAAATAAGTACACAATAACCTTGAAACATGTGTTTGAGTACCTACAAATGTACGAATACATAATTATGTCAGTAATACGAGTACATTGAAATATACCCAAAGAATTGGGATAACTTTGTCAATTCAATTGGGCTTCCTTTCTTCCCGAATTTCTTTTAATGAAACCGTATTATGATAATTCCTTAGTAGCGCTGTCTTTGTGATTCTGTAATACTTTTCAGATGAAGCGTTACGTATGCCTAAATTACCATAGTCGAATAAAGTGAGTGGAATACAGTTTTATTATTGAATGACCCTCATCAAGGGTAATGAAGGGTAACTTCATTTTCGGTCGCCGTCGCCGCGACGTCGGCTTTTAATAGAGGAGTTAACTTGATCGTAGGTAATACTTACAAATAGGCATCCATTTAAATGGTCTGACGTCACCTTTCAGTAGGGAAGGTTACAGGCGATATAATTTTAGTAGGGCTGACAAACGCCCAAGGTAACCGACATAAAATTGCCAAACTTAAGTGGCAGTGGGCAGGGTACAGTGCTCGCAGAACAGACGGCCGATGGGGCCGAAAGGTTCTGGAGTGGCGACCGCGTACCGGAAGACGTAGCGTTGGAAGGCCTCCCATAAGGTGGAAGGATGACCTTGTGAGTACCGCAGGAATCCGCTGGATCCGAGAAGCATAGAACTGGTGGAAGTAGCGATGCTTGGGGGGGGGGCTATGTCCAGCAGAGCAACGTCGCTGGCTGAAATGATGATGATGATGATGACAAACACCCACCGATGGATACCTACATTAGTGCTTATTCTTCTTAGCGTGTCAATAGCAATCTAAATAGACTTGGCCCAAAATACGGCTACGTGTTCGGCTACAATGGCAATCCAAAATCCAATAGTGCTTATTAAGATTCTATGATTTGTGACAGTTCCTTTTCAAATAATCCACTCGGGCGTAATGTAGCCGATTTTTTGTCGTTTGTACTTTCTGTAAGAGGTAGATACCTATAGGTTAAAGGTGTATGTGTGCGTGTGTGTGTATGTGCGGCAACGTGAGACCTACATGGTGTATGTGTTGTGTATACCTTCAAATATTTATGTTTCAAATCGATTTTAGTTCACAAAACAATGTTATCGGTTGTGTGACAACTTGCCAGAAATATTGAAGGTTTCAATAAGCTGAATAAATCGTGAAGTATAAAAAATATTACCTATTTCAAATCTTTTGATCGTAAACATATTGTTTGGTTGGGTTGCTATGTAAAAGGTAAAATACTATGTACAGTCACGAGAATAAATAATGTTACTATGGCCGGTCGGCAATAACATCTGATTTCATGATTCATCCATTATTATCTGTCGTCAAAATGGCAGCAAATATATGTGATCATTTGTGGAATGCATAGCACAAATATGTGACATCGAAGGAACACCAAAACTATCTGACGTGGCAAGCGACGCTGCAATACATATAGAATGCTGCATATAGAATGCGGCTTCAAAACAATGTGTCATCTCTTAGAATCCAATAATATCGGGCATGTCTTGCGAACTATAACTAATACTTCTATACTTAGTGACACCTTGTCCTGTCCCGTTGGTCTCGTGGTCGCAAGCGCGACTGCTGAGCGTGAGGTCCTGGGTTCGATTCCAAGGTCGGGCAAAGTGTTATTGGGTTTTTCCATTAGGAATTTCTTAGTAACAGCCCCGAGGAGTTTGGAAGTTGGCGGTGTTATAGGGTCCCCGTGCCTCAAAAAGCACGATAAGCCGTTGTTCCTACGCCTGATCTCTCTCCGGTCGTGTCGGATTGCCGTCCCATCGGACTATGAGAGTGTGGGAAGAGAGAGTGCACCTGTGTCTGCGCGCACATTTGTGCACTATAATATCTCTCGCACCGAAGGCTAGTGACTCAGGTGGCCGAAATACCGTCTGGAGAACTATATAACACCTTGTAAACAATACGAATGTAATAAATGAATAAAAAATCAAAACCGTTTGTTTTATACATACGTATGTAAAATACAATAGACGACGTATATTTAGTAACCTAATCCGCTTGACGTGTTCACACGTCGGGTCCGGGTTCGCAACAAGTCAATAGCCATCCTGAGGATGCCTCGTTGAGAGTGGATTAGGTTACTAAATATACGTCGTCTATTGTATTTTATAATGGATTTCCGCAAAGTCACGCCTGAATCAATTAACTATACGTATGTAAAAAAAAAGTTCGCCACACTAAGATTGATTTTCAAATATAGAAAACTAGCTTCTGCCAGTGACTTCGTATGGGTGAAATTTCTTTTTTAACATAAAATATATCATATGACACTCGGCAATACTGTAGCTTTTGATTAGTGAAAGAATTTTTGGAATCGTATCAGGAGTTCCGAAGATTACCATAGATATACAAACTAAAAAAAAATCTTCTGGATAATATTATAAGTACCTTTAAATGAGTTTGTGCATATACCGTATCGCTCATTACTATTTACGATGAAAACGAAGCACTAACTAATACTGTCCAGCCCATAATTTATTAAATAACGTTGTGTTACAGAAGGCTGAAATAATTACTCTGTGGTTGTTGGTGAATAATTTAATTAAACCTTGATATGTTTATGATGTACCTATATTGGAGAAGACTATTATATGTATTTATCTGGAAACATGTTGTACATTTATAGAACACTAACTTTTGGATGTCGGAGGGTATCCCACGAGAACGTACTACCGAGATTTAAAGTACCATATGTGTTAATCCAGGTTATGAGCTATCTGTGTAACAAATTTCTTCCAAATCTGTGCAGCCGTTTTTGCGTCAATCCGGAACATACATTGACAAACGGACAAAATCCTTCTTTACTATTTTATTATATATGTATGTACAGATAAGATAAATCACAGGAAGGAATACTACTTGTAGGTAATAAAGGCTTGTTTCAATTACTACTCTCATTCAAACTACTAGATACGAAATAAGTAATACTAACATTACCTACCTAGGTACCTATATACCTATGAATCATACAACGTAGGTACCATCATACAAAACAATCTTCTTGAAACACATCTCATACACCTGGGATGAGGATCACAGCGTTTGAAAGGAGGATTAGGGATCGCCGTATCAAGATACCTACCTATTAGTGAGCAGATAGAGCCACCTACTTATGAGCCTCAGAACTGCCAAAGGTTGAGATAATAATTTGTTACCTAAGCGAACGGAGTTAAGGCTCGTGCAGACTAGCGCGACTTGTCGCGTGACGCGACACCGGTAATTGTTCTACCGAGAAGTTTCCTTAGAAATTGTTTTGTTAAAGTCGCGTCGCACCGGTCTGCACGACGCTTTACTGGGAACCCTAATTTAAAGACAACTTAATTTTCCTTTGATAAAAACAAGAAGCGGCAAAAAAACAACCTTATTCGATTTTCTTCGCAAAATTATAATACCACAGACTTACATTTATATTAGCATAGTAATGGAAATTAAATAGTCTAAGCAATTGTGCACATTTTTTTGGAAGATAAATTTTTAGTGGTACTTATCACGGATGAAGTAGAATGGCAGAGCAATTAGTGAGTAGATATTTACATAACTGTTTCATCTGAGGCACGTTTTAAGCCGCGTCGGCGCCGGGATAATTTCCAGAATAAAATACAAACAACCTCCTTAGGCTCCTTACCTTCTCAGTTGGAAAAACAAACAAAACAAAATTGTATTTCATAATAATTAATTATTTTTAATCACCATCTTTCAAAACCCAATCCTCCCTGTAGGTACCAACACTAAATGATCCTAATCTTTCACAACTTTCGTAAAAGCTTGAAAATTAATTTTCCTCAACGAATATTTACGCCGCGATACCGTAAACAACTTAAATTGTATTTCCTTCTATGAATTATAATTTGAGTTGTTTATTCACGTCAACATAAACAATATTTTTTAGAAGCTCAAATCGACGCGTTGGATCAATAACGGGGCGGAAGAATAACAAACAAAACAAAAATAAAACAGTTTCAACGTACAACAAGTTGCGCCTACAACCATTACACCTTACGGAATATAAACCTACTTCTGAACCAATAAAATGGATAAAATACAACCAACTATTTTTGACTAACCACCTTCTTTAATCTCTGAAACCAAACATTCAATAATTCCTAGTAAACACACGTTCAATCAGCGCTTATTACATTGTTTTTTCTGTATTGCTAAAAATGACGCTATAACATTTTATTTACTTTATGTTCGGATGTTGTAATGAAAAACAAATAAAGGACGCTCACAGTTTGGGCGGGCGGTAATTACGAGTACTCCACGCAACACGTTACATTATGAAACAAGTCACACGTCTAGGTATACGTTCAAGCACATACACAAAAGCCTTTTGACATTGCCGACCATGATCCGGCAGAAAAAAAAGAGAGTCGTGCTGCCTCATACTGCTATTCAAAAAGTTCTACAAGTGGTCACCTTCAGATTGAAACTTTAGGTTTCGAGGGCACTCGCATTATTAACAATCAGCAATTTTTTGAGTGTCCTTGAATAAAATTTTATATTAAAATCGGCTTCTAAGGAATGCAACGTGAATAATCTCCGTACTTAAGACGCAGTCAATTAAACTGAAGGAGTTGCACATTTTTCGAGCGCGTGTCGTGGGTAAGCACAATTTACGGAATAAACGTGCAACATAAATCCTTAGAACTGCGAGTCATTTGCAGTTCATCCTAGCTCAACTATTTAAACTTGTGCTAGCTTACTTTAGTACTAGAATCAGAGAATAACTTCGGTACGGAGGTTAGGTCCTGTACTACTTTAGTACTCCAAGTAGCTAGAGTCCAATTAAAAATATTAAGAACGCAAGATGAATGCACCTCGCTTTCCTATATAATTATAGGTATGTGGTGGTATGTACTTCACAAGTTTTCAGAAGTAGAGAAATATTGATTGGTGTCGAAAAGCTACCTGAACAACAAAAAAAAGTTGCAATCGGTGTGCGTCCCAATGCCATCCTGGCAATGATCGCCGATAGGCTGGACTGCCCTTATGCATGGCATGGCTGTCGCAGGCATGTTGCTGTTCCCATGCCGGTTAGAAAATTACAATTAAATATTGTGTGTTTATGTATTTTTATGACTGTAATGTGATTGTTGATTTGATTGTATTTTCAATGTTACTTATGAATAGTTTTTAAATATATAGGTACTTACGTGTACTACTAACACCAACTGTGGACCAACAAGTTGTCTATGAATAACAGAAAAAAAAAAAAAAAAAAAAAAAAAATATGATAAAAACCTACATGCAATCCCAGATTGAAACTACATTCGCATGGTGATATTTCATTCTCTGTAAATCTCTAAACTCATTCATTAGCGCAGACACTGAAGCGCAAATTCAAAGTAACAATTAATTGATCAATCTAGAAAAGTAAACAACTCGACTAAGATTTGTATTTGGAAGTAGGTACATTCAATCTCTAGTAAAATAAACAGAGAGACCCTGATTTGGAAATACGAGTCAAAACGAAGAGAAATAAAACAAAACCATTGTACAGCCTCAGAGGGGCAATTCACGTAAGTTTTTAGAGAACGTTAGCATTCTAATCGCATTCGCAATCTGTCAAAAATACAATCAATTTGCCGACATTTTTGACAAGTTTGACAGATTGCGACTTGAATGTAACGTTTTTTATGTAAGAGAACTGGCGTTCAGTTAAACAAATAATAAATCGATTAGCGTGCGGTCTCCGAAGCATACAGCGCAGCGTCTTGCTGGACACCGCCCGCGTCAAGATGGTTGCTATGGAAACATATGGTATCTTTGAAACATGAAAATCTGTCACTTTTACACTTTTTCACATTAGGTATTTGACATAAAGGCGACGATAACCGACCTTTAATGATTTTATACAGAAGATCACGTCTAAACGAGTAGTGTTAGTGATTATATGTTAAATTCGAGTATTTTCTTAATAACTATTATTAGGAACATTTTAGATTATGTTTATATTACATAATGAAATTAGTTTGTAAAGTTATGTCTAACGCGGATAAAAAACTGAGATTCACGCAAAATCCTTCACCATTTTAAAGATAATTTAATTATTGATCTTTTAGTATACGTGTTTTATTAAAATATATTTTGTTTTATGTATAATACATTAATAATGCGTCTAATTTGGGACAGCGCCCCTTGACGGGCAAAGTCACTGGCATATATCTGCGTATTAAAGGGCCAAAAATAACTCTGTATTTGGACAGCCGTGTTACTGTGTTACTGTTCATCGCTTTCTTATGAAAGTAAAGCTTTGCAGAGAAGTCACTATCAACTCTGTACCGACCTTCAGACAATAAATGATCTTAATTTAAACCAGCAGAATAGTCTTAAATCTGTCGTCACCCACTTTGCTCCGACTGTACGAAAGACTAGCTCAGTCTTCATTATTTACCGCAATAATTATGCATTATATTGCAGAGTTCTGGCGGGACACTAATTGGAAGGCACTTCAGCTATATTTAAATAAACACCGACTAAACTTATGCCCACGCTTATTTCGAAAAGGTGCACTAATGAAGCTTGACATTCCACTCACCGAGAACTGTGAGTGATATGCTAATTGAAGTGTGGATGAAATATAAAGTGAGGTTTTCTACCAAAATTATATTGAAATAAAGAAAATTTTTTAGAGGCATGGGGAACAGGGTGTAATGTTCACTCTTCCTCTATAAAAAAGGGAGGATCCTCCGACCAGACGGGTGTCGTGTCCGGCGGGCAACTGCCCAACGATTGATGTCGGATAGTCTTATATTTATGTCGGTCGCGCGGTAAACTCTAATTACACGATGCAGGAAGTGTGACATCAGGAATTTGTGTAACGTCTGGTCTCTGATGCATGGTTCACATGTGGCGATGTAGTTGCCGCCACAATTTAAACAAAGATAAGCCGGAGAGAAAGAAAGATTATTAAAGTACGATTTATTGCTTTTTTAAACATAAACAATACTAGAGATAGATATACGTATTCTAAAATGCGTATTAAGATCGAACACAATAAAAATCAATCAAGTATGCATTCACTCACGCAGGAATTATTAAATGCCTTTGACTAAATCAAAGGAATTTCATCATTCCTGCGTTGTGAAAATGTTGTTTTATTTTTATAATTGCTATTAAATTAAAGAAAATTTAAAACTCATATTGAAAGTACTCTTTGTAAACAAGTCTAATACAAATCAGAGTATATTACAATCAGGAGGCTGGTCCTAGATTCTAGAGTATCCTATGGAGCATAGTATAATTTAGAATCTAGACAAAATCAAACTGGTTGCTAATTTACTTAATTGTATAATTTATATATTTTTATTATATGACATTGATTTTACATTCTCTGATTACTAACAAACTGATTTATTAATTGTAAAATTTTAGGAAAATCGTCTACTTTTACAATGTTTGTAAATATGTGAGCACCATGTATCTATCACATAATTAATTTATCTGTCGTTGCTTCATTTTTAATTCTTTTTACCTATTGTGGTATAGTCATTTTTATTCTAGGTGCATCGTCTTCACATATAATTATATAGCTAATGTACCTATACAAAATATTGTAAAAATAAATAAAAGCGTAACGGTGCAGTTTCTTGCCCATTCTTCTCCATACGAAAATTACCTTTTGGAAGGGGCGACAAAAATCATTTTTTTTTTGTTGTAAATATTGACGTTGAAAAGTGCCTTATAAAAAATAATCTTTACTTTATTCAAAGTTAAAACATTTATTTCAAATAGGCCCTCTATGTGAAATAAATGATTTGACTTTGAATAAAGTAAAGATTATTTTTTATAGTTGGCACCATAGAAAAAGTGATAGGTATTTATGTAATCTTGTCGTGTCCGCCTAAACGAAAAACCAAAAAAAAAACCTCTTGATATAAGTAGGTAACCGGCTAACTGAGAAGAAACAGGGATACAGAAAACCCATACAACCACAAAATCGGCAACATTAGATAATATTTGTTGCGCTACGTTAAAGCTATTAGGGTATTGGCAGACGAGCATCTCAATCAACTTCAAAACACCGATCAATCATTTCATTCAATAGGCACGTGCCTCTTAATAAAGCCGAGAACTTATCTAAAGGAAAGTTGCCGACTTTTACTGAATAGACGTACCGTCAGCTTAATAAGTTGATTATTTTGAGATTTTTATAATTATTAATTACTATAATGACGGCTTGTTTGCGCAAAATTTACCAGAAATAAGTTTAGACACTTTTAGCTAAATTATTTTCTATTAAATCATTAGGTCAGGTGCGTACTCGCTTCGGCAATAAGTCCCCTCTCTGAGGAGTGGCTAGAGAGGCGCCACGGCGCGCCATAAGGACGCCGCGGCGTCCTCACCTTCCTCCTGATACAGGTCCTCACCGGACACGGTTGTTTCGGGAGGTTCCTGTTTAGGATAAAGCGGGAGGAAACGCCCGGGTGTCACCACTGTGTGGATCGCCCGGAGGACACGGTGGAGCATACGGTGGAGGTCTGGCCGGCTTGGGCGGAGCACCGCCGTATCCTCACGGAGGCGATCGGCGGCGGCGATCTCTCCAGTAAAAGTCTAACACGCCCTACCGCTCCGGCCAGAGCGGGAGAAGTTATTTGATAATTTCCCAGCCAAAAAAAAAAAAAAAGATGCGTACTGGCAACCGGCGCGGCGTACGTGTATGGCCAGATGTGTGAATGTAAACTAAGCAAAAATAATATGTAAGTATCGTAGCAGGTTCTGTAGTTTCTCCCTACCCCCGTAGGGAGAAGGCGTGAGGTTATGTATGTAAATCATTATCATAAAGTGAAACAGTAGGATACCGTACGAGAATAATTTACCATCAGAATTCAACATTCTTCTTCTTTTCGTGTGGTTAGTAACTAACCTGGTGTCAGAGTTTTAAAGCCGCCCATGGGCCTCTGACTTGTCTTCACATGCCTTCAAGAAATATCTCTCAGGCATGCCTGTTTCCTCACGATGTTTTCCTTCACCGTTTTTCAAGCAAGTGATACAATACAATACGCACATAAATCCGAAAAATCAGAGGTGCGTGCCTTGGGTTCGAACTCGAGACCTATGACTTGGCAGTCCGACGGTCACACCACTAGGCTATCACTGCTATAATTCAACATTCATATCTGTACATAAAATAGTAACGAATTCAAAACTGTACATTGAATAGTTTTGATTAAAAAAAAGTAATTGCCACGAGGTGTGGAAACGAGGCTTATGCCGAAAATATAGCTTTTAGAGAGTTTTTCTGTTCCCGGATTTGGATGAAATTGACACACAGATAATTTATGATCTTGTATAACACACATGGTACTTTTAATCCCGATAGTTCGCTCCCGTGGGATATTTTCCGACATATACGTGGGCGAAGCCGCGGGCTAAAGTTAGTCCCTATCTAAAGATTCTGTATTCTGTAATTATTATTAGTATTGTATCGGTCCATTAGTTAGATAATAGATAAACACATTACCGATATGCGATCTGTTTTCTTCAAGTTATTGATATTATAGTTAATTAGAACATGTCTAGCCTTTGTCGCCAAGACGACGAGAGGCCAAGTGATGGCCTAAATCTATTGTCAATACATGAAAATATTTAATTAAGGCAGAAAACAGACCTAATCATATTATTAGTTCAAGATATTATACTCCATAGGTTTAGGTAGTTAAATAAAACAAAATAATAATAAAACCTACTTTTATCGATTATAGTGCTTGTTTTTCTCTTTTCAGTTATGTGATTTTGCAGTCGGGTTTTTGATTTTTTATATTATTTATTTTATTTTAGTCTTTTTAGTGTCCCGGTACACTCATAGGAACAAAAACTGGTCCGATACAAACATGGCCTATTTTTACGCTATCAAAAACTTTTTAATCCAATTTATTATTCCTAATTAAATTTTAACATATAACTTTTTTGTAATCCCCTATTTGATTCCTTTATTTTGATACCCTTGGCTTGGTATTTTTTTAAAATTAACCTATTACTATTTCGCGCCAAAAATCCTCAATTTTTTTTTTTTTCGAACTTCTTTCTAAGGTCACTTGGGTTTTTAAGATTAATATAACGATAACCTTAATTATCCAAATCCATCCAGCCGTTTGGAATATACGAGGTAATAAAGAAATTTATAAATATACATACGTACATACAAGTTATACGGAACAGTAAAACCTCCAAACAAAGTAATGTTATTACTGAGGCGTATACTAAACTTCGTTGAGGGGCTCGTGGCTAAGTAATAACAGCCGCACGGGATTCGGGATCCGGGAATGGATCGAAGGATAAGCTACGCTTGCCGCGGTCGGTTCGTGGATGGGGATCTATTACTTATGTCGAGACCCCTTCGCGCCTCGGAAATCACGTTAAGCCGATGACCTTGGGTGTCATTCGTAGATCTTTGATAATCGTTACGGGTAGTCAGAAGCCCAAAAGTCTGACAACCAGTCTTAGCAAGGGGTATCGTGTTCCCCAGTAACTGGGTTGTGGAAGTCAGATAAGCAGTCGCTCCATGAAAAATACTGGTATTTAGCTGCAGCCGGTTAGACTGAAAGCCGACCCCAACATAGTTCGGAAAAGGCTAGGCAGATTGATTGACACTAAACTTCGGTGTTTAAAAAAACCTTCATCACTAAAACGTTCCCACTTATACAAGAAAAAAACATGGCGACTCTTATTTATTCTGACGCACTAGTCCCAATAGCAAGAGCTTTGACCTATCAGAAATGTGACATGTTTAGACTTCTAAAAACATCTCACGTTCTATTTACAAAGAGCACGCGATGAGTATTTTTGTAGAATTATTTCTCATGTCTAGGGTTATAGACAGAAAGATTCCAGTAGATACGAAAATAATCAACTAGAAAAGGGAAAGCGAAGACAGTTGACGTTGACTCTTTGATCCGTATCGGTTGTATCCGGAAAATCACACGACTGAACTCTGTATGTTGTCAATCGCAAAAATACCAAGTGATATAGGTTGGTAGTACATTTTGGTGGAAAATAGATACAAATACTTATAGATTTTCTTCCCAAATGTTTCATAATAGGCTGAATTATAATGTAATCATTCTATTTGTGTTGACAAACGAGTAGGTTCCTATTTAATTTTGTTAGAAAGGCGGCACGCGCTTGATTGCTGACTTCGTCGGTACACGCGATTTAATTAAATGTTAGGTTATTTGTACTAAAACGTATCTAATAAAAAATGATGAAAATAGCACCACATAATATTTCGTTGCTGAGTTCAGAACAATACAAGGTAAAACATTGTCTTCATGTATAGAACAATGACGATGGATTCGAAAAAAGTTAAAGTTTAATTATAGCTATTAAAAATACTATCACAGAAACCGAGCAATGGTTAAACGAACATAACATTAGAAATAAACTTATCTTAAGCTAATATGCCAATTCAGAGCTTATCAAAAAACCCCACTAAACCTAAACCTACAGGGTGGCGATTTTTAGTGCCCTGCATCCGTCAAGGAGGTGATTCTACCTGTCATACTAAACAACTTTCGCTATGAAACACATAATATACGATTCGTGAACAAAAAACTGACAAACTGTGAATCGATCGACCTTGTAAATAATAAATGACTTTACTATATTATTCTTACCATTATCTAAAATTTATGAATGAATTGGTAATAATGACTCATTTTCAAATAAAATAGAGTTAATTAATGATTCATGTTTAGTATAAAATAATAATGTAATGAATTGTAATTGTTAGAAGCAATAGAATATTATGTAATTTAATAATTTGACATAGAAAAATTACTGTGCCCTTTCAGGGTGCTTGTCTCAATACTGTGTCATGAAATTTAAATTCATGCCTACTAACCAATGTTTTGTACATGTAAATCAATCTGCCTAGCCTTTTTCCCAACTATGTTGGGGTCGGCTTCCAGTCTAACCGGATGCAGCTGAATACCAGTATTTTACATGGAGCGACTGCCTATCTGACCTCCACAACCCAGTAACTGGGTAATACGATACCCCTTAGTAAGACTGGTGTCAGACTTTCGGGCTTCTGACGACTCGGAACGACTGTCAAAGATCCACGAATGACAGCCGGGACCAATGGCTTAACGTGCTTTCCGAGGAACGGAGGATTCTCGGTATGTAAAGATGGTCACCCATCCACTGACCAACCCCGGCAAGCGTAGCTTAACCTGATGGATCGACTAGTGCGGCTGTTGTTACTTAGCCACGATCCTCTCAATGTTTTGTACATGTAATAAATAAAATTATGATTAACAAACAGCAGACAGGAACGAATCTTATGAAAATGTATAGAATCGATATTTATTCACATTCTAACTAATATTGTGGCGGCATCTACATCGCCACATGCAAACTACGCATCAAAGACCTGACAACCAAGCAAATTTTACCGCACGATCAACATATATAACTTTCCGACATCAATCGTTGGGCAGTTGCCCGCAAGACACGACACCCGTCTGGTCGGAAGATCCTCCCTTTTCAATAGAGGATGTGTGAACTTTACACCCTGTTCCTCATACCTCTAAAGTATTATAAATGCGAATGTGAGTTTGTTTCTTACGCTTTCACGGCTAAACAACTGAACCGATTTTGATGAAATTTGTTATGGGGATATTTTGGACTCTGGGAGAGAACACAGGCTACTTTTTATCGACATACCAAGCGAGCGAAGCCGCGGGCGTAATCTAGATTCTTATAAATCTAACAATGAAATGATACCATTTAGACACGATTCTCAGAATACCGCGTTTATGTAGGCGTAGGTAGTAGACTTGTACTCATAGGTATGCGCACTTGCATGTAGGATAAAATATCAATGCGTTCCTCAGCTCATCCTTCTAGCCATGATTACATATAGAATATCCATTTTAGTGGCAACGGTACTGTTGTTGATCGTAACCTGCCCAGGATATTTAGTTTGGCAAGCTCCTAGCTTTTGCGTTTAAAATAAATGCTTCTTTTTCAAACTTGCATAAATATAAACGTAAACCAACTATTTCCTGCGTCAGGGGCAATTTGAGGCAAGGATGTAGTTATATTCCAATTTGGAAGGGGTTAACATATCTACTTATCGCGGAGAATTTGAAGCGGTAATAGACCGACGGTAACACATAAACTACTGATGGGGAATATGGAGAGGCGTAGAGTTCTAATATTGCCCAATTTAACTCCGGTGGTGAGCCAATTTCTAACATAGGCATCGTTAAGTTTATGTAAACTTCTACATAATATCTAAGTTATTAATTAACTAGATGATGCCCGCAACTTCTTCTGCGATCCAGGATGAAATGTGCCAATGTCCTTCACCAGGTCATGGTCTACCCATTTCATCCCAATCCGTTCAGCCGTTTTAGCGTGAAAGCAAATACAGCAAATACAAACAAATATACAAACAAACCTAACTTTTTAGTTGAAAAAAATATTCTCCAATACATCGATGTACGTCACGATCAATTCTCTAACTGCAAATGTAAGTTTGTAATCGCATTTTTTATTTTTTTAAATATTATAAAACTAAAAATTTACGATTTTCCTTTATTTGTGCTGAGAAGTTGCTTCGTGACAAATTTTACGCTTCTAGGTCAACGGGAAGTACCCTGTAGGTTTTGATTTATTTGCGAGTACTTATCAAAATATGTCGCTTATACGGCCGTTTTTTTTTTAAGCGATTTTCAAAATCTGTTGCTTAAAAGGCCGTTTTTTTTTTATTGCGCGACTTAGAAGCTTGGTTTTTTGGAGCTTTAAGGGGCCACAGACTTACGTATTAGATATTAATTTCAACTTGATACCTCCAAGCGTTCCTTATAAAAAGGGTCTTGACAGACTGACGGACGGACAACGAAGTGATCCCGTAAGGGTTTCGTTTTTTCCTTTTGAGGTACGGAACCCTAAACACATTCTCTTAAAAGCTATCTATATACATAGTTGTTATACAATATTTTGAATATGCTGTCAGGACTTCAAAAAGTAAGTTATTAACAATGCAAGAACATCATACCTACTACATAATACCAGCCTATTATTGTCCCACTGCAGGGCAAAGGCCTCTTCGCATACAGAGAAGGCACGAGCATGGATCACCACGCTTGCTCAAGACAGGTTGGCGATTTTAGACTTATATTTACTACACAAGTCGATTTCCTCACCATGTTTTTTTTCACCGAAGTCAGTAATTTCCAAGATAAACTCAGAAAGTACCATATGAATTGAAAATGCCGCATTGGTACTTGCCCGGACTTGAACCCTACAACTTCGGCCATGAGAGGCGAGCCCTTACCTACTGGGCCATCACAACATTTTTACATCATACTAAAACAATAAGAAGTAATCCCAAGACAAGATAAAATCACTAAATAATAATTAAAGTTACATTGTAAGTGAACCTTACGATGAATATAAATAGTAAAAGGCGGATGACATAAAGTCCCCCCGACCCTGCTGTCCCGGTGAAAAACTACCGACGACAAAGTTACATTTAAGTGCCCGACATTTACTGAGTAAGTCGGTGTCTTTGGTTTTGAATTTTCGTTTTTTGCCACCGACTTCCAAAATTAAAGTTATTTTTCACTTTGTAGTGTTTTTTTTCGGAAGTCGGTTGTTTTTTTTGGAAAAAGTTTTTATTTTTCACTTTTTAGTTGTGGTACCTACCCCACACAAAGTCGAATACTAGTACCTGCTATGTAAATAACAGTCACAGGAAAAATACGTATTATTGAAGCGTACTGAAAAACTATCCGAGCAAAGTAAATACAATTTATATGGGACAAATCCGGGAGCATACCCTTTCAAACAAAAAAAGAATTTTCAAAATCGGTTCACAATTGACGGAGAAATCGACGGACATATATATAAAATTTAAAAAATATACATACGCGTCGAACATATAACCTCCTCCTTTTTGGAAGTCCGTTAAAAATCAAGACATTGGTATATACAATACAATCAACTTTATTTTGTCACCACAATAATATACATAAATCATTTAACATTGGTCAGATTCGGCAATGATACACAATTTAGGTAAGTACTCGTATACTATATTGTGGGAGACTGGTGCCTAAGATAGGCTCGTGGCCTGTGTTTGAGGCACACCAGGATCCCACCACTTTACATTTTCATTTTATAAATTATGTACTAAGCGCGCTGACAGAATGTAGTAAGGAATCATAGACGACATTTTATAGTTTTATTTAATAAGATTAAAATCTAGGTTAGGTAAGTATGCGAGACGAATGTTAGTACATGTGTGTAGTATGGGTGATTGTGTGGGTATGTGAGTGGGTGATTGTGAGGGTGTGTGGGTGTGTGAGAGTATGTGATTGTGTTTAGGTCATGTTTAACGATGTTTTCAGTATCATTGTATTTTAATTTTAGTAGCCAGTCTGTTAGCCTCTTTTTGCAATTATTATTTTTGAGACTAAAGATATGTAACCCCTTATGAGTTTTGTTGTATAAGTAGCCACCCAGATAGCAAAAGAAACGCCTTGCAAAAATAGTAAGTACAAAAATGGGCGAGGCAAATTTATAATGTGAAAATAAATGTGTAAAATTGTTGAAAAGAAGCAAAAAGTGAGACTGCTACGTACGGCGCGGCAATAGTATACTCATTATACAATAACCTAAACAAACAAAAAAATAAGCGTTTCTGAAAATTGTCATTGTCACGAAATTATAACCCCAAAATAATAAAAATAAAAAGTAAGTTAAAAGAATCACGGTCTAAAAAGTATGAAACAAGAAAATATTTCAGACAGAAATCAAGACAGGTACAAAAATGGGCAAGGTAAAGAAAGCCATCGTCGCATGGCCGGTACACCTACATAAACCTACAAAACTATAATGGTTCACAGCCACATAGCCAGCGGACGATCAAGACGCTTCCAAGGATACTTCATTTGTCAAATTCTGATCAGTAGTCTAGAAGTTATGAGGTAACAGATGAACATACATACCGATCAAAATCATAACCCTCCTTTTTTGCTTCGCTGTAGTCGGGTAAAAAGAGCTAGATAGGTTATATGCGCTCTCCGCGAGTGGCATGTTAAAACTTGGCTAGTTAGCAAAACTGAACTCAATACAATATTACGTTACCTATGTGTGCGTAAGAGTGCCATTCTTGAAGATCGAAATTTGCGTAGGTAGGATTTTTACGGTTTTAGTAATATGATTAGACCAGTTATAAACAATATCATCCGACAACTGGCACCGTCTGTGTCGTTTTAATGTCCTCTTGACCTGATTTTCATTTTGCTGATAAATGGCGGAGAGGCGAATATAGTCAAACGATAATAGTCTTTTCCATGTGACAATATACATCTCTGTATATTGTCTCAATATATATATATCTACTTAACATTTTGGGAAGTCAAGCCTAGAATCAATTCTATTTTCTTGTATGTTTTTACGCTCAAAAGTGCCCTAGGTACTTGAAGTAAATGATTTGACTTTGATCTCAAAACCATTGAAAATATGCGGAACGAGGGAAAACTGGTCTGAGAATTAATAGGTACACAGTGTTTAATGTGTGCTAATCTATTTTAGGACTTATTATTTACCATTCACATTACTTCCCTTGACAGAAAAGTTGTTCCTTCGAGTCGTATGTTGTTGAGAGTTGAATATTGCACTTCATAGTGCATAATTTGCACGATCTAACAATATAAGCGGAGGCTGCGACTAATTAGTAGATAAACGATGTTTCATAGTAAGTGTGTCGGTAACTCTATCAGATCGCATATTACCTCTAAACGTTAACTGCAATTTCCTAACTTAGATTGTTCCCGTTCCGCTAACTAAGGAATTACGAGTATTTTACAAATTGCACTAAGCTTCAGATATTAGAACAATGTTTAGACGGTAAATCATTTTACTACGTAGAATGTATAGGTTCATAAAATTATAACTAAGTTTTCTTTTTAATCAATTACTGCTGATTTATTTTCTACGAAGGAAAGGCAATTTCAACCAGTGTCTGTTTCAGGAAACCTTATACAACCTGATTCTTCGTAAGAAACTACTGAGGTACAGCCGAGGGTTAACATTTTAAAAGATTTATGTTGCAAGATTATCTAATGAGTTTTCGGGATTCGATTTTCCAAATCAAGAATAAACGCTCCAAGACACACTTTTTATTTCCACTGACATGCCAAAATCAATACAGTCCATTAGTGAAAGCATTTATATAAAAATAAAACCGGGAATACGTCCTCATATCCATGAAAAACAAACGAATAAAATAGAAAGGTATAAAAAACAGTGGCCGACATAACGCTAGTCCATTAGATTTTATTACTCCAATGAGGATCATAACTAACGTGTTACTAAGTGGCCATACAAACCGCGTTTAATGTAAAAAGTCGTGCACACCATCGCCTATTTCCTTAGTGAGCCAACAGACGAGCGATACTTTAATCGATAACTGTCGTCGCCTGTCGTCAGTAACAGCAAGTGACAGTCGTCGCTCTATGATTTTGTATAAAGCAGTACCAATATCTTCTTGGAAATCCATAATAACTCTAAGGTACCGACTTGCTAAGACTGGGCTAACCGACCGATAGCGTTCGAAATTTACCGTCGAATGGCACCACTGAAACGTTTTTTATTAAAGTAAGTTTGTGTTTTTTCCCAGAGAGCGTTTTTTAACAATGTAAAGTCAAACACTGGTACCATTTTCAGCCACTTCTCATCTAGGAAACCGAATCTTTATAGAAACTGTTAAAAAATAAAACAACTCCGCTAGTTTGGTCTGTTTACTGTGACAGAAATTCATAGGGCGACGACTGTCGCCGACGGTCGCTGACGATCACTGACTAAGTGTCTGTAAGCTCCCTAATTGAAATCACAATTCCCGCCCTGGCACTGTCAACAACTTCGTTAATCATGTTATTAGAGAAAAACGTTTCAACTTATATCAGTATCAGTTACAGCGTAACCTTGACATTTATTCATAAACTAGCTTCTGCCCGCGACTTCGTTCACATGGAAGTCGTAAGAGACACAATATACTAAAATAACAGCCATATTTTTATAAAACTCTCGCGGCTCTCTACCCACCGCGTCGCATGGCATCACCCGCCAGCGTTAATGCTTGGTTTCGCTTAGCGAATTAGACTATCAAATGTATAAATAATTTATTAAATACGAATGGTAGTTCCAGAGATTAGCGTTCAAAGAAACAAATTCTTCAACTTTATTATAATATTAAACTAAAATATAAACTTAAACTAAAATAATCTATAATATATTAATATATTTAATTTCAAACAGTATGAATAACACAACTCTGTGACCATTAATAATTAATTGTTCTTAGTTTCGATGTTCCATTCGTTCAACAAAATATTTATTTATTTCACAGAAAAATTTAACGTTCGAATGCGAAATGGTAAGTCTTTGATTAAAAGCATTATTTTGCACATAAAGTGATTAATGCCTGCATACGTTTATAAATAAAAATCTGATACATCCATTTACGGAAGAGCTCAATTTGTTTTTCATCTCAAAAGTTTATTGATAAAATGCCGTACAGTATCTGCGTTAACGAACCCATTTTGTTGATTATGAAATGTATTATTTCAGAAGGTTAAGTTAAGTTCATTTAAATACAAAATACATCATGGCACGAAGAAATAATGAAAAAAGAAAGTTTTTACACTTACTCGTAAAATATATTCAGAGAAGATAGGGAAGTATTTTCTCTCGCTTATCAGCAATAATGCTGTCATCAAGAGACGGTCTCTCCCACAGGTATAATAGAATCGTGCGTATTAGACACTGCTCCCGGCATTGTCTCTTAACCGTACTAAATGGCTAACGATAAAGCTAAAGATAATCCTCTCGGTAATAAACGTTGAAAGGTAAAACTATAGCTGAGATTTTTTGGTATTTCAATTAAAGTTGATGTGACTGCTCGTTGTTCTAAAGGTCGCAAGCGCTACTGCTGAGCATGAGATCCTGGGTTCGATTCCCGGGTCGGGCAAAGTGTTATTGGGTTTTTCCATGTGGGATTTCTTAGTAGCAGCTCGGAGTTTGAAATCGTGCCCGGGTGATGGCAATAGGCTCGCCCCCTATTACATGGGACTAAAGCCTCGTGCAGACTGGCGCGACGCGACACGGGTAATTGTTCTACCGTGAAGTTTTCTTAGATTTTTTTTTGTTAGAGTCACGTCGCGCCAGCCCGCAGAAGGCTTTAAACGTAACTGGAAAAATGTGGGTGTTCTATAGTTTACTACCCCTCTGTCTAGCCCTTCGGGAAGTACAGGCGTTATTATATGTATGTAAGTAATTTGCGTTCGGAATTTATTTGCCAAACATGTAAACGAACATGAGTTTTCAACTTAGATAAATAAAGTTGATTTTAGACCGACTAGTTCTGTTGAAAAAGTCATAAAAAATATGAAGCTGTAGCGTAAACTGAACCTTATATGTAGGCATTACAATATTTTTTCCTAAAACCCGTGTTTGTTTACATGTTTGGCAAATGAATTGCGAACGCAGTTTAGATGTTTTTTTAGAAAATAGAGATTGACCGAAATGTCGTTAGAGGCAAAAGTAACAAATGAACCCGTATCAATAAAGTAACAAATCAAAGCGAATCCAATTAATTGATACGTCTCCGAAAAGTGCTCGTTCCTAAATAAATCATAGATGGTACCTATCATCCACCACACAAGTTAGTTGTATGAGTAAACTGCTGAAATCGGATTATTATGTAGTTTGCAAGCGGTGAGCAACCCGCGACTACTTATAAAACTTATACTGGTAAGTTGTGCCACATGGCACCAGGAAATATGGAAACATTTTCTGTTGGTAACACTGAAGGCCTTGTCTCTTTCACAGGTAAATTGAACGACACTATATCTACATAGGATATATTGCTATATGTGCCTAGTGAGTATATGTACGTTGTGTAAAGCTTGTATTACATTTTGAGCATAAATACCTTTCTTAACCGTTCCTTCAATTCTAAACCGATTTTCTCGTGAAATAAAAATTTCAACTTTGAGAAAATACCTAATTCATAATACTCGTAGTATGATTTCGATAAAAATATGTTCGTAACACACAATACTTTAGGACAAAATCTCTTTTGAATCTTGCGTATCAGATATGGTATGTTCGTAAATAAACGAATATTTTACAAACTATAAAAAAATCGTTTGATCTGTGTGTTAAAGATTTTCTTTTCTGTAACTGAACCATGAAAGCATTTTTTGTTACCGAGTATTGCGACACGTGCCAAAGATCAAAACTTCAAAAGTATGTCATCGACTAAGTCCGCGCATCCGCAGTACACAATAATCAGGAATACTTTTTACTGTTTCCATTCGTGCGAAATATAAAGGAAACGCGCAGTGTCTCGATGCTCGTGGATCTAAGTTGTCAAAATGCCAATAAACGGTTTACGAGAGTCGGTTAAATGCGGGAATGAGAGACCGACGGCAGACAAAATGACAGTGTTATTAAAAAGTTCCAATCCCGTGGCTCTTCTACTGAATATTATTATTTGGTTTTTCCGAGACTTGGGCAGGTACCTAAAAAAAACCAGTAACCAATAGTTAGCCAATTGCCAATATAGAGTGGCAATTGGCTAACTATTGGTTACTGGTTTTTTCTTCTACGGGTGAAGAATTTACCTCCTTGCAAGAGAAAGAATAGATAAAAGAAAATACGTTTACTTGCGGTAAACATGACGCAAAGAAAAAACACAAAGGCAAAAAAGAACAAGTTGGGGGAAAATATGCGTCATATCCATCGCTCAGCATAATGCTGCGACCTTATGCGAGACAGAGCCCCAGCGCTGATATTCAGCGACAGCCGGCGTTGAAGTTATGACCGGTGAAGCATACCTACAATGAGATATAAATAAGATATAAAAATAAAATAAATACACAACAATTCATCTACCTACATGTTTATATAAAATATAATATTTGAAATGGCAACATTCCATGATGATGATGATGATGTTTGATGGATGTGATAATCTTCAAATAGCGTATATAACCATGCCGTTATCAACACATTTGATTTTAATTTGCTAACATGTAGGTTTCCCTGACAGATTTGCGGGCACTGCGATTCCACCGATTGCTTATTATATTGTGGATGTAAAAACTTTTAGTGATTTTTATGCTATGCTAAAAACATTGGGATTATTATGGAGTAATTTATTTATTTCATCTGGGCTGGAACATAGTTTTAGAACCTTAAAATAATTACAATACTAACTGCAACATAGACTCTAACTTTGAATATAATTTATAATAACGTTCAATGCGTATGTTATGCAACATTATTTATTAAACAACCGTAATGGTTATTCATGTTTATTACTGAAACAAAATAATCACCTCAGTAATCATAATATTATTCATATTCTATCAAAATAGGTCTATCACAAACAACCAAAATCAAGTTAGAAACCAGGAATATTTCAATTAAGTGGTTTTACCAAGTTCACTGTCATTAAAACCGACTCATTATGTCCTACTATTCGAACAATCGACATCATGTAAGCACCAACTGAAAAGCCCGCTTCGGAACATCGAATCCTATTGTTGCCTGTTCGGTGTCATTCCATTCTTTGTTTGCCACTCGGCTATAATACAGTGTTGCATTACACCACTTTGATTGCAAACATGTTGCACATGTCTATCTACCATAAAGCAATTTCCTCGTGCCCCTTTATATGGAACGCGCAAAGAACCGGAAACTTTCAATATACGTGAAGTGAAAAACAGCCAATACGCTCAACATTATTCTTTTATTGTCCAATAAGCATTGGAGGTTTAATTTTTAATATTCTCTCGGCCAATAAGAAGAGAGTATAATATCTACGGCTTCATTTATGGGCCACATCTATTCCGAATCGAATGGATAAAATTTTGATGGTATGAGCGCAGTCTTAAATTCGGAATGAAAGTTTTTTGATAGTTTTCAAGTTATTGCCGATTACCATAGCACACACAGATAAAACATTTAATGAAAGTAAAAAGTTAAAACGATGAAGTTATGCACCAAGATATGTATTAAACTTTTAAACTTAGGTAGGTATCTTGGTATTGGTATCTTGTATTGTATGACAATAAAATAAGTAAAATAATATAAAAAGCTGTGCTTACTCAACGCATGTGCTCTTTTTTGCTCCATAAATATACAGGGTGTTTGGTGCATCGTGTGCCAAATTGTAATGGTCGACTGAAGGGGTCACCTGCTAGCCTTTCAGACCCCTTAACAACCCCCATCGCCCTGTAGACTCGACTAAAAAAATGACGGATCGGCGGCAGTGCGTGATTTGCTCAAACCGATTTAAGGTATGCAAGAAAGAGATAGAAAATAGATTTTACTGCGCAAGAGTGAGAAAACAAATGTTACCTCTTTCTCAAGTAACAGTTACGCAATAAAAAAAATCATTAGAATTTGGAATGTAGTCTTATGTGACTTGATTCACGATTCTAGCGAATTCACAAAGTTGTTAAAAGATTTTTATGGCATGTGGCACATCATTAGCAAGAGGATAGACTGGAGAATTAATGAGGGAGTTGGAAGATCCCGGTCGCTTTTGGTTTTTTTTTTGTAGCCATATAAACAGCTGTAACATGTACAGCTTTAATTTAAGTTTTACCTTTGTGAGTGAACTAAAAAAAAACTAGGTGACTAATGTCACTAATTTTGTATTTAAAAGTACTCTTAAACAATACACATCGAAATAAAATTTTATTCAGAGTCTATGCCTTATTTTTTTTTTATTTGTATTTGAATGTAAAATTTGGGTCTTTTTTTAGTAAAACAATAAAAAGTTGATAAAAAAAAATCTACAGGGCATGAGGTGTGTTAAGGGGTCTTAAAGGCTAGCAGGTGACCCCTTCAGTCGACCATTTCAATTTGGCACACGATGCACCAAACACCCTGTATAATGAATATATAAAAGTCTAAATTTTTTTTTTATTGTGTGTGTAAATGGGCTGTTTATGAATAAAATAAGCCCTTTCTTATCTAAGTTAACTGTTCTAATTTGTGAACAGCGATAAAAACAAAATATTTTACAATTTTGAAGCAATACCTTGAAATCGTGGCCGTGAAAGCTTTATGATTCGATTCTCAGCTTGTACAATGTGATTTTTCCCAACAGAATTTCTGCCCGGACTTTAAATTTGTAATGTCCCGTAAATAACGAAAGGTCCGTCCCAAATTATAAAGGACCGTACAATGTGTTTATTGAACCGAAAGTGTAAATAGGAATACCTTTTCCTTGCCCTTGTTAACATACAGACGCGCGTCGTGCTCTACTTATTATAATATTAGCTTTTGCCTGCGGTGTCGCCCGCGTTGAGGTCGGAAATTATCCCAAGGGAATGTAATACTCGTACCGGGATAAAAAGTATTATATGTCCTAACCAGGTCATGGTCTATCCGTGTGCCAGATTTCATCTAAATTTATTCAGCTGCAAAGGCATGAAAAGGAAAAACACACAGACGAGTTACTTTCGCAAATCATATACTATTAAATGAGCAATATTTGTATATGTATATATATTTGTAATCACATTCTCGAAAACGGCTCTCACAATTTCGATTAAAGTTGCAATATAGACTTTACGAGGGCGAAAACGCGATTTAGCTGCTATCTAATTACGCAACACATTTTCGATTTACAATTGAGTCAAATTTGTTTCGATTTGAATACAATTGCATTCAATTTATAATTTTCGAATTACGTAACTCTAAAATCTGCGTTGTCAACTGCACTCTGTTTCAAACGCTAAAGAGTGAACGATACTCGTCTAAAAAGGCTATTAGTGGAATTACGTAATCATTTTGACAGTTGAAAATTTGTTTCAAATCAACGAGAAATTGCTTTCAGCTATCAATCTAAAGAGAAGGCACCCTACTGGTCGCATTCGATTTTCTTTGCAATATTTTTGGGATTTACTCGTATAATCTCCTTACTTATTACAAAATTATGTAAGTGAACGTCGTCTTCATAAATTGTGAATGTGTTTTTGTGTAAAACCTCAATGATAGATCAGTATTAGGGTCTGTAAAATACCGAAGCAACGAGGTCGGTTTTTAATAATAATTGTGAAAGTTTTCTTCTGTTACAAGTTGCTTACAACCTAAACTAAAGATATATATTATGATATTTCAGAAACGAGGTATTTTGGTGGCATTTTAAAGGAAAGACAAATTCGTACCTCGTACCGTATCAAACTTATCATAAGCCACAAGCTTAGCAACCCAGTCGGGCTTGTACTTCATTGGAAAAGCAAATTTATTACAGGAAAAACAAATATTATAATATAGTTTGAAGCATTTTATGTCAATGGATTCTGTAAGGACATCGGTGAACATACTCACCACACCATAAATAGATCTATTTCCACATCATTGTCTGTATAAGGTACCTACTTAATATCAATATTATTTTCTTTCTTAGTGTTGAACATTGATTGTGTGTTTAGCATAGCAACAATTTTACACACAATCTTATTGTTTGTTGGTAAATACGAAATGCACCATCAAACGTAAACTTACCATACATTTAAATAAAGTCAATTGTAGGCACCTAATTGTTGTTTATAGCAGAATATTGCTGTTCTATAAAGTAGATAGATTGTGCATGTAAGTGTTTAAGGGAGAGGCCTATTAGACTTTGTGGATGGATGTAATGGTTCATGGAATATCAATCTAATGAGGATTTACTTAATTATTTTTTTTATATTTCAGGTGTCAGGCTCAACTATATTATTCAGGAAAAAATTTAACTCTCATGAGCGCTTACAGCAAGAATTAGCAAGCAGTACATACTTATTCCATGATGACTGCCACAGGACATTAGATTCCAAATTCCACTAATCCTTACAGTAGTGTCCAAATATTTCATAATAATGTGAAGATATAATAAAAGTCGTTTTTGATTACCATAATTTATTTCTCTCTATTTACTGTTACCTAATAAATGACAGTTAATTTAGGCAAATAGGTACCTACCTCTAAATAGTATCAATAAAATAATCAATTGGCTGTGTTTATAAAAGGCATAGTATTCAATTCTTAAATATTTCATTATAAGTTATTTTTATTTGCACCTTTATAGGTACAAATAAAAATTACAAGTACAGGTTCAAAATAAAAACACTTTATTAAAGTTTACACTGTTATCAATTAACAAAATAGTAACACATATTTATATTGCTGTTGTACAAGACAGAACAGTAAAAAAAAAGAAGATTATCTTTCATTAACAATCTTCAGTTTTTACTTTAGTTCTTGAGAAGCTTGAAAACTGAAGTAGCAGAGCAACGGGGCAACGCAGCATGGGCGACATCCTTCATGCTGCCCTCATGTCTTCATAGGTGAAACGCCCCAGGAACTCTATAGTTTTAAAACAAAATCTTATTATTTTTTGCTCAAATAAAGTACCTACTTAGAAATTATGTGGCAAAGTAAAGTAGGCTCAACTAGGTTTTCATTAGCCCATGGCTGGACAAAACCCATCAGCCTAGTCATTGGTGCTGGTTGTATAATTTCATCTTTATTTAGGGCTGATATTTCAGTCTCCAGATATTTTATAATACTGAATTATAATATTAAACATTAGTTAGGTACACACAAAATATCTGTTGTGTCTATGTACTAAGTTCAGCCAAGGAAATATATTCAAAGTTTTATTTATTATGTGACTTGCTACGCTTTATTCTTAACTATGTGTCAAAAAGCTTACCTTCAATGATTAATACAGAAGATTGGATATTCAATCCATGTTTGAACAACAAGATTGATGTTGGGTTGCGTTCCCTTCTTGTATTTTCAGCTCTAGCACGGTCTGTGAAAATATTATAAATATGTTTTGTAGTTAGTTGTTATTTGGCTAGTGTAGTTAGTTATTATTTGGCTAGTTGTAATTGTTTATTTCAGCATCTACTTATGTACATAAATATCAATTAACAATTTCAGTTAAGACTGAGGTTGACAGACATAGTAACTATATTTAACCACAATAAAAAGTTAGATGCTTGTGTCTACACAACAAAAGAATGATTGTCCATAGGTAGATTGACCAATAATGTACCTACAGCTACAATAATGTAATGAGATACAAAGGTACTCTCTTACACACGTTATTCCTATTTATATTGGCTTACTTACTTGTAGTGATAATATCGACTTAGTTACTTTTCGCTATTGAGCAAAACAGCCTAAGTAAGTCTTAGTGCAGCCAGTAGAAAACGAAAACAGAGCACGCAGTGTCTTCAGTGTCTTGAACGAGAGAATTTTCCAAAGTTTTTCCGACTTCCACAAGCCACAAGAAAAATGTTCCAAAACTGCTTAGCATAGGCCCATGTTTCTGTAAGAGAATAGTAAATATAATCTTGTATGTTGAAAAATATAAAACATTAAAGGCAAAACAATGCTTATCAAAAATATTACCGAAAACTAAAATGTAAACAAAGTCATCGCCAATTCGCCATGTTAAATATCGTATTCTCCACAGACTTCAAAGAATGATCATTCCAGCTTCCAGCGCAGATTATTTTCGATGTTTAATATGTGTTATATGCCTTTCTTGTTCTTTTCTCTACAAACTGATAAAGTTAGAGCAGTAAAGACAGGCAATATTCTGCAATAAATTCGACTCTGAACACCTCACAATAAGTCGGCAGATCGTTCAAGAGGTTATTCAACTTTTACTCAGTGCTGCCAATTTTTTTCCCTGAGTCCGGTATAGACATGCGTCAGATACATCAAAACGAATTTAAAATCAGATTTCAGTCAGAAATCGAATCGTATCGATTATCCGAACTAGACAAACCAATTTCACAAAACCAACCACGGCAATAGTAGCTTTGCGTAAGTACGTATTTGTTTATGTTTGAATAGTTTTTAATGATGCACTTACAACCGAATAATATTACTAAAGACGATTGAAACTGCGAGCTGGAGCCACTCCTGAAACCGATTTCTAAAAACGGATTTTGAAAGCGATTTCAAAATCTGAAATAGGATATTTAACCGTTTGGTTAAAAACTTTATTCGATTAATAAAATAAGATTTGACATTTGAATAAACCTTTTTTACATTCCGTTCAACCGATTTTAACTTCTATTGATTTGGTGGCATGACAAACGGCAACCGCAGTATAATTATTGAAATTTTAGTGAAGATGTTTGTTTTCAAACGGCTTAACGGCAGATTTTTTTTATCCCGTAAGTACGTTCCCGTCTGCCGTGAGATATGTTTTTTGAAATGACGTTGTTTTTCGATCTCTACTCGGGCGGAGCCTCTGTGTGACTTCAATATATTCGTCATGCTGTGTCAGTCTTTCCAAATCAGCGTTCGAATCCGCAGTGGTTTCGGCATTTGAAAGAAATAAATCGAAAAATCACTGACACAGGTTTTAAACAAACAATAAAATATGCCATTATCGTGTTATTTAAATATTTTCTCGAGTCAAAGTTTTAGTTTGATTGTATTGTTTTCTACAAATTGAATTAAACTAACCATTAGACACAACCACCGGCCACTGAAAGCAAAATTTCTCCGCCAGTAGGGGTGTCCAAATCCCCAGGTTTAGTGGAAATCCCACTAAGTTGACAACACTGCTTTTCTACGATTTTGTCATTGGCTACAGATAACAAAAACGTGAAAAGAAAAACGTTTTGTTACGTATTTCAATTATGGTAGTTTTTGGTAGAAAGTGTTTTAAAAATTGGTTTTTAATTTTTCGGCAATCATTGTACATTTTCATTTATAAGCACTAGTAGAGTATCAGTTGTAATAAAAAAAATAAAAAATATAGCACAATAATTTGGAAATTAATCATTCCTACATGGTGTAACAAAACACATCATCCAAATAAATTATAGCCAATTGATTAGAACATCCCTATCCAATTACGGTCGACTGATATAAAATGTGTAGCGTAATTCGAATTTGGGCAGGCGTTTAAAACTGGACTTGCTTTCGATTCAGAATTGTAAACAGAAATAAAATGTGTTGCGTAATTAGACTGCTGGTCTCATATCTGGGAAAATTCGATTTCTCCGTATTTTCACCCGAGCCGGGCTCGGTCACCCAAAGTATAGAACAAGATGGCTACCTTAGAATAATGACATGGAAATAGTAAGTACCTATTATCATGTCAGCATGGAATTAGTATATACTATATGTAGATGGAATTAGTATGAATATGAATTATCCTGTACTTATGAGCATTTTCTATTTCCCGAGCAGAGCTCTAGGTACTTTATTATAATATAGGTAAGTAGTTAGGTATGGATTACCTCCGTCTGTTGCTATCCTGACAAGGTCAAAGGCACCTTCTCATAAAGAGAAGGTATTAACGCCATTGATCACCACGCTACAATGCTCCTTGGTAATTTCAGACCATGAAATTTCAAGCTTCTTCATAATGATTTTCATGACATCATCATTACATACAAGTATAGTTCCTTGCTCTTGTTTCATGTTTATTATTGTATATATATTTATACAGATAAGTAAACGCTTTATGTATGTATGTGTTCATTGTATATGTAAATTGCCGATTTTGTTATCGCCTGCAGTATTGTCTCTCCTACTTCCTTTAATCCATCAAAAGGCTGTCTGAAAAAGATCGCTTTTAGCGATGAGACCGTCCATGGTGTCACCCTATGTAAAATTTCTATGGTGTACTAATTAAAGAGTATTCTATCTATTTATCTTTCCAGTAAGCCCACGTTCGCACGGACGTAAAAATATCGCGGCGGGATTTTATCGCGTACTGGATTTTCAACTCTCGGTGTTGAGCCGAGCGTTGAGAATCCAACGTAGGCCGGAACGAGGATGCATCCCAGCGCGTTGGATTCTCAACGCTGGACGAAAAAATACACTGTTGGATTTTCGATTCTTGGCGCTAAGGAGAGCGTTGAAAATCCAGTGCACGAAAAAAAATCGCCGCGATTTTTTGTGCTTAGTCTGTGGTGACTTAGATTACCTAGCTGTAGAAATGCACATTAATTCACAGCCACGTTGGTATACCTCTACCTAGGTATAAGTGGGCCCCCCAGCAACGCCCTAAGTTGCCCACCCACTTCGCACATATTCGCTTTTATATATACTCTGGCGTGAATTAAGAATTGTCTGGTCACCAACAAATTGTCCTAAAGGGTTACCTCCGAGATGCAAATAAGCACTAAAGAAATCAACCTCAGAAGTTTTCGGATTACACGAACCGAAATTTGCTACGTCTGCTTTCATAATCTATTTCAGAAAATCCACGTTGGTAACATAAACACGAATGTAGTTTCCAACTTGACGCCGCATCTTTCTCATCGTGCACTATAAATCTCGAACATAAGTAGGCCACCAGGTAAGCGAAACTCCGGCGCAAACTTAGTTAATGCAAAATTGTGTAACAAAGATCATTTAACTTGGACGTTATATGACGTTTTGTAAGTGGAAAATAATGTTGGGAGAATCCTGTTATTATGAGCTTTAAAGTGAGGGTAATAGTTTTCAGGATTAGCGTTAACTTATTGTTTTCGCGTTTATGTACCGTAACGTAAATAATATTTAGGGTAGCAGAGACATCGACGCGAAAACTGATCCCCCATGCGTTGAAATTTTTCGTAGGTTATTTCAGAGGTTCAGAATCACGTACTGAATCCAAGGTGCCAGTTTTCGCGTTGATGTCCCAGGATGTCACCCTGTATACGTTTGATATATGAAACTTATTATAAAACAGTATAACATCACGCCTTGTTTCCCCGAAGGGCTGGGCAGAGGTGTATCTACACCGGTATTTCACCAGTTATATTTTTAAGTCACACGTAATAGAGGGTGAGCCTATTGCCATCAACCGGGCACGAATCAAGACTCCGGGCTGCTACCAAGAAATACCAGATAGAAAAACCCAATACACTTTGCCGGAGCTGGGAATCGAACCCAAGACCTCATGCTCAGCAGTAGTGCTTGTGACCACTAAACGAACGAGGCTGTCCATAAAACTTAATATAATGAAATTGAAATACTTTTTGCACGATATCAGATTAATATTACATAAACATCGTTTTGATGTAACTTATGAATCCATCGGCTAATTGGTCTATCATGACTTTGCCGTAACTACACTGCATTCAGTGTAGCATTCTACATAATGTTGAATAATTAAACTTGATCTGATTATCTTAAACAAACAATTAACCCGAAAGCGGGACCTATATAGATAAGTTTTGATACAGATAGCACAGATTTCAGCTTTATCTCAGCGTTTTTATTTTTAAATACCGTACTTAATCCCGTTTTTATCAGATAATCTCTTGAAACAGGTTTTACTAAAATGTCCATCTGAAATTCGTTTGACAGTCGTTGTTCTGTTGTTCTAATAAGATTTTATAAATGTCATTCGTAATTTGGGTAAAAATGTTTTTGGCCTTCTATTTTAGTACCATAAAATATGTTTTGCATAGTATTCACAGAAGAATATTAGTTAATTTTAGTCCCATCATGACTGGCTTAAGGTTTCAATAAACTTTTCAGTGCAATAAATCAAATGCCGTTTTTAATTGACATTTAGACAGACAATTAAGAATAGCACGAGAAATATTAAAAACGTTTAAACTCAAAAAAAAAATCTGTGAAATTAACACGATTTTTTCGTGAACAATTACTCGTTCGGAGCTTTACCGATTTATTCTGCTACGTTTTAAAATGTCACAGCTGTCAATCATTTACACTTGGTTTTAGAGAAACAGACATATTATTTTGTACATTGATACCAAAAATAATTTATATTCTTCAGTTACTGTCCGTGCTACGAAAACATACATAATAATGAGCCCGAGTGTTTCTAAGAAGCGACTAAATCGTTTGTAAGTGCTCAATGGTCTGTTAAAAAGAGTTCCCTTTAGATATGGTACGATAATTTTCTAACACCTTTTACCTAATGTTCTGTACGTTCACTATTGTGATGAATAAGTATGACAAATGGTTCAAATATTATGACCTTCGGTATGTACCAGACGACGAAAGAACACGGAGATGCCCAATAAGCTACCTAAGACAAAAGTACATGATTGAAATTAAATGAGATGAAATTTTTTATTCTGTAAATAGGTTATTGAATCACTATTACGCCGTCATATTAAAAAAAAAAAAAAATAGGCTAGATGAGTTCGGCGTTTCCTATATGACTACTTTGAGAAGAAAGGCCAAAACAAACTCAGAGGTCGCAGTCTCTTTTGAAGCCCAGACATAATCTTGGTCAGGCCATATGAGGAACATGTAGATTAGTGTCTGAAATGGTCTTTTGAGGAAAGAACCACACAGATTTGAGTGAACCTGTCCAGTCAGGATTCAGTCTCTAAAGCCTCCGGGGGAATTGCGTACACACTTAATGGCAATGCTTTTCATTTTGACAGTTCAACAACATTAATTGCGTTATTTACATTGTCGACCAGACGAATTTTTCAAACATATGAAGCAATGTATCACCAGTTTCTTTCAAAATCTTTCTGATTGTGATTGAAAGTGTGTTACGTAATTAGGATGCTGGTCTGCACTACGGCACATTTTAAGGCTAAGCGTATGCTAAGACGCAGGTGACATGGTACCACGCAGTGCAGGGCAGAGCAGATTTTGTACTGACAGCTGCGTTCGCTGCGGCGCAGGCACGTGCGACGCAGACATGTGTCTGTTCTGCTCTGCGTCTCGTTGTAGAGCCGGCACAGATTTCAGATTTTTTAGAAACATGCAGGTCGTCACTTGTTTTTTTGCTGAGACGCACGTAACGCAGCACAGCCGTCTGTTGTTTGTACTAGCTAGGATGCGAATGTGTCTGTGTAGCTGCGTCGGAGCATGCGCTCGCTGCCTACGTCTGCCTCGCCTGCCCTACCCTGCAACATCTGTACTGTGCTGTGCTGCGTCACCTGCCTCTCAGCATACGCTTAGCTTTATTGACAGGCACAACATATTCGTAGTAATCATATTTCTAGACAACTAGTCAGTTCCTAATATAACAAAAATATCAAGTCGTAAAACAGCGTACCATGACCTTTCCCGGAGTGTGGACGAGGCCTACAGCTACAATAATAATTGTTCATGACCTTTCATTTTCGGTTTATATCAAAACAATAATTAATCATAGGATCTTAGTTGTAGCATGTAGTTTCGATACTCTCTTGTAAAATGTAAATTACATAAGTTTGTAAGCAAGTAGTTCCGTTAATACAATTCAAACAAGTCTTTGAAAAATTACATTCCAAATTGTTGTTCGATATGAGACGTGGCTTATTACTCTGCAAAGATTTATGTCACTATATAAAATCTGACAACATAAAAATAGACCTAAACCCTTCAGTGAATAGATAAATTCTTATATTTCAAAAAATATATGTGTATTGTACAATATGTACAGAAAGGATTCGTACCTTTTACTTTGTCGTTATCACTTCGCGTCATTCATAACAAAATGGACAAGAAAATTTTACTTACAAAACCTCTCTCTTACCATCCTCAAAATAAGGGAATATAAGCACTTTACTGACTTAATCATAGAATTATCTGAGATAGTCTAAAGATATTTCTCTTTACGAGAAATGGCCCTGTTTCTGAGAAATTAAAACGTTTCAGTGTTTATTTTTACTTAAATGTAACTCAAGTATAACAGCGTATCCGACAATTTTCTTATGATAATCATTTAGTACCTACCTGGTCGACCGCGCTCTGCTCGGGTGAAAATAGAGAATGCTCATTTAATAGTCTTTATCAGTTCATACTAATTCCATGTATAGTACATACTAATTCCATGCTGCCATGATAGTAGGTACTTACTAATTCCATGCTGCCATGTTAGTAGGTACTTACTAATTCCATACTGCCATGATAGTAGGTACTTACTAATTCCATGCTGCCATGATAGTAGGTACTTACTAATTACATGCTGCCATGTCATTATTCTAAAGTAGCCATCTTGTTCTAAACTTTGGGCGACCGAGCTCTGGTCGGGTGAAAATACGGAGAAAATGAATTTTCCCAGACATGAGACCTAGCTCGATAAATTTTTCACCCCCGTAAACCGTATTGGAACTTTCATCGAAATCGTGAGAGCTGTTTTCGAGAACGTGATTACAAATATATAAATATATTTATGTACAAATATTGCTCATTTAAAGGATTTATCTTCAATAAGTTACGCCGCCCATTGTATGTTTTGTAGTGTTAAATTTATTATTTACTAGGTATTTTCTGATGTACAATAAATTACGAGATATATAAATAAATAAATAAGTTATTGAGATCCATAAAGGCCAACTACAGGCTATGTTTTTAGATTATCTTTACGCTACGTTTTTTATTATGAATGAAAAATTACACATACTATAACTTAAAATCGCTTTTCGTCTGTGTGACCACGTTGTTCTTCCAAACTACGCAACGGATTTCGATGCAGCTATCACCATAATTTAGAGAATTTATTCCGAATGGTTTAAATAATATTTAACTTACATATAATAAAAAAATCTTGATGTTTTGTCAAGTCGTAACCGTGCAAAGCATGGCGAGTCGCTAGTAATGTAATAATATGAAGTGAATATTTCAGTGAGAAACAAGAAAACAATTCTGTATGGAATAGTGTTCAATTCAGTTCAGAGTCTAATTTTATTTCAGTATTTGCTTTCTTTATTTGCTATTAGTTACAGAGATATGAGTTTCTGATAAGAAGAGTAAGATAAGAAGTATCTTTAAGATACTTCTTGTTAGTGGTCATTTCAAGCTGAAAGCTTACTTTTAGCTTGAAAGAAATATAGAAAAATAGTTGCACTTGAAAACAAAGATAGGTTGCAGTAAAATATGTCTTCACTTCAACGCTTTTAAACTGAACATCTATAATGAGTAAATTCCTCGATCGCCGATAAATAGGAATATATATTTTAATATTATTGTCGGAGGGTGGAAAATGGCGTCCAATTCGAACGCTTGTGGTTTAGCACATCGTAAATCTGCCGAACAAGGGATACCAAGAACGGCTATTAGCCTGAAAACTCGTCTATTAAACGTTATACGATTTATGATACACTCTTTATATCTCTCGTTGTTCACACTTTTCAATCGAACAATTTACGTTGAGTTAAATTCAAAGTTAAGAATAAAAAAAAGATTTTAACTAAACTTGAGTAAAAGTTAAAAGGAAACTTTCCTATGTTACAACGTAGAGACAAGATTTCCCGACGTATTATAAAAAAAAAAGACGTGTGGCACTCGGAGACTGCCGCGGTAAAGCTATTGCATAGCATTTTTTATCAACTTATGCAATTTGTGTCACAGTGACAATTTGTGTCACAGTGATGCGCGCGCATTTTAAAATTTCACTCTATGGGGGTGTTAGGTTATTTTCGTTACGGAATTTCTGGATTCGGTCTCCACGCTCAAGGCCCGCGATAGAAGCTATGCAATAGCTTAAAAAAAATGTTTTCACATAACTGGTTTTCTCTCAAATACATGTCACGTCTAATTGTTTCGCAGTACTTATTTTTGTCTATAATAACTCAATTCTTTTGAACACCTGCATAGAAACACCAAGCACACGAGACATTCACCTCATGTCGGTCCTCCAAGTAATTACTTCCAACTTTGTACATACTCGTAGTAAGAAAATAATTCAGAACCAGTTACCAGATACTTCAATCTTTTCAAACCCTCTACATTTTCATTCGTCGTAATCGTGAATTGGGATTGTATTTTCTACGATTTCTACGTTTGCGTAGGCAAACAAAATGTTAACTTTAAATTAGGTTTTGATATCAATCTATCAAGTGAGTCTAACTCATAAATTTGTTTTTTCGCTACCTCGCCGATATTTCGACATGGTAATGAGAATTTGGGGTCCTCATCACATAATTCACGGACCCGGACTCAGTGGAATGTTATAAGAATATAATTGAATGTCCCACGATCAGTTTCACGCTCTTTCAATTCCGTGAGCAGGGGTATAATCTGGATCGAGGCGGTGAATAATGTTTTCGCCTAGTATTTGTTAGTTGAACACTGACTCGGAAAGTAATAAATCACATTTGAACATTTCAAAGTCAATGATGTGTCGCTACAATCTCATTGTTGGAAAACTAATAATAACATTTTTGTAGATACCTACAACTCGTACAGACATTATTAAAATACGTAGAAGCTATCGTACCAGATCCATAAAGTGACCTTATTATCATTTTAGCTAGACCGGGTCAGAATAATTTCATATTTTAAATGAGACATACCTTTCCAAGAAAACCTCGCCACAACGTCGAAAGAATCCAATAAACGACCAAAGGCCGAAACTGTTTTACCAGAGAAAAGATTTGCCCTATCTATACCTACGTCAGTTCATACGAAAAGGTAAGTAACAGTCAATTAAGGACACACAAATTTTAGATATCTACAGCCTTCGTATATCCGAACAGACCTTTTCTATCCTCGCTAGAGAGTAAACACGAAGGCCTAATTTATTTTCAAACTCAACAGTATAACTTCGTTTTTATTCGAGGGAACTTTTTGAACTAGCGAATGGGGTAAAGTTTATGAATGTTTGGTTTCATATTTGCAAAGTAAATAAGCGGCGTAGCAATGTTTCGATACGAATATCAGTTATGCAAACTTGACCGGTTCACTTTTAGTTTGTTATGGTTGTAACCTCTAACTAAGGGTCAGTTCACACCGAGACGTGACGTGAAGCGACCCTGTGCGCACTTTTGAAGATAGTGATACAAAATATAACTTTATTTACTACAGTAAAAGATACACATTTAATTGAGGTAATTCCAAATTGTCCCGCGGCGCCGCGTTTGCCGAGCTGCGCCTCGAGATGCCTCGCGGCGTAGCGCGACACACCATGACGGTGCTTCGCCGGTAGGCGTGGCCTGCAAGAGGTGCGCACTGCACGTCGCGAAGCCGCGTGACGCAGCGGGACGCCGCGAGTCGCAGCCTGAAGCTATCGTGCGGTGACTTGTTTCTACTATTAGCTAGCGGCGCGGGAGCTCGCTGTCGCGGCGAACGTAGGCCGCTGCGCCGCGCTATGTCCCGTTGCGCAGCGAGGCGTGGCGCTGCCAGCTACTTCACGATGCGCCTCGCGAAGTTGCGATGCGTCTCGCGGCGCCGCGCTCCGCAGCGCAAAACCACTGACCTCTTCAAGCATCGTCGCGTCGCGTCACGTCTCGGTATGAACTGACCCTTAGAGCGAATTTCATCAATGAAATTGAACACGATCAGCATATATAAACCACGTGCAAGATCTGTGAGTTGCATCATTGTTATGGAATATTGATACTGACAGCTCTTGAACATGGTTTAGATATGTTGATTGCGTTCGTAAAATTCACCCGAAGAGTCTTAGTAGCGAAGGACTTACTAGACGCTATTCTTCTTGATTTTATTTTACAATCAGATATATCCCTGTGACCTCGGCGCAGGTAAGTAGCTACTGTTACTAATTGAATAAATTAGCAAGTACTTTGTGGATTACGGAACAAAGCTTCGCTGTAATATATAAATAAATAACCCTTTAAAATGATTTAAGGGATGTTATATAAGCATTCCCAAATGAGGAAACTGACAGGGGATTATAATTTTAGCCAGTCATGACAGATTAATGGGCGTTACCGAATTACTTTACATGACTCGAATAGGTCAGCTTAACACTTTGAAAGTGTTAAAGGAAAAAGAGATTAGTTAGTAACAATATAGATTTACACCACGTACTATTCTGTATTTCAAAATGTACTAAAATTAAATGACCACGTGAATCAGATATTCAACAATTTCACGGCCTCGTTAGTCCAATGGTCGCAAGCGCTACTGCTGAACATGAGGTCCTGGTTTCGATTCCCAGGTCACGCAAAATGTTATTGGGTTTTCCATCAGGAATTTCTCAGTAGCAGCTCGGAGTCTGAATTTATGTCTGGTTGATGGCTATAGCCTTGGTACATGGGACTTATAACTGGCGAAATATGGGTGTACTATAGGTACAACTCTGCCATACCCTTGGGGGATAACAGGGGTGATGTTATGTTATATAAACTACTATGAAACTTCTTTGCCCAGCGCGATAATGGAACCTCAAGCTCAGCAGCAAAACTCACTTTCCGCTCAATATGGCGGCTTCATTTTTGGTTTCTTTTATTGTCGTTTGGTGACATCTAAAGAAGAAGGCGAAAATGAAAAATCACACAATTTAATATTTATTTATTTGATTTGCTTTACAAAATGGTTTCCACTGTTACTGGCGAAACATTGAATAACAAAAAGCGAACTTTTTGTGTTTCTGAAAACCTGTATGTATACAAATTAAAGGTAGGGCAACGAATTATGCCATTCATTTATTATTTAACCATTTTTCCTATGTACACAATTTGAAAATCGTCGAGTTCGTTACGTGTTCCTTTTCTCATTTAAATAAATAATAAAATGAATACCGACAAAATATTCGTGAAGCTTCATTTAAGAATCAACAATAATGAGGAAAAGCTTATTCATTAAATTTTTTCATTCGTGTTTTTGTCATGGCTGTTCGTATTAAATAAACAAGTGTTCAGACCAAATCAACACAAGGAACAAGTAAGCTTTGCTCATTTACACGTGAAAATTTCCATATATTTCTCATTTACTTAGGTAGGTAGGAACAAGGAAAACGTGAAATTTTTACTGGTACTTTACATGTACATTCAGGAAATTAATTGTCAAACAACTTGAGACCTTACGTCAGTTTACCGTAAGCTGTACCTGGGCGACCGAGCTCTGCTCGGGTGAAAATAGAGAAAACGAATTTTCCCAGATGTGAGACCTAGCTAGATCGATTTTTCGCCCCCGTAAACTCCTCTACTGCCACTTTCATCGAAATCGTTGTTGTTTTCGAGAACGTGATTACAAATATATATAAATATTGCTCATTTAAATTATTGGATTATGGATTATTATATTAACTGTCATTCTCTGATAGTTGTATGAAATTAAATAAATGACGTGATTTGAATAAACGGACAATTTAAGTTGATAATCTGTTTTCTTAATGGGCCGTACACAACATTGATCGTTTGCATTGTCCCTGGTAAATGGATCTTCTATGCGGATCTTGTGAATAAAAAACCTAACCAGTCATGTCATGGGGACTGCCAACAGAAGTGAAAATCGCTCAACGACTTTTAATGATTTTATACTGAAGATCACGTCTAAACGAGTAGTGTTCATGATTTGGAAAAAATATATGTTAAATAAGAGTAGTTTCTTAATAAAGGAATATTTTATATTGATTATTTAGCTTTTAGTATACGTGTTTTGTATGTCGTGATGGCCCAGTGGTTAAGGCCTCGCCCCTCATGCACGAGGTTATGGGTTCAAATCCCGGCAAGTACCAATGTGACTTATTCAATTGGATTATCTTGGACATTACTGACATCGGTGAAGGAAAACATAGTGAGGAAACTTGGACTTTTTTTTTTTTTAAACGTTGCCCCTTACTAAGAATTTCTTCCTGTATCGTGGGTGCGTTTACAAACATAGAAACTCACGTACACTAACACCCAGACCCGGAACAACTACTTGCAGATCATACAAATATTTGTTCCGTGCGGGGATCGAACCCGCGGCACTATACACGATAATATAAGTCTGAAATCGCCAACCCGTCTTGAGCACGCGTGATGATCAATGCTCGTGCCTTCTCTGTATGAGAAAAGGCCTTTGCCTTGCAGTGGGACAGTAACAGGCTGGTATTATTATACGTATTTTATTAAAATACCTTTTGATATAAGTGACAATAAATTAATAATGTGTCTAATATGGGACAGCGCTCCTTGATCGGCCTATTACTGGCTGGATGTACGACGCTTTGCGTGAGCTGAGCACAGAACACGCAAGCTAACCACTCAAGGCCACTGGCATATATTGGCGTCTTAATAATTAATTCTCCTGACTTTACATAACAGATACATCGCACACTCGAGTTCAGCGTTGACAGACGAGAAATCTCATATCGTGTGCTCCGCCCGCAGCAAAGCTAAATCTGAAATGATATTCTTGCCGCACATCGCTTCGGGAAGCGGTTATGCTATGACATAAAGCTTATCTAAACTTTGATATGTATTTGTGTTTTAAAATATTTGCCTCAGGATATTTGATATGAGAAATATTGAACTCTTCTCTATAAGAATATGTGGTTTTATTTATGTATGGTTATTGGAATATCCATGCGTACATTTTTTCATCTCATATAATCTGTATTAACAAACCAACTAAACTTTTCCTTACCTTTTCAATATTGTGACAAATATTTCTGATTACATAGCCGAAAAACTTATAAATACGGACGCGAAAGTTGAGTGATGTTTCGTATGTTTACAGGAATCATTCGAAATGGAACATTTCCCCGCTGAAAAATCGTATGAAACTGAACAAGTTTCAAGCGGGTTTAACACCTCGCACTAATTCTACTTTTAATTCGAAATACTCGTTAAAGTAGAATTTATGTTGACATTTTGTAAATACCGTTTCCATCACCCTGTCCCATTATAGATCGCAGTGATAGCAATACACGAATAATTACGACTGTTACCGAGCCCTCTCCACATTTACAATGTTCAACGGACACGAATTATACGCTACGATTGATACCGAGACCCAATCTATACACTTTGTACGTTTAATACAGCGAACCATTTGTCATTGACTTCGTTTTTCATTCTCATGGAACACAACGTGAAATCGTTGAAATTCAACGTGTATGACTGTCCTTCATAATTTTTGCATGAAATCCAGACATAAATCAAGATATATTTAAATACCAAAACACTCTATTTTTAATTTTAAAAGTTTACAAACGTTTGTCTGTTGCGGTAAGTCAGTAATGTTTTGCATACGTACGCGCTACATTTTACGAGCGCGTAGGTACGTATCCAAATCTCGTGCTCGTGAGCAGTGTAAGCCAAGCGAGTCGGTCGAGGAAATGTGGAGATTCATCCACTCGATACGCTAAGAGCACTTCGATACATATATATTAGGTATGCAGTCTCCCACAATTCCTTTGAAAGGCTGCCGCATCCGTTCTCTCGCTCACGACGTGCGTTTCATTAAAAAGCGAGTGACTTCGAGAAAAACAACAAAAGACCGCTAGAAAAAGCATGGTTCGCTTCATAAAATATAAAAAAATAGGCACGTACACATTTGTTTTGTTTCCGACCGCGACCGTTTTTTATAGCAGACTCCATTAAGTTATTAGCTGGGACACTACACGGAGAGTATAATGAGAAAGAAATCTTTTTTCTTTTAATATTAAACAGAGGGCTCTGGCCACGTCTTACATGAATTTTAATAAGCACTTTTCCAAATGAAACCTTCAAAGTAGCAATTTCCTAGTGGAGTGTATGGGGGTGACATCATTAGTCACGCCTCCGACACCTAATGAACTATCATTCACAAATGAAAGTGCTCTGTTATTTTTACAGCACCGTCTCTTCAGGGAAATAACACCCTACTTTTCCGTGAAGAGTTGTTTCCGGTGAATGCATAATTTTTGTAGTTAATTTTTGAATCTACGTATAGACATTTTTGAAAAGATGGGCACAGAATTTAGTATAGTCGGTACATCGCCTGTCAGATGCAACATGAGACTTTTCCGAGCAATTTTCCGTGACATCGCGACCTCAAACGAGTCTCTAAGGACTTTGAGGAGGGTAGGAAGTCTCGGGTCATTCATATAGCATGCAAGGCGCTTTAAGCAGCGGCCTGCAGCGGAAACCTGCGGCGGAGATGTGTGAGCATTGCGGAAGTCTTTCATGTCGCTTTCATAGCTTGCCGGTCGAGGAACACAACGACAGCCGGCTGACGATGTTTTGCTTTTCCCTTCTTGGCAAATTCTCGAACATAAGTTTTGCTTTGCGTAGTGACTGTGAATGTATAAATGTTGTGTTGTTGTATACGTTTAAGCATAAAACATTTAAAATTATGCACCGTAAAATAAACTCTAGAAAATCCAGCGGTGAAATATCATAATCAGCTTGTAACGTTCCTGGGACACAGGTCTCCTCTCTGTGAGAGGGAGTGGCCCAAAACCATGGTTGGTAGATGTCACATGTCTTCGAATTTTTTGTTCTAGGAAATGCCGATTTCCTCACGATGTTTTTCTTCACCATTTTGAGAGCAATGGTGAAAATATAAATTACAAAAAGTAAAGTGCCTGCCTGGGTGAAATATAAAAGCTGAGAAAGACAGCACGATAAACAGCCACGTTCTGTTATGTTTAGGTAACATTTTTGCGGCACAAATAGAAAATCTTTTTAAATTAAAAGAAAGTGCTTTTATCGTAAGCCCGCTCGTCTGCTCACTCAATCTGCGACTATTAGCAATTTCATCTTCCATCTCTCGTCAAACGAAACTCGCTTAAAAATCAAACTGTTACAGGCAATTTTATCGAGCACTGGGAGGAGCAATTCGCCAATTGAGTTTCATCGTTACAAAAACGAAGCTGAAATATGCAAGCTATTTAAACGACCTCGAAAACAAAACGAGCGATTTTAAATGTAGTTATCGGTCTTCCCTGCTCCGGGTGGTTTACTGATATATAGCCGTAGTGTTGGTAAACATCATATTTTTTTTGGATTGAAGCCGTTGTTCGCTATCACATAGGTGGATCGCTGAAAGTCCTAAGAATAATGACCTGAACTTACGACCTTTCAGTATTTTACACAGACAGCAACCATTTCTCTCCCGTCTTCTCTTAATCTAATGAAACGTTGAATAAAGTCTGAATAGAAGTGTACCGCATCACGGCTAAACGTTAGGACGTTTAGCCATGATGCGGCTTGAAAATGAAATGGTTGCCTAGAAGCAACGTTTCTAACGTGAACTATTAATAAGGGCACGTTCAATCAACGTTAAAAATCAAGAAAATTACGCTCTAAACGGTCATCGTTTAAACATTTTCTCATGGCCGAGGGTTGGTATCTGATCATCCATCACATTCATGGACGTAATTATACAGCTGACACGTATAATCATACAGAAACACATGAATAAGCTATGCCATTAGACCCAGAACCAGATCAATGGAAAGATAACTCATCAACGTCATTAGAAGTCACGACCCTCAGTAATGAAGCATCATCTACGGAAAGAAATAGGTAATTACGTTGCTAGACACAACTTGTTCTAAATTGTTTTACGACAGGCACTGGCGACTTGTTTATTTTGCTGAAACCATTAAAGTGCAAATAAAATATGTCATAACTTTCAATTTACGGTTTGATCATCTAGTTTTATTGCATAGCCTCCACGCAGCACCGTTTCACCGCCACCTTAATATTACAGAGTGATTATGTATTTAAGATACTTAAGGAGCGATTGTTTATTGTAAATTCATGGTGCATCGTAAATTTCATAAAAATAAACAGTGGTAAAATTTAATTGGTTCAAGAAACGTTCTCGAATCTGTTCAAAGCCAATGTTTACTAACAAAAAGAATGAACATTAATTAGGAGCATATTTGTTTTCACATCTGATTGGTAATGTTATTTTAAAAACTTCAACGAAACATGTTGTGGATCAACATGAATTAACACGATTTTAGCGTTAAATAATGAGCTTAACATTATTTGTATAGGTACATCAATCAAGGAGATTTAAATAACTTAAAACTGTAACAAAAACTCTCAAAAATATTCATCACTAAAAAGTCGAATGCTGATCCGATTCGTTATGTTAAAAATATGCTGAATAGAATTTGTAACTTAAATAGTGTTATAAATGTTCAAACAAAATAAATGAAAAATACTTATACGGAGTAACTAGGTCTGCATGTAAAATGTAGGTATATGTCGTTCATCAAAAAGGAGCATCCTTCAGTCAGTTGGATGGGTTTCCCTTCGAGCCAAGCCCAACGTTTCAAGTAGGTTACCTTTATAGTAATATGTATAGGTATGATTTATAATGACATAGTTATGTTAAATTAACTATAGGATAAACTAGAGCTGTATAAGAGTGTGACTGCCGCACCGGCTGCATGATTTTTACACACTTGAAAACATTACCCCCTTTTTAAGCTCCGCCGCAGTCGGGTTTGAATTCTTGGTGTGATTCCTCGGTCACTTTTTGTGGTGTCTTGAGCGATTCTACATAAACATGATGACGAGAATACGGACACTATTTCGCCATTACCCTTTGTCTCATTCAAAAACGGTGTGATTCCTACCCTGTCACTTTTTGTGGTATCGTAAGAAACTTGACAAAAATATCCTTCGATTTACGGTCCACGAAGTACGTATTCCAGCTTATATGGGTATGAATATCGTCACTTTTTGTGGTGTCTTGATCGATGCTACAAAAACATGGCGGCGAGAATACGGGCACCATTTCACCATTAGCCTTTGTCTCATTAAAAATCGGTGTGATTTCAACCCTATCACTTTTTGTGGTATCGTAAGAAACTTCACAAAAATATCCTCCGATTTACGGTTAACAGAGTACGTATTCCAGTATATATGGATAGGTAATATCGTATGCGTATTCCAATTGTATTGGAATAAAATGGGGCCATACGTTCGAGTATCAGGTGACACAGAGAATCAATCACCGAGCGGTTTCGATCAATCATTGGGGAACATAGGAACACGGCGAAGGTTTGACAGTACTACCTGCTAATAATACACTTCTTTTCAGACTTTATTCAATGTTTCATTAGATTAAGAGAAGACAGGAGAGAAATGGTTGCTGTCTGTTTAAAATACTGAAAGGTTGTAAGTTCAGGTTATTATTCTTAGGACTTTCAGCGATCCTATCGTGTATTTAGTACTTATTTCGTGTTGGGAGTTGACGGAACCATAAATTAAGCATGCCATACAATAAGGATGATGACTAAAAATATTTTTTGTCCGTCAGATGTTTTATTAAAAAACATTGGACACGTATTTTTGTTTTTTTTACGTAATCAGAAGATTACGGCAATACATTGAGTTAAAATGTGGCATGACGTCACTTTTCGGTAGATTTTATACTGAATTGTGACGTAACGAGCCCCCAATGCGTTTTATCTAAATGTTTTATTTTATTAATATGATAAAGCAAAAAATACATAACTAATATTTTATATGTGACTGACGGACTAAGTAGTTTTTTTTTGTTACCCAGGCAACATCCCTGTTGAACACGGTTGTATTAAAGCCAACGTTAGTCAGATAAAGTTCTAACTTTTCCACAAAGAAGTACCTACTATTTAGCATAATATGAAGGCAAACAGTATTTTGGTTCTAGAGTTGGCAGTAGTGCCAACATCAGCTTATTATTGTACTTCCAATAGCAATAACATTTTTACGATATAAGTTTCGTGTAGCCCTTGAAGGCAATTTTTTTTTTCTATACTAAGTAAGAGACTGGATAATTCGAAGAGTGGTTGCAATCGCAATTAGCGGGGTTCAACTCCCAGGTTGAGCAAAAGGTTTATTTTCCTGTACGAAAATTCTTACAAGCAGTTCAGACTACGGGATCTCGCGCACTAGACGGCCACAACTCCGGCCAGTCAGTGGTATTGTATGGTCTGCGGCTAGTTGGCCGTTGCGACCAAGTACGCGATTTATATCGGTTTCTATAGTTTACCTGGTCGCTGCGGCCACTGGTCGTGGTCGTGGCCGTCTAGTGCGCGAGATCCCTTACAGCAGTCTGGAATTGTGCCTAACAAATGTCTGCTCCTTCTGGGACTAAATATAGCTACCGGCAACACGTGTTCCCACAACCTAGAAACGCATCTGGCATACCCTTCGGGAAATTCAGCCAATTGAAGGACGGGTGGCTATTAATAAAACAGAACCTAAAAAGCAAAGTGTTGTCCAATATAACGGAATCTTGAGACCCGTTGTTTTCCAATACAAAACTAATGGCATAATGGATTAAAACGGGACGCCCGCAAGCCGCGCCGCGTCCAATAAAACCGGAGGTAAACTCAATTTACTAATAAAATTTCGAATTTTCGATACTTTTCGGCATCGGTAACTTATCGTTAACGCAGATTATTTTATAAATGTTTTATTGCATGATCCAATTTTTTCGAGCTTATTTTGATTAAATTTCAGAACAAACATTATTAAGAGCGCTCCTTATAAACAAATATTAAAATGGCTGAAACGGTGGAATAAAATATGGAAAGCAAATAAGCCTTTAATTTTCGGGCCACCAAGGACTATTATTTTATTGTATGATAAAATATGGATACGTAAATCCATATGCAGAACTTATTTAAATAATATATTACAGTACCCAGGGACGTTGTATAATGTACAGTTTCATTTCACGTGTTAATTACGCATGAGTTGACCAATAAATTGAATTCAGGTATAAATTAATATTTAACTCCCGGCATTTATCAACCGCTAAAGGTTTTTGAAACCGAATATATTTATATCAGCAATAGGAACCTTTTCAATTTTTTTTACCTTTGACGACACAGAAAAAAGCAAAGGCGGTATTTTTCTTTCACGAAATCTAAGCATGAAACACTTGAAAAGGGTCGAGAGTATTTGTACTAATATTTAGATAGAATTTCGTATTCTACACTATATTAGATTGCCTACTTTGCTATTTGACAGCTCAAATATTTCACGGTTGTTACTGGCTTTTATTTCGGTCTATGATCTTGTTTCGACAAAATCCTACAGCATTTTTTAAGTATACAAAAATAAAGCGATTTTATGCACTAAAGCTGGAACAATGCTTAGAAAAAAACGTGGAAGTTTCATCTCTCGACGACGCGACAACGTCGGCGACAAGACGAGCATTTTTCATACTTGTTCAACTAACTTGATGTGGCACGGACCTAAGTTTCACTATAAAAATAATAAGCAACAATATGACTCTATTAAATTGCCTGAGAATAAGCTGGGAAAAAGAAGAAAAATATTCAAGTCTTCATTCAAATAACAAATAGAAAAAACTGTTTTTTTTTCAATTGTTGTTCATAATATCGGGTACACGTGAACAGAACTTTAGTATCGTGAGTTTCGCAATAATGAGGAAAAAGCATTTTTTTTGGAAACCTTACAGCAGGAAGTAAAAAAAATATTTCACAATTTTCATTAAAGAAATACCCTGCGAACATGGGAAATCCATAATCGGTGTTAGTTAATAAAAAATATGAGGAAGGAATGAAATTGAGAGAATTGGATCGGCAAAACGTGACTTTTATTTATAAAAAGACTGTAGGTTGCTCACAGGGCTATATTCGTGGGCAATAATAAATAGGCATAAACAGATTTATGTCACATGCTTTCCTTTTCCTTCCACACTTCTGCATTCATACAACAAGAACCAAGTACTTTAACCCAGCTAATGTTTGCAGTAATAATGATTTTCAAACAAACGAAACGGCCGACTTAGCACAGCCTCTGAAAGTGACATGTTAATATTACATGAGTTACATACGAGTTGTGCAAGAGTGTGAACCCTGAACGCACGTACTTATAAAGTTATTGTTCTTGTCAAGTTACAGGTATGTAAGTATGATAATTAATCATTTTCTTTTTGCATCTCCGTAATCTTAGGCACAATGAATCTCGTGAGACTTCTTACATGCCTAACTGATTATCCACTAGCAATAATTACTAAGATGGGTCTTAATAATTAATTTGAAATGAGTTACGTAGTTAAAGCAACGTTGTTTTCTTAATGACGGAATAATTGTTTAATTTAGAGCATAGGGCGTTCCCACCCTGATTATTTACTCGTCGGTCCCGGGGGTAGCTTAAGTGCTAGAGACATTTGTGGTAACTCAGGTCAAGTAAAAACGATAACAATTTGTCACGAGTAGCCTTGGTAACAGAAACTAAACTGAAAGGTTTAGTGACAGTAATATTTCTTTATGAAAGCTGTTTATTTAATGAAAACGCTAAAGTAATATCGTATCGATATTTACAAGATAAGACAAATACATTAATAATTTTATAAAATATATTAATGTTATTATTCCGGAATACAGACATTTTTGCTGCATTTATGTACTTATTTTACTTCGGTTTCATGAGGCAATATTTTGCAGTTGAATATCGATTAATAAACGTATAAGGTTAGATATTAAAAAGATAAGACGAAAATTACAATAAATCCCTTACGGACTTTACAGCGGACGGGAAGCGAGTTTCTCGCATAGCATGTATCCTACTTGTAACATTTTATGGCCATATAAACATACGTCTTACTGAAAGGCATCCCTTTTAGTAACACGTAGGTATCTTTTTTAAATCCGGATCAGCACTGGCTAGATTATGGTTATAAATTAAACAAAAAAATACAATTAAAATAATAAGGACTTCATTAAATTTTCAGTCACAATCACAATCTAAACAACAAACAATCACAATTTTTTTTAAGGATTCAAACATTGGTTTCTTAATAGGTAAGACCAGTATCAATATTTCCCGTTGAACATAATTAAGGAAAGCGTGTGAGTTTAAAGAAAGTTTAATAATAATAATAAATTAAAAGTCACCTACCTTAATCTGTGTGCACCACATGCAAAAAAAAAGAAATAGAACATTTAAATAAGTTGAATACATGTTATGTAGGTAAATAAAATAAAAACATACAGACCTATGTGTAAAGGTACAAAATGTCTAGTTCATAAAACACTTAACAACTATTAATTTTCTATGACACCCTCCATTATAATTATGTAGGTATATGAACTCATGCATCGCATTTTATGGCTACAGTGTACTTCGTGAGGCCATAAAGTTCATTTTACGAGCCTACGTTTAATAAACAATTGGGCATCATTAAGCTATCCGACTACTTTTAACTTTGTAAACATGGTTTAGTTATGCAAGCTACTTTAATTACTATAGGTCACGACCCAACAGACCAACACTATATTGGAAACTGGGGCCTATTTAATAAAACAGACAGGTGATAATCTGACAATTTTATAGGGTTTTTCATAGTTTCCTGATTTACTTTACCTACAGCACCTGTCATGAAAATGTGACAATCATTTTCTGGCAAATATGTTGCATTGTCAGTTATATTAAATTGGGCCCTTATTAGAGATTTCACATAAAAAATTAAGGAGTCTAATTATATTTGAACTCACCGAACGTTAGCTAGGGTATGACGCCGGCTCTTGAGGTATCTGCCGTGGTACTTCTGCAGCTCGCCGATGCTGCCCTGTTCGGCCTGCATCCTGCCGAGCGCTGGCTGCGGCGCCGGCGCAGCGTCCTCGCCGGCCTGCCCGGGCGAAGGCGACGCGCTGGCCGCACCCGAGCCACGCTTACGTGCTTTGTTAGACTTCCTAGCCGCCGCCGATATACATATCTTCACCGACGACGGACTCCCAAAACTTCGCTTCTTTCCCGAACTTCTCGATGACGTGTACGCAGTGTCAGTGCTACTTCGTGTACTCTTGTAAGAGGGTGTGATCGTCAAGTCTGTGGCGTCCTCGAGAGGCCAATCAGAATCGTCCTCCTCCTCGATCCCCGGCAGCGGGGACTGTTGACCGATTGGACGCGGTGAGCTTATTACAGGCTCTGGGGCGACTGAAAACAAGCAATAAAGGCTCTAAACAAACAGGTCGAGTAAAGTCGAAAGTATTAACTGTAGCGGTCTCAGCTTCCAACTGCCACACAAGGAAAATTTTGTTAAAGACTTCCGCCATCGAAATTAATTCACAAGATTGGGCTGTTTCTAACTCCTTGATTGTTGAATTTCCCTAATTTGTCTATTATAACAGTTTGTAATAAGAAGACAACGGTTCCAGTTATTTTGTAAATGAGAAACGGAACTTCTGAATATTTAAGAATAGAATAAATATTCTATACTTCCAAATGAAACTTTTATCGATTGCATAGCTTCATACATTGCCTATCAAAGTTAAACACCACTTATATTGACAATAAATAAAAAAGAAAACCTACTGCACGTAAAAACACCGATAATGAACAATCACTTTTCTCCAATATTAGTCATCAGCACTTTCTAATAGGTATCTAAGAGTTATTAAACGCGTACATTGAAATTATGTATTCATCAGGCGTAGTTTTACGCCGAGGGCCCTGTTTTAACGAGTAATTTCCACCTCCCTTGAGAAATTGAGTTCACGATTTGATCAGAATATGAAATAAGGTTTTTTTTCTTGCTTATATTGCTTATTTTGTAATAAGATTATCCTAAAATATAGAGGCCAAGCATCAACCTGAATTCTAAAAATCAATATTGCTAGGAGTAAACTCAAGAGACGACGATCAACATAATTTATTATGCAAATTTTGACCGGGACTGAAAAACAGGCGTCTTAATGTGGAAGTTCGAACAATATTAGGCTACCTGTCATTGTTATTCATATATTTTGGTGGTAAAATAAGTGAAAAGGCCAGGTATGACCGGATACTAATGAGTTAATGTGCGCTTTTATAGTTTCCAATGTGACGGTATATAACATGTATGGAAATACGTGCACGTTATGGCGGTATCGTGGACGCAAAGGAGAAGTCTCATCTCCCATAGAAAATTACCCTACGTCTGACAGCAGAGAGAAGTATCTCAAAAAGTCGCAAAAAAAATAATTTAGAAAAATACATACTTTTGGTTTTAATCCTTACTGGTTAACATACGAAAAAAATGCTCTGAATATTCGTTCAGAGGTTTTATATAATTTTGTCAAATCTGCAGATTTTAGTTTTAGAACGACTAGAAATGCAATAAAAACATACTTTCGGTTTTAATCATACATACATAAACATCACGCCTGTATTCCCCGAAGGATTAGGCAGAGGTGTACCTATAGTATATTACATTTCGCCAGTTATGTTCAAGTGCCATGAAATAGGGGGCGAGCCTATTCCATCAACTGGGACAAATCCAGACTCCGGGCTGCTACTGAGAAATTCCTGATGGAAAACCCAATAACACTTTGCCCGACCTGGGAATCGAACCCAGGACCTCATACTCAGCAGTAACGCTTGTGACCATTAGACCAACGAGACAGTCGTTCTAAAACTAAAATCTCCAGATACTAAAATCTCCAGATTTTTCTAAATTGTAAACTACCCCTGAATTAATATTCAGAGCACTTTTTCGTATGTTAGCCGGTAAGGATTATAACCGGTATGTAATTTTTTTAACAATTTTTTGCGATAATTTGAGACACTCCTCTTTGGCTATATGGCTTTCACGCCATCATGCGCAAGCGCTGCGCTTCCATTATGCGCAGGGTACGCCCCAGCCCCAACAGCATCCTGTAAATTATAGCTGATAGGTGGGACATTAGATACGCCTACATGCCACTGTGGCGTATTAATGAATAGTTTGTTTTGTTTTTCTGGTAGATGTAAGTACTAACACTAGTTTTTAAGTCGTGTTTATACCAAACAAATGGACTACTTATGGGTCCGAAATAAAATATTTTAATAATAATAATAATTTGTTAGCAGACGTGGGACATTTTTGAGTCTTCTCCTTTAAAAGCGTCTTCTTATATTTCGATACATTTTACTTCCCTGTGTTGTCGTGATGCCGTGACGTGAAAGTGGACGTCCACGATAATATCGTCACGTGATTAAAGCGCACATTGATTCTTTACATTAGCAAAATGTAACATTCCCGTATTTTCGCTAATTTTAAAGATAATTTCAAAAGAGTTTTCATAGCTTAGGGCTAGCTAACTCACAGTCTGTTTTTCGCTATCTTAAAAAAAACGTTTACTGTCAGAATTTTTCAAAGAGCCAGTTAAAAAAGGTTGCCATGGGTAAGAAAAACAATTTATTTTCGGACTTCACAAAAGTATTACAGCCTATATCAAAGGCTTATAGGTGTTTGTTAAGGTAACTTATTATGGGGCTGAATTTATTTGGCGTATACGTCGGCTTGATAAGCCGGGGTGTTGTTTACCGTGGTGTGGTTTATGTAACATTCAGGCAAGTTAATCGGCCGAGAAATTAGAGGTTGAGCAGAGCATCGCTGTGGCCAGTGATACAACGTTTAATTATTCACGACCAGGCCTTTGTGAATCGATATTCCAACATCCTGGTTAGTTTAAAGTTCAGTGGCAATAGTTAAGACTTGAGTATCATAACAACATGTATATTGAATATCGATTTCCGATAAAACATGAGGACTTCGTATTTTGTGAAATATGAATAAACGACAAGAGCCCTAATTCTATAATAACTTACACAGCAACGGAGTGAATGGTTTATTGGATCCTTTAGAGAGTCGAAACGCAGAAGCCAATATCATATTTTTAGTCTCCAAAACATTAACGGAACTTTGACCTACATTTTAAGCAAAATCAATATTAGGGACCTGGGGAATACATACACCGTTGTGTGGACGTGTTTTTTCTCTTAGTTTTACATTCGTACTTTGTGGCACGGGCTAACAGTTAAGCACACCCAACGTTAAACTCTGTCGATCGTTTTGCCCACAAATGGGATTTCTCTCTCATTCAATAGGTAGGAAGATAGGTGCATTCAAATTTAATCAATTCGACTTCTCCGGTTAACTGCCGGGTTATCGTTTAATAGCATTGCTGAAACGGGAGTTTAACCAGATTGTGTCAACCAACTAATAGAATGGAGAATATTGGACTGAGGAACTAAACGTAACGTAGATTGTGATTAACGAGCTTTGCTGCGCAGAAACTTGTGGGCATCATAATGAAATAATGGCTATTACGATAATAGCACAAGTCATTATATTGCTACGGAACCATTTTTAAAGGCAGGTGGTAAAGGTCATTATTCTTTGTGAGTTTTTTATCGAATAATTACGGCTACCGGATTTAAATGCTTCATTTGTACGTAAGCTCCGTATTCTGACGCTACCATTGTTAGAACTAAACGTCTGTTTGCTTTTAAAAATGGATGCTAATTAAAAGCAAATCTACGTCATGTGTAAACAGCCACTACTGTTCTGGGAGTAGGCGTAGATTTATTACATAACGTGACTTTTAGTGGTGAAAACTCTGCTTAATTTAAAGTCAACAAAAAGGGGGTTGCGGCGGCGGCGGCGTCTGTCATCGATCCGCCTCCCGCCAATGTTTGTGTAGCTAAATGCGACCACTCCCGTCCATCATTATGTTAACTTGCATAGCCCTATAGCACCATAGCCTTGTAGCCTTCTAGCCCGTAGCTTATAGCCTCGTAGCCCGTGCAACATTAGGATCGCTCACAATGTAAACTCCATTTAATTGACGATAAAACTAGTAAACTAATGGTAAGCGTCAAGTGTGAGTCGATGAAACACTCACTTCGGGGAAATATGGGGTGAAGTTATTTCAATTAGTTCCGCAACTTTACTTTGAATGTGTCGCTAAATATACCCTTGTTTGCCAATATTCTACAATGTGGAGACGACAACCTTAACTATCATATATAATCCTCTTTTAAATGCATTCCACAACTTTCCTCGAAAAATCCTTCACTGTCCAGGCCGCTCGTTTGTGGAATGCATTGCCAGTTGAAATAAAGCGCGCGTATAATAATCATTACCTGTGTTTAAGAGACTCGTAAGGAACATTACTTATCGTTGTGATCTTGTTTTTGTAACTGTAATTATCTGTAATTATTTATTTCCGTTGCTTATATATTTAGTATGTATGTATTTAAGTAGCTATTATTTAGGATATAATATATTTATCTGTGTATCTATTCTAGTATATTGTATGCTTATTATTTGCAATAACGACAGCCCCATTTTATGTTCGGGCACATCACTGTCCATTCCAAGGTTGCCTGAAAGAGATCGCGGAAAGCGATAAGGCCTCCCATTGTAAATTTTGTAGTGTTCAATTATTATAATATTTTGTTATGTATTTTTGTGGTGTACAATAAAGTATATATAAATAAATAAATATAATTATAGAAATATTATAAATGTGAAAGCTTGTTGTATGTTTGGATGTTTGATTTGGATAAAATTTGAAACACAGATAGTTAATGCCTGGATTAACCTAAAGGATACTTTTTTATCCCGGTAGTGCGTTCATGTGGGATAATTTTCAACCACCTCTCGGGTGAGTTTTTTTGTTTGTTACGCTTTCACGCTAAAACGGCTAAACGGATTGGGATGAAATTTTTGACATGGGTAGATCATGACCTAGGTTAGGACATAGTAGACGTAAGTGAAGAATATTATTATTTTTCTTCTTAAATTTTCAAAATCACAATGATACATTTTTATTTCTTATTGATACTATGAATTACAAAGCTATTTTTGCACTTACAGAAAATCACCCATAAAATACCTTAGGAATCGGCGTTTTTGATTGATTATATACAGTATATGTACAGAAGATTCAAATTCCCAACTTATTTAGTTGTTAAGATAGAAATCGTACAAAAATTGTCAAAAACTGACAACTTTTAAAGACTGACAACTGACAAATTTCACCACTTTTGAACATATTTTTAAAAAATTATATTTGTTCTCTACTCGATGACCTCTATACAATGACACCCACATGCCAGGGTTAGATTATTTTATTCCAAATCAAAATTTTATTGTAGAGACCCTATGTTTTAGCGTGAAAGCGTAACAAACAAAGAAACTCACTTTCGCATTTTTTATATTATTACTAGCTGTTGCCCGCGACTTTCGTCTACGATCTAGGATTAAAAAAATAACTTTATGTCCTTCTCCAAGTTACAGTCTACCCATGTGCCAAATTTCATCCAAATCCGTTTAGCCGTTTTAGCGTGAAAGAGTAACAAACAAACTCACTTTCTCATTTATAATTATTACATATATATACATACTCGTATATATCTATATATATAGTTAGAATTTAGGATTGTCGTCGCCACATTGTATAAAAATAGACGGTAAATAAATAATTTACACGATATAATTTCCTGAATCGATGGTATTTACTAACGTTACAATAAATCTATAACCAACATTTTCCGAGTGAAGGAACGCTTTAGACGATTTCAAATTTTACTACGGAGAAGTGAATTCCAGTCCATTGCCCATAAAACCGAAATAGAACCCTTCCGAGAGTGAAATCCGATCAAAGTAAATGAAATCAGTTCCCTTAAAGACATCATTAGTTTGGTAATACTGACATAATACCATGTAAGGTACCTATGTGTTAATTATGTTATCAAGTTTTAGGGCGCGGCTGGAACAGCCAAGACCTTTTTGTTCTTAGTTAATTACCGAGTAACCTTTAACTTGGGCGAGTAATTTAATGTCGTTTAGCAAACTTCGACACTCGATTTCTGTGCCAACAAGTCGAGCAAAACTAACTTCAGATTTATAACTATTGGATCCAGGAATACTTTAAACGTGAATTGAAATTGCACTGCGTTTTCTTTTGTACCTTTAACTCTATTTACCGCCAATAAAGGAAATGAAAATCCATTGATGAATCGTTGTTCAGAATAAATACACTTCCCTCGAGACTTTCTATAATAAAAGGAAGCAATCTTTTGTGTGAGCTTATTGTTCCTTCAGTGATGGATTGATAATGTTCTTACTTTAAGAAAATATTTTAATAATTATTACACAAAAACGCGACTGAGGGTTACCTGAAGGCAAAACCTCTATAAAAAACAAAAAGTTCTTAAGAAAAGAGTGGAACATTTTACGATTAAAGTAAATTCAGAGTAAGCAAAGAGTTCTAATGCAAATTGTCTAAAACATACGAGATAAGTTGGTGTAACAGAATGTTTGCAACAGCTGGTGCCAAGAACTTGTCCCTACAAGGTTCGACTTCCTTTAAAATGTTTACAGAAGAAATCATTAGCACTGTTTGTTTATACCATTCGTGATTTAGTCAATATTTTGTTTTTATTTAGTAAGACTCAAAAGTTGCAGCCTTGTTAATGAATTGATCAACCCTATATTTGTATCAACTTTAAAATAGGGGTTTTCTAATCATTTTCAATTGCAGACCGGACTCTGGATGCGTAATAGATATAATAAAAAGCTCATCCTATTATATTCTATACACCTCTGACTATCCTTATCTCCTCTATCTATTTTTTGTACTTATTTTTTTTTTTTTTCAATTGTTTTATTTTATATAAATTTATTTTCAATGTTATTTTCAGAACAATTAAAACATTTGCAATTATTTATTTCAATGTTATTTTCATTCATTTTCAATTATTTATTAAGCTATTGCATAGCTTCTATCGCGGGCCTTGAGCGTGGAGACCGAATCCAGAAATTCCGTAACGAAAATAACCTAACACCCCCCACTCCGACCGGCACAGCGGTGATACTTTTTTTGAAGTTATACTTCTTTAGGCGCGTTATGAAAAAATGATGAGAGTGAAATTTTAAGATGCGCGCTCATCACTGTGACACAAATTGCATAAGTTGATAAAAAATGCTATGCAATAGCTTTACCGCGGCAGTCTCGGAGTGCCACACGTCTTTTTTTTAAATCTAAACGTATTAATTGATCTCGTCATTACTAATATAGTTTTAAAATAATTTAATAGGTGCTAACAATTTTTTTTTATTTTATGACTATATTTTATATCATACAAATATGAAGTTTTGATAAAACCCAGATGTTGGACTATTAAAATAAATAGTCAAATCATATGCATTTGGTTTCTATTCCTATTATTCTTTCAGATAATGTGCTGAACGAAACTTATAAATATTTCAATAAGTTCACACAAGCGTCTGTTTTCTGCTGCAAAATAATATTGCAACTCAAAATTACATAAATATGACATTTGCGATGTTGCAACATTATTTAAATAACCTTAACCGTTCATAAAAGCAATCTGAATGTCAATAGTCGGTTGTTAGATAATTGTTCAACTATAATAGAAGTAAGTAATGGTCTATGTGTTGCAGCGCACTTTAAAAAGTAAACAATGTAGCTACCTACCTTTATAAATACTAACATTGACATTGACTAACAACCATGAATAGGTAATGATGACTAATATTGGAGGATGTTATATTCCATAGCTGCCTAGCTTCCCATTTTAGGAAGAGATATCGTCAAATTAATGCAGCAATTTAGATTTAATTGCTTCTAAACAAACAGATTTTGTGACTTTACAATAATGGGCTTTAAACTATCCGTAGTAAAGCCTACTTCAAATCTGTGAAATCCATCATACAATGAGACCTCTTTTGCCTAAACATTTCCTCGTGGAACTAAATTCCTCATGGGTTTGGGAAATCGGTACTCGAACCCAACCAATCACATGCAATATTTCTGAATAATACGGGTATTCGACCGTCCCGATAGCCCAATTGCATATGCTTGAGTTTGTCAAAAAAGAGCCAGGGTGGCCGTTCCCGGGTATATTGGGGACATTGGGCACTTTGCTAGCTTTCCAAATATTTCTACGAAGATTCCTTCACACTTTCAGGGCGTTTTTACTGCCATGTGTATTTGCTCCCGCATGCAGGTCAATACCGCATGTGGGACCATATTACGGGTGACGTGTTTTTGTGTTGGAAACAAGAATCTTTCCATAGAGTAGGGCCTCCGCATTCTTGTCGAAATCGTCATAGCACTAAAAATGCTCTTAATAGCAATTCCCAAAGTTAAAGAAAAACAAAATGAAATATCCCGATATTCCCGGGATCGGCACATACAATTCAGTAAAAGAAATAAAAGAAAACTTACCATAATCATCGTGTAGCAGTTGCGGGCTGCCGTCCCGCAACGCATAGTCGGCGTCGTCGACGGGCGCCGCCGCGCGCGCCCCGCACCAGGGCACGCAGCAACGGAACACCCCGCCTCCCACCACCGTGACGCCGTACGCGCCCCCACCACACACTAACACCACACACACATGCGCACGCACACCTTATCACCATACGTCACTGCACTGTAGTATTGCCCGACACGTCACTAGACTCACTAGTAATCAACCCCCTTATCTTCTACGTTTTGGCACTTTTTTTGTAATAAGAATATGAATTTGTTAGAAAGATCTAATTCAGTCTTGAAAGTTGGCTTAGAAGTTAAGATAAGTTAAGGTATCGATATGTCAGTCGACTTATACGAGTATGAACGCTTATTATCGGGACTATCAGGAGGAAAACTTTGACAGACGGAAGGGAAGGGCGAAGGGGAAACAAATAGGTCCACTAATTGTGTTCGCTTTCTGTCTTTTACTTCGGATTTATTATCTCGGCATCATCGTAAAGTTTCTTAAGTATACAAATATGATAAATTCACTTTAACCCATTGCTGAGTTATTTTTTATAACTTCCTACAAGAAACAAACAATTATGTATTATATTGAAACACCGAATTACATGCTATCGAATCACCCACATGCCCTAGATCCCGACGTACAGATGAACGTATGGAATAAATATCGAATAAAATATAAATAAATATGTCAATGCACACATTAGAGCACATTCTACAGTATTTAAATCATACGTACAGTCATGTTGAAATTTCATAGCGATGGGAATACAGGTGTAGATGAAAACGTATGTGCTATAGCAAAGTATAATTTTGCTGTATCTCCGTATTGGACGAATGCCAAGCAGAGTCGCGGAGTTCTTCACAGGCTATCACTTTGAGCATACCTAATTCCCCTCCAGTCGTATTGAAATATTAAAATAAGCAATAAGAAACCGTACGTCGATACCGTCTATTCGGTGACACCAAATAAACAGCTGGGCTCCAATGTATACGTGCTTTTGCCCAGAAATAAGTCTCAAACTTTATTATTATTATTTATTTATTTAGGTTAGCCAACAATTGTTTACACACTACATTTAAAATAAATTCCTTAATAATACGTTTATAAGTGCAACAATTACTTACAGGCTAACACAACATGCAATTATCAATATCTATCAATATCAATTATTATATTTTATATCAATGGATTATCATGAATGTATAACAACTTAGATACTAAACTGGTATTATATAAAAAGGAAGAGGACAGAATCTACTAGTTTAAAAAACAAGAATGTCCACTTTTGTAAAAAATTACCAGTTTTGTAAAAATTTCCACTTTTGTAAAAATGTCCACAATTCCTTATTCACAATTCTCTTATGACGAACCCTCGAAAATCTAATGCCGCAACATACGAGTAATGTAAAGTTCGAAACGGAGTTATTTCGTACATCACTGAGCCGGTGTTGATGAGATGATCTGGCCGAAATTTTGATAAAAAGTTTCTTATTTTACATTGGTTTTATGATAAAACTAACCACCTGTTCAATAGCGGAAAGTATTAAATAAGCCGAATGGTTATATTATATCATAATACATTCGGTCGCGTGAAGCTACGTCTCGAAATCGAGAAAGGGAGTGTGAAAGAAGACAAATGAAATCGTACTTTAAATCTTTCAATAGACACAATCAAATAATTCACATGTGAGATCTTGAGAATCGGTAGGTAGGCTGGATATAATGTCGTTAGTGACTTTCCCACGTCGCCCTGAATATGGGAGTAAATTCACTTTGGGCCTAGCTGGTGACTCCAAAAGATTTTTTTATTCATCCAAAGGCCCAAGTTTGGTAAATCAATTCGTATGTTTGGAGAACATTTCCCAGCGATTGATATCGGACCATGTTTTATGCTAAAGAGGAATACTGATGTGACGGTTACCTATTTTAGTTGTCCCTCTGACGTATTAAATTAACTCGTTGGGAAATGCAACCTAGTTCTAAGCTTGAAATTCAAAGATTTCACTTACGTCAAATGATTTTGGTTTACCCCATGTTGTCATTATGATCAAATTAATTTTCAGTACTTATCGTGACGTAGGTAAATTAAAATATAACCCGGATAATAATTTACGTATGCATTTCAAATAATATTATCTTTATCAGCGTTTGCAATAATCACTAATCCCAATAACATTTCAAATTAAAAGAGATTTATGTTACTGATTTGAAATACATTCGAGCCACGTGGTTTTATTTGATTCAATATAAATAGGAATTATAATTTTAGTTTGAGAATAGTTTTGGTTAAGTTAGAATATAACTTGGTTATTTTTATTAATTAACTAGGAATAAGTTGTTATTTACGTACATATTATAAATAGGTAAACATTACATCAATTTCATCGGTAACAGCAACAGAAGCAAATAAGAGCATTTAGATAAGTTTTCCTTAAGCTGAATAGTTTACTTAGCTTATTTTCACTTGAATAAAAAAGTAATGGCTGGAAAGAGTTTCATCAACTGAATGTATCCCGTCTCTCAAAAATACTAAAAGAATTGTGTAAGATTTGAACTTTTATTTGCGAATCTTTATACAAAATTATGGACTGATAAATTCATATTAAAATCCAAATCCATTAGTAGCTGTCAATAAACTCTGGATTAATTGCGACATAATTATTAAAAACAAGGAAAGTCGGTCAAATTATGCATTTATAATTTTATATCAAATCGTTTTATCCAGTTCCATATTGATAGGACACTCACATACGCATAATATGAGTAAGTACAAAACGAATATTACTGTTTGAGGTTCATTTTAATGAAGGTTTTATTTAATTAGCTCAGGTCGTTTATTAATTCAATCGTCAATAAATTTCTGAAACGAGGTTATTATCATAATGGGTTCCGGTATAACACGCTCAATAAATACCAATTTAATTTGTATGCAATCATTGTTGACTCCCTCCCCAGTATGTGGGGATCTATGAAACCAATATATGAATTACTTGAAAATGGAATACCTAGGTATCGTACCTATATGTAGGTATCTTGTAAATTTCCTTTTGTAGCTAAAAAGAAAGCATATTATAGGTACCTATTTCTAGAATTGAAGCACGTTATTGAACACTAATGAAAGAAGAATTTTCATAATATTATTTTCTGGAAACCAATGAAACCTTTGAACGTGACGGTAAACAAAGTATTCAGCTAAAGTCTAGACAAACACGTCAATTTCAATTCAATAGTAGGTACCACCTACCATTTTATTCAATGTTCAAGACTTTCACCACTCTACATTTCTTCAAAGCTTTTTGTTATTAAAACAATCGATAATAATGGCTGTGACCTTTATTAATTGTATATTCATTCATATCATTCGAATTGATGAAACAATAGAAAAGGCTAATAATAAAACACATTATGATATTGGGGATTTTTAAAACCAATCAATTTCAATGGTAATATCGCCGGTCAAGGTCGTGTACATAGAAATAATCAGTAGGAACATTGTGACGATGCCAAATAACGCGTCGTAGTACTTCCTAGTTCTATTGTCAGACAACACATTGACCAGAGACATTTTCATTTATTCAATGATATTATTATGACCTGTATAAGGAATTGCCGGCCCAATAGCGATCGGCACAAACAATTACCACTCGTTGAGCGGTCGCTGGTTTCAATTGTGTAGCTATTCCGTACGTCATCGGCGACTGACGGAGACGCGATGTTCCCTCTTCGCGTTGTTCAATCGCTAAATTCGCTTTCAAGATTTATACGATGCTAATTAGATGCTTCATACCATTCATTAGAACTTCGTTACGACGTTACCTCGTGTAAACACAAATTCAATGTACGCGAGTGAACTTGCAAACCACAGATTTAGAAAAACAAACTTGGCAGAAATCCTGGAACTTTTATACGATGAAACGTAACACTTTAAATGCATTTGTTAAATTGAATTACTGTTATCGCAGCAGCCGCTAAAAGACCTTTTATTTGTATTTACATCGTCATACGTACAATCTAATTAACATTATCACGGTCTAATCTTATTATCAGCCGTAGTTACGCGAAAACTCAGTTATTTTGCTGACTGCTATTACCATATAACTTGCGTGAAACTGCTCAATGAAATGGATTTTTAATGTCCTTTTAAGTTTATGCCAAAATCGTTTTTCATGAATGATGAACGATGAAAAGTGTGACATCTAGTATTGATTAGTGACATGACGTTATTATATTTGACATTGATGCGTTCAGCTTCACGGCCAATTTTTTAAATTTTAATGTTATAACAAACAAAATAACCACGAAACGTGTAACTAATAGCACGACATTTGCCTAAAAATACATCAAGCAACCACGATGTTGGAAAGAGTTGATGACAGGAAGCGATAAAAATAATATATTTTGAGATTATGATAAGACGTAGATTATGTGTATGTCTCCGATAATTTACTTACTTTCTTAAATTACCAAGATTAATTACCTAAGCGATAGCTCCAGCAAGTGTGCAGATGTCATAAAATATGTTTGCATGCTTATAGCTGCTTGAGATAGTTTAATGTATAATAAACATTATCTAAATACAGAAACGGAATGTTCATGAATTTTCCCTTGAGTGTCGTTTATTTTATTTTGTTCAGGAAAGTGTCGTTATAAATATTATTTCGCAATGGACTAACAAACATGCAACAAGTTGTTCACAAAATCAATATCTTCAATGTGCCTTAAGAAAATCTCGTTTTTTCAGCCTTTGTCTGTGTTTAGGAGAGCCTATCACAATTGTGTCTCTACCAGTGTGCTTTACCTCTTTTATGCTTATAACTGAAAGAGTTAAAATATTAATGATACATATTTTAACGAAAGATAGGTGTTAGATAACCTTTACCAAAGATGTTGTAGATAAATAGATTTTTACTGCGATCATATTACAGAATTGACGTTATTCATAAAACATTGCGTGTTCGAAAGAACCTTGACACTTTAACGGAATTATATTTTACACATTAGAGTACTCGTAAGCAACGCTGCGCAAAGCGCTAATGCATGTTTTTTACTGCGTGATGTTAGGATTAAACTGTTATCTTTTATGTGTCGTAACTCGTTAAAATAATCGCGAGTCGCGAGCGAGTATAATATACTCCTAAATCTAAACAGGGATTAAGGGTCTCGTGAGTGTTCCGATAGCATACCGAAATCGCGTGCGGTTTCCACCTCTTCAGATAATTTAAACTAAATAAGAGCGGATCAAATTTGTCACTGATGAGCCGTATATTCAAAATATACAAACATGAAACAATGCCCCAGTGGCACACTGCACTGTTAGAGTAGACACTGTACGCGAGAGAGGGGCCGCGGGGCACGGGAAGCCGGGCTGGCTGACTGACTGGCTGGACGAACGAGCTGATGCTCAGCAGTGCATCTCACATCGGCCACATTCGCGGCGAGGCGAGCGCGAGGCGGCGGCGGCGGAGCGGCCCCAAGCGTCGCGACGGCCGGCAGACCGCGACTGGAGCGTCACTGCGCGTCGCAGCCTAGGGCGCCGAGCGAGCAGGACGAACATACTGCTGGCTCGCGCGCTCAACCCACGATTCTAGCCCTTGAACCTTCTCTCTTAATTCGTATTTACCTTGTTCGTGCCGCGTCTCTTATGTTTTTGTGCGACCGCAAAAGGGTTTTCACCCCGCGAGGCGATCCCGTGAACGTTACGTAGACGCTAGAGATAGAGATGCTGCGTGGCCTTTCCTATGCTACGGGTCGTTTCGATGTTATGTCACTATTGAACGTGCTTGTGCCTTGTTGTTTGGCCGTGAACGTATTTTAGCCGTGCACTCATTTGGACTATATGATTTATAGCTCCTGAGGGATATTTGTGACGCACTGCACAGACTATCCATTTCAGTTTTAACATTCTGAATAGTCTTTAATTTATTTATTTATATTTATATATACTTTATTGTACACCAGATTATACATTACAAAAAGAAAAATACTTGATTTTAAAACGATTTATATAAGAGTTCTAATGAAAATTTCATGTTTGAGTGAAAATGTGAGATGGATTGAGCCCTCGGTAGGTATAGAGAGTCTTAAATCTAGGTAGGTTACAGAATATCGAGCATTGTACTTTTGCTTACATGACTCAGTTAGAACAATGGCTGATAATCTCCCATAAAAGGCATAAAAAGGACTGGCTCCATAGAAAGTGTGTCCTACATAATACCTAAATATCATTGTCTTAACTTACAATTTCATTAGGAAGTGTTAAGCGCTCCCTCGTCTCACTTTCATGAACTTTCATCAGTATATGAATTAAAACCCTGTCACTACAGGGTACCATTCTAATAAAGCGCGAAGACGTAATAATGAAAATTTAATTGTGTTAATATTGGCAAGGAATTACACCCAGTTTCGGCTTTCATAGAATTTTCATTTCATTATTTGGTCGATAAGAACATCTTGCTTCATTGAGAACGTTTTTAAATTTATTTTCAGTGAAAATGTTGAACTGAACACAACGATAATATCTTTTGCCTAAAATTGGGCTAAGTGCGTGAGCGTAAACTCTGATGGAATTCCATGGACCGTATAATTATATATGATTATCTCGAATATCAAAGCGTGTATTAATCGATTACATGAGCCGATGTCGTATATCATTGAGCACGGACTCAAGATAAGTGTAACCTATTTGATCTAAAGTCCCAATTTTCTGCAAATGTAGGTAGGTATTAAAACCGCCTGCTCTGACCTCAATCAAATATGTATGAAGGCAGCCGCAATATACGCCAAACGGCAATATCTTTTTATTTCGGATGTTCTAGCAAAAACAATAAACAATCGGGGAGGGAGCGAACCGAACTAATCGACTTTGCGAGACTCTTCAAAGAGTAAGAAACAAGAGCAAACTTCAATGCATAAAACGCGTTGCTAAGATTGCTTTTAGAGATTTTACAGCAGACAACGCCGTCGGCTCTTACACGGCTTCCAGTAAACTTGCCTGAATACTGGATGAGATTGATCCTGTAATCTTGCGACTATGAAAATGTTTGTATTTCTCGGAAAATGTAAATAGAAAATCGAATTTTCGAAGTCACCAAGACGTAGATGTTTGTGTCTTCGTTGGAAGTTTGTTGTTTAAGTAGCATTTATAAATAGATACTATATGCATTTGACATGTAAACAATATAAATTTCTCACAGATTATAAGTTAAGTAAATGGATTTTAAACTTTATTTTACTCACTTCAGCTACAGTTCGTAGCGATGGTACGAAGCTTTCAACATCATAGCAAAATATGAGTCAGTTATTTTTTTCATACAAAAAGTTAAAGAGTCGTAAAACGTATGTAGATGTGAATGTACATGTTACGTGTACTAATTCACACTCGGCGCGTGTAGAGCTATGATGGCCCCGCATCGTGCGCGCACCATCTAAACAGGGCAATCATCTTTAGTGATGCGCTGTAGCGGGATAATTATCGAGATATACCATTTTACCGATTTTTTAACCCGAATTTTGACAAGTTAATACTAGAGTTTTTTATTTGAAGTTGGGCTTGAATATTTGCCTTTCGGCGCTTTTATTATGCATATGAATTACAATCAAAATAACTCTATCTCTGGAAAAAAGAAGTTGTCTTAATCTTACCTCCATTAATTTGGTTTAATGGAGTTAAAATTAAGACAACTTCTCGAAAAATCGAAAGTCGACTTAAGCTAGTCGATCATCCTAAGATTCCTGTCGAGTACCACAACAGTGTCGATTGTAGCAAGGAGCTATCACACCGGATTTTCTCTAAAGTATATATTTACTAGCATGTGTTGTACTAGTAATTTTCCGAGCAGTCTCGGCAGCTAATTGACCTCCCCGTGACATCCTGTGGGTGTCGTATGAGAAGGCTAATTGTGCCAGGAGGACTGTCGACTACATCTTACTGTGGACCTATACAAAGCTATGTTTGCCTTGTTACTATAATGTGTACTCTAATGTAATGAGAATCCGTTTCGTGTGGTCACAAAGAATCCCTTCCTCACACGTAGGTCACATATAGATTTTGAATGACAACCCTCCTTCCCTCAACCTCCTTCTATTTTCTGTCCCTTTAGGACAGTGTCAAAAGAAAGGCTAGCACCGTTTTGGTGTCTACGAAAACCAACGTCATGGCCAACCGATTGACGTGCCATTTATGATTACGGTGTTTTTCCGTTTGTTATTTTGAGGTTATGTGTACTGGTCAGCAGTTAGTCATCTTTGGGCTGAAATAATGATAACAATAGTCCATCTGTCTACCGCAGTATGTTTAGGGAAATATACACAGTATTATAACAATACCATTATCGGCAAATACACGTATAGCTTATGAGGAAGGCGGGTAAATATCCCCACTCTCAGCGGGGATATTTACAGATTGATAATAAATTATTGTAAGGATAACAGAGTTCACTCGACACACGATTAAACTACTCGTATTTATAATGTAAGGCAATACCTTATACTTACACAATTTTATTTTAACTGGCTGAGTTTATGGCACGCCACTGTTATTTCGTTTTACTGCTGTTTGAAGCGCAAAGGTAAGAAAACTTGCCCATAAACGAGATATGAGTCATATTCTTTAAAATATCTGAAACGACATTATTTTACTGGGCCAGGCAAAAATAAAAATGTATAAGAAGAAGACGAATGAACGTTAATATCATTTTCATACATAAAACGAGAAAAATTCAGCCAGATAATACACAAGAGAAAAGTTCTGTTGAATGAACCCAGTGATTGATAAAATCTAGCTGTCACCGGTATAAAAGTTTACTTTGGTCCGGCAAACTATTCGGACTCACAAATGCGCATCACTAGTCCCTGTATTGTCAATTTGCCCGCCAAATCGATCACTATTTATAACTAAGATCGAACAGGGCCGAACTACGCTCTTTTTACGAGATGAATGATATGTAGGCAAAGGTAAAACAGTATTATTAGTCTGTAGATACGCTATGATGATTTATGGAATAATAAATCAAAGAGTAGATTCAGATTGACGTGAATGTTGTATCTGTATTGTAGGAGTGTAGGCCTCTGTTTACTCGTAGTATTAATAAGGCTGAAACCAGCCACATGTACGCGGCCTTTCAGCGGCTTATTGAAGGTATAATTACTGGATGAAAAATATTTTTTAGATGTTCATATTTACTTATTTGCGTTACGTCAGGGAATAATTTAATTACGTTTTTATTAAGATACGTTAGTTCCTGTTCTGAAATTTACCTCTGAGCAAGTATCATGCGCTAAATATATATTTATGCTTATCAAATAATTGGTATTAAGCTCACACTCTTGTTGTCATGGAATTTATTTTCTAAATCCTATTTTTTAACACGCAAGCATTATTGATCGAAGCACGCAAGCGTTAAAAGCGTTCCAGCAAAGGTAAATAACGGAGGTATTCATTACACCGACATAAGCAAATCTGTTTACATCTGTTCGCGCTTTTCGCTCCTGTGATTAATGAATATCCAAATAATATCATCAAAGCACATTATGGTGACGATATGGAAATAGAACGATCCCTTTTAATACTTTTTAAATAACACGCCTGACTGAAAATACATCGTTGTTTTCTACCTGGAAAAGTGAACATCCGATTTATATCTTCCGTGTATTTTAAACTTTTGTTTGTGAAATTCGAAATAACAATTTTGTTTTGTTTGATAGGGACACACACACACACATCCATATTTGTACCTACCTATCCTACAATATTATATTACAAATGTAGGTAGTAGTACAAATGTGGATAATATAGGCTAGTTTATATATCTAGGGTTTTCTCCGCTGCATTCAATGCTTGTTTGCTTTTGCTGAAAGTTTCCAATAGCAACAATTTTACAAACAAACATGAGAGCGGTTTATCAAAAAACTTCATATTAGATCTCCAGCACTTTAAACAGACATGAATATTACGAACAACAAGCTTTTATATGCATTATTTTGACAAATTCTTCGATTTATATCGAAAGTGCTGTACTGGTCAAATATATGCTAGTGCCCGGCCAGCAATGTTTATATGAAAATCCATATCTGTCGTGTTTAGTGACCGAATAAATTAGAATGAAAACTCCAGGTCCTGTTATTTAAAAATGGAACGAACTTGGAAGTAACTTATCAAAGATTTTATTTAAATTTCGATTTGGCTGGCAAATAGAGCTGTTTAAAATAAAAAAGAAACAAATGAACACGTAGAAATATTTTTAATCCCGATATTACGTTTCCGTGGGACATTTTCCGACATCCATGCGGGTGAAGCCGCGGCCAAAAGCTTGTTGTTCGTAATATTCATTTCTGTTTACCTAAGAACAAACAACAAGCTAAGTCATAACAAGACTCTCAAAGGAAGAAAAACAAAATATACTTCAACTCATATGTTTTGTGTTCATAGTAAAACTGAAATATATTTTATTTATTAATAACTTTTGTGTGTGACATTCGGGTTTATGGATATAATGTACGGTTTTATTCTCGTGCATATTTTCGTGATTTACTTTTGTTTTCATCTTTTGAAGGAGTTGTTATGATTAAACCGGCGGGGCTTTTGACACCAATCTGGGGTTTCATAGTTGTCGCACAGTTTCCGGGGAATGAGGATATTTTCCAGCAAAAAACAGACCACAACCACTTTCTTTAGGATCTCCTTTTTTTGATGTTGAAATAGAGAGTGTAAAGGACATCGGCGCGTAAACTGTTACCGTGAATTCAGTACACGATTCTAGGTAGTAGGCACCACAGGCAACGGAAGGAACACGGGTGCGTTATAGTCAGTAAAAGTCTGACACGCCCTCCCGCTCCACACAGAGCGGGAGAAGTTATTTGACAATTACCCACACAAAAAAAAAAAGAAAAAAAAGGCACATCAGCCTAGACATTTTTCGTCTGTTATTAAAAAAGAACAACTGTACATACATTTTGACTGTGCAGGTATTGCACTTTTGTATGAAACAGCAGATTACAAAAAAACTCTAGTCTAGAAAAATGTCCTGAATTTATAGATACCGTTTGCGCATCGATGTCCCCTCACACCGTATATGCCAAGCAATTCAAGAAGTATTATCAGAGGATGTAACAAAACTCTATACCTACGTGTGGGGCCCGCTATGAAATATAGCATCCTCTCAAAACTTCAGTTCATCCGTCTGACGAGCGTGGTGCTTATAAGAATATGATCGTTCGGTGCAGTAGACTATTAGTTTTATAAAATCTTAAATATCCGATGGAAAGGGTATTAACTTTGCAACTTTGTTCCTAACTTCTTACTAATTGTTGCCATTCCGTCATTTCGTCGTAACTACCCTCAAACGGACACTTAAAGTCCGGAGCACACGTTAGTAAACCATTACTTTCACATGATATTTACGGCAAATAACGTCTGTGTCTAGACTGAGCTTTATCTTGAATGCCAGCTAGTGTTTAGTGTTATAGGAACATTACTCACAATCATTCCGTGTAGTAAACGGTCAAGAGCATTGCATGTTTGAATCTAAACGTATGCATGTCTTTAAGAGATGTTTTACTGTATGTAGATATGGAACTCGAAATATTTAAGGCATCGCTTGACAGTAGGGACTAACATTAAAAACTCATGTTGAGTGACACCACTTCTTCTTCCAGATCATATTTTCATTCGACCTTTTTCAGGCAAAAACGACAGAGAATTTCTTAAAACTATAAGAAACTCCAGATCTCAGCTGCATCAGAATAAAAATCACATTACTCTGCTGTGGTGTTATGTATTAATTAAATTCACCCACATTTCTGTTTTAGAGATCAAAAGAGCTTGCACTTACAATATCTCTTGAGTTTGCCGTTTTGCAAAACGCAACCTAAGCCAGATAGTTAATATCAGATAGTCGCCTGAATTTGCTCATTGTAGCTACACAGTTACAGTTCCTCCGATTCGACTCCTAGAACTGTATATGCGAACTGTCGAGTATCCTTTGAATAAGACTCAGTCTTGTGAAAGCCGCAGGAATCCGCTGGATGCGGGAAGCAGAATCGGTCGAAGTTGCGATTGCTTGAGGGGCCTATATCCAGCAGTGGACGTCTTTGGCTGAAATGATGATGATGATGATGATGAAAGTCTTGTATCACCTAGTTTCATCAGCATTGTCTGTAAATCGATCTGTTTTCTTATAAGAAATATTTATAACCCCGCGTTTACACCCTTATAAAAGTTGTGATACTTGTTTTCAACAAGATTTGTCAAAAACATATCGTGTCTAGAATATGTCTCATACATGTATTGACGTTGTTTCAGACAGGTTTTAATAACAAATTTGTTCACCTTTTCGACATTCAAGGCAAGTATTCTACAAGTTTTGTTTATAACTAGTCTTTACAACTTGTTTTTATGTGTAAACGACAAACGAGAACAGTAGGCACACCATGTAGAACTAGCGACACGTTGGGTTGCGACAATCGTCGATAGGATCCGGCAACTGGGACTCGAGGTGGCCTTGCACAAGTCCGAGGCCATGTGTTTCTATGGTCCTCGGAACGCGCCACTGTCGGGTTCCCAGATAACGGCGGGAGGGGTTCGCATCGGTGTCCAGTCGACGATGAAGTACCTGGGACTCGTCCTCGACAGCCGGTGGAACTTCGTAAAGCACTTCCGACGTTTGGCTCCCAAACTGCAGAGGGCTGGGGCTGCTTTGAAGCGGCTTCTGCCCAATCTAGGGGGTCCAAACGCCTCCTGCCGGAGGCTCTACGTGAGGATCGTCCGGTCCATGGCCCTTTACGGGGCACCGGTGTGGGCGCGTTCATTAAGGCTGCGACCAGCCCAGCGATTGAACGCGTCCCAAAGGGTCATGGCCATTAGGCTGGTCAGAGGATACCGCACGGTCTCCCGTGAGGCGGCGAGCCTCGTTGCCGGACTACCGCCATGGGATCTGGAGGCAAAAGTCCTCGCGCACATGTGGGAGTTGCGCGAGGAGGCGAAACGCCGGGGTGTAACTCCGCTGCCGCGAGCAATCACGGCACAGCGGACAGAGCTCCGGCGGGATCTCATGGCGGCATGGAGAGTGCGATTGTCGCAACCCAGCGCTGGGCACGCCACAATTGCGGCAATAAGTCCCCTCTTTGAGGAGTGGCTAGAGAGGCGCCACGGCGTCCTCACCTTCCGCCTGACGCAGGTCCTCACCGGACACGATTGTTTCGGGAGGTTCCTGTTCAGGAAAAAGCGGGAGGAAACGCCCGGGTGTTACCATTGTGTGGATCGCCCGGAGGACACGGTGGAGCATACGGTGGAGGTCTGCCTGGCTTGGGCGGGGCACCGCCGTGTCCTCACGGAAGCGATCGGCAGCGGTGATCTCTCGCGTCCGGCCCTGGTTCAGGCCATGGTCCGGAGCGGGAGTGCATGGGAAGCCGTCACTTCCTTCTGGGAAGCAGTAATGCTCGCGAAGGAGTAGGCGGAGCGCTCCAGGGAAATGCAAGATGCGCGCCCTCGCGCCCTTAGTCGCCGCAGGAGACGCCCCGGGCGTCGGGAGTCGCGAGCCGACTTCCGGCCACCGTAGGCGCGGGCTTGCGGACGGTGGGCAATGGGTAGCTCGCCGTCCGATTAGGACCAGGCCCGGGTCGACGGCGCGTTGTGTTCCATGCGCGCCTCAAAGAGATGTCAGCACCAACTGACGGGGTCCGTAAGGGCCAATGCCTGCCAGGGTTGCGAGTTTGTCCGAAAGGGATATCGCGGCCCCGGCACACAGGCAACGGAAGGAACACGGGTGGGTTTTAGTCAGTAAAAGTCTGACACTCTCTCTCGCTCCGCCCAGAGCGGGAGGAGTCATTTGATGATTTCCCACCCAAAAATTTTATAACTTGGTGTAAACGCGGGACAAGAATTTTATTAGTTGGACAAAATATTAGGCTACAAAGGGGGACAGGTATTTAAAAGACACACAAAGATAGCAGCTAGGTTTAATAAAATGAAAAACCTAACAATGAAAATAATCGATAGATATGTAAAATAGAACAGGAATTGGAAAATACGATCAATACAGACTCAGCAACTGTCAGCACATTTCTTACATTTCCACATCGGAATGGCAATAAAGCTACATCGTATTGTAGTGAGTACGATTGCGATAGTCCACTGAATAGGCCGGAGTATTGTACGGCACGAGTAATTGTTGTTTCAGTAAAAAGGAAGTACTTCGGGCCAGGTGCAGGTGCAGCATTGTTACTGAGAGACACGAGAAGAGAGAAATTGAAAAACAGATACGTGTTTGAATTTGTACGAGTATGAAGTTTGAAAAGTAAGTAGGTTTATTCAAGAAAGTACAGCCACATAAATAAAAAAATTGGGGAGATTAGTCCAAAACCGGGTAGGGGGTAAAACCGGGACATGGTACTATAGTCTCTTATATGATTCGCGTTTGTTCGCTGCGGCTGGCCACCCGTATCAGTTAATCAAGAAATTTTCAATGTTGTCAAACTCAAACTCAAAGCATTTATTTCAATTAAACCATCTACAGGCACTTTTGAATTGTCAAGGAGTCGGTCAGTCAGAAATATGAAGCTAGTTGCCCATTCCAAAGCGTAGTAGGTACCTATGAAGAAGAAGGGGCAAGAAACTCCACAGACACTCTTTTAAATCAAAATTGTTACAAAATATTGGTTAAATTATTCATGCTGAAATTATACATGTGAGAACAATGTAGAAAGACGGTGCAGGTTAAAAGCGTCCGTAATAAAAATATATTGTGTCGGTACATCGTCGAAGAAAATAAATTAAATAAAACTTTTTGTGTCTATTAGTATAATTTTTTATTATTAAAATTATATGAAATAAAACAATTCAAAATATTTTTATGTTGTTTATCTTTCCCATATTTACCGTTGAGCTTAAATTCTTAAAATAATTGGCGTAGAGTCAATAGTTTGGTATCATTTTGTAGGTTGACTCAAATACTTTTGATTAATCGTAAAAATATAAATGCAAAATTCAGGGGTTTATCTTTGCACTAGAGTAAAAATGTAAAAATATATGTAAATTTTGGGTAAAATTTCGTAATCTCGTTTTTTTAGCTTTTTGTTGATTATTCGTAATTTAATCGTAATTTATTTAGTTATTTGATAGCCTCAACGTTTGACTTTGTAATAACGTCATTTGCACGTCTGTAGATCTCTTAGATTCAAAGATATTTGCATTTTATTAAAGACCCTTTTTCAGCCGATAAAATAATAAAAAATCAGCTGGCTGCTATTCGCGGGATGTTGGGTTGGGAGTATTTATAACAGTGCATTTATCGATAAAAATGAGGATATAATATAATATGCCCTTAATATATCGGTAACCATTCTTCAATCACACTGTATTATTCCTCGGATTACGGGGAACAAGCTCAAGTATGCCAAATTCTTAGGTATTGTAGCATGAAAATGCCAAAGCTGAACAGAGCAAATTTTTACTTCATGCATCGCAATGACGCAAAAGGCTTGAAAATGTTCGATGCAATAGCAACAGAGTAGGCTTATTAAATTCCAGATAATAATTATGGACTGCGACCGGCTGCAGGTGACGTCATCAGCTTAAATAAATAATGACGACGATGCATAGGTAATGTATCTGACAGTTCAGTTGCGAATTGTAGTTTTAAGTTTGATTATCATTGAGTTGGTCCTAGAAAAGACTAATGTAAATAAAACCGTCTTTGAATAAAAGAATTCACTACTTTAGTGAAGTTTGCATCTTGTTTTCAATCTATCAGCATTAAAAGGACAGTTTTGATATTTTTCCGTAAAGATTTTGTGTGTTCTAAACAAAACAGCGAACTATTTATCATAGTGAGAAGCAAATGACAGCTGCGAGACTCGTGAATAATTTGTTCATAGATCTACGGAGTGGATAAGATAAATGACTGTCGCCGTATCCCAGTAACAATTCTAGTATAAACTGGCTTACGCACGCAATATTGTTCACGTGGTGTGTAATCTACGATCTTCTAATGGCCTTTACTGACTGGTGACCGACTATGTACTATTACAGGTTAATGTAATTTAACAGTTCTGTATCAACTGTTGAGCATTCCGACAGATGCTCGTTTTTCTTTAAATTACTCACAGATAATTATCTAATTGTTTATTGTGCTCGTAAGTACTCGTCAACGTAAATTCTCCCGGTCGGGAATGCGTTCCTAGTTACAAGTATACTGTAAATATCCCATTTTCAGCAATGCCCGTATTTATATTTAACTTACTGTTTTTCTTGCATGCAATGTGTGTGTATACTTTATGTTTTGGAAAAATAAATGATCCTTATCTTTATCTCATTCTGTTATATAGACGATAATATTTTACTCTAGTTCAAATTCTAACTTTTGGTACTCACATACATATTTTGGTTTGTAAATAGTTTTAGTTAAGTTAGTATATAATTTTGCTACTTTTATTAATTAATTAGTTATAAGTTGTTTGTACCCCTTTAAATATATAAATAACACCACCTTGGATTATTCTGTAAAGTATATTGTAGGTATATACTAGTACAGTATAACAGGCTGTGCTTTAGGTACCTACCTACATTATTTCACATCGAACACTTCTGTTTATTACACTTCCTTAATCAAACTTCAAATAATCCCTAAAATAATTGACAGGAATAATGTCGACAATCACAGAACTAAAATCAAGACCTAAATAAACCCTTTGCGTCACGACACAACCCTGTAAACTAATCAAATCACAATTGTGGTAATCACGTAGAAAATACACTGCTAGCAACCACAAAGCTATTCGCCGTCAAAGAACGAGCGAAACACATCTCAATATTGTATGAGTCTGTCTATTTTCATATTCTGCGACATTAGCAGATTACAGATAGAAATCGTGCACGAAACATCAAGGTCGTTATACAAGCTTATAATATAAGACAGTAAATTGTATCGAGACAGCTACAACGACAAGGTGTAAATAACAAAATCCCACACACCTGGAAAATTTGGGTTAGATTGGATCATCATTGATTTTTCTGGGGAGGTTTTTACGTCAGCGGTGTTGCGAATCAAACGAGATAAAGTGGAGGAAGATCTAAAAAATGAGTAATGGGTAGACGTATTTTTACGCATATTTCACGGTGTACTACAGTATAATTCATTTTAATGTTCGTCTTTATTAGAATCGTCTACTCTTAAGAGCCAGATATTTTCTCACCTGAAGAAAATTCTTCGTTTTCTGGGCTGTAATTTCCCTGAGTGCCATACAGGAAACACTTTTCTCCACACTAAATTTCACCAAACTTATTACTACGTTGCAAGCTGTAATTTGCAGAAAACTAAATATTTCTTGCGCTAGTGAAGCCGTGAACGTATGTAATTAGATGTTTTCAGAGTCCGTTCTTTATCTAGCTACCTATAGAATATGACATTGAAAATTGCAAATGCAAACCTAACACGATGCAGCTTCATCATCCCCAAAACATCGCTAACGTACTCTACGGTTAGGTAGGTAATGTTCTTGCACTTTAAAAAGATGCTAGCTTGTTTAATTTCTAGACGTGCTGGGCAAACTGTACATTAATTTGGCGTGTGCCGCAAGTGACCAGTAAGACTATCTAGGACAACAACAGCGGAGTATGAAGCTACAACCCAAATCCGCTTCCAAGCGTGGAGATTACGGAAGCGGGGCTCGGATCGTTCATTGTAGCGGTCCCTCGGGGAGGCCTATCCTCAGAAGTGGACGTTTGTGGCCAGACACGATTTTAATCACAGAAAGATTGAAGCTACCTGTACTACATACAATCGTAGAGTATTTATTACCAATCAGATAAGGCTACACCGTTCGTTAATTTAACTATCCGTAAACTCATCCGATCGTTAATTTTACGACGATCTGTCATATTTTACGTCTTTTTTAATACATAAAACGTTTAGTACAAGTCTCCGAACTATTTGCTTCCTCAATCACCGTCTGTCGCAGTAGTGCAAAGCTTTTGCCTTCGCTTACTTAAACAAACACTCATACAACGTACCAATATCTAAGAATATTTCCACATATTCTTAGAAATCACTAAAATAACATGTCGTATGTATTGATCTGGAGAAGTAGCGAGTGTTTGCCAGCAACAAATTAAGATTTTCCCACTAGTTATAAACAATATGTTTACATTTGCAGAAGGGTTTATGTGACACCTGCGTCCTTCTACCGCGTAAATATTGAACAACTACATAACATTACTTGTAAGTCTCGACATTGATTTGTGGCTTTATTTACAGTTTTCCTACCTTTTACTTATAATATTAACGATAGATACATTGCACATGTTATTTGTTGAGGTTTGATATGAACCAAAGAATTCACTGGCTTACTCTGTTGACTGATATAAAAATGTTACATCGTTCGTTACTTTTCATGGAAAATGTAAGTTATTAATATTATTTTCCTGTATTTCAGCAACTCGTTACATTACGTAAAATTCCCACGAAAGAGAATTTGTAATTCTTAAAATTACGGTCTGCGGTAGCATGGAAAGGTTGTCCAGTTCTCACAATCTAATTGTCATTTCCACGTAGAAAGGCAATAAAGTTTATAAATTTTCTTGTGTAATTAACATTTCCGTATTAAAATTAAAATCCGCATCCATGTTGCGTTTGTAACAGTCTTGTTTATCAAGCAAACAGACTGAAAGCATAAGCCGTAATTTAATGAGAAGATGAGCTCTAAAAATACATGAACGATAATTCCTGAAAAAATATATATAAATGTCCTTTTGCCCTTCTCAGATTGCAAAGAAAGAAGGCCAAATCGTGACTGGTTTATAAAACTGCGAACGACGCGATTACTGTGACATAAACACATCATTCATTCATAATTGTTATTGCAAAATTGCATGACATTTGCTATTAATGCGGACTCTAACAAAAAGGTTACAAACCAATGACGTTGGAGCATTAGCGGAACATCAGTGCCGCTAGCTAACTAGCTATTAAGCTAACATAAAAGAAACGCCGCAAAAATAAGATACATCTTTACGTGCCAGAATTTTTTGAACTTTTTTACCTACGTTGCTATGCTTATAGTTTCGCCTAGCTTGAGTATAAAAGGTTACGGCAGCTCTAAATATCTCTCTTTACCCAACTGCCATAAAAGCCATGAAATATTTTACGTTTTCGTTTTGCATCTACACAAGTGCACTAATTAATAAAAATCCTAGAATCTTCTTCTTCTACCTAACTGTCTAATAATGTCGGGGTCGGCTTCCAGTCTAACCGGATGCAGCTGAATACTAGTATTTTACATGGAGCGACTGCCTATCTAACCTCCACAACCGGGTTAAAAATGCCCTAGAATAACCAGCTAAATTCTCTCCACATAATAACAACGTTACCTATCTCTACCATCAAACTGTCACCACGAATCTGTAATGCGACACGAAACAAAACCACACGCAAATTTACTGCACGATACGCTTATTTAACTTAAAACATTAAGGCTTAGTCGTATTTAAGCAATATTTCCATTTTATTTTCAATTACATTTTACCTTTGTACCGACTTCTCTTTTGACTCATTCAAGGGTTGATCGATAAGTCTCACCTCTACGAATGTTAGGGAAAATATCTTCCCATGTGAGATTCCAAATTCAGGCCTGACGTTGTCTGGAACAGGTTTTAATGTTTGGTGGATAGAAAGATAGGTGATAAGTTGGTATTAAGTAAAATACGGAAATTAAGTAAAATGTATTCAAGTCAAAGTCAAAGTCAAAGTCAAACAGATGAACAGATTTATTTCAATTAGGCACATAAAAGGCACTTATGAACGTCAAATTTACAAAAAAATAGAATTGATTCTAGTCGCCCCTTCCAAAAGGTAGTTTTCGTATGGAGAAGAATGGGCAAGAAACTCCACCGTTACTCTTTTAAAATGTTTTTACAATATTTTGTATACATTAATTATATAATTATATGTGAAGACGATGCATCTAGAATAAGATTACTATACCACGATAGGTAAAAAAAAAAAAAAAAAAAAAAAAAAAAAAAAAAGCAATTGCAGATAAATTAATTATGATAGATAGATACATGGTGCTCACATATTTACAAACATTGCAAAATTATACGATATTCCTAACATTTTAACAAGTAATACTAATAAGTCAGTGTGTGAGTTCATATAGTAGTCAGTATTGAAGTTCACATACGTATTGGTGACATTTAGGTACCTTTGCAGACAAAAGTCATGAAATACCATGTAAAACTAGTGTCTGTCACTCCGATACCGAGGTAATAGATAACAAATAAAGAGGTTACTAATTACGAAGGAGAAGCTGAGTTACTCTTACAAAAGCCTGTTGCCCTTCTTTCAACATAGTCTATTTATAACAAGCCAAAAGAATTTCATTCGGTTTCTTAATTATGGAACAAATCGTCGAGGAAGAAAACCAAAGGAATCTCAAATCAATCGCTGGTGGCCCAATTGACAAGCGAGTTTTGGCAATATTTAGGAACGTATTATCACGATCTCTATTATAAGCGAGGTAATTGTGACAAGCAAGGTATTTTTTGTAAATCTACGTACATAGAATCATCATGTTTTCAATGAAAGCAAAGTAGAGGAAGCCGATCGTTGAGGCTATGCTATGGGGAAAGCCTGATAAAGGTCCAGCAGCACACTTCTCTCTGACCTAAAAATATGCATTATACCTTTAAAAAAAAAGTTCTTTGTTGTTGTGCTTTGGTTAGCTTTGACGCTATTCAATTATCAAGTTACGAAATCAATTACTAAAATAATTATGTTTCTGCCCGTACTCTCTACAAATATGTTATAAAAACTACCTGCAAACCGAGACTCGTTTTATTAAGCTCGTTAAATGACCCTTGAAATGAGTTTTTCACTGATCGGGACCTAGTTTAACTGCTGTGTCGGCCCTGAAAAGAATTCGACCCATCCTATACTGTTACCATTAAATTGGACATTTCATTACCTTTCAAAGTAAATTAATAAAACAAGAATAGGATACCTACCGAAAAGTTATTAAATTGAGGTATCTAGGCAATTCTTATTAGTAGTCACCTCGTCTTTCGATAAGTAATTTAATTATTTGAATTTCATAATTTCGTCTAAAAATAGGTACCTATAACCAATTATTCTAAGCAGTCATTTTTCATCATATGTCGCTCGTCTCAGATATTTCAGAAAGTTTTTATCTTTTATTGTTGCTGTTGCAACAACCATTTGAATTTCATAATTTCGCCTAAAAGTAGGTACCTATAACCAATTATCCTAAGCAGTCATTCTTCATCATATTTCGCTCGTCTCAGATATTTCAGAAAGTTTTTATCTTTTATTGTTTCTACAGGCGTTTCCCTATCATTTAATATTATCCAGTGCAACAAAAGGATAAGTACCATCGCGGACACTGGTGGTACCTAATGTACTTTTACATCTTATTTATTTTATTATTTATGTACACACAGTAAAATAGATACAGGTACGACATAAATATAATTATGAGTACAAAGCTACTGCTTATTTCTTAAGAAATTTCTTCCAGCAGACCTGAGAAAGGAGAAATGAGAAAGAAATGTAGACAATAGTGTGTGAGAACAAGAAGAGAACTTACTATGTAGTTAGTATGTTCCTAAGTAAACACAGCAAAAGATTGAGAAGTTTTCGCTAAGTAGCTTCGATTATCTACAATGTTTAGATAATCGACTCTCAAATGACAGTTTAAATATGTGTGATTTATTTTATATCGAATTGTCTTTCTACAATAATCACTGTTTAATATTTTTTCGTGGGGCCAAGGGAATACATAATCAGATTACTAGTTCGCTTGTCCGCTAAAGTGTTTCGCTTGATATTGTCTTAAAGCTTGGCGCTCACGCAAGCATCGACTGATGGCCACATTGTTGCCAGTATATCGTTGCCCAATGGAGTATAGCTAATGTTCGTGCAGCGAAGAACCGCGGTTTCGATTAAAAATATGCTGGCTTCAGCATCCAGTCACTGATTTTTAATTGACCGAGCGAGCGATGCGAGCGAAGCGTCTCTGCTTCAAGTCTCGCAAAATTTACTTTCGAGGGCAAAGTTTGTTGGAACTGGTACCGAACTGGACGAAATTTGGTATACAGGTTTTACGACTTTATAGATTTTTTTGTCGTCGGGGATTTGTGATTGGAGGGTACTTCCTCCAAAAAGCGGAAAAAAAGGGGCTACTGGATATCTCCGCCTTATGAGATCCGATTTCGATGGTTATTTTTTTATTTGAAAAGTAGTAACTTTAAATTGGTCTCATCAAAATTTGGTGGAGATCTGATGAGGATCTCGGCGTGATAATTAACCTAGGTAGGGATTGATGGAGAACCTGGGAACACCTTGTCATCCCAAAACTAGAGAATTCTGAAGTAAATTTTCAAAAAGCAAAAAACACGGTAAATACTTATCCCGTTTTAAATAACTTTAGTAGTATATTAAATGTTGCAACAAAAATATGCTCGCGAGGTCTACTGTTCGCAGAACTACTAGTTCCTAAAAGAAACTACAGTCCCTATCTTCAAATATGATGATGGTAAATATAACTCCCTATTGTAAGTTGGTTCCTCGAAAAAAAAATCGACTCTCTGCAATGTCACTCAAAGAACAGTTGCTATAGAATATCATTAACTCGAAACTTTGGAGAACCGAAAATTATGTATAACCAGGAAATCACTTAAAATACGGATATCACCCTCCGATCAGTATTCTCAGTAGCGTGTGGATACACACCTGTCAGAGGGGCGCTCCTGCCCTCGCCTGATAAGCTGAAAGCTTCCTCACTCAACAAGTGTCGCGACACCCCTGAAGAGTAATGTTTCTTGCATTAAAGTACTATACGACTGACTCAAATAAAATACCCGGGGTTTTGAAAACAAAGCTCATTTGAAACGATCTTCACGGGATACAAAAACAAAGCTTATATCATAAATTGTACAATCTTGACGCAATGGAACGTAAACGAAATTTTAAGACAAGAAATTTTGTACGCAAAACTTACTCGTATTAAGTCAAAATTAATTAACTGAACATAAGTTGTACATGAAAAGCTAGACGATCAAACATTATACCTAAGAAGGCTCAAAAGGTAGTTGTTTAGGCTTCTAAACTAATTTCAAGACAATCCCATTTGCCTGAAATGTACAAAACTTGTGTATTTACCTACATGTTTCATATTAAACTGCTTACTACCGCAATCCGTGGGTCAGCTAGTTAACATTACGTGAACAAAGGCCAGTCATTTAATATGCATATTATAAACAACGGTCTCATAAGCACAGTTACAATCAGTGCTGAAATTATTTATGAAATCGCCCTTGAAAAGAGCTTGGGTCAGCCTTATGAAATCTAATCATTTTGGAACAGTTAGTCGAATGAATACCAATTATCTGTACAGTCTCGTCATAATTATTGAGCTTTGCTATCGTGTTCGTGGTGAGTTTGCTGACTGAAAGGACGCAGCAAAACCGGCTTGATGAAAACCAATCGGATCTGGATGGTTTTAATCCTAACTTCTTTTGACCGCTACTGGCACAGCTTTGAAGCTTAATATGCTTTATTGGCACTATAAAACGGCGGCTTGACATAAGCTGTATTGTTACAAACGTCCTATCCCTTTTTTTAAAGTAAAAAATAGATGTAGCTTTGTTCACTCTACCTACATCGCAAAAAATCGAATTTTGACTTACGCAAATTTTGAATTAGGTCGATATTATGATTTTCTGGCTTCGGAAATTATTGCGCCATTACAAACTAGAAAAACTAGCACAAATTCGTTTTTTACTGATTTTCAAGAAAAGGTAAATTGAGAATTGAACTGTCTATTGTGTTTTTGTATTTATTTGTATAGTTAGTTAGTCATTACATTTATTACCTAGTGTAAATAGTTGTGTAATAATTGCATATGTATAGGACAGCAATTAAATGTTAATAATAAAGTATTTTCTCACATTATCCCTAAACACTGTTTATCAAAAAGACCCGATAAAAATACTTAACTCCTATGAATAGCACTAAAATAACATTAGGATAAAGAATAATCACTGTACAGCATCTTCATAAAACTATAAAAACACCCACAAGACCGGACACTTTAAAAATGTATATACTGTGATTTGATCTGCATCCATCAACAAAAAATGTATATACTGTGATTTGACCTGCATCCATCAACAAAAAATTTATATATTGTGATTTGACCTGCATCCAAGAACGCTCTATCAAAATTATTAACGGGACACACACTACGAAAGCCAAAAGCGGTCAAGAACAGACAGTAGGCCTAACAAATGGTTCTCTACGTAACAATATGGCAGGACTACGAGGTCCCATATATCACTATTTACTATTTTTTGGTCCTACACAAAGGACATCATTTTTCTTATTGTTTCTTGCGTAGTTTCCTGACCCAGTTTATTGGACATTTTCGATGTAATATTGTGTAGCAATGACAGTGAGTTCCGAAATGTTGTTAACAATAATATTGTGATTCGAAACATGAATGGAAATAGAGATGAGCTTTATTTTTGTACGGATTTGTTTTTATGTGGTAATGGATAGGAGTGGTTAATGCAAAAATGTATGGATAAAAAATATTGAAAATGGACAAACAAACCTTATAAATCCGCGTTACCTTTAAAAAAATTAAATGCATTATTTTTGTTGTTGTTTATTTTCGAATAGGTAGGTAATGTTACTAACACATTACAGTTGTTTATAAATTATTTTTAACTGCTAGTTGCAATGTTTACGCACGTTAAATTCCCTCTAATACTTCCAAGACATCAATTAAGATACTCTCAGCACACTCCCGAAACAAATCGGATGAGTTGTTGCCGATTAGAGAGGCTCAGGGCTCTCTGCTATTTCGCGTGAGATAACTCGCCAATGGTCAATTACCCCTGATCCTTTTACGTGCTAATCGATAACTCAAGAGCCTTTATCGGCTAAGTGTCTTCTCATTACTGAGCGAGGCTTTCGGGCTATGTAATATTATGATCTATGAAATTGTATGATTTTATAAAGTTTAAGTTTGGAGCTATAAAAGAAATGTCGTTAAAATGTAATGATAGCGGTTAGCTTAAAGTTGTGAGGTTATTTAGGAGTTAGATCGAACGGAATTCGCTTACTCACTAACCTGCATAATTTTCCTATAAAAGCTGTATCGATGTTTATAATGTTTAAATAAGTGATTTACATAATTTTCAAGTTTAATATCGGTCCTAGCCTAGCCCCAAGTACTTACCTAAGTAATTTATTTCAGAAGATAAAATAGATGCTCTTCAGAAACAATTGCCTTAAAGCCTACACAATGTAACTTGAAGTAACAATACAAAGAGCACTTATTGCTTCAATTTTATTGTAGAACTCCACAGGCAAGAAACTTGCATCGTGTAAATAGCGTTAATGAAAGATAGCAATCATTTGAACATTCCAATTCCAACATTGTATTGTATTATTAAAACAAACACATACTTTTACAGACTGTAGAATCCTTATAGCCAGCATCAATAGTTCTATCAACTATACAAAGAGAGTTTTTCAACGTACCATGTCCAAGAACTTTACGATGTGAGTTGCAGACAGACAAATAAACAAAACTAGCTAGTTCTCTCAACAAAACTACTAGCCTAGTTGTGAAGTTTTCTGCTCTAGCAGATGTGTTACGGCATAATAAAAAGTGGTATCTAAGCTCGATTGAATAAATAAAGTAACAGATGACGTTGTCTTTTGAAATCTTTTTTAATTTAGTACGTTATTTTGATGTTTTTACATAAAACCTCATTTTACAAAATAAACTAAATTTTACCTGATATTTCAAAACAAGATTTTATCGATGCAATTGCATCGATAAAATCTTGTTTTGAAAAACGTCTAAGCGTAACGCTAATTAGAGTTGAGCTTAGACGAAATACGTTTATATTTAGGAACATCTTTTAAAATCTTCAAAAAATTATTTGCCGAGCCTCCTTCTTGCAATAATCCTAATTATATAAATACCTGTTATTTTTATTTAGCCGTCGTATCGTGGCCACACATAACTCACAGTTCTCGTAACATGAGGCAACACGGTCATCTTACTGAATGATGTAAATAGGGACGGCGCCCAGTAATGTATTGACTAACGTTTATCACAAAAGTTCAAATGTAATCGTAAAACAACACTCTCACAAATACAAATTAATGGGTTAATGGAAAAAATCGGATCACGCACCATTTGTTTACATGAAAAGTTAAGTACGGGACGAAGAAAGTGCGTAAAGAATACGCTTATAAATGTACTAGCTTTTGCCCGCGGCTTCGCTTGCGTGAAGGTTGGGAAATATTCCACGGGAATGTACTACCGAGATTAAAATTATGCTATGTCCTAACCCAGCTCATGGTTTATCCATGAGCCATATTACATCCATATCCGTTCTGCCGCTTCAGCGTGAAAGCGTAACAAACAAACAAACTCACTTTCGCATATATAATATGTATTAGTTAGGATTTTTTGGGTTTGGTCGAACGTGCCGTACTTTCATTCCCGATCTTAATTAGTTTTGTATCCCTCGGGAAGCTTCCTCGTATAAATGTTTGCGTTTTGGCTTTTTTCACGAATACCTAAGCTTTTCGGCGATAACCTGTTGTTTGCTCGAAATAACTTAAAAATGCAGCGTGAATGCATGGCGTCAAGGAGAGTGCGATTGTCACAACCCAGTGCTGGGCACGCCACAATTGCGGCGATAAGTCCCCTCTTTGAGGAGTGGCTAGAGAGGCGCCAGGGCGTCCTTCCGCCTGACGCAGGTCCTCACCGGACACGGTTATTTCGGGAGGGTCCTGTTCCGGATATGGTGGGAGGAACGCCCGGGTGTCACGCATTGTGTGGATCGCCCGGAGGACACGGTGGAGCATACGGTGGAGGTCTGCCAGGCTTGGATAGAAAATCGCCATTTCCTCGTGGAGGCGATCGGAGGCGGTGATCTCTCGCGTCCGGCCATGGTCCAGGCCATGGTCCATACCATGGCCTGGAGGGCATGGGAGGCCGTCACCTCCTTCTGCGAAGCAGTAATGCTCGCGAAGGAGGAGGTGGAACGCGTGAGGGAGAGGCAAACTTCGCGCCCTCACGCATCTAGCCACCGCAGGAGACGCCCTGGGCGTCGGGTATCGCAAGTCGATTCCCGGCCAGCCTAGACGCGGGCTTGTGGACGGTGAGCAATGGGTAGCTCACCGTCCGATAAGGACCAGGCCCGGGCCGAGACGGCGCGTTGTGTTCCAACCGCGCCTCAAAGAGTTTCAGCACAACTGACGGGGTCCGTTAGAACCGATGCCTGCTGGGGTCGCGGGAAATTCCGAAAGGGATACTGTAGCCCCTGGCAACGTACAGGCAACTGAAGGAACACGGGTGGCTCTCAGTCAGCAAGAGTCTGACACGCCCTCCCACTCCTTGCAGAGCGGGAGAAATTATTCGATAATTTCACACCCAAAAAAAAAAAACCCAAATCCGCTTATGTACTAATAACATAAGTGGAAAAACTAGGATGGCCTACTAGTTCAGGGAACCGTCTGCGCTTCTAAAAATTGGTAACTAACTAATATGAACCTACTTGTTTATATTTCGAATCTTTTGATCAAATTTCTATAGCGAAAAGGATTTTAAAAATGTGTGAAAAAATAACATTGCCACAGTGTTACCTGTTAAATAGAAAAAAGTGAATACTTATAGGTGAATTATATTTAAACTAGCTTTTGCCCGTGGCTTCGCCCGCGGGGACGCCGGAAAGTATACCATAGCAAAGTACTACCGGGATTAAAAGTATTATATGACTTATTAATCCAGGTAAACAATGTTCTAACTCCGTAATAAATTGTTTCGACATCTTCAACAATAGTCGTCATATTTAAGCCAATTTACACAAAACCTTATAACAGGTACAACAGCTAGGGTGAACGAATGCAGATGTTATTACTAAATTATACAAAATAAAAATAAACAATGCGACAGAGGCATAATACCGAATATTTAAAAAGATATTTAATGCACAAACACGGCTCGGGTACATTACAGTATAATACGTGGCAGTCTGCTGCGCCTGACTTGGCCCCATTTATTTTGTGACATTATTGTCACAAAATAAATTTTGCACAAAACATCAATTTTGAAAACCTTTTTATTCGTCGTTTGATGCAGTATTTAAAATTTCACACTTTCATACTCACATCTCCTACTGTCTGTTTCAAAATTATTTGATAAAGTGTAAACAAACCCTGTTTAGGTTAAATTCTTACGTAATCACTCGCTAAAGATAATTAGTAACACATCCATGTATTTAGAAGGTTTCCATTTTGTAAATGTAAATAGTTTGAATAACATGATTAAATCTTGATTGAAAAATCATAGACGAAAATTTAGGTTTGAAAATTAACCTCAAAAATTGTCAAATGAAAACCTTATTTAAGTTGATTTAAAATTAGAATTTCGTGTTAAAGTATTCAAACAATCAAATCAAAGCACTACAAATTGGCATCCACAGGTACATTAATTTTCTGACCATTTTGTTTACATTTTAATCAGATACTTTTTGAATAGACCATACCTACTCGTCTACTTTTTACAGAAAATAATTTAACTTAAATTTAAATTTAACGTCGCGTCGATACGTAAGTGTAGCTGCTCACAAAATGTTTTGTAATATAAAACCTGTTTAGAAACTTTGATAAAAACACGTCGTTAAAACTATATCGTTCAGTCTGCTAAGTTTTTACAAGTACTGAAGTCTTCTTTGAGAATAAACTAAATGTTCGAGCATTTTCAACTACCCACTTCACTTCTCGACAAGTTGTGAGATATTTTTAAGGTAATTAATAAAATCTCCTTCCATGTGGCTTTTGATTTAAAAGAGTGTTTATGGAGTTCCATTCCCGTTCTTCTCCATAAGAACCTACTACGCTTTGGACTGGGCAGCTTAATTCATCTTAATTACTGACCGAATCCTTGACAATTCAATAGTATATCAAACTCAAACAATTTATTTCTATAAAATGATTTATATGAAATAAATGCTTTGAGTTTGAGTTTCTCAGCGAACTAAGGAGTAAACGCTTCTAAATAACTGCCGAATTGATTTACCATCAAAGATGAATGTTATACAAATAATACTTGTTCAATTCGGATCAATATAACGTAGTTCATTGACTTCATTCAGGGGATCGTATCTAAATTATTGCGGCGTGGATCAATCGATCGATCTACCAGCACGTTGCCAATCGTTGTTTACGAGCCACGACCTGTTACGTATTATGTATCTAATAATGTCGCTTGAAGTTTAAAATTGACTGGCATTTAGGTCTAACCTAAATAACCTGAAAATTTAAAATTATCTGACATTTAGATCTTGACCTTAGGACTTAGAAAAGATCTAAATTTTCTCACCGTCGCGACGCCAACGCTACGTATTGCGTAGTTTATGAAAATAATAAAAGAGATAAGTGCTGTACTGTAGGTATAGAAATTTTCCGATTTTGATGAGTTTAATTTTCTACAACAGACAATTAAAGTCTGTTGTAGACTTTTCAGAAAACTGACGACCGACATTCAGTAAAAATGAGTCACTAAGGGCTGATTTCACCAAGAAAACTGAACGCGATAAGCATTTCTAAAACGCGTTGAAGAGCTGTCAGTGTCAAAATTGTTATGGAATATTGTACACTGACAGCTCTTGAACGCGTTTAGATGTGCTGAACGCGTTCAATTTAATTGGTGAAATCCGCACTAAGGGTAAATGCTGATCGCGTTCAAGAGCTGTCAGTGTCAATATTGTGATGGAATATTGTACACTGACAGCTCTTGAACGCGTTTGGATATGCTGAACGTGTTCAAATTTTTTGGTGAAGTCCGCACTAAAGGTTGTATGTTTGGCAACCCTCCTGAAAATTATCCTACTTTGCCTCTGAACATGGTACGGAAAACTCATACTTATAATTTAATCAAAAATTTATATTCCGGTTTATATTTATGACTTTTCAGTACAGAAAACAATTTCCCGTATACGACTCCGAGTATTCGGAAGCTCATTTCCTTATACGAAGATATAAACAAATAAATCTCATTTACGCCACAATAAATTGTATGAGGACACCAAATAATTCATTCAAAGCTTTGGCACATAAATTATAACATGAAACTGTGCTCTAAATGAGAATGCAAAGATAGACCAAATATGGAGAAACACGCATACCTACAGAAAACCAAAGTCTGTACCTATTACAGTACAACTATTTATTTAATGTCCCTCGGCAAACTTCGTGTTTCGTCAGTCCTCGGATTTCTATCAGTTGCCCTTTGCACTTGGTAATTATGGTTGACGGCAACGCGGGCGCAGCGGTAGGAGCCAATACGTACAAGCATCAAGTGCAAAGGGCAACACTGATAGAAACCCGACGACTGACGAAACACGAAGTTTGCCGAGGGACATTACGAAAATTGTTGTACTGTACCTACAATTAAAAATAAAATGTATCGTTATGACAAGTAGTAATAATAATAATACCAGCCTATTACTGTCCCACTGCAGGACAAAGGCCTCTTCTCATATAGAGAAGGCACGAGCATTGATCACCACGCTTGCTCAAGATAGGTTGGCGATTTTCAATTCAATTCATTTATTAATTTTGTGAACATAGGGTAAAAAAAAATATACAGATGTTTTACAAATAAATGTCGGTCCATACTATGTCCCGCCAGAAGGCATACAAAATTGTTACAAAATTGTTAGGTATCAAATGTCACATTAACAAAATGGAAATAAAAATATTAAATTAAAGTAATTTCATGCCAAACACTACTATTTAACAATGATAATAAAATGTCAATAAATTAACACGGCACACAGACAAACAGGTATTCAGTTACAACATCGTTTACAATAACTAAATTAAATAAAAATAAAAAAAGGAGTAACATTTCAGCTAAAATTTTTCTCTGATAAAAACTCAGTTACACTGTCTAGTACGTCATATCCTTTAAAAAAATACGTAGTTTACTCTTAAACAGCACTGTTGCCAAGTCTTTTTAAGCGATTTAAAACTTATATTTACTGCGAGTCCAGGTTTCCTCACGATGTTCTTCCTTCACCAATTTCAGTAATGTCAAAGATAGACTCAGAAAGTACATATTAGGCCTAAAACCGAGTGGTATTAGGTAGGGATGTAACGATTCCGATTCCGACGCCGATATATCGGCATCGCAGATTATATACAAAAGATATCTGTTTGACATCGGTTGTATTGGTGGTTCGTAAACCGCACGAAACGTTCGTAAACGACGACGCGCGTGCAACATTGTCGCTCAGCGCATGCTTAGTGACAAGGCAACACGGCAAACGGCAGTGTTTGCAAGTTGCTGAGCGTTGGCTGAGCGATTTGTATTGTTTCGTGCCTGTTTCACGTCACCGCTATTCGTGATTATGTTTATTCACACAGTGCAGTGAGGACTACAACTATAACGCACTATTAAACAGTTGTGCCCGAACGCCCGAGGACATACCTAATTGTTTATTTGATTTAATAAATAAAATAAATAATGAAACTACTAGGCTATCGATATCGGCATTAGTATCGGTATCGCCGATTGTTTACAACAATAATCGGTTACGTATCGGGAAAATTATATAGCGTTACATCCCTAGTATAAATACGTGAAGAGAGTAGGCACATCACCCACAGTAGACAGTAGGTATGAACTCTACTTACCTACCCAATTTATATTTACCTTCAACTGTCTCGAAAACAAAAGATAGTCATCACAAAAAAATGCCGATCAAATCGTACACAAGGCTATACATTTATTATTTCAGTACCTACATTATGTACGTAACTCGTTCAATTATTTTTAATAGGGCACAATGATTGGTATTTAACAACCCTAGACAAAATTATGAAGGGCATGCAATCAAAACGTGTAATATTGTCGTATTCTGTAAAGAGACATTGATTTAAGTGTTTAGTTTTTATACAAAGGTGAATGAAGTTATTAATTTCGTTTATTATATTTTATTCCTTTTTATGGCTTTTAAGAGTTTGACATTACGACAACTACTAACTAAACTTTTATTTTGAATCTTCATAAAAACCGGCCAATTGCGTGGCCGACCACGCACAATGAAGGGTTCCGTAGATGGGATGAATTTATCCCAAGAACAAACTTAACATTATAATTGAAAAACATGTTCTACCATACGGAATGTATGGGAGAACATGTTTTTGTAACTTGTATAGCCTACTTAGCTGTTTTAATTTTCCTTTTCGTTATATACGAGTATCTACTGCTGTGATTATTTTCCACATATCCAGAACCAACCAATTAGCTGGCGGGGGGGGGGGGGGGGGGTAACCGCGGGAAAGCGGGAGGAAACGCTCGGGTGTCACCACTGTATGGATCGCCCGGAGGACATGGTGGAGCATACGGTAGAGGTCTGCCCGGCTTGGGCGGAGCACCGCCGTGTCCTCACGGAGGCGATCAGCGGCGGCGATCTCTCACGTCCGGCCCTGGTTCAGGCCATGGTTTGCAGCGAGAGTGCATGGGAGGCCGTCACTTCCTTCTGCGAGGCAGTAATGCTCGCGAAGGAGGAGGCGGAACGCGTGAGGGAGAGGCCAGGTTCGTGCCCTCGCACAGGAGTCGCCGCAGGAGACGCCCCGGGCGTCAGGAGTCGCAATCCGATTTCCGGCCACCGTAGGCGCGGGCTTGCGGGTGGTGAGCGATGGGTAGCTCGCCGTCTGATTAGGACCAGGCCCGGGTCGACGGCGCGTTGTGTTCCATGCGCTCCTCAAAGAGATGTCAGCACCAACTGACGGGGTCCTTTAGGGCCAATGCCTGCCGGGGTTGCGAGTTGTCCGAAAGGGATATCGTGGCCCCGGCACACAGGCAACGAAAGGAACACGGGTGGGTTTTAGTCAGTAAAAGTCTGACACACCCTCTCACTCCGCTCAGAGCGGGAGAAGTTATTTGATCATTTACGACCGAAAAAAAAAAATAATAACAGGGGGAGAAACTTAACTCTAACAAAAATTTAAACTTTAAAGCTTAATATTTTTCAAACGGATCCCTGAATCCAAAAATGTTTTTTTTCAAACTCAAATTATTTTTGAACGACCTTTCCAACAACACCCCACACCATGGGATAGACGAGAAAAACATTACGTCCCCACCTTACGTGACACCTGTCCCTACACGCAAAATGGGGAAGTTATCTTATTACCCCAAAAAAATTGTTGTTTTATTTTAACACTTTGTCGGCGTGATAAATATGTATACCCACGCCAAATTACAGCTTTCTAGTACTAATAGTCGCTGAGCTAAGCCGCGGACAGACAGACAGACAGACGGACATGGCGAAACTATAAGGGTCCCTTGTTGACTACGGAAACCTAAAAAGTGGAATAGCATACCTATAATGATATACGAGTATACCCGCATCCTTACTTACATAAACTTATATCAAATTGGGATGGTAGATTACGGAATCAAATTCGTAAAGTGCATGCATATTCCATTATAGTAAGCAATGTAGTTTGCAAGAATAAAGCTTGAACACACTACTATGACGACTGTCGTACACAATTCCAGCTTAACTTCCATCATTTTACCAAAACTTATCCGACCCATAAACGACAACCCGAAAGTTTTATGAGCTCACACAACTGCACAAACTGTGGAACAAAATGTGTTCATTCTGCGAAACAGGATTATCTATAGGCAGTATCTTGATATGATATAATCAAAGAGAGGGGAAATGCGGGACACAAACACGCGTAACTCAATAGGGGGACTCTCTCATATGCATTCACAGTGAAACCGCGTTTGATCCGATACCCTCTAAGAATTTAATCGATGTGACTGATGGATAATCTTCCTTTTTCTCGTAATAAATCCATTACTGGACTTCCGGTGCGTCACTTTTTTCCGAATTTGAATCGTCACCTTTCCGGGTTTTCATTATACCAATATCAATCGTGAGAGCTTTGAATAGAGTTGTAATTCACTGAATATCTTTGTGGAGTCTGTATGTCAGTAAATCGCTGTAGACAAGTTAGAATACTGGACTTCGATAGTATAGTTCAGTTATATAGACAAATCGTAATAAGTGAGGCCAAAACAAACCAATGATTTTTTCCATTCCGACTTTCCGAGATGCTAGTTACCGTCCACATGAATCTGTGTCAAAACAACAGAAGTTTATAGGTACACAATAATATAATTCGCTACACCACAAGATCTCCAGAATTAATCGGTTCATAGCAATACACACCACAGGCCAACAACGTAAATAATAACACCTATGTACTATTATGTACGCGTAGGTATATAGTAATGACGACTAAATACCTATTGTCAACACATCCATTCAAAACCATGACCCATGTGACTTTATCGATTCTTACCCGTTAAAATATTTGTCATTTTGGTAAGGTAAGGTACACACGGCGTTGTACTGTACGATATTTTACAATAAAATGTTGGGATCATACGGCATTTCACGGGACGTTTTTAACCGAATAACGGCAGGATGTAAGTAAGTTATCATTTATTTATATACCGTTAGTGTTGTTTCAATAAAAGATGGGTATGGCTATTACAGATGAGCAAGCCAACTGTCCTTCAAACTAGGAAAATCATGTATCTTGAAGGACAGAATGTATTCGTTGCATCCCAACATTAAAGGTGCTGTAAAATATCGTACAGTTGGTACGATGCAGCATGTACGTAGCCTTATGATACTAAAACAAAATACAGACCTCCCAGTGTCCGATTTGGGCTGTCAGACATAGAATAGCCATTAAATGTGACCAAAACAGAATTGATTCTATTGTGACCGGCATTATGATAGTGCGCTGACCGGACGCCAGTGTGACAAAAGGTCATACAAGTGATAAATGTGAGCATTAGTTTAATAGTGGAAAATAAGGTAATAATGGGAGCTTTGGTAGGTTTTAATGAATGTTTCCACCTCTAAACGTCTACCAAAATGATTGTTGTTAAGTTAATATACGTATATATATATAAGTAGTTTAAAATTATATGAGCGTAAGATTTACACTCTTCCTTTTTACTCGACTACGGTAAACCATTGTAGGGTTATTATTGTCCACATGTTTTTTTATTCCCAAAAACTTACATAGCTTAAATAGGTTAGAAACGTTTTTCCCTGTGACTATGTAAGTCATGAAGGCTCATAGTCAAGGGATACCCTTGGTTCGATAAGGGTTAGAAAATTTGTTAAAACGAGTACTGTAAATTCTACTTTTTAGTGTTTATTGCGTCCAGTCATGCTATTTCTTCACTTCCAGCTCAGCGTTCCAAGTTAATCTATTCTCGAAGAAATCACACATCGAATAGGTACTTACTATCGGTATACGGTATTAGCACTTCAGACGTCTATGATCGATCCGACGCTTGTTGAGCCGTTCCTCTCCGATTAATTAACTCGTGTATCGACATGTCACTCGCTCTACAATTTAGATACCTATATATCAAACCAAATTCCAATTTGTTCCACATTAACAATGTTTTGACATAATGAAATACTGAGTACGTACGGGTAAAGCTGTGTAATCATGGGCAGACCTACCAAATGTCCCGCGACTGGTATTGTGCGACATGTCTATCATGTCCGAAATGAATGAAAAAGTATCGTGACATCGCTCGATTTTGGAACGGCCGGAACCATAAATTCTCGTCAATTTCTAATAGGCACTTAAAATTAATTATGCTTTTAGTCACGTTAGTAATATGATTTTCTTTAATCTGAAAATATATCATTTTTAACTAATACAATCTTTAAAATGTAACACATTCTGTCATGATCTTGTCTCATTAATAGATACGAGCGTTGAATTATCTACCCACGAATCAGCGATTTCAGTCATCCAATCTCTAAAAGCCTATTTCAATTTAATCTCTCGTCAAATCGTATGGCACTTCAAATGATTGGCTATTATATATATATATTATATATTTGTCCCTGGCTTTGCATCAAACGATTTGTATGCTTTATTTCTTAGAATTACAAATAATAATGTTTATTTCAAACCAGTTTCACGATCAGAGACCGAAACTACGTCACATCAGATCATACCACTTAAAACTTTTTTATAGTAGCTTTAAAAAACAATGTCGCTCGAAATTCACACTTTGAGTGCTCTTACATTATTTACAGTTCTATGCGTTATTGTGATAGCCATGAAAGGATCCAGATTGAATAATACTCAATGCATTTGCGAAGTGAATGTTTTATTCATGTTTTGAGCATTTAAAAATTCTTCTCTTCCCTCTACTTTTATGCTACTTCATATAGTAGTGCTTTTTTTTGCACTTTGTTCATCATACGATGTGTATTATTATATTTATATTTTACTTAGACTTATCATTTATGCAGTAATTACTTACGTTATTTATTTTGAGTGTTATCCGTTCAGTGACTTACCTGAAAAAAAAAAGATATTTGAATTACATAGCAACTACACAATTCATAACTGTGGTTTAGCGTTGTAACGACAGAAAATTTTCTTTCGTCACAATCTCGCCCAATTTTGCAAATTAATGCGTTGAAATTATTCAAAGCTCACAGTCTCGAGATTTTGCGAGTAGGTACCTACCTATATATAAAATTTATCAAGCCCCCAGCGAGAAAACACTTAATTCTAATAAGAAACCACAATCCAAGCTTACAAAGTTTCTGCAATTATCAAGACATCTTATTAAACATTTAAGTCGGTTCCATTTTGCTGTATTAAAGTTGACAGAGTTTGTACAGTAGATTTCAAGATACTGCACAAACTCGTTAGCTATGTCAAGCTCAGCGGAGGTTTTATTAGTTTTTGTTTGAAGCTCACGGAGGTCGTTGGTTGTTTTTATCTTCTGGTTTGGTAGTGAATTTTGACAAACATAACATAAAATCACGCCTATAAATCCCCGGAGCTCAAATTCACATTACGCTTGTTATGTTTAAGTCCGATGTAATAGAAGGCCTATTGCCATCAACCGGGCATAAATCCAGACTCCGGGCTACTACTGAGAAATTCCTGATGGAAAAACCCAATAACACAAATTCAATTTCAAATTCAAAAGTAATTTATTCAAAATAGGCTGAGAATCAGTACTTTTCAAACGTCAAAATTACATAAGACAGTCCCCCAAAAACGCCTAGTCTTCACCACTTCCTAGTGCTTAGCTGGGAAGAAGAAGTGGCGTAACAAACTCCCCAGCAGCACAGCTGTCTGTTCAGTTAGAAAAATTTGATTCTATACAATAGTCGTTATGCAAAATAATGTACAATATAACATACCTATATAAGAGTAAACAAAGAAATGATAACGCGTTAACGAACTGCCTTGGGGTAGTTTGTTAGAGCTCCTAGATTTACAATTGACAAATAGTCACTAACAGACTGCCTGTGGATTTAACTTAATAGATAAATCACGAGGTAATTGTTATTTAAGACTGGAAAAGGTATTAGGCACACCTGTCTGCTTCGCTCAATATTCATTAATACTGTACTAAATGAAAAACAGACGATTCTGAAAATCTTAACACCCCGTTCCGTACGCGGCCATAGTTTTATACCACAATTAAAACAATTGAAACCAATACCTTTTTTTTGTCATATTGAAAGTCTCTTGGACAACAAAAAATATATTATTTTTCGTATTCAGAACGTCCGTATTTTCATACGGGCATGATCGGTAAGGAATTTTAACAGCTTATTAAAAGCACGTTTATTATTATTCAAAACAATTTTAACTGTAATAATACGTCTGTTTTAATTAATTTTAAAGCTTCACAATAAAATGGAAATTACGAAAGGCCCCCTTGGGTGTCCGTAATTTCCAGTAGCAGCCGATGTTGGGTAGATTAATGATATAAGTAATTAAATGTCGACAACCGCAAGCTAGGCAATTTAGACTCAACTAAGTATCCATACAGAACGACTGGTTAAACGAGGGACATGCGCAAGGTCACCTGAATTATATATTTTTTCAATTACATATATGTAATGAATAAAATAAAATAAATAAAAAAATGGACTTCATTACGATCACGACTGCAACTGGCTATCGGACCAGTGACCTTTGATAAGACAGGATGGTATGATGTATTTTCTTTCATACTTTAAAAATGCAAAAGTCCAGTAAGCCGACGTAGGTGTCTCACTAGCCCCACGTTGGGCGCCATATTACCACATTGGCCCCAATGTGGGGACAGTATAAAACTTTTTTATTGTGTAATTGATGTGATGTGTTTCCCTTCATGCTTTAAAAAAATCAAGACTCCTCGAAACCCATATAGGATAGGTATCGTACTGGCTCCACGTTGGGCGCCATTCAATCAAACTGGCCCCCAACGTGTTAGTATTTTATTCATACTTATTTGAAACGAGAATCGAATACTAAATACTACTTCAATGTGTCCCTCGTTTCACAAGTCATCTTGTTCAATATCTAATAATCCTCACGTAAGGAACCCTTTCATAAAGCAACATGTCTTCCCCTAGATGAAAACTCAGAAGGAATATCTGTTCTCTAAACATATCGAACCGACAAGATATTTGTACCAATACTATTTCTGTGAATACAGTAAACAATCTATTGATGATATTCTTTTGTAATTCGAAGCGTAACGGAAAGTAAAATAAAACGGTTGAAGGCGGTCGTGAGAACTGAAGTATTTGTCAAAGTATCGAATTTGAAAGCTTTGTTGGTTTTGTGTCAATCTTCTTTCGTTGAAATCTTATCAATAACTCGTCCATAAGTTTCAGAAAATTGTGTTTTGAGCTCAGTTAAGATGAGGCGCAAAGATTATGTCAACAGTTTCTCTTTTCTGTGAGACTCGATTTAAGTTCATACCTCTCTTAATTTGTAAAAAAATTGGTACCTAGTTGTTTTTCCGGATGTCATCCTACCTGCGCGAAACTCTTGCTTGGCTAGTTCCACGAATCTTCTTATTAATTTTTTGTAACCAAAATAAAATGTTGATTTATAAACCACCCAATCTATACCAACTAACCAATAGCTCACCTAAAATTTCATTTACACTTCAGCCGTGACAGAAACAAAAATAAAACGACCAGGCTTGAAAAAAATTGGTAAAAATCTGTTAACTACGTACAAAAAACTCAATCCAGAATACAACGATAAAGGCAATTCTTTTGATTGATACTGCCAATCTTCATGACTGCGTGTCGCTTTTAAACATAGTTCCTGAAATTGTTTTAACCCTTAACTCCATCGCAGCGAAAATAAAACGCAATTTATGCCACGAAGCGCGGCAACAAGTGGCAGTAATTGCATTTACGTCGTTGTCGCAACATTTTCCCATAGGCAACATTTATTAGTGGATTACTGGCGACGGATTTTTAAGTGAACAGGATAGCGGAAGTTTACTACCGATTATTGTTTTATGGGTAATGGTTGTGCCAATATATCTTGATATAATTTTGCCTTTTTTTAATTTGTGACTGGATACCGATTAAGACCAGGAATCTTTCGCTTCTGAAAATGGACGGTGTCTTAAAATGACTAAATTAGATATTTAACCACATGTTTGCTTTGCTAGATGCTGTTGTTGGGCGTTACAAGACAAATCCGGTGTCAGACTTGGCACATCAAAGGGTTTAACGCGTTGAGTAATCGTCTAACAGAAACATGATGTTCTGGTACTAACTTATAGTAACACGATACATCAAACATGATTACATGGTTGGTATTGGTTGTTAAATGTGTTATCAATTTATGTTAGGACACCATTATTATTGTCCTAAAATTACATTTTAATTTACTTTGGTAAAGAAAAGCATAGCTTTCTGATTTCTTTTTGGGGTGCCTTAAAATATTATTTATAAATAAAGTAAATCAAACGTACCTCATCTAGGACTATCTTTAATATCATAGCTTACACTGATGCCAAATGCCTACATACTGTATAGACTCCTAGGCATGCAATAGTCGCTACCGCGGCACCACCACAACCCATTGAGTAAGGATTATGTAGATCCGCATGCATACACGTCCTCTCATAAAGGCCCCGTTCACTACGGGCGGAGACTGCCTCCGACACAAATTGACTTCATCCATAACGTTTTAATATCTGTCACTCAAACATGGTTCCTATCACTACGAAGACACGTTTTTATTAAATTACTGCCACGTTCAATTCTCTTCCCTTCAAGAAATTGAAAGTGATTGAAACTACGCTGAAATAGCATTACTGTGGCAATGTAACGATGCAATATATTAAAATTACAATAAATTACAGTGATCAATCAGTCAGTCAGTCTCAGGATTTGTGGAATAACAGTGATGACCTATGGCACTGAAAAGTGGTCGCTCACAATGGGCCTTATCAGAAGGCTAAAAGTCACCCAAAGTGCTATGAAGAGGGATATGCTCGGAGTGTCCCTACGTGATCGAATCAGAAATGAAGAGATCCATAGGAGAACCAAGGTAACCGACATAGCTCGAAGAATTGCCAAACTTAAGTGGCAATGGGCAGGGCACATTACTCGCAGAACAGATGGCCGATGGGGTCGAAAGGTTCTGAGGTGGCGACTGCGTAACGGAATACGTAACGTTGGAAGGCCTCCCACAAGATGGACCGATGACCTTGCGAAGGCCACAGGAAACCGCTGGATGCGGGAAGCACAGAATCGGTCGAAGTGCGGGTGCTTGGGGGAGGCCTATGTCCAGTAGTGGACGTCTTTCGGCTGAATTGATGATGATGACAATAAATTAAATAAAGGGTAAATGAAATCAAGTTTTTTGTACAGTCCACTGCACTGGTAACACTAGGACTACGAATATCTCCCTTAGTACTACGACATAAAGTCGTTGTCTTTGTAAAATTATCACTGACAGATGTGCAGTTGACACAAAAGAAAAAACGGAAAAAATTCAATAAAAGAATTGACACAGATTAAATCGAGAATCGATTTAATCAAACATCGATTACAATCGAATCGAATTCGTATCGACTACTCCAACTCCAGGTCAACAATGCAATCACGCTCAGGATTTGTGGAATTCATATTCATACAACATTGGTGTGAATGCGGAATAACGTCAGTCGGTGTTCGGTAGTGTGGTTAAGTGGATTACGACGATGACGCTCGTCCGAATTAACCGAACGCTCGGCTCCGATCCGAAATAACTTCGTGGAGATGTATACGTGGAGATAACTAGAGTGAACGAACTGTTATGGCAATGTTTCCTCATGTTAACCCGGATTAGTATGAATTGGTTTGCTTTCAGTTTCGAAATTGGCTGTTTCTGACAGCGAATTACGGGAAACTTGGTTAATCTTTGTTGCTTTAACATACTATTTAGTAGGTAAACTTTTCTCCTCATCGATAGAAAATACAATGAATTTAGTGAAGCAATGTGTCTTTTGTAGGTTTTATCGGAATAAAATACGATTGGAGTATTCTACAAAGAGTTTTTCAGAAAACGTTTGCATTACATTTTCCATTACTGCTAGATTTGTCTAACAATACAACGGCGATGTTATTTACCTTATCCTTGTTTCTAGAGTTAGCCTGACTTAGAGGAAATGTTAGCCTTTGAACACAATCTCTTCCACTTTGCTCAGTGTTGAGCATTCTTGGTCAAATTATTGGTTTACTTATCGCCTTTCACAGTATCTCGAGCACCGCAACTTGATCTTCTCGCACATTAGTAAGAAAAACATTTTCGAAATATATTTTTTTATAGACCCACTAACATTTACACTCCTGGAAATTGGCCTGATATTTATTTATTTATTGCCTTGCTTTTTATACGAGTTCGTGGTTATAGCACATTGTATTTCGGCATAAAAGGATGCTTAACGTCTTACCTCTTGAAATAATATTACTGAATCTAACCATTTTTTGCGACACTCACAGATATATTCGTGCGTGAACAGTGAACTATTCTTCGTTGGGAATCACACAGTAACATGTTATTTTATTCTAAATCGCATTATCTTTTAGTTACGCTCTGGTGCATCTCTATGGGTTTATTAACTGGGCCGTGCAAAGCGTTGTATGCGACGATTTAAATTGTAGCTGCCTCTGAGTACAAATTTGACAAGTTAGACAGTAGTAAGGGTGGGAACTGATTACTTTTCCGAATTGTTTTTGAACGAATTTAATTTTACCGAAAACTATTGACCGACGTCTTTTTTGCTATATGCATTATTTGACATATTTTTAGATCATCGAAGTATCATGTGTCATAGGTATTATTTTACCGAACTATATTTCGCCGATTTACAAAATAACTTTTTGCTATTGGCCGAAGCCTCTTTTGAACTTTTTTCATTTACCCAATGATTTATTTACCATATTTTCACCACACCGAAACAATAGTTTTCAATATTAAATTAAAATAGTGTCATAAAAAGCCAATATGTTGTGCAACAAAATTTAGTGACAGAAACGAATCGCTGCAAAACCGACTCCACGTAGTTTTGTATGCCCTACCCCTAGAGTGTAATTTAAGCCTGCGTAGACGCGGAGGGGTGGGGCGGCCCGCGAGCTGAGGAGCAGGTGGTTTGAAGGTGGTGAGCGTTAAAACCACCTGCAACTATAAGCTCGCGTGGAGCCGCAAACCCCGAAGCGCCGGAGCCATGACAGAAGCAATGCTTGCTGCATGTTGCACGCCTGCGTAAGTTTATTCCCGTTGTCCCCGTATGCCATATCCCCGTCACGGGGACAGCGGGACGTGATTAAATTTATTTCCCATTGTCCCCATAACGTACATTCGACTAACGGGGACAACGGAAAGTAAACCTTTTTTAAATCGAAACAGCTAGGTTAGGTTAGGTTAGAACTGTGACCACACAACGCCAGAAACATATTTTTGAATGTACAACCAAACCACGGGGACAACAGGAAGTATTTTTAAATATTTAATTGAAGTACCGCTGTCCCCGTAGGACGGGGACACGGCGTACGGGGACAACGGGAATAAACGCCTGCGTACATGTTGCATGCTTGTTTGCACGCTGCATGCTTGCTTGCATGCTGGATGCCTGCTTGCATGCTGCATGCCTGCTTGCACGCTGCATGCCTGCTTGCATGCTGTATGCCTACATGCATGCTGCATGCTTGAAGCAAGCATCCTTCCTTCACCCATCCATACCTCGTGGTATAATAAATGTTCGGAAACATAATACTTCGAACACATGTTATTTCGGCTAAGTGTAACTTCGGTAAAAAGTTTTTCGAACAAATGAAACGTCGGAGTAACGAAAAAATCGAATTGACAATAAGTCAACTGATACAGTGGCAGACGTAACTTCGATGAAGTAAAAAAAAACGAAACGATAATAGTTGAAAAGTTTTAGGTGAAATGAAATTCGGTCAAATATTTTTCGAACTTATGATAGGTAACCAATAGTAACACCTGCTGTTGCTTTATCAATATAATCCGGAATCAACAAAAATTAAGTCCTTATTTAGAATGATAAGTGCAAATTTTCTTGAAGTTTTCTTTCCCATAAGGTGAATTTTCATCAATATTTTCATCACAGTTCTTTTAAAGAACGTTATCCATCGCGACTTTTGACAGTTTTTCCATTAAATAAAGTTCAACTACTTTTTAGATTTATGTGCAAAGTTGTGTTGACAGTCATGCTTTCAGCGGCACACTCTACACTGTACTTTTAGTAGCTAGAAAAAGTTTCTAAAGTGAAAGTCGTAGAACATGTTGTGTAAAACTGTCCTGCAATTTTTCATAGCCGCAATAAATGCATGCTCTTAGAATTAGATCTTCATAGAATTTATATGTTGACTTTGTTAGCTTAGTTGTTAACTCGTACAAACGGTGGTCTCCCAGGACTAAAAGAGTACCTACCCTAATATTTTACATATTGTAAACGACATAAGACAAAAGGAGTATGTAAGAATCGTAACAGGTGGCGTTCTGTAGTTTTTACCTACCCCCATGGGAAGACAGCGTGAGGTTATGTATTTATGTATGTTAACGACATGTATAACTTTGTTTAAAATCCTCTCGCTTCCGGCCCCGGTCCAAGTCATGGTACGGAGCGAGATGGCTTGGGAAACCGTCACCTCCTTCTGCGAAACAGTAATGCTCGCGAAGGAGGAGGCGGAACGTGTGAGGGAGAGGCAAATTTCGTGCCCTCACGCCCTTAGCCGCCACAGGAGACGCCCTGGGCGTCGGGAATCCCTGGCCCATTTCCGGCCACCAAAGGCGCGGGCCTGCGGACGGTGAGCAATGGGTAGCTCGCCATTCGATAAGGACCAGGTCCGGGTCGACGGCGCGTTGTGTTTCACACGCGCCTCAAAGGGACGTCAGCACAACTGATGGCGTCCGCTAGGGCCGATGCCTGCCGGGGTCGTGGGAATGTCCGAAAGGGATACCGTGGCCAGAAACATACAGGCAACTGAAGGAACACGGGTGGGTTTTAATCAGTAAGAGTCTGACATGCCCTCCCGCTCCGCCCAGAGCGGGAGAAGTTATTAAATAACATGCCAAAAAAAAAAGAATCGTAACAGGTGGCGTTCTGTAATTTCTGCCTACCCACCACATATTCATGAGAAGACGGCGTGAGTTAATGTATGTATGTATAAACGGCATGTATATCTATGTTTAAAATCCTTAAATGAACAAATAGGTTGTCTCATTTATACTCAGTGTTCTGTAAAACAGTTTAAACTGTAACTGCTACGCTATTTGAACTGATAAAATAGTACAATTCTGTATCTGGATTGCTTACAGCCGCAACTATTACTTGCATCCTCTATGTTAATTACTGTGCTATTATTCTACATGGTGCAACCTGGGATTAGAGCTGAGACTAAATTACTGCATTTGCAACGTTAATTCTGGTTTGCTGTGTCATACGATACAACCACTAAATAACTCTTAGTAACAGACTTGATCTATTTACTTCTGTAAATTATGATAATTATAATTAAATACAATAAAAAGCTTTTTTTTTTGTTTAAACCTCCTAATACACTTTAGAGGAGCTCGAGGCTAAGTAATAACTGCCGCACGGGTCGATCCGTCAGGTTTTTTTTTTTTTTAGGTTGGGAAATCATCAAATGACTCCTCCCGCTCTGGGCGGAGCGAGAGGGAGTGTCAGACTTTTACCGACTAAAACCCACCCGTGTTCCTTCCGTTGCCTGTATGCCGGGGCCGCGATATCCCTTTCGGACAAACTCGCAACCCTGGCAGGCATTGGCCCTTACGGACCCCGTCAGTTGGTGCTGACATCTCTTTGAGGCGCGCGTGGAACACAACGCGCCGTCGACCCGGGCCTGGTCCTAATCGGACGGCGAGCTACCCATTGCCCACCGTCCGCATTGCCCACCGCCCGCGATCCGTCAGGTTAAGCTACGCTTGCCGGGGTTGGCCTGTGGATGAGTGACCATCTTTACATACCGAGACTCCTCAGTCCCTCGGAAAGCACGTTAAGCCGTTGATCCCGGCTGTCATTCGTAGATCCTTGACAGTCGTTACGGGTTGTCAGAAGCCCGAAAGTCTGACAACCAGTCTTACCAAGGGGTATCATATTACCCAGTTACTGGGTTGTGGAGGTTAGATAGGCAGTCGCTTTATGTAAAATACTGGTATTCAGCTGCATCCGGTTAGACTGGAAGCTGATCCCAATGTAGTTGGGAAAAGGCTAGGCAGATTGATTACGTGACAAAAATAATACTTAAAAAAAATATATAATAATAGCTTCAAATGCGCTCTAGATGAAAGAGCAAACTGCAAAAATCTTTCAATCGCGAATGGTTGGATTCGGTGAATCTACCTAAGTGTAAGTTACAAAAAAAGGCGGCTAATTTCGTAATAACATTCGCGGATGAATTATGTCTTAATAATGCTACCCCACGTAAATTGGCTGCCTACGCACAATTACCCACGCGTTTGTTTGTAACATGTAATGAAGAAAGTGAGGAATATTATGGCGCCGAAAATTGTGCCAAGAACACATTAGTAACACACTACGCGTACCGCGCGAACACAGCCATCTTAAAACGCGTTATTCACTCAGCGACCGCGTCTCAACGCCAGATAAGATCGTGATATTCGCGCGGTGTGCCACAAGTGTGTTTCTGGCTTTGAAAGCGCTCCTTTATTTCAGTTTGGCACTACCACATATTCATCATGTTTTCATTAGAATCCAGAAAAGATAGCTACTTTTAGTGAATAGATTGTGTAGAACCCTTCAATTAGAATGAATGCACAACCCGATAACAGAACTTTATTCTGAAAACATTTGAAATGTTACGTTAGGTTTCTTTAGATCCCTAGGTATTAATTAATTAAACCTATAGTAAACTATGATTACAAGGCTTTGTTAACTAGGTTCAGTTTAATTAAAGCCGTATTCATACTTAAACAATTTCAATCACTGTTTGTTTATTATAATTCCTTTGTCACTTTCCATTTAAACCAACATTCTTGCCATTTCATTTCATCACACACAGTAAATTCAATTAACTGTTTCATACCAAATAATGGCCACGCATATACTTCTCCATTAATAACACTAGGTTCTGCCCGGGACTTATTCCACCTTTCGTTTTTTATTCTAACACAAAATATATCATATGACACGCGGCAATACAATAGTAGCTTCCCATTATAGTAAAAGTAATAGTAATTGACCACTGAAAATCAGCGCTGTGCTGTGGGTCCCCATAGCACAGCATCATGCTGAGAGGAAGCCTTCTTGTCATACTCACGATGGCCAGCAGCTGCCGACTATTTCTGTTTTGAGCTCGTGATTATATTCAAATCTATTGTGTTTTATTTTCTTTTTCTACTCGAATTTATTATCTTTTTATGTGCCTTTGTGACAAATAAACTTATTTTTCTTCCTTTCTTTTTCTTTCTTAATTTATTTCCAAACTTCTGTACACATTATATCAATGAGGTATCGACTCCTGAACTAGGACATCCTGTGTGACAGGGGTCAGTCATTAATTAAAGAATTTTCGCAATCAGATCACCAGTTCCCAACATTACCCCCTACACACAAACTCACAAATGTTTCTATCTTTATAATATTATTATTAAATTACTCGTATTTTTCTCTTGCCCTTTCTGAATCACACTTTATCTATGACAACCCAGATACGCCGTAGAGAGCGTCGACAGCTACCCGTTGCCTTTAGGAGGTACATAAATTCTTATCTCGGGGTCCCATCGTAATGTAAATAGAGTCTGTTTCTATTTGGGTATAGATATGTTGCAGGAGTTTAGAATATTGCCTTTGAGGTGAAAGACTGGTCATTAATGTCGTCGTTAAAGCGAATGTAAAATATGTTGAATGATTTAAAAAAAATACTGTTCAGGACGAGAACCGGGTCGCATAGGGTCGCAGCATTATGCTGAGCGATGGCCGTTTTGCGTGGATGTGACGCATATTTTCCCCCAACTTGTTTTTTTTTTTGTTTTGTGTTCTTTCTTTGCGTCATGTTTACCGCAAATAAACGTATTTTCTTTCTTCTTTTCTTTATTTTCTTTTTCTTAGAACGTCGCCATACTTTTTTTTCTGGTCCTTTCAGCTATCCTTATGGATGTCATCAGCCCTGAGGATGGATCTATCAGACTCTTACGGACTTAAACCACAGAGTATTCTTCAACTACCTTCTAATCAACTAAAATGTATCCTTTTACGTAACGTTTTCTTTTTAGGAAACTAATTGAAAAATATTTGGTAATTTTTCGATTTGCCTGCATTTCATTTTAGTTCTTTAGTTAAAAGACTACTCATTGTAAACATCTGCAACATTGTGTATACTTATAAACAGTAGTGACGGACTTTTAATGAGTCCCAAGAGAAGAGGCAAGACAATATTAGATAGGTAACTAAGTTAGTCGTGTTGGTGGCGACCCAAGGGGCAGGTTCGTGTTATCAAATTAATCTGTAGGTAATGGAATGAACTTCATGTAGTTATAGCAGAAATGAATTGTGATAGCGTGATTTTAAGTTTGTGGGTAGTTTAATGTTCAGAAACGTCGTATATGAAATTCTAAATTTCATATATTGATGCTTTAAATGATTATAATTTAGTCATTATTTCTCGTAGTAAATTTTGATCAACAGATGATATAATAATTTGCAAAAAACTTCAGAAATCTTAATTTTGGAGGCTATATTAACGGATCCAATTTTGGTTACTACTAGATGAAACTACAGTAATTAACTCATAAAAAGGAACTAAAGTACCTACGTAGTTATTTCAATAAATCCCTTTGTTCCTGAAAATATTTGATTTTATTCAGAACAGTTTAACAAACCAAAATATTTACTGAACTGAATCTTCTTATCGAGAAATTAATTAAATTAAATTATACAGTATGATCCAAAGTTTTCGGGATTATTTCTCACATAAAAACGAAACTTCAAACTGTTACATCATAAAAACTCAATATATTTTCCTCATAATGATTATGAGGAAATTAAACTTCACTTTTTTAGCAATCACTGTGTAATATTATGCTACATGATACTGTTTAACTTGATTCTCAGTTCTTTTATCCAAAAGTGAATGTTTTTTTTACCAAATGGAAGCATTTGGTATTGCCTCACAAGTCCTTTGAAAACGGTTCTCATAGCAATTTCACCTGCGACTGCATTTGAAGGATTATAGACTTTCCTACGCTTGATAGCTATACAGAGGCCCTAGCAACGTGTGAGCGTGTAAGCGTAACGAAAATTCAAACGAATTTTGAATCGAAAATACAATTATCCAGCATTTTGGTTTACATTTTTGCCTCAAGCATCATTAGTACTTAGCAGAACCGGAGTTACCGACATAGCTTGCAGAGTAAGCAAACTGAAGTGGCAGTGAACTGGCCATGTTTGTCGAAGGACCAATGGCCGGTGGAGCAGACGAGTTCTAAGAGTGCAGACCGCGATCGAAGGACCAATGCCCGGTGGAGCAAACGAGACCTGGAGGGGAGATCGTTAATCGTAGGGTGGGAGTCCCCCCAGCTAGATGGCCCGACGACCTTAAGAAGGAGACTGGAACAGACTGGATGCTGAAGGCGGAGGTCAGGTTGTAGTGGCGCAGCCTGGGAGAGGCCTATGTACAACAGTGGATTGCGATAGTTTGAGATGATAATTGGTATCACCTCAATCAATCCGCCGAGCCTTTTCCCAATTATGTTGGGGTCGGCTTCCAGTCTAACCGGATGCAGCTGAATACGTAATAGTATTTTACATGGAACGACTGCCTATCTGACGTCCACAACCCAGTAACTGGGTAATACGATACCCCTTGGTAAGACTGGTGTCAGACTTTCGGGCTTCTGACGACTCGTAACGACTGTCAAAGATCCACGAATGACAGCCGGGACCAACGGCTTATCGTGCTTTCCGAGGCACGGAGGATTCTCGGTATGTAAAGATGGTCACCCATCCACTGACCAACCCCGGCAAGCGTAGCTTATCCTGATGGATCGACCAGTGCGGCTGTTGTTACTTAGCCACGAGCTCCTCATTTTTTTCACGTAATATGAATCTTAATAATGTTGTGATGAAACTTGTTGATGTAAATATACGCATGTGATATGAAAAATGATGATAATTAGTATCACCTAAAGATATGAATAAAGTGTTAAAATTAAGCTAATATTATGTGTCAAACGAGCATTTTCATCTTAAACATAACTGGCGAAATGTGGGTGTACTTAGGTACACCTCTGCCTAACCCTTCAGGGATTTCAGGCGTGATGTTATGTTATGTTATGTTGAGTATTTTCAGTTCACGTAAACGTAACGTCAATTTGAATGATTTTCGTTCAAATTGACGTTACGTTTACGTGTTCATGCTAGGCGCACTGGTTCTAAATACAACCAATCAAACGGTCGGTAAATAATAGGAAGCTACTGCAAAAATAAAACGCAATATAAAATAAAGTGTCCGAATCATCGATATTCAGACACGACCACTAATGGATACCAACATATCAATAACGAGTTACCGACGCGAATATTCATCGGCCATTACCTTTATATTGCCATCGACTTCGTTTAATTTATTAAATAGACCGTACCTACGTTCTGTGTTGGGACACATTTAAATGTATTATTTATGATTTTGTAGGTCATTTACCTTTATCTATCAGTTTGTGGGTGCCTCGCAATAAAGTGTTATGTATATGTGGGTAATATTCGAAAGTTCGTTGAGTTTCCTAAGCTAGGGTTCGCATACGTACGTGATCATTATTTAAAACGTCTGGACTTAACGTCTAAAACGTCTCCAAGAAAAATTTTGGTTTTTAAGTTTATTTTGAACTAGCTATTGCCCGGGCCTTCGCCAGCGTGCATGTCGTAAATTACCCCACGGGATCGTATTACCGGGCTAAAAAGTCCTAACCCAGGTCCATGCCACATAATAACGGCAAGGCGTATGCTGAGACGCAGGTGACGCAGCACAGCACAGTACAGATTTTTCAGGGTAGGGCAGGCGAGGCAGATATAGACCGCGAGCATATGCTGCGACGCAGCTACACAAGCAAATAATAGACGGCTGTGCTGCGTTACCTGCGTCTCAGCAAAAAACAAGTGACGACCTGCACGTTGTGGTATTCCATTATTTGGAACCACATCTTTTAGTTTATTTACGTATAAACACGTTACTCTTTCTTTATGTTATTATATTAAACAAACCACCTTTTGATATATTTTCCTATTGATATTCTATGACACTTATATTTAACTCACTTTTATATTCTATAGCACTGTTTACCTCTGTAAAGCATACTTTTAATTATCTCTTGTTTTAGCATCCAAGTCGATTTTATATTATTATTTTTCCCTTTTGTAAAAAACTTTAGAATATTTATATTCTGACGTTTTCATCTTAAACTGTCATCTGTCGTAATTTACTTTTCTAAAACATAGACAGAACACACCATAGATAAGTACACTCTATCTTCTCTCATAAAGTGGGTGTACACACTGAACCTTCGCAATAAGCGTAGATCTAAGATTTCTCCTCTGTAAGCCGTTTTTATTAGTGCTGGTCATATCTAAATTAAGAATTAACTTGAATATGTTTTTAAAACGTTTAAAATATGACACAGAACGATAAAAACGGTCTTCATATTTTAAGAGTCTAGTCTGGTCTTTAGCTTCGGAGAGTCGTATTTTTAACTTGAGACAGTCGCTGTTTTTCTGCCCTTAAGTCTGATTTGTCGAACTGTTAGCTACTCGAATATTAGTCTCATGTAACTAGCATAACTAGCGTGCGCGGGTGTTCTAATCATACTGTGTAACTTGAACTATCGACCCTGAGTGTATTATAACAATAAACATTCTAATACTGTGTAATACCTATGTTTAATTCGCTCGGCCATCCTGCCTAGCCCTGTAGGAAGTGCTCACTTCTAACGAACTCTTAACCACGCGGCGTGAAACGCCGCGAGCACACGCACACGAAGGCCTCCGACGCTAGACGACGTTACTCTCCGAGAGAGACATCCGCCGTCACCTGTGACGCTAGCGCGGTCCTCCCGCTAGGTGAGGCACCTCAAAGCGCCTCCGAGACCTACAAACTCTCACAACCTCCTCTCTATTCCACAGGCTGGAGTGTATCTCAAGGGTGAATAATCCTCAGCCCAGCCTCCTCCACGCTGCCTGCGGCCTGCCTGCTTGCCTGCCCACCTGTTCCACTGCCTGCCTGCCTGTTCCTGCCTAATCTGAGCCTGTCTTGTGCCTGTTCCTGCCTTACCCGAGCCTGTCCTGTGTCCTAAACTTACCTTTACTTTTACTAATTTTAACTTTTAATTTTAATACTTTTTTATTATAATTTAATTTGTGACCTACGTTTCCCTCCACGGAGGAAAACGTTACGTTACAACGTGTCCCGCAGAAATCTATGCCGGCTCTACAACGAGACGCAGAGCAGAATAGACACATGTCGCCGCAGCGCACGCAGCTGTCAGTACGTTCATGCATCATAAATAAATGATTTATTTCTTTATTGCCTGCGTCACCTGCGTCACCTGCGTCACCTGCGTCTCAGCGTATGCTTAGCCTAAATATGGACAGTATGGAAACTCGGCCTATTTTTTTATATAATTCGCTACGCTCTATAGGAGCGTTAGGGTTGTCACTCTTAATGTTTGTAAAATTGAAAAGTGTTTCGAGTTGAATGGTAGAAATCGTCGCTAACGAAAAAAGTAGTTAAAAACACAAAAATCTGTTTAATATGGGTGGATCCGCAGTTGTAGCCCGTGAAATTCAAATTTTCTTACGTTTTTTGCAAATTGCAGGTCAGTGTCAAGTTACATCTTGATCAAACTATGACTCGCGGCTATAACAGATATGAGTTTAGAGAATTATCATAATCATAATCATTGGCATCACTAATAAATCTCTCTAAGTAAGATTTGTCCCATAAAAAAATTGTTTGTTGTTTCTTCGTAGTTTCCGTACTGTCCATATTTATACTGTGTCCATGCTCTATCCGTGTGCTCTAATTTCATCCATAACAGATAGACAGAGTTACTTTTTTGCATTTATAATATTTGTATGAATGGTAATGTTCGAAGGCTTGAGCTTCCTAAGCTAGGGTTGAGGTTAACGATGATTGACTCATGCGTGCCAACTGCCAGGACAGCTCCACTCAAATATGTATGACTCTTTTCTCAAAAGGCCATTTTAGACATGACAAGGCTCTGCAGGGTACTCACACAATTTGATCTAATGGTCGAAAATGTCTGGAATTTCAATGAGATCTTGTGACCTTGAAGTTTATTTTGAATTTTGTCTAGAGGTATGAACGCGCTATGCATCCTAACTAATATTATAAATTTGAAAGTGAGCTTGTTTGTTTGTTACGCTTTCACGCTAAAAACGGCTGAACGGATTTGGATGAAACTTGGCACATGGATAGACCATGACCTAGGTCAGAAAATAGGATACTTTGTATCCCGATATTCCCACGGGATCGAGACTTATGCGGGTGAAACCGCGGGGCGCAGCTAGTTTACTATAAACAAGTGTGGTATTGTGTACAATCACTTTACTGAACCTTTCATTGGAACACTTTGGAACACCAAGTGTTACAGGATAGCACAAAAAAAGAAGGGTACGGCTTCAAATACACTTGACCTTTCTTATGCCTATTTTCACTATCACTAAGCGACACCTAAATGTAATGCCTAAATATTATTGTACGATGGATTTTCAACCGACGGCGCTCCACCTAGCGTTAAAAATGCGTAGGTAAATAAAAACAGCGTGCTTTTATTTAGGTGTCGCTTAGTGTTCGTGAAAAAGGGCTTTAGTGGAATTTTATAATACCCGCCTAGAGGTGTTGTCTAGATTCTTCCCTTTTTAGCCTATAATCATCCTCCTAGCAATATAGGGAACCCTCTGTGAGAGAGATCAACTCTCAACTTGACGTCAATTTGACTAAGTACAGGCTAGAAAAATTGAGTACGATGCTGACTCAGGCTTAGTTTTTTTATTTCAGTTTTATAGCACCGATAGAATTGTCCAGAAATAAAGACTTTTCATTGACATCGATGTATTGAATGCTTCCATTGTTTCTTCTTTTACAATGGAATCAAGCACGCAAGGGATGAAATGGTCTGTATGTAATTGTAATTGTCGTCTGTAACTTAAAGTATAAGGAACGTAGGAACTGAATTTATAAGAAAAGGCTAAAAAAGTACAGGGTGTACCAGAAAGGTGTTTTCATACTTATACGTTCAGTGCCGGGAGCCCTCCTGGAGGGCTCACCTAGTCGCTTACGGCATGCCGGGAGCCCTCGCGGAGGGCTCATTATAAATGTAGGTTTTACGTGAAAATAAAATCTGATGTATATTTTAGCAAGCTTTATTAGTACATATATGCGTTGGTTTTAAAATCGAAGCTTTTTTTTTTTTTGTCTTGTACAAAGATCCACAAAAAAATCAAAAGCGACAACACCACCTGAAAATTTTGTTTCTTTTTACAGTGTACTATAACACGGTTTTAAACCTAATGCCGTTGACCGTCTGGGATGGTTAACTTTAGCGCAAACGTAACGCCGGCAACCCTCCCGGAGGGTTCATTACCAATATAGATGGCAGCATGACGTATGAGTTCTATGAAAATGGGTGGAGTCGAAAGTGTTAAGGGTGTAGTACAGACGATCAAACTGAACAACTATCTTTATGGGACCAGAATTGTAATCGCGTAAAATTCATCAGTCTTACCATACATTTGGGTCGAGTAGGTATTGAAATTTTGTATGGGACAGTTAATATATTTTTCGTGACTATGGTTGCTCCCATGGACAAAATTGTTCAGTTCGATGGTTTATGGGAGCTTTAAATATGACCACACCTTTCTGCTACATGCTGTATAGTGCCTGTAAGTTCATGAAATACTCTCATAGTCTTGATAGTTAATTGGTCACTTTTCTTTTGGTCTCAGGTGTGACTTTGCGGAAATCCATTATAAAATACAATAGACGACGTATATTTAGTAACCTAATCCGCTTAACTGTTCCTGTAAGAAATCGACACGTGTTTCACCTCTCAACGAGTCAATCGTCATCTTAAGGATGCCTAACTTACCTTGTCAGGATTTTAAAGGTCTCTTTTTAAAACCTGTTAATATTGCTACTTACAGTCGATGGTAAAATATTTCCACCGTTTGGCAAAAGGCAGTGCTTTCATAATAAAGGAGTAAAATTCTTTAAAAATCTTTAAGATTTTGTTTTTTTTTGGTCTTCGGCTTCCGATAAAACATTCAGGCATGTTGCCAAGGACCACTTTTTATGCTTCTTCCACTTATTTCAATATTATAGGACCAAAATGGCAGACACTTTAAATCTTAATCTTTATTGCCTACTTAAGTGAAAGGCGTCTTAAAACGTTATCTTAAATATCAACTAAAAAAATTGTTGTACAAAAACTAAAAAGCAGACTCTTTGTAATCTCTCTTTATCTATACCTAATTACATAACATAACATCACGTCGTCTTCCCCGAAGGGTTCGGTAGAGGTGTTTACCTGTAGTAGATACACCCACATTTCGCCAGTTATGTTTAAGTCCCATGTAATAGGGGGCAAGCCTGTTGCCATCAACCGGGCACAAATCCAGACTTCAGGCTGCCACTGAGAAATTTCAGATGAAAAAACCCAATAACACTTTGCACGACCCGGGAATCGAACCTAGGACCTCATTATCTATAATAATAAATAATACCAGCCTATTATTTTCCCACTGCTGGGCAAAGGCCTCTTCTCATACAAAGAAGGCACGAGTATTGATCACCACGCTTGCTCAAGAGAGGTTGGTGATTTCAGACTTATATTAACTATAAGTCCAGGTTTCCTCACAAGATGTTTTTCCTTCACCGATGTCAGGAATGTCCAAGATAAACTCAGAAAGTACATATAAATTGAAAAAGTCACATTGGTACTTGCCCGGATTTGAACCCACAACCGCAAGGCCTTAACCACTGGGCCATAACTACGTTCTTATCGCTTATCTATAATTATTATAAATTTAAGTAGCTTTACGTGTCTGTTTGTGTGACAGCGTTGTTCTTCTAAACTACGCCATTTGGTCAAGTCGTGGGAATCAAAGGCTAGTAAAACATAAGTCGCAGAGATGCTTTTAAATAAATCCTTTACTATATCAAAGTACTTAATTTCGGTTATTCACCTCTACTATTATACTATTAACGTCCAAACATGAAAGTCTACTCAAACGAAATTGCGGGCAGAAAACTATCTGTATTAAAATGTAGCCAAACTCCTGACTGAGTTACCAGTTCGTTGGCTGAAATTAATTTACGCTTAGGCCGAGGATTTAGCCATTTTATGTGGCACCGAACGTAGACCAGAAATATTACGGTTTCTGTTTTCACTCGGTACTTGGGATTAAAACGGGTTTTTACTGATTCACTGTGCATCCCAATCGTAGGTTGAAATATTCAGAACACATTTCAAATCAGGGTTCTGTAATTACAGGAAAAAATTTGAGAACATTTAAGCTTTTAGAGCAAAAGATTGCCGTTTAAACGGATCCTATAATGAAATCTTCATTTAAGTACACCGTCATAGATCTCGAGTTTGAACCTAAGAGACAAAGAAATGTCAGCACAACTGACGGGGCCCACTAGGACCGATGTCTGCCAGGGTCGCGAGAAAGTCCGAAAGGGATACCGAGGCCCCTGGCAATGCACAGACAACTGAAGGAACACGGGTGGGTTTTAGTCAATAAGAGTCTGACACGCCCTCACGCTCCGCGCAGAGCGGGAGAAGTTATTTTATAATTTCCCATCCAAAAAAAAAAGGCACCCACTTCTGACTTTTCGGATTCATGTGCGTACGAGTATTCTATAATTATCACTTGCTGCAAAAACGGTGAAGGAAAACATCGTGAGGAAGCCGGCATGCCTGAGAGATATTTCTCGAAGGCATGTGAAGACAAGTCAGAGGCCCATGGGTGGCTTTAAAACTCTGACACCAGGTTAGTCACTAACCACACGAAAAGAAGAAGAAGTAAACCGTATAGACAACTTGTTAGATGGACTGAAGAACTCGATATATTGACACACTAACGCCCCCTGGTAGTACAACTCACTTTATGCATATAGCGCTAAACATATTTAAAACATCATATTGTCTCTGTCATCTTCAAACAATGACAGAAATAGAACGATGTTTTTAACACGTTTAGCGCTAAACGCATTTGTGATGCAAGTAAACCTAAATAGGCTTTAACGTGGAACTCATTTTGATTTTGTCCACCCCATACGGTAAGGCGGGTCTCCCAAGAGAAAGCATCATCAACAGTCTTGTGGGATATGAAAATAATTACTTTTGCCACTATCCCCTTTAATTAAACCACCCATGGGAAGAAAGTAATCAAAAGAGCGACGTCAATTCTATATAATGTTTTTTATTAAACTAAACATGTTTATTTATTTATTCATGTACCTACACATCTTGTACTTTTAAACGAGCAATTTTTATATATATATTTGTAATCACGTTCTCGAAAACAGCTCTAACGATGTCGATGAAAGTTCCCATATAGAGGTTTACGGGGGCGTAAAATCGATCGAGCTATCTAGGTCTCATATTTGGGAAAATCTTTGTCTACGTATTTTCACCCGAGAAAGAAAGAAAAGAAAGAAAGAAAGAAAAATGTTTATTTGGACACAGTTCGTAAAACACAAAATACAAAATAAAAAAGTGACAATAATATTTAACGATAATAATAATATATTTAATATAGAAGAGCTCGGTCGTCCAAAGTTTAGAACAAGATGGCTACCTTAGAAAAATTACATGGCAGCATGGAATGAGTATGTAGTGTACATGGAATTAGTATGAACTTTCCAATCGTATTAAATGAGCATTCTCCATTTTCACCAGAGCAAAGCTCGGTCGTCGCTCAGGTACTAAAACACTTAATAGACAAAAATACATAAAGATAGAAGAGCCCAGAAAAACAAAAAAACACTTAGAACAGACCTGCTTCAGTATGGCCTAGATGTCTTTTACAGATGCTATGATAATCGAATGCAAAAGTGGTACAGATCTCAAATTCACGGGCCATTACTCATTGAGGACTGAAGTCGTGACATTTGACACCATGTCTCGGATATTCATCTCTTTCTATGACTTGAGTCCATACTGGAGTACCTAGGGACTAAATAATACCGTCAACTTTCTTCAACATAAAATAACTGATATTACAAGTTCATTGGATCAAAATTCAAAATTCAAAAGTCATTTATTCAAACTAGGCTGAGAATCAGCACTTTTCGAACGTCAAAATTACATAAGACAGTCCCCCAAAACGCCCACCCTTCACCACTTCCTAGTTCTTTGTAATTTAGCCTTCCAGATATCACGTTTGACTTTACACCTCGAGACGGATTACCCTGCCTGATCCATCACGATTAAATAGAACGTGTGAGCTATATTATAGGCGTAAATCTCATAAACCGCACATTTTGTTCCCTCTGTACCTGTCTACTACTAACTGAAGTTTAACCACGGGTAGCGGTTAACGTGTTTGGCTTAAATACCAGGGTCGCTATAGCTACTAGTTGATGATAAGGTAATGACCTTGATCTTTTGTTTGTCCTTGATATTTTCTTCATAACGATAACAGGTATGTCGTAAAGTGAAGATGGTCAGATCATTTGACCATATAACGGACTATGGGCAATATTAAAAGATTTCACAGATGAATGACATTGTTAAACAATTTTGAGCAGTGATAGCTGATAAATATTACTTTGATAGGTTAGAAATAAATAGGTAAAATGGGGATTTTTTTTAAAACGGGGCGCAGGTTATGCAAAACGACACCTCGAAAATTGTGTTAATCTGGAATTGCCCATACCCACTGGTTGTAACTTTACTCCGCGTTCAGTGATAGCCTAGTGAAGAATATAAGAAGTGATAGCCTAGTGGTGTGACCAATTCATTGGTCTAGAGTTCGAACCTAAGGCACGCACCTGTGACTTTTCAGATTCATGTGCGTATTGTAAAATTATCACTTGCTTAAAAAACGGTGAAGGAAAACATCATGAGGTAACCGGCCTGCCTGAGAGATATTTCTCGACGGCATGTGAAGCCAAGTCAGAGGCCCATTGGGGGCTTTAAAACTCTGGCACCAGGTTAGTCACTAACCACACGAAAAGAAGAAGAATGAATGAATGATTGAATGAAGCCACGTGAGTGTATCATCTTACCCTTTAATAGTAAAATGATGCAGTCCCGTGACTAAACTATACACTTCCAGAATCGGGATTACTGCTTGATTTCGAATGTCATACGATGGCTAATTTTTAGTTCCATAGCATCGATGTACCACAATTTCGAATAGCCATTAGATCGAGCCTCCGTTTCGCCGAAAAGTCATTGCAACGACAGTCTTATCCGTCGAACGTCTATTGGATCGACGTGCCAGTAAGTCGAAAGCTATTTTACATAAAATTTTCAAGAAGAGTAAAAGAAGGAATGTAAAATGGGATAAAAAAACAAACCAGCAGGGTTTATTCAACATTTACAACATGTAAAAAAACCCTGTCCGGTCCATGAGGGTATTGTTTGTTAGGTACCATAATGAGAGTAAGTACCTATATTAACGTGGGAATTTTCAGAAAAAAACCCAAAAAATTTTTTCAATGGGCATATTACCGTTATATTACATAGGGCGCGGGCGGCCGTCGTGTTTAACTTATGACCACTGTTGCAATTTTTTTATGGATTTTGGGGTAATTTTGGTACTGAAAATGTGAATTGGAAATGGCAATAACTTTTTTTTACAATTCCATATAACGCGCAATGTAATATAGGGGTAAAACGTCCCATAAAAAAAAATAAGGGTTACATGTTCTAAATGTTGATTAAACCCTGCTGGTTAGTTTTTTATCCCATTTTACATTCCTTCTTTTACTCTTCTTGAAAATTTTATGGAAGTAGAATAGCTTTCGACTTACTGGCACGTCGATCCAATAGACATTCGACGGATAGGACTATCGTTGCAATGACTTTTCGGCGAAACGGACGCTCGATCTAATGGCTATTCGAAATTGTGGTACATCGATGCTAAGGAATTTCGGCAATTCGGACGTTCGATCTGATGACTTCGGGGAATTAGCCATCGGGCATATGACATTCGAAATCAAGCAGTAATATTACCCTCCAGAATCACTTGTAATCTTACAATATCATTAGCAAATACACAAGTTTCACAAAGAATAACGGCTGTCGTCAGTAATAAAGAATAATGACGTAGCAATTGCTTTAATTGTCCTGGATGAACTGATTGAGACAATTTTGCAACTAGCGATAGCAATTGACCTCATAACAGTGTTCCTATTACGTGTCACACTTATATTGAATGGCTTCTACAAGGTTTGATGGTAATTTCGTTGCTTGTTATTTGTTTGGATTGGGGTCGTCCAAATGTATTCGCGAAAAGCTTGCGAAAAGAGGTGTTTCGTCCTATGTTATAGACGCTAATTTTTCTTCGTGGCGAATCATTCTTATCTAATATTATAAAGAAGTAACATTGTTTGATTGCCTCGTTGGTCTAGTGGTTGCAAGCGCTACTTCTGAGCATGAGGACTTGAGTTCGAGTCGCAGGTTGAGCAAAGTGTTGTAAGGTTTTTTTATCTGAAATTTCTCAGTAGCAACCCGGAATCTGAACTTGTGCCCGGTTGATGGCAACATCTCTTTGCTCTCGCCCCTTATTAGATGGGACTTAAACATAACTGGCGAAATGTGGGTCGATTAATTATTGGTACATATCTGCCCAACCCTTCGGCGAAACAAGGCGTGACTAAATATCATTATTTCACCAAAAGCCTTCAACAATATTCTTAATACTAAAAACATAAAAGACTTAATTAATACAAAGATTAATATTTAGTTACTCCGACTCCTAAACTAGGTGTTAGTTCCTGTGATAGAAAGATAAACTATTGCCGAGTGCTATAAGAAATGTGTCATGGTATATTCGACTTCCAAGCGAACAAAGTCGCGGGTAGAAGCTAGTTTTCTAAAGTTAATGTTATAAAGAGAAAATAATTGATTGTTCGTATGTTTCTTTGTTACGCTTTCACGTTACCACATACACTAAAGGCATAGACAAGTAACTGATGTTAAGTCGGGTGCAGACACGCGGGCTACGAGTACATATTTTTTATTTACATTTATTATTAAATGTTGCAGCATCGTGCTGAGATAGGAGCCTTTTCGCCTCGCACAGGACTTTCTGCTTTTATTTTTGTTTTTTTTTCTATTTATGTTCCAGTGAGTGTGTAGTAGTAATAGTTTAATTTGAGATCTCCTGTGCTTGTCTCAATAAATACTTTTTCTTTCTTTCTTTCTTTCTTTTAAAATGGTTCAACTGATTTGGATGAAATTTGGCACATGGGTAGACCGTGACATGGGTTAGCACATAGGATACTTTTTATCCAAATTTATCCCGATATTCTCACGTGATCGAGACTTATGCGGGTGAAACCGCGGGGCGCAGCTATTTTTTATAAAATTGGATGGTGTGAGATACTAAGTGGTGAATATTTATTTATATTTTTTTGCAATAAACTCACATGTTCCTATGTAAAAGAATGATTCTCTATTACTTCTTTTACCATTTCAGCTAATGGCGTGGAAACTAGTCCCTAGGTCAGAAAAGGTCGAACCAGGGCTAGGCCCTTGAAACGTCTGGCTTACCAACCCACGCCGGACAGTCTCAAGTTACGTACAGACATTTTTAACATAACCCCTATTTTTCATATCACACGCGTATATTTACATCAACAAGTTACATCACAACATTATTAAGATTCATATTACGTGACAAAATGAGGAGCTCGAGGAAGTAATTACAGCCGCACGGGTCGATCCATCAGGTTAAGCTACGCTTGCCGGAGTTGGTCCATGGATGGGTGACCATCTTTACATACCGAGACTACTCCGTGCCTCTTGGTCCCGGCTGTCATTCGTGGAGCTTTGACAGTTACGGGTCGTCAGAGGCCCGAAAGTCTGGCAACCAGTCTTACCAAGGGGTATAGTATTACCCAGTTACTGGGTTGTCGAGGTCAGATATTCAGTCGCTCCATGTAAAATAGTGGTATTCAGCTGCATCCGGTTAGACTGGAAGCCGACCCCAACATATTTAGGAAAAGGCTTGGCAGATTGATTACGTGACAAAATTAATACTTGAAAAAAAACGGACTCACGTAAAATCGCTTCCGTTCTACCCATATCAGATATTGAGGATTTGCTTAGACGTGCAAAGTCACATAAAATAAGGCTTAGAGGTATTAGCCGGGTTCTATAGCTTATCACTTGCGAATTTGCAGAGTAATCCGTAAAGCAATCGATTCCAATATAAGTGGTTTCAACTTATCGTTCAAGGTGAAAGAAATGCGACATGATTAAAATTTGAACGGTACCAAAATATGAACGAAACACAATCGCAGACATCATCGCTCCAAGTAAGAAAAGTGTTTTGACTTCATGTCATGTTCATTCCCTAAAATAGGGTTCAACTCAAAGCTGCAATGGCTCTTTCTTCAAATGGCCGTTCCAGCCCAGACACCCTGCATTGTAATACTCACCCAATATCTTAAAAATATTGGGGTTTATTTATAAACGTTGCTTAAAGTTAAGTAATGATTAGCGACTGTTTAACTAAGCAACGTTTATGAATAAGCCCCAAAATGTTTGGACTTTACAAGGACCTCTGATTCGGCATTTCTTCCCAGGGATCAGTCAGCCAGGTAATGCCGGCGTCATCTAGTTTTAAAATATTGATCAATAAAAATGCTTAGTACCAGCCTGTTACTATCCCACTGCAGGGCAAAGGCAATAGGCCTTTGCCCTGCAGTGGGATAGTAGAGTCTCATACAGAGAAGGCACGAGCATTGATGACCACGCTTGCGTAAGACGAGTTGGCAATTTCAGACTTATATTAACTATTAGTCCAGGGTTTCTCACGATGTTTTTCCTTCACCGATGTCAGTAACGTCCAAGACAAACTCAGATAATACATAGGAATTGAAAAAGTCACATTGGTACTTGCCTGAATTTGAACCCACAACCTCGTACATGAGAGGCGAGGCGAGGCCTTAACCACTGGGCCATCACGACATATGAAACTTCATACCATAGGTATATTAAATCTTTGTGTACTTATCACAGTTTCAAATTTTTTACAAAAGCGTATTTTACCCTTTTTTTCTCCCAATAAAAGCTTGTAAAAATAAACATATTTACATCATTTCATTTCATACTCTGTCGTTGGTCTAGTGGTAGCAAGCGCGACTTCTGAGCGTGAGGTCCTTTTTTTTTTTTTTGGGTGGGAAATCATCAAAATAAATGACTCCTCCCGCTCTGGGCGGAGCGAGAGGGAGTGTCAGACTTTTACTGACTAAAACCCACCCGTGTTCCTTCCGTTGCCTGTGTTCCTGTGAGGTCCTGGGTTCGATTTCCAGCTTGGGCAAAGTGTTTTGGGTTTTTCCATCAGGAATTTCTCAGTTTCAGCTTGGAGTTTGAATTCGTACCCAATTGATGGCAATAGGCTCGCCTCCTTTTACACTTAAACATAACTGGCGAAATTTGGGTATACTATAGGTACCTACACCTCTGCCTAGCCCTTCGGGAAATACGTGTTGTTATTTTTATTTTATTTTATTCTATTCGGGAAACTTACAGCTAACTTACAGTTTTCTTAAACAATATAAAGACCAAAACCACAAAGTGAAAAATTACTTTAATTTCGAAAGTCTCAGACTTCCGAAATTAAAGTTATTTTTCACTATGTGGTGTTTTTTTTTTGGAAGTCGGTTGTGGTTTTTTTGTAAAAAGTATATTTTTCACTTTTTAGTTGTGGTACTTACCTCACACAAATTCGAATACCACTACCTGCTATGTAAATAACAGTGACAGGAAGTTATCATCTACTTAAACAAAGTGTGAAAAATACGTAATATTGAAGCTTACTCAAAAACTATACAAGAGAAATCAGCGGACAAATATTAAAAAAAAACATACAAAAATACGCTACGAACATAGAACCTCCTCCTTTTTGGAAGTCGGTTAGTAAAATTGAAGGCTATTTGCAAGTTTCCACTGATAAATATGTTATACGTTACGTTTGTTGGTTATTTGTAGTGTAATAAAACGTAGCATTTGTTCGTGTAGAAAAGTGTCGCCCCATGGGTTAGCTACGATATAAAGCAGTGGTCATAAATAAATCCCCCTTGACAGTAAGTAGCTAGCCTTTGGGTGGGGCCACTAAATAAACCAACAACGTTGACCTTTTCCTACTCCGATTTTCTATAACCTTGTCTGATTTCAGTAGAACCCAACAGGAGGCTTTCTGACTGTCAATACAATACAAATACAAAAAATATTTATTGACATAAAACAAGTTGACAACTAATGATAGAATTCTCTGACTCCTGCGCTAGTTATAACTGTGTTGCAGCCAGTGTCCTCTCTTAATAATAAGACACAAATTGTGTTGTTTTATGGAAAGAATGTACGTTTTTATAATTCCTATCGGGACGATATTATCGTGGATATCCACGACCACGTCCATAAAGTGTATGGAAATACTGGCGCGTTATAACGTTACCATCTTCTATACATATACGTATATTTCACATTAGTGTTATCGTGATGGTCCGTGGACGTCCACAATAATATTGTCATGTAAGATATTATAAAAGCAAACATTGAAGTCTGAGGCTAAGAACTCACAGAGCGGTGTTCAGTCGCATCTGCCGCGGTGGCGGGTGCAGCGGGACCCGCAAACAATGGCGCATCTACATTTCCATGTCCTACGTGTTCGTACTAGTGTTTGCGGTCCTGCCACTGCTGCGGGCGCAGGTTAAAATCGCTCCGTGAGTTCTTAGCCTCATACGAGAATCGGGAGTCGCGAGCCGACTTCCGGCCACCGTAGGCGCGGGCTTGCGGACAGTGAGCAATGGGTAGCTCGCCGTCCGATAAGGACCAGGCCCGGGTCGACGGCGCGTTGTGTTCCACGCGCGCCTCAAAGTGATGTCAGCACCAACTGACGGGGTCCGTAAGGGCCAATGCCTGCCAGGGTTGCTAGTTTGTCCGAAAGGGATATCGCGGCCCCGGCACACAGGCAACGGAAGGAACACGGGTGGATTTTAGTCAGTAAAAGTCTGACACACCCTCTCGCTCCACCCAGAGCGGGAGAAGTCATTTGATGACTTCGCAACCTCAAAAAAAAAAAAGCCTCATACGAGAAAAAGGGAGAGAAGTAATACCACATGCATGTTATTTGAACAAGTGTTAATATAAGTACCTACTCAATGGCGAAAAATATCACTAGTGCTGCAAATATTGCGAGAAAAAGCTTCACTATAAAATATATTTCACAAGGAATTTCAAAGCACCTCGTCGTATACAATTCTACTGAAGTTTCTAAGCTGACGTGGGGCACAATATTGAAAGAAAAAGTTAAAGAAAAGGACATCAGTATGGAGGAAGAAACTTGGGAAGTCGCTTCACACGTTTCTGTTGGCAGCGACAAACCCACTTTATTGAAACGTCCGAGTCGAGTAAATACGAGTTATTTCTTGGTATATTTATTTAATTTAAAACTAGTACCTGGGCGACGGAGCTCTGCTCTGGTGAAAATAGAGAATGCTCATTTAATTTTATAGGATAGTTCATACTAATTCCATGTATAGTACATATTAATTCCATGCTGCCATGATAGTAGGTATTTACTAATTCCATGCTGCCATGATAGTAGGTTCTTACTAATTCCATGCTGCCATGTCAATATTCTACTTAAGGTAGCCATCTTACACGGTGGAGCACACGGTGGAGGTCTGCCCGGCTTGGGCGGGGCACCGCCGTGTCCTTGTGGAGGGGATCGGTGGCAGTGATCTCTCGCGTCCGGCCCTGGTTCAGTCCATGGTACGGAGCGAGAGGGCATGGGAGGCCATCACTTCCTACTGCGATGCAGTAATGCTCGCGAAGGAGGAGGTGGAACGCGTGAGGGAGAGGCAAATTTCGCGCCCACACGCCCCTAGCCGCCGCAGGAGACGCCCTGGGCGTCGGGAATCTCCAACTAACAGGGTCCGCTAGGACCAATGCCTGCCGGGGTCGCGGGAAGTCCGAAAGGGATACCATGGCCCCTGGCAACGTACAGGCAACTGAAGGAACACGGGTGGGTTTTACCCAGTAAGTGTCTGACACGCCCAGAGCGGGAGAAAAAAAAAGAAGTTTAATCCTAACTAAAATAATAATATACAAACTAGCTTTCGCATTTATTACTTTATAAATGCGAAAGTTACTTTGTTATGCTTTCAAGTTAAAACGGCTGATCGGATTTGGATGAAAATTGGCACCTGGGTATCCCGATAGAATACCGACTAAAATCAATTAAATTTTTCGTAAAATTGACGTTCATAGTTGCCATTTATGTGCCTAATTGAAAAAAATGTTTGACTTTGATAGTACGTTCCCGTGGGATAATTTCCGACCTCCACGCGGCCGAAGCCGCGGGCAAAAGCTAGTATTACAATAAATGGAGAAGCTAATAGGTACGGTAACTTAGATTAGCATCGGCAAAATTCGTAAAACCGATTACCATCTGAACTGAGTGCGCCTTCAAAATCACCAATATTTATTACTGCTTTAGGTGAAAATGATCTTTACGCAAACGCAATAACTTGTGAAGTCATATAACCAAATACATTCGTAAAAATTAAATGAATAAATGCAAATTTTCAAACTAAGTTGTGTCGTACTATACCTACATATAAATTTTCAGTAATATTGTGGTTTTTTCCCGTGAATTTTTCCCTTTAAAACGATTTAATTCCGAAACCAGAAACGATAAATTTAAAATAAAGTTCTGTCCGTTGAAAATCTTAAGCTTCGAAAGACAATCCGTGTCACGAACTTTCATCAATGATCGTTTAAATTGAAAAAGTTCCAAAGGTTTGAATTTTTTATTTATCTTAACCGTTTACCTTTTGTTGAAACCGACTTCCCTCTTAATCGAATACGCGGAACTAGAGTTGAAATATCTCCGTTGCTGAAGGGGAAATATTACGGACGTTCCTATTTCCTTGACGGAGATATTTATTTAATTAAAAAGAAAACTTTTCCTTGAAAAAATCGAATGATGAAAATATGCTTAACATTTTCACTGTAGAAACATCTCAAAAAGCTGCCGATTTTCCTTTGTAAAGAAAGGCAATTTTTTTTGTGCTAAATACTGGCAGGTAAATTAATTTTATGACACTCTTTTGACACTACGTCAATTTGCCGTGTTATCGCCAAATCATACGACAAAAAAAAATAAAGAAAAAAAGACGTGTGGCACTCCGAGACTGCCGCGGTAAAGCTATTGCATAGCATTTTTTATCAACTTATGCAATTTGTGTCACAGTGATGCCCGCGCATCTTAAAATTTCACTCTATGGGGGGTTAGGTTATTTTCGTTACGGAATTTCTGGATTCGGTCTCCACGCTCAAGGCCCGCGATAGAAGCTATGCAATAGCTTAAAAATTGTTTATTCTGCACAAACAAAACGCAGATTACAACAAAATGACATAAAATACACACATACAAAGTAGAAACAAAATAACAACTGAAAAACAACAACAACAGACATAAAAAAAACTGCAAAAAAAAAAGTTTATGTTCATGTTTAACTGTGAATTGAATATACCTACGGTCAATTCAAGTTAGTTGTCACTTTGCTTAATAATGAATTCCCTGACTTAACATCAGTGAAATAGCACAAACAATTAAGACTATGATTTAATTATGGAAGATAAGTCCGTCAATCGAAAGTAACTGTAAAACAGAACTCCTCATTGGACAATATCTGCGTTACGACACAGTCCAGACAAGTACAAAGCTATCTCAAGAAAAATATAACTATCAGTGTACCGAACCGAACAAAACCTGTTCCTCGAATGCCTCTGAAGATTGACGCCATTGTAATAAAATCCAGATAGCATTTTCAGTGTCAGCGTTCTGAGTTTTCCAACTGTCACTTCCACCACTCGACCGTCTGAATGAACGCTATGAATTTTTACATAACCTAATCTAAAAATGCTTCCTGACAGTAAAGAGCTCATGGAAATTAATTCACCCTTTTTCGAGATGACCTGCACACACACACGCAAAAGAGCGCGTCCCGCAAACTTTATTTTTAGACAAATTGGAACTAACGAATCGATCGATTTTGTCGTAAAATCTCTACCGACGCAAGAATTTTACTCGCTTACTGAAACTATCTTATTATGGGAACGGAATTTGTGAATTAAAATGCCAAAATGTTCGTGACATTGTTGACTTAGTCTCATAACTTTCTGAAATTATGAAGCGAAAAATGCAACGATTTTTCTACTGAAAATGGGAATAATACATCAAAGGAATACTTACTTATTTTTTAAGTTTTATAGGATATACTCTGACGATGTGGGTAAATCGAGGATGAATCGGTGTGCGTGAATTCTGTTTCGAGTCGGCAGTTTATCTAAGTTCGGAAGGTCCGATAAAGGTGTTGAAAGAATATTAGATTACTAGCTTTTACCCGCGGCTTAGCTTGCGTGGAAGTCGGAAACTATCCCATGGAAACGTACAACCGGAATAAAAAGGATCCTATGTGTTAATCCAAGTTATAAACTATCTGTCTGCCTCTTCCAAATCCTATTAGTATCATAACATAATGATTTAATACTATCGTGAATTCATGCATGCCTAGTACTTTTTGTTAGGTTACTGCTCATCACAAATTGTGCCAACGATGAATGAAATACTATCTTGAATTCATCTAAGCCTAGTACTTTTTGTGCCAAGTTTCAAGTTTATTAACTCAACAACGCATATGATTTTTCTTACAAACGAAATCCCCCCTTTTAGCCACTTTAAAGCGTTGACATGTCAGTCAGTCAGTCAGTTTCTCCTTTTATATATATATAAGATAGATTGCTTTGTCTCTCTTGTTGTGGTGAATGAGGCACGTCTTTCGAACCTACCCTGACAAATTGAATACGCAGCAATTGTGTCTAGGATTAAGTTCCCTGTAATATGAACACTATGACTAACGTGACCTATTGGCTGTTTGGTTATTAAATTAACCTCGACAGCAAGATTATGTTCCAGTCAATTTATAGGTATACCTTGGTACACTTTGAATGTCGTATAAGTACCCAACTTTACCATAACATAATTTTCCTTATTATGAAACGCAGTGAAATAAATCTATCTAAAGCTGAATAGTTCGTTCGTTTGAAAGAAAGAAAATACATTTATTTAGCACAGACTGAAACACAACATATTGTACTACTAGTAAAAATCAAATAAAAAAAAGAAAACAAATAAAAAGTGTAAGGTGCGTTGTTTGAACGCGCAAATCTTTGGAACTGCCAGTCGTAATTGAAAAAATATTTTTTCAATTGAAAGCCCAATTTTCGAGGAAGCTTATATGCAATTAAACATTTCGCTACGACCCTAAGGAGCCGAGCATATAAGTCCGAAATAACGCTAAGCAAAACGAAGTAAAAGCGCCGGCGGCGGGCCATGCGACGCGACGCAGCAGGCCGGGCAAAGGGACAGAGTTATATAAAAATGTGGCTGTTGTTTTGGTATATTGTGTATCTTATTTATATTTATATATACTTTATTGTACATCAGATTATACATTACAAAAAGAAAAAGTTATACACTACAAAATATACAGTGGGTGGCCTTATCGCTTACTGCGATCTCTTCAAAGCAACCTGGGAATGGACAGTGACTTTCTGGACATAAAATGCGAACATCTTGCGAACAAAGTCGTGGGCAGAAGCTAGTCAGAAATAAACTTTTCTGTTTATTTATTGCACGCCTCATAACACCAAGCGTTTGAGGTAGTACGTTACCCTCAACTTGCCAAAAACAAGTACTGTCTCGAACTTTGATTGTATGAGTACACCGATATGTAGAAAAACTATCCTTTTAACACAATTATAATAACAAATTAACATTTATTGCGTATTATATAAAGAAAAAACTGATTGAAAAAAAAAACATGGACATCCGTGTGTCTGTACGTATGGATCCCATGTGTGGTCACAATAACGTCTGAAATACTCCTCATCTCCAGAGATTTTTTTGGAACTTTAAAATTTCGCAAATAGGCACTTTTTTAACAAAAATCATGTGTATAAATTGTAATTAACGTTTCGTATGCCACAAAGATTGTCGATGTATTAACATGCTCCTGAAATTAAAAACTTTGCCTAAAGCTGAATATTCTTTGAGCATCACCCTTTGAAAGTAACATGTCATTTGAATATGCAAATCCAAGTTTAGTTTAATTTCGTCCAACCATCTGCGACCGTTGGTACCTTAACATTACGACTCGTTACATAATGAAACGGGACTAGGCTTAGGAAACGTAATCTACTTTTCGTAATTAAAACTAGTACAAGTGTAGCTACAGCCTTACCCAGAAGATTAAACGACACTATGTTTATTCGTTTAGTACTTTACGAACTTAAGTTGATCCGGCCTTGACATTTTATTAACTTTAAAATATGTATAAATTTTCTTTCACTTGTATCCTTACTTATTATAAAACAAAGTCCCACGCCACGTCTGTCTGTTTGTCTGAACGCGATAAACACAAAACTACTGAACGGATTTTCAAATGGTTTTCACTAATGGACGGAGTGATTCATGAGGAAGGTTTTGGTGTATAATCTGAAATATGACGATTATTGTTGAAGATGTCGGAAAAAATCATGCCGACTGGGGGGAGCTTTACTGGCGTGCGCCGCGTAAACTGTAAAAAATACATAAGATTTATATTCTACAGTATTGTTCATCTTAAAAAGTTCAACAAAAAAGTCCAAGGTGGCATATGTCTATCTTCTAAGTAGTACCTACAACAAGGCTCAAGAAAATAGGTAGCTCGTTCAGATGTCAATGTATACGCTTTTACAATAAACTCCCAAGCCACGTACAAGATCTAAGCCTTAATAAATTCAAATCATTCATTAAACGTAAGTTGTGCCAGAAAGCGTTTTATACCATTAAAGATTACGTTGAGGACAAAAAGGCCTGGGATTAAGCAGCTCCAATTTTTATTTTTTATTTTTTATTTTTTTTACAGTCAGAAATTTGGTTTTTAATTTTTTTTTTTTTTTTTCTCATTCATTTGTACCACTATATGAATATTTACTTTGTGAAGTATAATATATACATATTTTTTTAAATATATTATTGTGAACGTGAGGACTATGTGGATCATATATTTTTTTTTTTTTTTTCTCAGTAATTATTAATGATAATCTGGCAATTTGAGTACTTTATGTGGCCTACCCAAATGTCCTTTCTTTGGTATTGTTCGTCGAGTCGTTGAACTCCTTAAGTTCTGAGTTGAGCTACACGATTACTGACAAATGCGTGCACTGACTGGACAGGTCCACTCAAATCTGTATAATACTTTCCTCAAAAGACCATTCGAGACACAAATCTACATGGTCCTTCAATGATCTGACCAAGACTATTTCTGGGTTTTATATACACATTGACATTAATGAATTTTATATATACAATGACATGAGTATTTACTTTTTAAAGTATTATATTGTTTTAATAATTGTGAATGTGAAGACTATGTGGGTCATTCCTTTTATTTTATTATTTAGTTTTTATCACGGTCTGGCAGCTTGAGTAATTTATGCGGCCTACCCAAACGTCCTTTCTTTGGTATTGTTCGTCGAATCGTTGAGCTCCTTAAACCCTGAGTTGAGCTGCACGGTCACTGACAAATGCGTGCACTGACTGGACAGGTCCTCTCAATCTGTGTGGTTCTTTCCTCAAAAGACCATCTCAGACACCAATCTACATGATCTTCACATGATCTGACCAAGATTATGTCTGGACTTTAAAAGAGACTGTGACCTCTGAGTTTGTTTCGGCCTTTCTTCTCGGAGTAGTCAGATAGGAAACGCCGACCTCATCTAGTTTAAAAAATATGATTGACGTGTAAAAGTGTTTTGTCCAAACCCACTTACAGAAATAAAATCATTTATCATTTATCATTTATAAGGATGGACCTTAACCATTATTATCTTTCAGAATTAGATAAACATTTCATTGTTATTTCCGAAGCTATTTTGACCGGTATTAAATTAATCATTATCCAATAAACTATGTTATTTAAATTAGGTATTTAATTTAGATTAAAATCAGCCTGGACATCATATCATTTCAATTAATAGTTTAAAAGATATCACAGCATAGTAGATATCAAAATTACGCGTAACAAATAATTATGGTTGACGGCAACGCGGGCGCAGCGGTAGGAGTCAATGACCTTTCCCTCGGCTATTAGTATGTAATGCCGGTAGTACGTTCCCGTGGGTTTTTTTGCATCATCCACGAGAGGTAAGCCGCGGACAAAAGCTTGTTTAAGTCTAAATCTAAAATTCTGAGCTAACCTACCTAACCTTCCTCAAGAATTAGGCTATCCAGTGCAAAAATAATTTTTCGAATCCGACTGGTAGTTCCGGAGATTAACTCCCCTACTTATAAACAAACAAACAAATCTTACCTCTTTAAAATATTATTATATTAACTATAGACATAGATTTAAGTCGCTTTTCGTGTCTGTCTGTGTGGCTGCGTTGTTCTCATAGAAATATAAATAACAGATTCTTCTTTCTTATATCTATGGTTGTTCTTTTATGTTACGAAGTTTTCATTTTGTATGCGTTGTCACCATCATTTATTAATTCCCGAAGGTTTATCCCATACTATTAAATTTGCAATATTTGTATATATTTTTAATCACGTTCTCGAAAACGGCTCTATTGATTTCGATGGAAGTTAAAATATAGAGGTTTACCGGGGCGAAAAATCGATCTAGCCAGGTCTCATATCTGGGAAAATTCGATTTCTCTATTTTCACCCGAGCAGAGCTTGATCGACCAGGTGTATAATGTATTAAACTTACATTATAATATTAAAGAAATCTCGATGTTTTGTCAGGTCGTAGAAACCATGCGAAGCAGGGACGGGTTACTAGTTTATTGATTAGACGTGTTTTACCTTCCGTATAGTTCTCAGGATTATATATAAATATAATTACTAAGACTACCATATAAATAGCAGGCAATTTTAATAATCGACTTTAAACGCAGTATTTCAATTATTCCCTCTTCAGTTTAAATTCCCACGTTAATATTCATTCAGGATGAGTAGATCAACAGCAGCTTACTCCGAGCAGAGTACATAAAATGAAGATGAGCTCGAAACTTGATAGTTCGTGCCTGAACTGACTACCTGAGTGTACAGACCTTTCGCAGGACGCTTCACTCGATAAACAATGTATAAATAAACTTTTAAATGTTCGTGAAACATTTTCTTTAACCTTTAAGACCTTTCGGGGAAACATGCCAGCTAGCTCGGCAGATAATAACGTAAATAATAATTGTCTCTTCTTGTATAGTACTACTTGAACATTTCTCAGGCACCTACTTAAGTAGATACCTAAAATATGTAGAATACTGTTACTTTGTATAAATGTCGACCATGGCGACCCATCTCGGCGGAGACCAGCGTTCGGCGCGGGAGATATTATAGTGCACAAGTGTGTGTGTACTCTCTCTCTGTTGCCCTCTTATTACTCACTTTACCAGTCAAAGCAAGGACGTTAATAAAATATTTATAAAAGATAAAGATCATTACTAAATATTTATCATTACCTTTTTTTGAAAAAAAAAATATCTCTCGTTACGTTATTACAGTATAAATACCTTTAAAATACGATGTTTAAATAATATGTACCCCAGCCCGTTTCGATCTTTAAAAGTCCTGAACAACCCCCTAAAAACAGTGGGTAATAATATTATCAGCGTTTTTCCATGATCATTAATTACGTACCTGAATATTTTGTAAGTTAATTTATCAATCATTCAATGAAAAGAAACCTCACCAGCGCTGTAATAAAAATTCTGATCACATTTTCCACCAAGTTGGTGTATCTAAATGATAATGTTCATACGAATGCCTAAAAAGCAGTACATCCATCTTAATTATTCATGGGGAAGGTATCGATCCATTTCGCCCGCCATCTGCTAACTGCCGCCCGTCTCCCAAGTCTTTCCTAAGACAGAGCGCACATCCGAGTCAAACACAGAAAATGTTTGTCGCGAGTTTGTGCGTCATGGTTTCATAGAGCAATAGTTTGACTGACAGATACAATTTTGTTGGTTTACGATGGAACAATTTTATCTACCGAACAAGTTTTTTTTGTGAAGATTTAGTGCCTAAAGACAGTATTTGCTCATAGCATAACATAGTCCAAAACATAGTGTATTGTAAACAAACTGTTTGGTTTGTTGTAAACAGAAGTTTCGTTTGGCCAAATATCAGTTTCACCAGGCCAATTAAAACAGTTTCGTCGATCGTCTGGTCAAAAAAAAATAGTTTTGTCATAAGTGTACAACTCCTAAAGTATTCACAGAAATATTATGGTGTAACGAAGATAGTATTATTCTAAAAACCATACTATTACGAAAAATATATTTTCTCAAAGTTCCAACGGTTTTTTACGAGAAAATCAATTTTGAATGTTGCGTATGTGTAAGGTATTTATGTTTGTGCCTGTACGCCCCATCATTGTTTTAATAAAGAGATAGTCTGCCTTGTCTCAAGTCTGCGCAATGCCTTACGACTCCTTGCCAACTCCGTAGCAACATTATTTTGTTATCTAATCCAGTCTTGGCTATTGTGGCTCTGATACAGGTATTATCTATCCTTTTGTTATATTCTTTCTAATTTCGTATAGATCTAACTAACCGGTTCGGATTTACTTTTGTATTGTATCGTGAAGAATGTATACTGTAAAGCTAATTTATAAAGACAATAACCTCGTATTTAATTGGGTTAATTTTAATTGTAAGGTAAATCGGAAAATTAATGCTTTAATATAAAGTACCTGGGCGACCGAGCTCTGCTCTGGTGAAAATAGAGAATGCTCATTTAATTCCATGTTGTGGGTACTTATTAATTCAATCCTGCCATGTCATGTCATTCTAAGCCAGTAGCCATCTTGTTCTAAACTTTGGGCTACCGAGCTCTGTTGGGGTGAAATTACGGAGAAACGAAGTTTCCCAGATATGAGACCTAGCTACATTGATTTACGCTCCCGTAAACCCCTATATTGCAACTTTCATAGAAATACATAGTTAGAGCCGTTTTCGAGAACGTGATTAGTAATTACAGCAATACGCTGCTAACTAAACCTCTTCGCATGGAAAAAGGTCGTGCCTGTTTTATTTATAAAATATTATTACTATTGGGGATTCCTCGAGGTAATATAAATAAAATAGCGGACTGTAATTATAGGGTTTGGTTCGTATATTGGACGTCAGAACGCGCGCCTCTTGGTCCCTGATACTCTAGTGAGTCGTAGTCCAGGTCAGCGGCAGTTTTTTTAATTCGGTTTTGAGAAGCAGAAATAAAAAAGATTCGTTTTTTTTTCATATATATACAAATATTGCTCGTTTAGTAGTGTAGGATGTTAAGTTTTTTAGTAAATTCATTCAAATGTTTTCGTTGCATATTTTAAAATTTCATCCGTTTCAAAATATTTGCCAAATAGCATTCGATTAACAAAAGCAATGTTCTCGAATATCCAATTGATCACAATAATTAAAGTATCTACAGACTTTTGACTTCTTAAAAGTATCTATCTAGGTATAATAAATATCAAAGACCAAAGCCATCAATCAGAAAGTCAAACAAAAAACTAATTTAATTACAACTAGAACCCAGCATAAAGCCCCTTTGTATTTCAGAAAATCTATTTGTTTACATCGAATTAATTGTATTCCAGCGAGTTTTGAAATTATTTTGACCGAAACAAGGTAATTATAATACTATTCAGTGTTATTGAGATTGAAAACCTAATGTAGAACCCAAAAATAAGTCATTAGTGAAGAAAATTACACCGCCTTTATTTTATCACTAGCTGCTTCACACGCGAAGCTTTTTCAAAAAAATAAAAGTAGCGTAACTTATTCCTTATAACATCAGCTATCTGCCAATGAATGTCAAAATCGGTCCAGCCGTTTCCGAGATTAGCTGGAGCAAACAAACAGACAGACAATTGTTATTTTTTTATACTTTCATGTATACGAGTATGCATTTTGTAAAAAACTTTTATTTTGACATTACAAACAGACGCTTCAATTTTATTTCTTTGTATACATATCTATATCGTATATGTATAGATTCCTTGAGAGAAATACCTAGATTCCTTAATAACGTTCTGATAGAATGAAACCTGGGCAAAATTATTTATTATCAAACAAAACCGTATACTAGTCTCTGTCCTACATTAATGTAAGAAAAAAATAACTAAACTGCTACAAAGATCTGTCGGCGCTTGAATGTGATTTACAGGGGGCGTTTTTATATTTTACTTTGCGAAATTGTATTGAAATACCGGCCATAATCGTGGTCCGAAACTGCGTTTCGGACCACGAAAGACAAAATCAAACTAAACATTGTAGTTGAAAAACGTATTCTCCCATATATCGATATACGCCACGGTCAATTCTCCAACTGCAAATGTAAGTTTGTAATCGATCGAATGATAAAACTGCAAATTAACAATTTTCGGACTTTTTCCTTTACTTGTGCTGTGAGACATTGCCTCTTGCCAAATTTCATGATTCGAGGTCAACGGGTAGTAGACCTTTTAGGTTTTGATTTATTTGCGAGTATCAAAATAAATAGCGTAAATGGCCGTACTTTTTGATTGCCTTGACTTAGAAGCTTGATTTTTTTAGAGCTCCAAGGAACCGTAGATCTACGTATTTGATGTTAATTTCAACTAGACAATTCCCCGCGTACTTGAGAAAAAGGGTCTTGACAGACTGACAGACATACAGACGGACAACGAAGTGATTCTATAAAGGTTCCGTTTTTTCCTTTTGAGGTACGGAACCCTAAAAAACAAGATGGCGGCTTTAGTTACCATTTTAGCTATTGTAGCGCTATACATAAATGTCTATAATATCTAGGGATGAGTACAAAATAAAGTACTTTCAAAGATCTAAAAGGATTCTACTCGTGTGGTGTGAAGCCGATATGACCGACATCGGTATAGCCGGCCCCGGGGACCCACTGAACTCGTAAACTTTTACACCCCACCCTCTAACCGGGAAAATTTTAATAGAATTCAAATACCGATTGATGTAGTAAATAGCGGAATTCATTTGAGAAATTTATATTAAACTATGAATTAATAACCGCTAGCATCATTGAGGTTCTACATTTTATGTTGCCGTTCAGATCACATTGACCTTATTGACAATGTCCACTTTAACATATTAAGAGCGTTCATTCAAAAAGTTGGCAACGCCGCAAATATCTGTTAAATATTTACCTGTGATTTGACAATATTACTGTATGGAAATAAGAAATATCACTAACTAGTGAACTAGAATATCAATAATTTATTGCAATTATAACACTGAATTTGATGTTGTAACCGTTTTAGGTGTAAAAAACGTATTTGGAAAGTTTCCAAATACTTTTTTACATCTTAAACTAAATATTCGGTGTTACGAAATTAATGATTGCATATATATATTTTATTATCAATTCTGTCTAAGCTCCTCCAAAAACTACTAAACAAACGTCTGCTGGATTACCTTAGCTCACAAAATATACTTGCAAATAACCAATATGGATTCAGATCAGGCAAAAACACAGAGGATGCCGTATTAGAATTAATAGGTTCAGTAGCTCAAAATCTAAACAGCAAGGATAAATCTATAGCTATCTTCCTTGATCTTTCTAAAGTTTTGACACTGATTCTGTCCCCCTTCTACTCGGTAAACTAAAAGGATTGGTATAAGAGGCCTACCGCTTAGTTTGTTTAAGAGTTACCTTAGTGGTCGCTCACAAATCATCAGGATACATAACCACACCAGTAAGGAAGCATTCCTTACCTACGGAGTTCCGCAAAGTAGTGTCTTAGGACCAACCCTTTTCCTGGTATACATAAACGAGCTCTGTAAACTTAATCTAAGAAACTCCAAAGTAATTTATTACGCTGATGACACTGTTATCCTGGTTCGTGGCAGTAACTGGAACGAAGCTCGGCTTCAGGCAGAGACAGCCCTGCAAGTTATTATGAGATGGCTCACACAAAATTTGCTCACCCTCAACTTGGATAAAACTAGATTTATCACGTTTAGTCCAAGGAAAGCGTCACAGCCAGCCCCACCTTTCCGTCTGACAGCTCATGCGTGCCATACAATGAGGACTGCCACCTGTGGCTGTCCTGAAGTTATGCGCACGGACTCAATAAAATATCTTGGAGTCTGGGTCGACGGTGCGTTGACATGGAGTGAGCAGATCAATTCACTGGTCTCTAGGGTAAGAAAATTAATTTTCGTTTTTAAAAATCTAAGGACCTCCGCCAATTTCTCTACCCTAAGAACTGTGTACTTTGGTTTAATAACCTCTTACCCATTCTGTTTTAATGTACTGTATTTCGGCCTGGGGTGGTGCTGGTAAATGTCTTCTGCTACGTTTGGAGAGGGCTCAGAGGGCTGTCCTTAAGGTAATGGCCTTCAAACCCTATCGCTTCCCTACCAGTGAACTGTACACGCTATGGAAGCTACCTACAGTAAGGCACTCTTTTGTGCTAAGTACAGTGTTGCGGAAACACTCAAACTTGTCTTTTGACCCTGAGTTTAGAAGACAAAAACGTAGAACTGACAAAGTCTGCCCGACATCTGGTGTTAAATTGGAGATTGTCCGCCGACAGTTCATTTTCTGTAGTCCCGTGCTTTATAATAGAGTAAATAAAGTGCTTACTATTTATCCATGTACTCTCCGGGATTGCAAAAGAATGATTGATAAATGGCTTCATACTCTCACATACGAAGAATTGGAGAATTTAGTCAAACCTAATATCTAACTTTCTTCCATAGACATGCGCACCAAATACACGTAGCGTGAAGTGTGCTCGTGGGGAGGTTCCACAAGCACACTCTACACTTACACCCTACAGACACGCACGACACTCACATACAATACTCCCACATGCACAACATTAACCACTAACGTATTTTGATTTTAATTATTTTAATTTGTTACCATTTTAATTTACTACTTTTTATTTTTATTTTTACTTTTTTTTTACTATTTTAATTTTATTTTATTTTTTTACTACTTATTTTTATTATTATTATTTTTTAACCAACGGTATTTTTATTAACTGGAATTTGGAACCCTGTCGTCTCCCTCTTGGAGGTGGGCGTTAATAGCTGCGACACAGTTTTAACTAATGTAACTATTTACGTACGCAATCAATCTGAATAATGTGTTTTTGTTCCAATAAAGATTTATTATTATTTATTATTATGATTTTAGTTCACTAGTTAGCCATATTTCTTATTTCCATACAGTAATATTGCAAAATTAATCGAAAGAGCGAAATATTTGTCAGCTATTTGCGATGTTGCCCACTTTCTGACTAAACGCTCTTAAATAGATTTACTTACAAATATTTCAGCACATTAAAAAAACAATTGTTTTGTAATATCTAGTCGCACCACTGTGATAAATAGATAGATAGATAGATAGAAGATAGAATATTCTTTATTATGCACACCATATAAATTACAGAAATAAATTTAGAAATGTTACATAGGGTGACACAATGGGCGGTCTTATCACTAAAAGCGATCTTTTACAGACAACCTTTGGATGGATAAAGGGAGAAGGATAGACAATACTGCAGGTAGTCAGTGGTGTACCATTTACATACACAATAAATACGTAACGCATAAACTTAACCACATAAATATATACATATATATATACATAGATATATATAAAATAATAAAGATGAAACAAGAATAAGGAACTATATGTAATGATGACGTTTAAGGAAAGAGGAAGTGTTTTTTCACCAGAGTTTTAAAAATGGACAAAGATTGAGCACGCCTTATCGACACGGGCAAGGCATTCCATAACCGTACTGCTTGAACTGTAAAAGATTTGTCATAAAAGCTGGTGGAATGCATCGGCATCTCTAGTCTCAAGTTTCAAATATTTCGTTGTGACTAACAGCCGCCCAAAATCATGAAGTAGGTAGAGAAAATAGGCAGATACGAAAAAATTCGTCTAATCTCGTGAAAAATGTGCACGATATTTCTTTTTAGCACGACCAATACCTACGTTATAATAATATCAAAAATTGCAAAATAAGATCAGACCGAAATACTTTCGTGTTTGTTATTTTTCATACCGAGTAGAGATTTTAATATAGAAGGGTATTATACTGTATTGACGATTCTTAAAATATGATGTCTTCTAACCAGTTGCCGCTGAAATATTCCTCGGGGATGAATACCAGTACCTTTATGACGCAACCTTTTCAATCTTTTTTGCCCTTTTCGCGTTATTTTTATCCAGTTATTTTAATATTATCTACCAAACTGGATTCTTTTAATGGACATCACGTAGACTGGACCAAAGAAAGGCTGGAAAAGATCATGTACCTAAATATTTTAGTAACCAATTACTAGAAGTTTCTTGGAATAAGTTTTATTTTACTAAATTAGAGAGGACAGAATGGAACGACTTGTTGATTGATTGAAAGCTAGGATCGTCAACTTAATTCTTGAGGACCCACGTGATTTGTTTTCATAAAAACATGTATCGTTACGTTCAAGAAGTCTTGTTGTAACTTTCCTGAAGCTTGAATTTCTAATGTCATAACATGAAAAGTAAGATAAACCTGTAAATTGATTAGCTGTTTTCTGTTTTACTTTTATTCGCAGTATTGCGAGTGATTTATTTTACACTCGCGAACTACGATTCTCACCGTATCACATGGAGTTATGTGGGTGAGTATTACACGTGTCGTCATGTTATTACGAGGTGCCGCCGCCGCGCCGTGCCCCCGTGCCCCGTAGCGTTCCCGCGGCCATTATCAAATATTTGCCGCTGAACTTGAGTATTTCATTTATGTAGTCTGATATTCAGAGAAACGTGTTAGTAGCAAATAAAACAAGGATATATTTAATGATAAGTATATAGAATAAATTTATATTCTATACCCGTTTTACGTTTACCTTTATTTCAGCCGTTTTGAACGTTTCGATCGGCGCAGAATTCTTGGAAAAACATGTTTTCTTCCTTCGAAATCAAATTTCGGCAAATAAATTGAAGGAAAAGAAATTTTCTTCAAATAACATGTGATTCCCGTGACCTTCCCGTAACGGGACCGGGATGTTTTAAACAAACAGGATTTGCCCAATAAAAACCAACGTGAAAAGCGCCTAACTACGTGTTTCCTGGACGGCGTCCAAAAGAATTTATTCAGGTTGTGTCCTAAAACTGTGGCTGTAAATGGCAATGGTGTTGCCACGTGACACGATGGGACAGTAAAAGATAAGAGAGGGTAGGTACAGTCAACCTCAAAAAGATATAAACATCGACAAGAATTTCGATTTTGCACAATCTTTGTTCGATAGTATTGTACACACAAAACATATTACATATTAATCACCTGGCGACCCTTTTCCCAACTATGTTGGGGTTGGCTTCCAGTCTAACTGGCTGCAGCTGAATACCAGTAGGTATTTCACATAGAGCGACTGCCTATCTGACCTCCACAACCCAGTTACTGGGTAATACGATACCCCTTGGTAAGACGTGTTGTGTTGTTGACTTTAAAAAACATATTACATATCAGGGACTTAATTATAGCTACACATTGATACAGTATTATGAAACACAAATTGTAGACAATGAAATGAATTCTTTAGGATGTATACACATTTTGAAGCTGACTGTACCATGGAGAGTCTTTCCTCGTTGTCTTGTAGGCTCTTGTCGTTCGGCATAAGGTTCTCATTACATGCTCGTTTGCCGGAATTTCCTGACTAATTTTTGGTGTCCCGACTTTTATTTGTAAGTTTGTTCTGTTGATTTTTAGAGTTCCATACCCGGAGGGTGCCAAGCGGAACCCTATTACTAAGCCTCCGCTGTCCGTCTGTCGGTAAGCGAGCTGTATCTCATGAACCGTAATAGGTAGACAGTTCAACATTTTCACAGATTGTGTCTGACTATTGCCGCTATAACAAATAATAATAAAAGTTAAATAAAGTAAATAATTAAGGTCCCAAGACACGTGTTGTTTTCGGCGAGCTTTTGCTCGATTTTACGACTCCAACTCGCAATTGGCCGGTTTTCTGTCACGACATTTCTTAAAATGGTTTACAACGCTATGCTCGAACCCAGATCGATAATTTTCATGATTTAAATGACGCTAAAATAGCGGTTTTTCTATAAAGGACCCTGTAAGAAATCGACACGTCTTTCACCGACGATTGACTTGTTACGAAACCGGACCCGACGTGTTGACACGTCAAGCGTCGAGAACAGAGTGAGCGGGATGGTAGATATTTTTATGGACCAGTTTGAAAATAAATACATTGTTGAACAGCCTCAAATTTTATATTATTACCGTTATGTTGACGACATAATTATGTGTTGGACCGGTACAATGCGCCAAATCGATGTTTTTGTTAATAAAATTAATAGTTTGCATTATAAAATTAAATTTTAATTAGAATTAGAAGTTGACAGATCCCTCAACTTTTTAGATTTAACTATTTCAAGAAAAAACAATAAACACGGTTATCAAATTTATAGAAAAGCAACATATACAAATGTTACGATTCCTGCGTCATCTTGTCATCCAATTCAACATAAATTAGCAGCTTATCGTAGTTTCACTCATAGATTAATGTCAGTAATTACTTTGTAGTGTTTTTTATTTTGTTAATTTCCGCGATTTTAATATTTATTTATTTAATACTTCAAGCACAGAAATGTACAGAGGAGGACTTAATGCCATAGGCATTTTCTACCAGTCAACCTTTGGGTGATGCAGAAACAAACAGAGGTAGGTGCAATTACGAAAAATGGAGGAATATTTTTTTAAATTAATATTCTATTCTGCTAGGTAGTTCGTACTTCTTAAATAAACGGACATAACAAAAAATGTGTACAAATAGAAAGAAGAGGCGCCCCACACCGCGATTACTGTACTGTAAGCTGTAGTACGGTGCGGAGCGGAGTGGGACGCGTCTTCGTGGATGTCACTATCTATACACTCAAAGACAATAGAACCTAACAAAACCATTAAGTATCAAACTATCAAATTAAAGTTCACGGCTGCAACTTCCAGTAATTAGGTTGAGAGACACGACAGTGTTCATGTATAGACAAGAGTTTCACTGAAACATACAGTTATTTCTTACTAGCTGCGCCCCGCGATTTCACTCTCATAAGTCTCGATCCCGTAGTATATCGGGATAAAAAGTATCCTATGTCGTAACTTAGGTCATGGTCTATCCATGTGCCAAATTTAATTCAAATCCGTTCAGCCGTTTTAACGTGGAAACATAACAAACAAACAAACTCACTTTCCCATTTATAATTTTTGTTAGGATTACTTCATCGATAAGGGTAAGTAGAAAGCAAATAGCTATAGATTATTTAATAGGGGTTAACCCCTCAATTTGGGACTTTTTGGTAGCATCCAAATCGATTAGAGGTCATTGTTGTGGACACATTACAGCACTCCTGAATTTCTCGAAGAGGTAGGGTGCACAATAGTACACCGAATTGTTGGTAGTTACGTTTAACTAGCTTTTGCCAGCGGCTTAGACCACGTTGAGCTCGGAAATTATCCCACGGGAAAAAAAGTATCCTATGTCATGGTTTATCCGTGCGCCCATCCAATTCCGTTCAGCCGTTTTTGTATTTACCGTTTATAACATTAGTAGGATTCCCATGGGATGAGCTTTTGCTATTAAACAGATACAAATCCTGACTTAAAAAACCTGATTGACACAAATTTTGACGTTTAAAAGTGCCTTTTATGTGCCTAAGGCCCCAATTACAATATCTTATATTTATCATACAAATATGATTTCATATCTGTCAAATTCTATCATCATAGTTAAATGATGCTGTTCTTCATTTTTACATATTACATGATCATATAAACGTCATACTTTAATCAAGATGAATAACGATTTATCTGTGTTCGATTTAGCCATTTTTGAGGCTAGACGGATATGATCATATTTGTACGCTTGCTGTCAAATAGGATCCCTTAACTATGATCATAGACGATATGAATCATACGTACTTATTATACCGCCATAGGTTCTTCATATAAAAATGACTCATACGAGTATATCTCTGATCATATTTCTGCGATAAACTAGTATGGCTCTTATTTAAATAAATTTGACTTTGACTTAAATTTTCTAATAGAAAACCCCTAAAACGTTGCCCGGGCCTAAAGATCGACTCAATCTCAAAATGTCTTAGATCTTTGTAACATGCTCATATTATTATATGAAATATATGAAAATATTCAATTTGGTAATTATTTCTGTCACGTAGCGCGTAGGTACGGGATGACGTCAATTCCAATTCAACATAAATAAAATCACGACTCGATAACGATGTAGGTACGTACCTACTATTGTAAATGAAAACATAATTATATGAACTAGTGGTCGCCCAGAGGTCGAAATTCGACCATCATTCCTTTAAATTTTAAATTGTGTTGTACATACTAATTCCATGCTTCCATGTCATGATTCTAAGGTAGCCATCTTGTGTCAAACGCATGGTAGTGTGTAATGTTTTTTTTATTAATTTAATTTATTTCTAATGTATATTATATAAAAATATTAGCTTTCTGCACTCCTTCTTCATATAAACTTTAACTGTGCCAAATTTCATACTCCTCCGTCCGCGTAATTTTCGTAAAAAGGGGTACAAATGTATCTATTATATAGCATATATATATTTCTATCTATGTATCTATTATAATATATTGTATCTATATAATTAATATTTTGCACCAATGTCTACCCCATTTTTATGTCCACGCAATCACTGTCCATTCCAAGGTTGCCTGGAAGAGATCGCAGAAAGCGATAAGGCCGCCCATTGTATGTTTTGTAGTGTTAAATTTATGATTTACTATGTATTTTCTGGTGTACAATAAAGTATATATAAATAAATAAATACAAAGTTTTTGCTTTACGTATTAATTTATAATAATAATAATAATGTACGGTATCTAAGTGAATCGAACGCCAAATGCCTACCTATGTATAAATGTATACCTATCATGAATGTCTGTTGGGAGGGCTGAGGCCCTTGCATGAACTCGGGACGTAAACCTAATGTAAATTCGATAGATTTTTAATAAAAAATACAACTATTCTGTAGCATTATGGTTTCAATTTTAGCGACAAGCACAATAGTATTGTGACGGCATGTACATCGCCACATGTGAACTACGCACCAAAGATCTGACGACACAAATCCTGCATCGCGCAATTACAGTTTACCGCGCGAACAGCATAAATATAAGCTACCATCATAAATAACATAACATCAGTAACCCCGACATCAATCGTTGGGCAGTTGCCTCCCAGACACGACACCCGCCTGGACGGAGGATCCTCCCTTGTCTATAAAAGTATAAACTATGAGTTAACCTTACACCTTGTTCCGAATCTCTAAAGCATCACATAAAGTTATGAATAAAGTCTTAAAATTATTTAAATATTATTAGCAAAACGAGTATTTTCAATTCTAAATCCGGTTCGAATAACGTTACGTTTACTCCGCGCATTTGTCCAATGATCAGTAATTACAGCCTTTAATAGAAACGGACAGCAATTATTGACTGAGTACACAGTCAGACTGATTTGTTATTAGGGAAGTTTGTCGAACAATATTTGAATAACTAAATTGATTGCACTCCGGAACTTTCCACTAATGGTTAGATGGAAACAGCCGGAATTGTTAAATAAGATTTACAGTTCAACTAACTTCTGCCTGCGGCTTACTTCGTAATCTAGGGAATCTACTACACGTAAGTACCTGGATAGAAAGTAACAAAAATTTTATAAATTCAGGTCACAGTTTTAGAGGCATGAGGAACAGGGTGTAAAGTTCACTCATCCTCTTTAGAAAAGGGAGGATCCTCCGAACAGACGGGTGTCATGTCTGGCGGGCAACTACCCAACGATTGATGTCGGATAGTCTTATATAAGTCGTTCGCGCGGTAAACTCTAATTGCGCGATGCAGAATTTGTGTGACGTCAGGATTTTGTGTGACGTCAGGTCTTTGATGCGTAGTTCACATGTGGCGATATAGATGCCGCCACACAGTCTATGAAATTGTACGCTTTTTATCCAATTCGGTTCACCAATTGAAGCGTGATAGAGTAACAAACAATACATACAACCTCAAAAAATCCTACATTTAGATATTAACAGGATGTTATCTTGTGTTTATATATGTAAGAATAGAAGGAATGTTGGATGAAAAAGCATATTTATTGCTAGCCCTTTAAACTATTTCTATTAGATTCAAAATATATACAAAGTGCAAATAAATATGCAGCCAGTATCGATCGTAACCTTTTAAAACGGAAACATCTGGTGGTGGAACGTATCCATTCCACTACATACTAACACAAGTAGGTAAGTACCAAGTTTACGACGAGACTCCGGAACCAGAGGAACTCGGCCATATGTCTCAACGACTGTTCTCGTACAAGTACTCTCAATAACCGTAAAACGCGGCAATCAACACACTAGTTTCGTGAAAAAAACATAATATAACTCGATCCTCGTCGAGTCCTTCTTTTATGACGATGCTCTACCTCGCCAAAAGTATAAAATCTTGCTGTTAATTTGTACCAACACCCCCTGGCTGGAGGCTTTGAGTGTAGAAGCTTAAGGCAGCCACAGGATTGTCCGGTTGAGTAGTCATGACCTCAGTGGTCAGCTACGAGATGCCCTACAAAAAAAAAAAAAAAAAAAAAAATTGTACCAACATTTTTCACAACGTAAATCATACGTTATCAGCGAAAACTTAACAAAAAAATCCGCATACTAGTTCTGAACGTAAAACTGTGTTACAAAAAGGTTCAGTGAAAATATTAACATTGCTCGTTGAGCATGATATTGCGACACAAGGACAAAAGGTATTACATATGCGTCGTATGGGGCTAGTGAAACTCGAGCAATAAATAAGAGAATTTATATTAGCTGGGCAATTTACGCGTCTAGAGTACAGCTCATTGTTCACAAAGACGGTAGCCGAGCCGAGATAAGGGACTTGGTTTGAGTGGACTCGTCGCAATCTGAGGCTCATATCAGTAACAGACGACCGACATAACGGTATAGTGCACAGCCTTCATCTTAAATATTGCTACCGCCAACATCTTGCTACCATTCCATTTTGAAATTACAACTTTGTTGATTTAAAACCGTAGGCACCTTAGAGAACCGTAGGTACAGTTAGAGAAACGGATTGGTTATTAGCTAATTGCCTATTGACTTAAATATTCAAACCGCAAATGTCAATCTTTGTCAGTCGTATGACCCCGCGTTCATATTATAAGCCTCGGTCACTCACAGTGAATTCCTGCTGCGAGTGTATTCGCTGCGACAATTCGCTGCCTGCCTGTCACACACTGCCCTACACGAGAATTTCGAGATCGCTGAGCGGAATGGCTACTCGCAGCGAATTCTCGCGGCGACTGCGCATTCGCAGAGAGTAAAATTGAACATGCTCAGTTCAAATCGCCGCGAATTTATCTCGCGCCGAATGAATCTATTCGCAGCGAATAGCCTGTCACACACAGCGAGAACTCGCAGAGCTCATTCTCTGTGTGTAACCGAGGCCTAAAAGTGATCATCACGAGAATACACGATCGTTAAACTTTTTGTTCGGTGAACCTGAACGCATGGCCGCGCCGACAGAGGGCGCTTTCCGCTTTTCCAAACAAAAGAGACATACTCGTAATATGCACGCCACCGATCGCGAATTCGCGCGACGATCGCTTTTAAATAGGTCTCGGCCTGAAACGGCTTAAAATCTATTTTTATATATTAAGTAGGTTTTATCCCCTAAATTACATTTAGTTATTTACGTGTTATTAAAATCAGAAACAATAAACCCATTGCAATAATTCAATTAAAGATCTTTTAATCTGCCGCTCGGCATAGCTAATAACAACCGTTACCAGGTGCTGGATGAAATAAAATAGACGCTTTATTCTGAGCGGAAACCGACTCCGATTTCGGAGCAATTCTTTGTAGCAATGAAGCTAGCTTTATAGTACTGTCGATTCATTTCAAAATCCATTTTATACCACATTTACCGAAAAGATTGATTTTTGCTATTACTTAAGCATAAGTGTTTCAATTTAAGCCTCTTTTCCATTTCATTTCATCTAAAAATGCCGGTTATCAAAGCAAAGCGCGCTCCAGAAATTTGAAAAGGAAAATGAAGACGAAGAAACCATGTAATGAGTTAAGATTTTTGTAAAAATATGTGACGTGGTGTTACTCTGAGGCGAGTAGTATGTAGGGTAGGTAAACGTTGCCGCTGCGCCGCGGCGCCGGCCGTATCGACCGCCGCCTGTTGAATGCCGACAACCCCCTTCGCCACCCTCGACACCCCAAGACCTTAACGCCCCTTCCACTTTTCACGTGCTTAAAATAGAGGCGTGCAATGTCGATATTTCAAACATTAGCTTGTCACAGGACACTGAGCATGAGTAATTTAACACAGAGAACATTAAATACGAGGTATCCCTTTATACGTTTGCACACGGTTTTATTTATACATCCGAACATAATTAGGGGTCCAGCAGGATTTTCACGCTCACAATATATTTGATAGAGCTGTAAGGTTTTATAGTACGTGTTATAGCAATAACTGTTTACTTAGGCTCCGAATATAGGGGTTGCCAACTTTCAAAAAGCGTTAGTTAATGTTCAAATACAATAGATATTAGTGGTTAGTGGGCAAAGTGTGAGTGTGCAGCGTCAGCTGGGGTGATAGACCTAGAACTATAAATAACTTTAGGTAGATATTAGATGGGGCCACAAATGAGAAGGTAGCTTGTAGATTTAATGTTCATGATGAAGCGTATACTATTACATATTTCATTTGAATAATACAGAATAGTTGCTTCCCTTTGAGTATCAACCGTCTTGTAAGTAGTTTTGAACTTTAATTAAAATAGGCCAATGACACGACACACTTCAGTGAGAAATTACATACCTACCTACACATCATGTTTTGCGGGAACATAAAACTTTCTAAGAAACTTTTCAACAAGATAATTATCGTCGTCAGCTCTTTAGAAATACTTAAGATTCTTAAGATACATACAGTATGTATCTTAAGAATCTTACGTATTTCTAATATTTCATAATATTATAACTTTACATACATACATGACATAACTTTTATCAGAAGGATAATAAAATAGAGTACATACGCGTACAAAATAATATCGTTACAATAGAAACGACCATTAAAAATTCATCGCTGTCTAGGTACAGAATCTTCAGCAGCTTATTAAAAGGTCTGACATGAAACAAAATGAACTGAAATAATGGCTGAATACCAAATGTAGTGGGTAGAAAGATTAATGGACTGCTAAAATGGGCGTCTATAATAACAGCTTTGAGCCTTTCTTTACCTTGAATTAATAAGTTTCTGTCAGATAATCTCTAACACCTAGTAGACACAAAATTGAAAGATATTAATTCTCTTCGGCTAGTTTAAATAGCGACTAGTTAGCAAAATAATCGTTTAGAGAAAGGATGGGAATTTCTACATGAGTATACAGATTTTTTCGTATAGTTAACTTTTAATGAAGAAAATCAATTAATAATGAGAACCGCTACAGAAAATTTCATTTTGAAATCGTACATCAAGCAACACACCTGGCTAATAGGCGCCGGTAAATTACTCGACAAAATTAATATTTAAGAAAATTGTAGTAACATAATCTTAAATTGACTCTCTTTTCTGTAAAGCTTCAGTTTCCTGGAAGAGCGCATCCGTCATAATACAATGGCTGTCATGAAAATCTGTCATTTTATCCAGTATTTGACTTAAGGTGTCAAAAACGCTCTTTATTTGGACGAGATTTGGACAGCCGTTACTAAGTGACCGTTCACCGCTTCCTTTGGAAACCAGAGCTTTTGGCCACAGAAACAAAGGCATAATATTCAGTGCTAGTAAACAATCAAAACCCAGCTTTACCGAAAAAATAGAACGGTGGATTTGCGAGTAGATATTTTGGTACTCAGCAACATGAGCGACATCTGTCCACTGTTGCTAGAATCTCTTGAGTTTGATAACAGCCAGTTTTCATAGCTACCAATGAGTAACAACGCCATCTATCAAAAGGTTCTATGACTAAATGGAAACTCTTATGTTCACGGTTTAGCTCTGGAAAAGCGTGTTAGCGTAGCGTGTTAGTATTCCGTTAGATGGCGTTTGTGATGTGAGCGCTAGAACTAATTTGATGACTCATGGGTGGACTTTTGAAACGCCAGAATAAAAAAGTTCGACACTTTAATTGAGACTAGTGCTTAATTGAAAACGTTTATTATAGGCATTTTCTTTTACTTATGTAGTTTTTTGGTTTTAGATCATATTCGATACCCTGGTGGAAGAAACAGGAATCCGCTGAATACGGGCAGGGAAGAACCAATCTTTGACTTCTTTTGGCTGAGATGATGGTGATACTTTAAGAAGAGCACGTGTAAACATTTTTTTTATATTATTTAGGTACATAAATAATTAAGCTTATTTAAAACGAACTCAGTAAACCAACTACGAAGGGGTGTATTTATAAACGCTTCTTTTAAAGTTAAGTGACGTTCAAACGTCAAAATGTATGGTTAAACAGTCGCTAATCATGACTCAACTTTAAGCAACGTTTATAAATAAGCCCCTTTTTTTTCGTGTGGTTAGTGACTAACCTGGTGGCAGAGTTTTAAAACCGCCCATGGGCCTCTGACTTGGCTTCACATGCCGTCGAGAAATATGTCTCAGGCATGTCGGTTTTCTCACGATGTTTTCCTTCAACGTCTTAGAAGCAATTGAAAATTCAACCCCTAAAACTCCATTATTGGAAAATAAAGCCTAGAGCCTGCTTGTAGCGTTAAGTAAATACGAGTACCTACATTAGAACTCTTCATTAATGGGTATTAAGTAAAGAACTAAGCCTCGAGTAGTCGTTAAAGCAGATTAAAATCCTTGCGGCCCTTTTACATATAACCCTTTTATGGTGTCATTTTTTATAAAAGATAAACATAATTTCAGATTTCACTTAAATTTAGATTTATTGTTTATTACGTTTTTTAAATATTTTTCATTCAAAAAGTCTTGTAGTTAAGTTTTATGTTACGAATAAAAATACAAATTATGCTAAACATAATAACAAGCAGGGAGACGAAAATAAACAAACATTTTATGTAAGTAAATGATTTTCTGTAGATTCAGTTGAATCCTGTCATGTTTTCGCATTTTTCGGGTACGTACACTCAACGTTATTCAAAAGGGACTTATCAAAGACGTCCTCAAGCTGAGGATACGATTTGAAAGAAAAGATGAATGAAATCTAAAAACAAATGAATACATTTTATAAGTAACACGCTGTTCCATATTTTGAATGCTATATTTACAAAGGGTGCCATTTTTTGTCCGCGTACAAGTAGTTGCTTTCACTTAAAATGCACGTTGTATGTTTATTATTATTTTATGTACATACATAATGTAACTGCAATCAACTGCGTCTGCAAACGTGACTCCACAATAAACAGACAATGTATGTCAAATAACAAGAAGACTTTGTATCTTTTACATTAGAATTTATACAGCAGTGGTTCAATGGCGTGTTCTTAAAGTTTATTTTTAGTAATCCTTGAACTGTCTACAAATGTTTCTGTGCCACAAAAGGCAGACAAAGAAACTTTATACGTATAGTAATGTATAACGCTTAGTTAATTACCAATGTGTCTGTTCCATGGTATTATAAAGCGGTTCTGTGTAACAGTTAAGTGTGTGTGACGTTTAACCTCGTATTGTACGATGAAAGGAAACTAGGTTTATGCAGTAGAAAGTCTTTATGTTCGTATAGGAAGCGGGAATAATACCTTTATCGTTACGGGTATAAACTTCTCAATTTTATAGCTACTTATTTATGAGTTCAAGAACTAGTGACATAGAGGACTTTATTAACGTCATTAAGCTATTTTTAATTCACGGTGGCATTAATCGTAACGAAAACATTTACCATTAAAAAAAACAACGAAAAACTTCAACACTTCTTCTTTAGTCGACGGCAATTGTAAAAATATTTTATTATGTAGGTGACCACGCCAATTGGAGTGAAGTTTTTTAGGTCATCAGAAGCATGGTTGGGTCAAGAGCACCGCATTCGCAATGGGTGTCGGTTGGGTCTATAACCCCCATTTCACTAGATTGTGCTCTCAGTGGCCTACTTGGGTCCGCAGTCGATTGATTGTGCTTGCAACACTGGGAATCTGAAACCATGTATCCATGGTAAAACTTTTCGTTACGATCTCCCTTCTACCAAATACACTGAGAATATTGTACACATCAATTTATTCAAGAAAATGTTCAACGTATGAGACCAATGCACATAAACTTGCAATAATAAATAACTAGACGCGTAGCGCATCGGTTATCTGCTACGACAGCGTAGCCGTAGCTGGCGTAGCGTTGATATAAAAAAAACCTTTTGCTACGTCGTAGCCTCAGGATTTCAATTTATTTTGATCGTTTACCTACTACGTATCGTTTCCTTTTTAGTGTGTAGATGATTGTATATAGTGATGCGTATTATATTTGACAACGATTTTTACAGCTTAATTCCTTTATTATTTGTTTACCTGTGCTACGTCGTAAGCTCAGGGGATTTTAAATATATATTTTTGATCCTTTACCCATTACGTATCGTTTCCTTTTTAAATAATTAGAGGATAGCATATTATTTTTGACAACGATTTTTACACTTTAATTCTTTTATTATTTGTTTTTTGTCGATCACACAATCATTCTCACATTCACTTTAGGTACCAAAAATAGCCCCAAAAACCACGGTCATTTAAATAAAAGCCAACCAAAAAAACTATTAAATTACTTAGAGGCAATCTTGTCAGGGATTTATAGCAGAGAGGAATTCGATTTCGTCAAATACTGCTACGTAGAACTTTGCTAGCGGCGCGCGTCAAAACGATCACAGATAGACGCGTAACGACCAGGCTCAAACTTTGTATAATTTAAATTCATGTCTGAGTATTGCATAGTCCATGAAGATTTAAGTGGTCTAGATCTTTTTGGGTTTTAAATTAAGTCTAAGCAAACGCGAATCATGGTTAAAATTAAAAGGCCGCTGTATATTAACCGGCCAAGTAAGATTATTACATACTTTCTTCCAAATTGAGGGTTCTGTACCGCGCTAGTTTTACGTTTCATAATAACCAAACAAAAGAACTCGTGCACAAAAGTGACGATCTGTCCTATACAAACAATAAAGTTTTGTCTATCCTATTTAATTTCATATAAAATTATAATTATAATTTGTACTACCTGAATAGGATTACATTAATATTGCTGAATAATTGTATTAAATTCATTATTATTGACATTTAATTATGACATAACTATAATTTCTCAATTTCATTGTTTATAAGAAAATTGTTTCGGCTGTTGCCGCTGTGAATCTTCGAAAATAATGAACTAGGTCTGGTATTTGATGAATCTGTTTTATTTTTCTGAAGAATATGAAAAGCGATAAGTCCGCCATGCGATCTCTGTTCTAATCTCATTTTTTCAAATCCCCGCGGCGCTTCCCGACGGCGAGAAGAGCACAGGCTGGCGCAGCGGCATGGCTACAATAAGTCCCACCGTGCGCCATCTGGTGGCGGTGGGGCCGTAACAAATATAATTAAATAATAATATTGTTTAATGCATGCAAATTTAGGATGATAAGGGCAGGCAAATGATAATTGCAATGCTTGTAAAAGGCTGCTAAGTCATAAGTACTAACTTATCATAACACCAACATTGTACATTAAGTTCGCAATAAGCGTTTTGACTTTGAATTAGACTTTGAAACGAACCATTATATTTTTACTAATTTTTTAATTTATGTATTTTTTGTAATTACCTAGAACTGCTGACCTTTTTAAGAATTTAAGGTTAGAGCTATGAGATAGACGGTCATCGCAGACTAAAAAAAGCAAGCCATTCTCTGCAGAACCTTAACTCTCTAAACTAATAAAGATTTTTCTATTTTCCGATAACTTTTTCTCCAGCGAGCCCGGATTAAACAAGAAGAAAGTCTAACAATAAAGTATAAGGACTTTATCTACTTTGTAAAGCCTTGGTGGTCTACAAGCACGGATTGATAAAGCTTGAAGCTTCGGCCGAACCTGAGCGACCACAACGCGGGAGCCAGGAAGCGAAGCGGGAGCGTCTGCCGCGCGGCGGACGCTGCTCGTGTTATTATATGGCGCCTTGCACACCTACGCGACCGTAAAGCGGGAACATCGCGTCGGCAAAGCGGGAGTTAGCGGGATGCACGCGTCTTGTGGTCAGACGTGTAAACGAATAATCTCTCATTATTTTAACCTGTGATTTTGACATGACAGAGATGTTTATAGAAAGAGTGAGAGAATATCCTACTTTGTACGATCTGAAAAATCCAGGATATAAGAATCTACGTAAAAAGGATAAAATATGCACGCATACGCAAGAGCAAGTAATAAAAGTTCTTCTTCATCAGAGTCAAACTCTGATGTTAAATATGAGACTGACATAACACAACAATTTAGGTATTACACTAAGCTATAGACGTGCGGCTGTGACTATTCACTAAGAAAATGGAGTTCGCGGTTCGCGCTGTAGTCGCGCAGGTGTGCACGATAATTCCCGCGATAGTTTCGCGTTGTTGACGCTTCCGCTTCGCTCCCGCGTCCCGCGATGTGTTCGCTCCGGTTTGGCAGTACCTTAAGACTATTATATATATTTAGACATTTTGGAATAAAAGAACGAAACTTATTTACTAAAACACAATGTACACATTACTTGCGACTCGGGCATGACGTGCCACGATGCCTGTATTTCAAATGCATCTCGTCAACACAATGTGGAAAGCTCATGAATTAATCAATTAATAATGACGTCCTTCCCTATTGCTTAAAATAACAAACAACAAGTAATGAAGATTACATGGCATCTCACGGTATATTAATAAAATAAAATAAAGATAAAAGTAACATTTACAGATACTTTTACTTATGCCAAACTGCATTGCCTTGGGCCTTCATTTCCATTAATTTAGTCCACTTACTTAACTCTCTGAAAACGTCCTGCAGTTTCCATGATCTAGCGTCCACAAAACATTATAGGTACCTGTGTGATTTGCACAGTACAGACTCTTCGTCTGGTGGGCGTACCATTTAGCTAATAGCTCGTGAACGAAAGACACTTGCATAAAACTTTTCTCGTTCCATTGAAACTCTCACACCATTGAAAGCATTTAGCAAGAAACTTCCTACCCGTAGGCAAACGACAAACAAACTTCAACGATGGCACTTCACTGTGACATCAACAAAGATTTGGTTTCGCATCAACTACACTAAACGTAGAGTAACTCTATAGCTTTCTCATACGCAAAGTGAGAAAGACTGGGTGTGAGATTAGATTTTAGAAATACGCACGACTGGTCACTTATAAGTTTATTGCATGTTAATCTTCAGTGTGTTTCTATCACCTAACTATATTCTATAACTTTTAAGTAGACCTACCTAATTTCTTTAGTCATATTTCTTTTGCCTCTTCCTCATTTTAATAAGCAAAAGCTGGAATGGTAAATTTTATGGTTTGCACCCGGTCTCATAACTGCTTACGTTTATAAATTGTATGCTCGCTAGTAGCAAGCGTACAATTTCGCACATCTACCCTTCTCACTTTGAGGTACACCGACAATTTGCATGACATGACTTACGTTCCGGCGTTTCGTGGTAGCTCTCTCGTCAACTCGTTCGTATTGTTTGGACAGGATCGTAATGTACTACGTAAGCACCTATGCGGCGAAAACTAGGAACTTACCTGTCTTGCAGCTTAGCTTTACCAAAGACTTTACAAAATTATGTGTTCTACAACGTACCATGTATATACCTATAACTTGGGCGGAAAACAAGTTATAGCAATAAAATCAAAATTGTAATTGTATGCAGTTCTAAACTTATTTCCTGTAAACCCGCGTTTACACCAAGATAAAAACCTGTATCATGTTGGTTACATGTTATTTTTAAATAATAATATATAAATTTATGTTGTGTTCACTGTTTTCATTTATCGTTCGTATCGTGAAAATATTTGTAAAGACTAGTTTTACAAAAAAACTCGTCAAAAATGTGAACAAAATTGTTAACAACACAAGTTTCAAACAACGTCAACACATATATAATAGATACAGGTTTTATACAAAACATGTTTTTGGGAAGTCTTTTACAAGATTTGTTGAAAACAAGTATCACAAGTTATAGTATAGTATAAGTATTATGTGTAAACGTGATTGCAAATGGGTCACCAAAGTTAGTCTGCCCCTTCTGTGGACCTCGCTTTTTTGCCACGTTCATTCCCATGAAAGTAAGATTCAAGATATGAAATGCCTCTATTCATAACAAATGAGTTACGGTGGAAATACGTTCATATAAATAGGTCAAACGACATGTGTGAAAAACGCAGCATAAAAAGTTTGACGGCATGAAAGTGAAGAATCGACGAAACATTTTACCCTTTTCACATTATAGTACTATTTTCAACTCCCCTAGGGCAAAACTTTGGTAGCCTATTTTTGTTCGCATTCATGTGAATGAGAGAAGATTTTCCGGCGCCTGGTAATGTGACAATTATGTTTTTTTATGGAGAAATGAATGTACATACTCGTAAGTAACGGCACTGGATTTCAAACTTGGGTTCTAACCCAAGTTTATTTATTATTTGCCATCTATGGCAAAACAATCTATGTATATTTTAACCGATTTATTTAAAAAAGGACGTACTATGTGCTAACGTTAAGCTCACTAGCTTATTTAAAAGCTCACTAAATTAATGGATCTATGACAGTAATGATGACATAAAGTTAATATTAAAACTTTTGGTTTAGGCATCATAGTATCGAAACACTAATCTTAAAGATCGATATTACCTATCATCGAGTAAATTGGATTTTGTGGAGTATGCAACATGCCTCAAAGAAAAATGAGTTGATACCCTACGGGAAGATGAATTGACTTTATAATGTACTTAAATTATACCGGCCCCGGGAGAAATTGCATACTTTGGATGCTAGTGCATTAGTAGGATACATAGATTTCTAACAAGTGCTTCAACTTTGCAATTAAAAAACTGGCCGTCGTTTGATTTATTACTAGCTAAGAATAAAACTCACTTTAAAATAAGTACACTCTATTAACAATCATCAAAGCAATTGTGTAAAGTAATTTTGTAAAATGTTACTAAGTCATCCTGTCTTTCATCAGTGAGCTGTATGTGTTTCAATTCTAATTTGATTTGTAACAGAAGAATTATCTCCATTCCTGTGGTCGTCACTAATTAGGATGTCAAATCAGTGCCAAATAATGTCCGAATCAAATTCTTATTTCTGTTCTGCAATGTTTACTTCTGCAAGTTTGTTGGATGCTCACACCAGGTGCTAATAGTTATCAAAATAATTATATCTTAAGCTACGTAATTACTAATTACTTCCGAGTTTTTTAAAAGATGACATAAGTACAACTACTACAGTAAATGCATGAGCAGTGTCTTTTATTCTTTGTCTATATTTTGTAACATACGAGTATAGCGTATTTCCTTATTCGCGATAAAATCATTCTCAATCATCGTTTTTCTGTTTGACATATCCTTGTCGGACATTAAATAACTTTGTGATGAATGTTCTATGTACCTATTCCGGTTATTCATGTAAGTTTTATCCAGACTGATATTCAGGTCGGGAAAAGAAATACCTTCTTTTCTCAGGTGTAAGGCTTCTAAGACAACTTCAAAGAACCTGGCCTCAGGTGATTGATTAAATTTCAAGTCCAGAGGAGATAGAATTAGGTGGGGTTGAATTCGTATTTCTTAGGTAAACTTTATTCAGACTCTACAGCTCTCAAACATCGTACCTACCTAGGTATTTAAAATTAAATTTGAATCCAGTGTGGCTGCAAATTCCTGGACCTGACAGCTCTCAAACATCGTAGGGTAGGTATTTTACCTAAGAAATACGAATCTAACTCCACCTAATTCTATTATTTACCAGGCATACTCCAATTTCATTACCATCTAATTGAATACTAAAATTTTAGTCTAGCCTAGTCTGCAAATTCCTGGACTCAATATTTAACAGCAAACGAAAGAGCGTGTCATATTAGGATACAAACTAGCGGCTTGGATTGGAAACACTACACTGCGTTTCAAAAGTCAATTACTGACCTTGCTCAAACTACCGAAACCTGCAGTAAGCCGAATAAAGCAAAGAGCGAATAAGGACCAATTTAGTAACAAAACTACCTTGAAATTATAAAACAATAAAAACATTATTAACTAGGTATAAATACAATCATCAAAATAATAGTCAAGCAAAATCTAATTCAAATAAGGAACCATAAAGTTTGGATTTTCGGATTGAGACTAAAAAGGCACGACAGTGATAAGAATTCTAAATAGCTTCGATGATTTACGAGAACGAATGTCTCGATGCGATGGACCCAGAATAGAAATGAAGAATAAAAACAAAAGATGTTTCTTACATAAAACCGAAATACTGATGGTGAATAACAACAAGGTTTAATTGAGAAAATACCTTTTTTATATCTTCCATTTCTTGGAAAACATCCAGTCTTATTGGGTATAGATGGTTCATAAAATATGAGAGCTTATTTCTTAATGTTACTTCCTCAGAGATTAAACGTAGGTCCCTACTTATTATAAGAGCGGCTTTCCACCAGTCTCTTCATTATCAATCAAATATTAATTTATCAACGTAACCACACAAACAGAAACATGTTTCATAACAAGTAGACACAAAAATAAACATTTATAGTTACTCTGAAACCTTCCTAGATTATGTTATAACATTCTAAAATCAGACAGAAGCAGCTCTGTTTTACATTAAAATTGTTTATAAAAATTTTGAAAATATGTTTATCAAAAAGTTAACAATGAATCATAGAACCATCGATCCATCATGCGTTGACTGGAGTCATATACAAACAGACCACGCGAGTAATGACTCCTGGGCTTTGAACGTATTTTTAGTCGCTGACTATGAAAATTTTATGCACAACTGGGAACTGCTCATGGAACTACAACACCGCGAACTTCAATATCCATTGCTTGATTTACGTGTTTGAGCCAGAAGATGACAGGCTCATTACGAGTAGTGTAATTCGTTGTACATTTTCGACCAGTTGTAAGTTCGATTTGAAAGCTTAGCCTATTTGATCTTGTTTATAAAACGCAGGCTCCCAATTCGCACTTGGCAATGAAACCAGTTATGATGCCGTAACTCCAAGTTGTTTGAACAGAGTTTAATTATTCAGTGGTACCAACATCCTCTGTATTTGAATTCAACATTTTATCAGATCATGCCCTCGTAAAATACGAAATGTTTCCCTTTGTCAAAGTATTTATGAGACCTTGATTTCATAGAGTGATATGCAAACAATGGAAAAACGTCCGAATAAAACTTATTTGTTAGTAGGTTGAAGATGGATATCAGTGGAAAAATCCAATCTCAAAATGGTTGCTTGATAATATATTATATTTGATTTGATTGACATGTGTATGTATAATAATTGTAGGTATTTGATTTGAATGAATTTAATGTTTGAGTACTATTTTATTGTGTATGTGTTTTTTTTATATCAACTTTATATTTTAATTTAATGTAATGTGATTTTGTCTGAAAATAAATGAATTATAATAAGTTCGGACCGCCGTATAATTTCAAAGTTTTTTGTTAGTCATGAACTCATAACACCCATTCAGAGTAACTTTGAATGAAATAACCACCACCTTTCTGTTGAGTTACTTTGAACCACAATTCAACTGGTCATACATTCTTGTATTGAAAGTAATTATGAATTCTATGTGATCCCGTAGGCATACCTAAGAGATCACATAGAATTCATAAACTTTAAGTTTTTGATAGTAAATTAATGCGGTTATTACTGAAAAGATTATTATTTATAATTATGAACTTGGTCGAAATAAAACTATGTATGTAAGATCGTATCACGAATGTCCAATAGGCACTGCATAAGTGCCTACTTCGTGTTTCTATTATAGTATATATGTGAAGGTAATAATTAACTACCTTAATCATAATTTTGATCACTTGTTGTAAAATAATTTGTCCTGGTTCATTTAACCGCAGTCGCGATCTTTTGCATCTCTGAAACCTAGTGGAATCTGAATTCAAAGCAATAACTTAAAGATTTACTACGTATGTACCTATTTGTCATTACGCACACATTATTTTTTGAGATGTAATCTTTCTCTTGCATCTCATATAAACCTACATTTATCTCAGCTGATTCACACCGTTCTCTTAGATTAAGAGCCGTTACAATTTAACTTGATTAAAATGCTGAACGACCTTTTAACATTATCCTCGGGCTCTTTCCACTTATTGGATGATCCTTCAGAGTACTTTTGTTCAAATTTATTTCAATTATTACAGCTAACACGTATATATATACGTATACTAATGTCGTTGTACATAATTTATCTCCATGATAGGTAAATTAATCTATAGTAGGTATATAAAATATAACATAAATTGTATTACACTTGATAGTAAATTGATCATAGAATAGAATAGAATACTCTTTAATATATACAGGATATGGATTCAAGATATAAATATAGAAATTTTACATAGGGTGACACAATGGGCGGTCTTATCGCTAAAAGCAAATCTTAATTTTGAATCTTAAGCTTGAGCATAATCATGAAGTTTTCTCTCATTTAATTACGAGCTTCACCTAGTTCAAAACAAGAAAGTAGTTTTGAACTAGGTGTAACTACTCGTAGTTGTAGGAAAAGCTAAGTTGTAGAAAAAGCTAGATGGAAAGATAAACGTACATCTCTCATTTACCCCTACAAGATCGCAAGTTTAACATATTTCTAACTGCAATTAACTGATACTCGTAACAAAAATATTACCTGGGCGACCGAGCTCTGCTCTGGTGAAAATAGAATGCTCATTTAATAGTATAGGATAGTTCATACTAATTACTTACTTAGTAATTCCATGCTACCATGATAGTACATACTAATGCCATGCTGCCATGTCATTATTCTAAGGTAGCCACCTAGTTCTAAACTTTTGGCGCCCAGGCTCTGCTCGGGTTAAAAAAATACGGAGAAAACGAATTTTCCCAGATTATTAACATAGTTAGATCGATTTTCGCCCCGTTAACCCTATATAGCAACGTTCATCGAAGTCGTTAGAGCCATTTTCGAAAATGTGATTACAAATATATGTACAAATATTGCTCATTAGTAATAGTACATATAGGATGTGACATAAAGTTTAGACCCACATATTTCTGCACCCGACAAAAAGACATTAAATAGCAATTAGACTCTTTGCTAAATGAAATGCATTTTATTATTAAAACCCGTTTACACCCGCCATTTCACCCGTTCATTGAAAAAAGATTTGTCCCTGGGGGGAGCCCTAAATTCATCACACAAGCATACAGTTTACGCGAAAACAAAATAACATGTCATTTGACCCTTATAATCTGTGAGCTGTCCTGGCCCAAATTCATTGAAAGAGCGATCAACGTACATACCCACCGAGTAGGTATATATCACTATACAGAGTTAACGCTAATTTGACCCCGCTTAGGTTGACCAAATAAACTTTATTTGCGAGTTAAACATCTGCAAATAGTTGGCGTAGATTGGACTCAAGTTAACAGACTTAAAAAAAACAGGAAATTTTGTGTTCGTTTAAGATATTATGTATTTTTTTATTTATGTTCATCGATGTTTTCTTCAATATTTAGGAGGAGCTTGTGGCTAAGTAATAACAGCCGCACGACTCTATCCATCAGGTTAAGCTACGCTTGCCGGGATTAGTCCATTGATGGGTGACCGTCTTTACATACCGAGACTTCTCCGTGCCTCAGAATGGCTGATCACTCGTGGAGCTTGACAGTCGTTACGGGTCGTCAGAAGCCCGAAAGTCTGACAACCAGTCGGTAGAACCGGGGATCGGGTCGGTGAAGGGGTATCGTATTACCCTGTTACTGGGTTGTGGAGGTCAGATAGGCAGTCGCTCCATGCAAAATACTGGTGTTGAAATAATGGTTGAGAAATGGCTAGGCAGATTGATTGATATTTACGTCAATTGTGGACAGATTTTGAAAATTCTTTTTCATTTGATAGATGAGTCTTGCGCGGTGGTCCCTTAACAATTTTATTAACTAGCTTCGATAATACGTATTTAATGCACTTTGTGTATGTTGATGATGTTATAATACTTCCTTCCTTACTTCACTGTTGTTTACATAGCAAGTAGTGGTAGACAAATAAATTGGTATGGAGTAGGTACCATAACCAAAACTATTTTACAATAAAGAAAACACTACAAAGTGAAAAATTACTTTAATTTCGAAGTCGGTGGCATAAAAACTAAAATACAGATCCAAAGCCACCGACTTCCGAAATGAAAGAAATTTGTCACTCTGTAGTGTTTTTTTTTGGAAGTCGGTTTCTTTTTGTATTTTTTTTTTGTTTATACGTCACTTCTGTAAAAACATTATTAAAAACGGTGTTGCTTTCTGAATCGGATTACACATATTTTTTTTAAATGTTAATTTTAATTAAAATAAGATTTTTTTTAAATAATCCTTCAAAAAATATTGTGCTACAATATTTTTTGAAGGATTATTTGCATGAAATTCAAAATCACCCACGGCCGTTTAATTATTTAAGGATTTAAAAATGCGAAGCTCTTTTAATATTGAAAAGCTGAAAACAAGTATTTTCCAGAGACGTGTACATCGCTGCTTTGTTTTAGAAATATGTAACTCTATCAAAGGTAACATAACAAAAAACCTTTCATTTTTGTGACATGAAGTGATACAAAAAATGTATTTAGATATGATATTTTTACTAAAAAAACTGAGACAGTCTCAGTTTACTACTTTCTTATTGGTGATCAATAATGTCACTAGCAGTAAAGAGACTCGTAAACTTGTCGTTACTGAACTTAATTACATTCAGTGGGTCTCGCCAAAAGATAGTGTATCCATCTAACATTTTCAAACGTCGCCTTGAGGAAGTGAAGAAGAGAGCAAGTGGAACGTGACAATGAGCTCATGTGGCAGTCAAATAAAATGAGCTTACGTAAAGAGGAAATGCAAAAGCGTTAAGGACATTACACACAAGAGTTGCAGCATTGGCAGGTTTTCGGTTGCGAATTTGAAACGCCGCGAGCGTTTCACATTCGCAACTGAACGTCGCAAAAATCATGGTATAATGATCTTTTGGCGCCGGAATGACATTAACAGGGGGGCGTTGTTAGTAAACATATGTGAAATGTTCACAGAAATTGTATTGGCAAAACAAGATGGCGACGTTAGTTCAGATTTTGGCCACGTGCCAAACGAACCTTGTAGCGTAGTATCTGCGAACTTCGATCCACATACAGAAGCAAAGGCACGATGCTGTTTTGATTCAACAATAATGGCATACGTAACTCTCGAATAACGCAAACATCACGACAAAATGGGAGGACCTTTTTGTCGTGATGTTTGCGTTCGTTCGCGAAACGGTGCACAATCTCTCCGTGTATAAAGCCTCTTAGAAGGTAGGTTTACACGTAACCCATAACGACCTGTGAGTAATGACCCAGGAATACGAATAAAGAGGGTGATGGAGCAGCGTAGTACTATGCACCAAAGTTACACCACACGTTGGTAAGTACGTAACAACAGTAAAATGAATTTAGAGTTACGCGGCTCGGCGCTAAAAGGTTATAATTCTAAAAGCTGGTACGATTAAGGTAATTTATTGACGTTGGGGAAAACTTTACAGGAAAAACTTTTTATTCTAGCTGGGATTAACGTTTTCGAATACATACATACCTGAACAGGGAATGATTACCTACTACAATATTTGCATATGGCAACAATGCAACATCCAAAGCGATAACGGACTGATACCTACAACTGATTTTACATCGAGAATATTTTCATTTGGAGTGAAATACACATCGTGAAGTGTTTCTGGGAAGAACTTTCTCCAGATTGATCTGGAGAAAGTTCTTCCCAGAAACACTAAAATCAAATACGGGAAAGGGTGTTTACCACACAGCAGTGTGGCTGGACCGTAAAGTACAATACTGGTTCCTCAGTGGTTTGAACTAACACGCTTAGAACTAATTTTAAAAGCTTTTAAATTTATATAGACTTTGTTTGAAACTTGTTTGTTTAAATTTTTTCCGAAGTCAATGGTATTTTGATAACAAAGAGGTTCTATGGAATCTATACACATAATGCCTAATCCTGATGTCCAAGTCTAGTTACCTACTATTTATTGCTCACTATTATTGTTATATCTTTACTAACGTGCTATTATATATGTAATGTAATATATATGTATGTAATATATAACGTGCTTCCTATCCGAAATCTAGATGCAATATTATACTTATTAACACTTTGGACTCCACCCACTTTTCATAGAACTCATACGCCATTCAAACTCAAACTCAAAGCATTTATTTCAATTAAACCATTTACAGGCACACCATATATTTATGGCATTCCACCTTATATATTGGAAGTGAACCCTCCGGGAGGGTTGCCGGCATTGAAATGAAATGAAATGAAATTTATTTACATTACGGTTGCTCTAAAGTTAACCATGACGGACGGTCAACGGCATTAGGTTTAAAACCGTGTTATAAACCACTGTAAAATTGTGTTTTTAGGCGTTCTTTCGCTGTAGTTTCCAACCTTTTAATTTTTTTGTGAATATTTGTAACAGTGAAAAAAATAATGTTTTCTTTAAAACCAACGCATATACTAATAAATCTTGTTACATCAGATTTTATTTTCACGGTTTATAATGCTGATTCGCTAAGAGAAACCTACATTTAAAATAAGCCCTCCGCGAGGGCTCCCGGCATCCCATATGCGGCTAGATGGACCCTCCAGGAGGGATCCCGGCACTAAACGTGTTAAGTGACAAATATGCTGAACATAATTTCAGCTGTTTTCTTTATTTGAGCAAAACGTAATGATTAACAGTTGTTGTCGTTATTAAGCAAAATAACTTGCATTAAGTAATTTTCCTTTGTTGGATTAACTTACTTGAAAGCTCGATAAAAGTGCTCCTTATTTTTCTCAACTCACAGCTTTATAAAGGTACCTAAATCTTTTCTTTAGTAGATATACCTACTTGAAATTAACTTTCAAATTATAAAATATTATAACTACCTATGTCAGGAAAACAATTGAGCATTTACGGTCAATCTACATCTCTAATTTCTTTCAGAAAAAAAAACATCATTCGTCTGACCTGAAATAAGGTGATAATTACACCAAACGAAATATATACTGAGTTAATACTTTTCTGAATCACTTCTTCAAACATACGGGAAACTATAGGTAGGTGGTACCTACACCAATCTACACGCACAATATATTCGTAGATATGTTCATATATTCATATAAACGTACGTTACTGCCAGGTTTCGTAACCCCAAAGGAAAAAATCCGACCCTTATGGAGTCGAACAGACAACAAACGAACATATTTATGAGTTTGATAAAGCACTTTCTAGGTTGGTATCGGTATGGGGTGTCGCCTATGACTTCATGCTTTGTTACTTTTGTATATTGGAGTTTTTGTGATCAGATAAATTCAAATGTTGATTCTTTAGACATCATATCTCATCATGTTTAGAAATATTCAGAATATTTAACATATTAATAATTTTCTAACCCATGAATTAAGTTTATCATGAAAAGTTCAAGCTAAAACATTTCAAATTTTAGTTAACACTAGTTGAAAACTTGTGATTGCGGAACTAAATCCAGTCTAAACAAACTCTCATATTTAAAGTTTTAGGCCCGTATTAATAAACGTTACTCAGCCCAAGAGCTCGCACTTGATACCAATCTTAAGGTCTCGACCGTATTAATAAACATAAGAATTGATGTACTCAAGTTACGGCTTACGTTTACGTTATCAGCCGAGTGATGGACTGATTAATAAACGAAACTCGACACTTAAGTATACAATAGGTGAGTGTACTCAACATGCTAAAACCTGAGTGTAGGCAGTACGCGACTTGAGGTCGTGATTAGTAGCGCGAAACGTGGATTTTGAAAATATTTTGAGTGAAATTAATTATTACGATCAAATAGAGTAGGTACTATGACGATATTTTATGGCCATTGCGATATCGTTTAGCAAAAATATACATAAGAGCGACCTCAAATCCTTTTGAGTTAAAAGTGTTTTTTTTTTTTCAAACAATCAGTTTTTATCAAGAGTCCGTGTTGTACACAGTAACAGAGGTCTTTTAATTTCCCCAGAAATAGTCGTCATATTATTTTTAAGGTTTTATGCTACAGCATCATTTCAGGTACTACCTACCAATGTAAATATTGTAAGTACATTTATTTAAGTATCATTTATTTTATTACTATTTATATAGATGTAAGGATGTAACACATAAAGACATTAAATCCGCATATGTTGTCCGCCACTTATTTAGTTGCATAAAGTTTAATAAATAAATAAATTTTAAAAGTAGGTACCTTATAAACCAATTAATCTAATATTATTAGAAACAAACCCAATATACGAGTATTCATATGAAAAAGTAATCTAATAAATTTATATTATTTCATCCTTTTTTTGAGACTCGTCCTTGACCCTCCAGACGCTTTATTGCGTTATGTTATTTGTACCTGCTAAGTTGAGTAGTAAGCATTTCTGTCATATTTAGAAATAATTATACAACATTTTTAACAATTTAAGGTTTTCTTGGGAATACAACAATTTTATAACGTGATACAGCGCTATTCATATTTTTATTAACAAAATACAAGTGTTTCAATAAATCTTACGACATAACAATAACGAAACGTGATGAATGTTATTCTAAACTTCGGTCAATGTATGTGTAATCGTTCACGAGATCGGCATCAAGTACAGCGCATTGAGGAGCTGATCTTGGTAACTGAGATACTGTACTCATGTGTTTATTAATTAGCAATGATCTTGAGATGCTGATATCGTAATAATGGCGTATCAAATGATAGCGCACTTAAGTACGTTGTTGAGGGACGTTTATTAATACGGGCCTTAATACCTAAACACAAAGTTATCTTTAATGGTAGGTATTATGAAATTTCTCGACGCTCTCTGAGATTTATATCATTAAAATATTTATGGTTGAAGTTTCCAATAAATCACAACGCGAAGCTATAAAAATGTAATAAATCCCGTTAAACTTCAATATTTTTTAATTTAGAATAACAAATATTGAAGTTAATTTAACAATTTACACAAGACACTTTGAAATAAATCATTATAGGAGCTGTATTTCATTAATAATGCATAATACGTTCAATACTATCTATGCATACCTACCTAACATATTATAATATGAAGTGATTAAGATGGGTTTCCAAAGGTTATCAATCATATCATTCATCGCTTGAGAGACCCAAGAGTTGTCATCGAACCGAACTTTGTTATATTTGCCTAAAGGGAACATCTGATTTGGCATCATATACTTACATACAGATGGTTATATTGTTAACGCGATGTATAGAATCACAGAATGGGGACATGCTATCGTACCTTCGTCTGTACACATGGCTAGGTATAGAACTGTTAATGCCACCAGCTATTGCCTTTGCGACTCTACCGAGCAATTTCCAACTCTATTTTCGCGCCACAAAGTTGAAACTTGATAAACTTTACAATAACACAATCGAAGAAAAATATTAGTTATGCGAATGGATTTGAGTTAGACATGTTCGAGATTTTGGTAAACGTAGTAGGTACCAATCTGTGCCTGAAGCTATGCTTTAGTTTACGTCATAGATATTTTTAAATAAAAACAGATAATAGGCATTTTATAAAAAGATATATACAACCGATGGATCCGTTCGTCCTACAATTAATATTAAAATTATAAATGTAAAAGTTTGGATGTTTGTTACTCATTCATGCTTTAACGGCTAAACGCATGAACTTTAGCAAACAGAAAGACTATAGGGCTACTTGTATTAGTTTTCCTACATTGCGACTGAAACCGCAGTTCACAGCTATATTAAACACTTTTTGGGAAAATCAATTTAAAATTATGGAATGCGACAAAGGACCACTTGAAAGCCCAAATTACAGGGAACACTCCAAACCAAGGGGTCTTTTCCAATTTTTCACCAAGTTATGCAACGTTAATAACCATTTTCCTATTGCGCGTTGTTTTAACTTAATTCTTTGAAGGCGGGAAGATAAAGGTAATGTAATAATGGCGACAGAAATTGATGTCTCTACGTGTCTCATAAAATGATATCAAAATTAAGCATGTTTTAAAACTCCTCTTACGTGAAATTGGATTAGTATTTTGTATTATATTATGCTATTAGGGGGCTCTTTTTATAGGTATTTAACATAATATTCATTTGTTTGTTTGCCTTCATCTTGATTTCATGTATCTCTAAACTTTTTACAGAGTAAACTATGGTGCTTAAATGTGGTATTAAAAAAGAAACCTAGCTTGCTTCTTTTTTTAATTATTCTCGTTGATTTTACAATACCATCCCGAATAAACAACATCACTGAATTAAAATTTCAAGCCATTTTATTTATTGCCTACCCCTTAGCATTAAGATATTGTTATGTTGTTGTTTTCATATGCTACTAAACCATGATATCTTTGTGTTAAATAAGTGAAAATCATTATTTTAATACTAGAAATAAAAACAAAATAAATCAATAATTTTTCAGATTATCTAAAGTACATACATCTTTTATGGGGTACTGTGTTAAATGTTACAACAAAATACCTTGTGATATATTACAATTTAATGAAATATTTAAAATTCGTAACAAAAATACACTTTGTAAACAAGCATAATACAAATTAGAGAATTATATCCAAGATAATAATGCTTGAAAACATGCTGATCCTGCTCCATAGGACAATTTAGAGTCTAGCAAAATCAGACTGGTTGCTAATTTAATTGTATAATTTATTATTTTTATAACATTGATTTTACATTCTGCGATTACTTGAACTCAAACACTGACTTATTAGTATTACCTACCTATTTGTAAAAATGTTTGTAAATATGTGAGCACCATGTCACATCACATAGTAAATTTATCTTTAATTGTTTATTTTTACCTAATGTGTAGTAATCTTATTCCAGGTGCATCCTCTTCACATATAATTATATAATTACCTAATGTATACAAAATATTTTAAAAGAGTAACGGTGGAGTTTCTTGCCCATTCTTCTCCATACGAAAACTACCTTTTGGAAGGGGCGACTAGAATGAATTCTATTTTTAGGGTTCCGTACCCGAAGGGCGCCAAATGGAACCCTCTTACTAAGCCTCCGCTGTCCGTCTGTCCTTCTGTCTGTCAGCGACCTGTATCCCATGAACCGTAATAGGTAGGCAGTTGAAAATTTCACTGATTATGCACTTCTATTGCCGCTATAACAATAAATAATAAAAATTAAAGGGGGGTGGGTCTCAACAATAAGCTGTTGATTTTGAAAAAAATGGACTATCCCTAGCATGTGGGGTGTCATTGTCTAGAGCTCATTGAGTAGAGAACAATTTATTTATTTTTATTTTCACTAATGATGAAATAGAGGGCCGTAAAAGTTGTCAGTTTTAGACCATTTTTGTACGAGCTCTATAATAACAACTAACAAGTTAGGAATTTGAAACTTCTGTATATCATGTACCATATACTATTTATAATCAACAAATACAAAAAACGCCGATTCATAAGGTATTTATTTAAATATCGGTGATTTTCTGCAACTAAAAAAGTAACTTTGTAATTCATAGTATCATTATGAAATACAAATTTATCTTTGCGATTTTCATTAAGATGAAAAATAATAATATTCTTCGTAATTTTTTTGGTAAATAATGAACGCTGGTACGGAAACATTCGTGTGCATATCAACTTGCACTTGACCGGTTTTATTTGTAAATGTTGACGTTCAAAAGAACCTTTTATGTGCCTAATTCAAATAAATTCTTTGACATGGACTTTATATTCCTTGCATTCATCGATGAAAAGATTTTATAATAAATGTGTATAATATCTTTCAACGCAAGCTTGACAGTCAACAGAAGGAAATGGTGTTCTATTTTCTAGAGATATACGGCAAATGCGGATTGTATTATCACCTGTCGATGTTACAAACATTTCTACAAATACTGTGAATATAAGGAATACAAATGTAGAGGCAGATTCTGTTATAATATACTCGTACTATATTAGATACTACTAATATATTACCTTCAGTTTTCAAATTTTCGCGAAAGGATTTTTTTTGCATTTTGTTTTAATCGTTTGTATTTCTGTATCAGAGTCAGTATCTCACATTTATAATCTGTTACTAAATTAGGTATTGACTGGTGATGTTCTTCAGAATGGTCAGGTGCGTAATACCCGCACCAGACGTGCGTGATGACCAGGAACATAAACGAAGCAAAAGTATGTAAGGATTGTACCAACTGGCGTTCTATACAATACAAATACAAAAAATACAAAATAGTTTATTGTGCCAAATAGAAAATTACATTACATTTTAACGTGTTTGGAGCCTCCTTTTAGGCAAACAATGCCTGTATTAGAAGGCTCCAAAACCATTCTATAGTTCTATAGTTTCTACCTACCCCGATGTGAAGAAGGGGTGAGCTTACGTATGTATTCGTATGTAATCTGCGTTCGCACTTCATTTGCCAAACATGTAAACAAACAGGAATAACAACTGTAATGCCTACACATAAGGTTAAGTTTGCACTACAGCTTCATATTTTTTATGACTTTTTCAACAGTACTAGTCGGTCTAAAATCAATTTTATTTACACTAGAATAAAGTTGATGATTGTCTAAGTGGAAAATTCGTGTTTGTTTACATGTTTGGCAAATAAATTGCGAACGCAGATTATGTACTCGTATATTAGATATCTCACCTTATAAATGACGGGATTTTCACATTGCATATCAATCATCAGATCAGCTATATGATACCCAATATTTCATCAAAACCGGGTGTACTAAATTCCAACTCTATCTTTGTATCTACTCAATTTTTTTTTTTTTTTTTGTTCTTCTAACTGAACAGACAGCTGTGCTGCTGGGGAGTTTGTTGCGCCATTTCTTCTTCCCAGCTAACGCACTAGGAAGTGGTGAGTGGTGAAGGGTGGGCGTTTTGGGGGACTGTCTTATGTAATTTTGACGTTCGAAAAGTGCTGATTCTCAGCCTAGTTTGAATAAATGACTTTTGATTTGGATTTTATCAGATTACAGGAAATAGGTGAAAAATCGATCACAAGATTCATCTGACAGTCACTCGTAGAGCGTGAACTTAATGAAACCGTTTTAAATTATCTTTCAACAAACACGTTTCAAAAGGAAATGAGAAGTGGATTTTAATGAAAAATCTATTAAAAACTGCCTGCCTCGTTGGTCTCGTGGTCGCAAGCAGTTTTTTTTTCTTTTTTTGGTTGGGAAATCATCAAATGACTCCTCCCGCTCTGGGCAGAGCAACAGGGAGTGTCAGACTTGTACTGACTAAAACGCACCCGTGTTCCTTCCGTTGCCTATGTGCTGGGGCCGCGATATCCCTTTCAGACAAACCCGCAACCCCAGCAGGTGAGCATGAGGTCTGGGGTTCAATTCCCAGGTCGGGCAAAGTGTTATTTGGTTTTTCCATCAGGAATTTCTCAGAAGCAGCCCAGAGTCTGAATTCGTGCCCGGTTGATGGCAATAGGGTCGCCCCCTATTACATGGGACTTTAAAATAACTGGCGAAATGTGGGTGTACTGTTGGTACACCTCTGCCTAGCCCTTTGGGGATTACAGGGTGACGTTATGATATTATATTATATTGTTTATTTTATTTGACTTTTTAAGTCAAGTTATTTTAATTTAACTTCAATTTATTTTTGACAATATCTACTCATCACACTGTTTTTTTATGAGTTGTATTGCAATATGTGGTTAGCTAGTGACCTCGACAATTGATCATATTATTTACTGTTATTAGTAATTAACTCTTTGTTTATTTATTTTACATCGATGGTCCTAGTTTATCATTTATAACTTCCAGTTACAACTATATGTAAGCGGGCACGCCCTTTATGCCTGGAGGCTTTTTTATTTAGATATTAATTCTGTTTACGTTTAGTTTTTTTTATTTCGGCCTGAGTATCGATGATTGATTGGTTGAGTTCTCGATGATTTTGTTTGGTATATTGGCGTGTGCTAGCTAACATATGGCTAATAATTTGAATTATGTTTTGTGTTGCGTAATGTAAATTATTTTGAATACTTTTATATAGAATCTTTTTTTTTGTTCTTCTAACTAAACAGACAGCTGTGCTGCTGGGGAGTTTGTTGCGCCACTTCTTCTTCCCAGCTAATGCACTAGGAAGTGGTGAAGGGTGGGCGTTTTGGGGGACTGTCTTATGTAATTTTGACGTTCGAATAGTGCTGATTCTCAGCCTAGTTTGAATAAATGACTTTTGAATTTGAATTTGAATTAATAAAAACATACCACGCATTTAATACAATCTAGATTATAACATACACGACGCCATTTTGCTTACATCCGTCCCCTACAGATACGTTTGTGTCAACACGGAGCTACACTACAGGCTTAGCAGATGATTTACTATACGTAAGTATTCAATAGGTACAAAAGCTGATAGCTTTAGCGGATTTGAACACGTGCTGTTGTGTGGAATATTAAATACTGTAGTAAACACAGATTTACGAGTATTGTTAGTCATGTGTGTCGACTGATTTTACCCGTGCGTCCTAGATTTTAGGTTTGTTTTTGTTTTTTACAATAAATTAAAAGATACTTTAGAAGTACGACTTCTGGATAGCGCATTCCACAGGGAAGTTTAAAAAGAAGCACACATATCGGCGAAACAATATGTATTTCAGTATGATGCACAACAACACACAAACGTAAAAGTTTCATAATAAAACAACTATCTAACTGAAACACAAAACAAAGTGTAAACGTGCGGAACGGAACGTGCAAAGTTAACATTAGGAACACACAATCTGATTGCTTACTTTGACAAATACGCAAAAGCTGTGTTGTTTCACGCAGCTAATGTCTTATTTAAATTCCGAACGCAACATGAGACGAAAGGGGTTCCCCACCCCCCTTGTTAACCACCACAATGCCCACAGTAATTGTTTTATGGCATGTGGCAATCAAGACCCATCTATCTACGTATGTATAGGACACTATTTAGTCATGTCCCTATACCAGCACACGGGAATTGCAAATTACAGGTTCGGTTCGGTTAGCAGTACTGTAGGTACGTATATTAAGTAAGGTAACATTTTGAATTAATTAAATTGTAAAGTTTGTTTTGGTTCAATGAAATTATATATAAGGTTGAAATAAATTGACTTTTAGCAGTCACCTGGTTGGAGGTTCTGATTCTGACTCTTATGATAACAGTGGAAACGAATCATATTTTCTTTGACCTTGCAATGCACTCTGCATTGCAAGGTCAAAGAAAATATGATTCGTCAGTAGCCCCGGGGCTAGATTTGAGTTAATAGTGATAGGGTCGACCCCATAAAAAAGCTCAAAGCTAAAAGTTTCTACCTATCGCCCCGGGGTAAAAGGCGTGATGTTTGATATTTCTTTTATTTAAGCTAGTTATATCCATAAGGGCTTATAACTTGAATCTCTCACCGAAAATCTTTTTCAAGCGACAAATCATTATTCAAACCTTTTCACCGCAATTTATTACGGATCTTAGAACCTTTTCAAAAGCCAGCTCAACGAAGGTGAGAATCGGACTCAAAACCAATTTAATATTCGTATTTCAATTTCCTTTATTATTGTTATCTGTAATAGGAAAGTTAACTTTGAAATTCAGAATTAAGTACATTAAAACTTTTTTAATAACAAGATATGAATAAATCTTTAACTATGACACCCTATAATTTAGGGATCCTGCCATTTTACCGAAAAGATTTTGCCAAAATTTCACTACCCAAACAAATTTTAGCAACCTTTTTTTATACCAATGCAATGTTTGGAATGATTTTAGTACGCACATTTTCATTTGGTAAAATTTTTACTTGGCAGAATATTATCAAGGATAATGTCATTTAGCCATTTGGTCTTTAATCAAATGATTTATTAGAGCAAACAATCTTTAGACAATAAACGTTTGGTCAGTTAGTTATGGAACTAGTTAGAGTAGGTTAATTATTTTAAAAAAGTGGTTAGGTTAGGTTAGGTTGAAACTACGCACGAGCTGAGCGAGCGCAGCGAGCGGTGCCGCGGCAGCGGCCGGCGAGTGCCAGAAACGACTAGATTATTTAGAAAAAAAATATGGAAAAAACACAGGCTACCCGAAACTGAACTAGTTAGACGAGATTAATTATTTAAAAAAATGCTACTTACAAAAAAAAATACTACCAGAATAGTTAATATTTATATTATTACCTGTTTACAATTTGTTGTGAATTTGTATTCAAAATGACACGATTACTTTGTAAAGTATTATATTATTTTAATTATTGTGAATGTGAGGACTATGTGGATATTTTTTTTTTCTTTTCATTTATTTTCTTTCTCAGTTTTAATGATGGTCTGGCAGTTTGAGTAGTTGATGCAGCCTACCCAAATATCCTTTCCTTGGTATTGTTCGTCGAGTTGAGCTCCTTAAGTTCTGAGTTGAGCTCCACGATTACTGACAAATGCTTGCACTGACTGGACAGGTCCACTCAAATCTGTGTGGTTCTTTCCTCAAAAGACCATTTCAGACACTAATCTACATGGTCCTCACATGGCCTGACCAAGATTATGTCTGGACTTAAAAGAGACTGCGACCTCTGAGTTTGTTTCGGCCTTTCTTCTCAGAGTAGTCAGATAGGAAACACCGACCTCACCTAGCTTATTTTTAATATTTTTTTATATGACGTGTAAAATTGATTCCGATATCCTATTTACAGAATAAACAATTTCATTTCATTTCATTTCATTCCCAAGTGGTAAAAACACCCTTGTAATACTCGTAAAACGTCTTTATTTTGCGTAAAATGAGTTATTCCAACTGAAATATTTGACTAAATGAAATTTGGTAAAAGTACTAGTTGGTAAACAAGTTATTGGTTAAACGTTCACTTGTAAAATATTAGGTTTGCGTTATAATTATTTGGAAAGGGATTTTTTACTAAGTATTATTTTGGCAAATGAAATTATGCGGAAAATTGTTTGGGAAGTGATAATTTGGCAATTTCTTTTCGATGAAATAAGGGAGACCCATAATTTAAGATGAATAAATTCAAATTCAACAGATAATGTAGTTGGTTAAGTGTCCAAAATACTACGATGTTTTAAAATAATAATCTCTAAGTTGATTAGCTGGGTCTAGAAGCATGAAATTTTGTGAATGAGTAATTCCTTAAATAAGTACTTATTGAATTGAATTACGGTGAGTTTTAAATGGGTTAAATAGGGTAAGAAAGTTTCTATGCAAGTTCGTCATTTTTGAAGTTAGAAACATCAATTTTTTTATTTTTTTATTTCACCTTCTGGCTTGTTAATACTTAAATAAATTCATAAAAAAAACTTGATAACCGAATAGTCGTCAAGTTTTTTTTCTCAAGTTAATTTCATTATTTTGGTTGCCATGGTAATAAGGATAAACATTATTAGCCGCATATTATATGGGGGTTTAATCATGCTGAATTTATTGCTCTAATAAGTACTTAACTTTTTTGATTATATTATCGGAAACTGTGTCGCAGAGGCGAGGTTGACGGCCGACGATATTGCTTCAATATGGTTCAAACGAACTCTAGCGAAGTTAATCGATGAAGTGGCAAGTGACTTAATTAATTACATAGATAAACACGATTAGTTGAGTTAAACACGGTTATATTGCGTTTAACGTGTAACTTAACGAAAGTTTTACTCTGAAGGATGAATCTGGAAGGTCTAGAGAGATGTTATTTGCAAGACTGCCTTGTTAGTAGTCACGAATTCACCATGACTCGATGACTGACATGACTGTGGGGTCCCAAGCAGAGTCTGGTAAAGTGTTATAGCGTTTTTCTGCATTCTCACTAGCTGCTCGGAATCTGGTTTTGTGCACAATTACTAGCAAAAAAGCTTACCAGCTTTTGTTTCAGAACTATAACATATCTAGCGAAATATGGGTGTACCTACCTATGGCCTGTTCTAAAAGTGGCTGACAAAAGTGTTAACAAACCCTGTTCAAGTTATATTCTTACGCAAACACTCATTAAAGTAAATTAGAAACACATTCATCTGTATTAGAGCGTTCATTCTAAAAGTTGGCAACGTCGCAAATAGCTATCAAATATTTACCTGTTTTGATTAATTTGGCACTATTACTGTATGGAAATATGAAATATCGCTGAAAATAACACTGAATTTGATGTTGTAACGTTTTAGGAGTTAAATAAACCATTTGGAAACCAAATACTTTTTTTACATCTAAAACTAAATATTCAGTGTTACGATATTAATTATTGCATTTCATAATCAATATTTTAGTGCACTAGTTAGCCATATTTCAATAATTGTAGGAAAAAGTGGTGATATATTAATATCACCATTTTTTCCTAAAATTATTTTTTGTAAAGCAATATAAAATTTTGATTTAAATATTCGATGAAAATTGAGGTTTTAAAATTAACCTCAATTTATCAAATGAAAAACATCTTCACGGTGGTATAAAATAAAAGCTCCTACACACCGAGCGGCACATGTCACCGGATTATGCCGAGCGGCACGTGCGACCGGCTTTTGCGTCTCCATTTCCTTTGCGATCCTTATCAGAAGGCCGGGCGTGCTGCGGCTTACCCAGCGGCAAGGCAGTGCCAGCGACCATGCCGCCGACATTGTGTGTAGGAGCCATTACAATTTCAGGTTTGTTCAAGTATCCAAAAAATCAAGTTTAACCACTCAATTTGTAAGTTGCAGTACAAATTGGTATCCACAGGTACGTTTTCTGATCCATTTGTTTATATTTTCATCTGATACTATTGAAACAGACTATAAATCTCTGCCTACCGCTTGGAGGAAATAACGCGTGGTAGTACCACGCGTTATTTCGTTTGTATGTTACTGTTAATTTGCAAAGTATTACGTCCCTCTGGGGACATAATTATTATTGCATTAAAATTTTAAAATATCGTTCATTGTACTGGATAGCCCAAGAGAGTTTTAATGGAATAAGTAACAATAACTTTCCAGTTACACAGTACACACATGGGTACAAGGTACCTCCTGCCATTTACGGTTCCCTGAAATATTTTTCGACTTAACAAAGCTCTATTAAATGTATTTATTTTATCAAAGGAATTCTTTTGATACACATGTCTAGACGTTTCGTAGAAATAGCATTCTTCAAAATAATTGGACTGCTCCTTGAAAGTGATATTTTTTTTCTTCTTATCGTGTGGTTACTGACTAACCTGGTGTCAGAGTTTTAAAGCCGCCCATGGGTCTCTGACTTGGCTTCACATGCCGTCGACAAATATCTCTCAGGCATGCCGGTTTCCTCACGATGTTTTCCTTTATCGTTTTTGAAACAAGTGATAATTATACAATACGCACCTGAATCCGAAAAGTCAGAGGTGCCTTGGGTTCGAACTCGAGACCTATGACTTAAAGTGATCTGAAAATTGACCATGCAATGTCGAACTGTCATGGATTTTCATAATTTTTACGGTTCCGTAGACAACAAGGAACCCTTATGGTTTCGCCATGTCCGTCTGTCTGTCTGTCTGACCGCGGCTCAGCTCAGAGACTATTAGTACTAGAAAGCTGTAATTTGGCATGGGTAAACATATTAATCACGCCGACGAAGTGGTAAATGAAAAAAAAAAAGAAAAAAAATCGGGTACCCTACACGTAAAGAGGGGATGATTTTTTTTCTCATCTTTCCCATCGTGTGGGGTGTCATTGGAAAGGTCGTGCAAAAATATTGAGAGTTTGAAAAACTATTTTTGGATTCAGGGATCCGTTTGCGAAATATTAAGCTTTAAGTGCAAATTTTTGTAAAAGTCAAGTGTCCCTGCCAGCTAAATGGTTGGTTTTGGATATGTGAAAAAAATTACGGCCGCAGAATATATACCGAAATTAAAAGGAAAACTATTAACGCTAAAAATGCTATATAGGTTAACGAGACATAATTGACCAACTTAAATTTGCAGTTTGAAAAACATGTTCTCCCATATATTCCCTATATGGGAGAACATGTTTTTCAACTACAATGTTAAGTTTGTTCTTGGGATAAATTCATCCCAACTACTGAACGGACCACGCACAATGCTGTCACTGTGCGTGGTCCGACAGGCACTTGGCCGGTTTTTTATATAAATAGATAACTAATGTAGTAATGTTACAGAAATTTAAAGAGGTATTTGTGGCTAAGTAATACAAGCCACATGGGTCGATCGACCTGGTTAAGCTACGCTTGCCGCGGTTGGTCCGTGGATGGGTGACCATTTTTACATACCAAGATCCCGGTCCCGGCTGTCATTCGTGGATCTTTGACAGTCGTTACGGGTCGTGAGAAGCCCGGAAGTCTGATAACCAGTTTTACCAAGGGCTATCGTATTACCCAGTAACTGGGGTGTCAGATACATAGGTCAGATAGGCAGTCACTCCATGTAAAATACTAGTATTCAGTTGCATCCGCTTAGACTGGAAGCCGACCCCAACATAGTTGAGAAAAAGCTAGGCAGATGATGGAATGTTACATAAATAGGTGCAGATAGTTACCAACATTTGAACAACATCTGTGTGATTTAGCACATTTAGTAATGAATCTATCAGTGTTTACTTTAGTACCACTTACAATATATACGTATGCATGTGTCGTGCCATGAAAATCATGTTTATGTTCCAACAGTAAGATCAAAAGGAAAACACGGTCGTTTAATCCCTGTATCATTTCATAGCTGAGATATAATAATAACCTTCATCATCCAATGTGAAGTATTAACAGTGTGGCAGGGACATTGACGCAAAAACTGTTACAATGGTATATGATTCTGAACCCCAGTGCTGAAATTTTTCGTCGTTTTTTTTTTTTAAGCAGCTGTTCCATACATTTTGACCGCGTAGGTAATGCTCTTTTCTATGAAACAGCGGTTTTTTTAGGGTTCCGTAGTAAACAAGGAACCCTTATAGTTTTGCCATGTCCGTCTGTCTGTCCGTCTGTCTGTCCACGGCTTAGCTCAGAGACGGTTAGTAGCTAGAAAGCTGTAATTTAGCAAATGTATACATATTAATCATGCCAACAAAGTGGTAAAATAAAATCAAAAAAAATATTTATTTTTAGGTTTCCTCCCCTACACGTAAAGTGGGGATGGTTTTTTTTTTCTCTCATCTACCCCATGTTGTGGGGTATCGTTAGAACGGTCGTTTAAAATTATTGTGTAATAATGAGTTTGTGAGAACCATTTTTGTATTCAGGGATCCGTTTACGAAATATTAAGCTTTTTATTTTTTTTGTTAGAGTCAAGTGTCCCCCCCCACCTGCCAGCTAAATGGTTGTACTTGGATATCTGAAAAATTTCACAGCAGTAGTATATATAACGAAATTAAAAGGAAAACTATCAGAGCTAAGTAGGATGTACAGGTTAACGAGTAATAATCAACCAACTTAAATTTGCAGTTTCAAAAACATGATCTCCCATACATTATACAGGGTTACAGGGTAAGTCGTACTGAATATTAAAGGATGTTATTATTCAGGTCATTTCTGATGAATTTGATTCTGAAATAAAATGTCCGAAACTTAACCGTTATGGAGATATTACATATTAATAATTATTTTTAAAAATCCTTTATTTTTTTGCTTTTATTCGTTTTTATTAATGTACATGTCTTCTAACTAGATACATAAAAAAAACGACTCTAGGAGTTCTAATCCCAAAGAAAACGACTAAAAGCCAAAAACTTGCCCTAAATATTTTTTAATGGAACTAGCTTTTGCCCGCGACTTTGCCCAGGTTGTTGTTACCTATTTTCTATAAAACATACACGATGGTACTCGGCAATACTGTAACTTTCTGCCAGTGAAAGAATTTTCGAAATTGGTTCAGCACTTCCAGAGATTACCTCCTACATCCAAACTTACAAACTTAGAAACTTTAAGGGCCTTTGTACACGGCACGGTTTCTTTACGGTACGGCTTAGAAACCGCGCCGTCGACGACACATTCTTATTTAGCAAAGTGTTTACTTAGCGCTTACTTACCCGCGCTATAGGAAGTGCAGTTAGCTTTCTTGGCAACGCCTTCCAACCCCCTTGACTTTAAAGTAGGGTTAAGTAGAAGCTATCATTGTACACTAGCACGTTACTGACGTAGCTTTCGATCACGAACATCGAAAATAAAACCTCATAAAACTCAGAACTTTTATTCGAAATATTCGGCATCCAGATAGGATAAGGTGTCTGGAGGGCATGAACTTATATGACTATTAAAAGTCAAATATAATTTGCTCATATTATATTCCACGTTTCAAAGAAATTAAGCTACGTAAGTTTTGTATCAGATCAAATATAAATAATCCTATAAAATCCACGCAACACTTAACGCATATTAAAAGAGTAAAGATATTAATAATGTGATTTATAGGGCACTTAATCTATCGAAAATACCCGTCATAAAATAAAAATCACTATTATTTTATGTTCCATAATTTTACCACGTAGCCATAAAATTGCGTTGCATAAATATAAATTATTTTCCACAAAACAATTTATACTTTAGCCGCGCGTACATTTACCAACTTATTAATCAGCCAACTGCCTCGGACTCGTGGTCGCAAGCGCGACTGCTGAGCGTGAAGTCCTGGGTTCGATTTCCAGGTCGGGTAAAGTGTTTTCGGTTTAAAGGGTTAAAGGGTTTTTCCACTAGGAATTTCGTAGCAGTCCGGAGTTTGGAAGTTGGTGGTGTGATACCCCTGCGCCTCGGAAAGCACGTAAAGCCGTTGGTCCTGCGCCGGATCTCTCCCCGGTCGTGTCGGATTGCCGTACCATCGGACTATGAGAGCGCAGGAACAGAGAGTGCACCTGTGTTTGCGCACACACTTGTGCACTATAATATCTCCTGCGTACCTGGCTGATTTTCGTTGGGAATGGCCACTATGACCGAAATCGGTCGGGAGTATTATTATTATCGGCCAATAACTATATTACTTTTCAGTTGAAATTTACCAGTAAGGGTGTATCTTTTACGCGTCAGTTAGCTTTTTTTTTTTTTTCTGAAATTTTCGGAAATCATCAAATATGATTTCCCACCCAAAAAAAAAAAAAAAAAGAGCGGAAGGGTGTGTCAGACTTTTACTGACTAAAACCCACCCGTGTTCCTTCCGTTGCCTATGTGCTGGGGCCGCGATATCCCTTTCAGACAAACCCGCAACCCCAGCAGGACGCGTCAGTTAGCTAAGGGTTGGCCCTTAAAGAAGTTGTCCATGCAAACTATGTATTACAGAACATTGGTTAAAAAGCCATCAGTTCATGTTTAATTTCAGTAATCACCAGGTTGGTAGTTCATTCAGCAGAGAAAATGCAATACATGGTGGCTCATTAATACTGTTAACTAAACAATTTAAATTCAAAGAACGTAAGGATATTGTAAGCCTATCTGTTGAGCGAACTATAGAAATAGCTTGTGTGGAGTTGGAGCGGCTAGTTGTATTGAGCGTGTACCGGCCTCCATCATCGATTTATGATTGCTTTGAGAGTATCATGGATGATGTGTTACAAAAGCTTGGAAAATTAGGAAAAAAAATAATTGTATGTGGTGATTTTAATGTTAATTTATTAGAAGACTCATCAATGAGCCTAAAAATTCAAAATTTATTTCAGTCATATAACCTTAATAATTTATTTTTGGAGCCTACTAGAATAACCGCCACATCAGGTACATGTTTAGATAATATATTTACTGACATATTACCAATTAATAGAAAAATTATAAGTCAACTGGATTCTGACCACTGTGGACAGCTGATTACATTTAGTAAACAAGTTAAAAAAGTGACTAAGAGAGATATCACTGTAGTGCCAAAAACTGCAGGTCGCTTGGAGAGTTTTAAAAACAAACTTAATAGTAAATTACCCTACTTGCCTTATTGTGATGATCCTAATGAACTGTACAATTCCTTTTTTGCCATGTATTGTACAGAATTTAACTCAACTTTTATACCAAAGCAGATCTCAGTTGATGGTTCTGCAACTTTCAGTGAATGGGCAACTAAAGGGATATTTAAGAGTAGAATCAAACTCTTTGAACTGTATGAAGAAAGAAATTATAATAAAAGTAAAGAATTCTATCAATATGTTAAGAACTATTCCAAATTATTTAAACAAGTTTGTAGCGAAGCTAAGTGTCGATATTTAAGCTCTAAAATTAAAAATAGTCAAAATAAAATTAAAGCTACTTGGGAAATTATAAACAATGAGACTGGAAGAGACAAAAAGCGTAGTAGTGACTACAGCCTTAATATTAATAATACTGTTATTAAAAAAGATTTAGAAGTTGCCACAGTTTTTGAAAATTTCTTTGCAGATATTCCAGTCTCAACCACAAAATCTTTAAATTCTTCACCCACTGTTGCCGAGTCCCTATTGAAAGAAAATGTTGATATTTGTAACCATGAGTTTAATTTCGACTATGTTAGTGCTCGAGATATTATTAAAACTTTCAATACACTCAATGTTAAAAAAACTGCTGATCTATGGGGAAATTCCGTAGAGGTTGCAAAATGCATTATCAACACTGTAGCGCCTGAATTAGCAATTATTTTTAATAAATGTATTGACTGTGGTGTAATTCCTGACTTAATGAAGAGTAGTAAAATAATACCTTTGTTTAAATCGGGCAGCACATCAGACCCCACGAACTTTAGACCTATTTCTGTGCTTCCTACTTTTAGTAAAATATTTGAAAAATTGATGCTAGATCAATTGCAAAGACATTTTAATAAACATAAGTTATTAAACAGTAAGCAATTCGGTTTCACAAGGGGTCGCTCGACTTCCGACGCTGGTGTTGAGCTTCTTTCACATATTTTTGAGGCCTGGGAGGAGTCACATGATGCCCTAGGCATTTTTTGTGACTTATCTAAGGCTTTCGATTGTGTTTCTCATGATACATTGGTCAGGAAATTGCATCACTATGGTGTTAGAAACACTGCCTTGGATCTTCTTATTTCTTATTTGGATAATAGGATCCAAAGAGTGGACGTTAACGGCAAGCGATCTCCGGGTTCTATTGTCACTATGGGAGTTCCGCAGGGCTCAATTCTTGGCCCTTTATTATTTCTCGTATATATTAATGACCTACCTTGCCTTATAAAGAACAGTCATGAAATAGTGTTATTTGCAGATGACACGTCACTTATATTTAAGCTTAAGCGACAACAGACAGTTATTGACGATGTGAATAATGCTCTCTCTAAAATAGTGCATTGGTTTAGTGTTAATAATTTACTTTTAAACGAGAAAAAGACTAAATGTATTAGATTTCTAACACCTAACGTTAAACAGGTGAAAACCAATGTACTAGTAAATGGGACAGAATTGGATCTTGTGGACACCACTGTGTTCTTAGGTATTACTTTGGATTCGAAGCTTCAGTGGGGCCCACATATAACCAAATTGTCGAAGCGGCTAAGTTCTGCAGCCTACGCGGTGTATAAAATCCGTCATTTGACTGATGTAGAAACAGCTCGATTAGTATACTTTAGTTATTTCCATAGTGTAATGTCGTATGGCATTTTGTTGTGGGGAAATGCAGCCGACTTTCAGGCTATATTTGTGCTGCAGAAACGTGCCATTCGAGCAATTTATAACCTAAGTTGTAGGCATTCACTGAGGGATAAATTTAAGGAAATAAACATAATGACAGTCGCGTCTCAATATGTTTATGAGAACCTGATTTATGTGAAAAAGAATATAAATCTATATTCTAAACACAGCGACATTCATAGCTTAAATACTAGAAACAAAGATTTATTTATTGTGCCGAGGACTAGGCTCCAAAAAATTAGTAATTCATTTAAGTGCCAAAGTATACGTTTTTACAACAAACTCCCAAGCCATGTCAAAGAACTGAGCCTCAATAAATTTAAATCATTTATTAAACAGAAACTATGTCAAAAAGGTTTCTATAAAGTTAAAGATTACTTAGACGACAAAAAGGCTTGGGACTAATTAAGCTACTCCAATGTACCCCAAGGAACAAACAATTATTTTAGACTATTTTAGACTACACGATACTATATGAGCATATAATTGTTGGATTATTTTATTTGACTGTAAGTCAATTTATTTTAATTTTGTTTTCATTTATTGTTGACATAATCTACTCTTTAAAATGTTTTTATTTTATGAGTTGTATTGCAATTTGTGGTGATGTAAATTATTTTAGCATAATAATATGCACTATTATATAGAATCAAGTTTTTTCAACTGAACAGACAGCTGTGCTGCTGGGGAGTTTGTTGCGCCACTTCTTCTTCCCAGCTTATGCACTAGGAAGTGGTGAAGGGTGGGCGTTTTTGGGGGACTGTCTTATGTAATTTTGACGTTCGAAAAGTGCTGATTTCTCAGCCTAGTTTGAATAAATGACTTTTGAATTTGAATTTGAACAGTAAACTCAATCAAGATGTAGGCAGTTGGATTGTCACGAACAGGGCACGAATTTCAGGCTGAATATCTACAAGTAATCTAATACCAAGGAGTAGTAGTGACCCAGTGGTAATGGCGCCGACTAAAGACCTATATAGGTCGTGAGTTCGAATTTCGCTTTGTGTATTACAATGGGTAGATGTCAAATTTGTACTATACAAAAATTCGAAGACTTTAAGCTTTACCCACTGGGCCCGCGTCGTGAATCAATACACACACACCCACTCATAAAGAGGAGGCATATGTCTCAGCAATAGGGACGTAATAGGCTAATTGTACTAGGTTGCTATGAAGCTCTGGGCCCACGTGGTGGATTACGACCCCAGCCAGTACAATAGGATCGTTATACTCGTAAGCTGATTGTGCTATGCTATATACTATCAAACTAACCAAGTAAGATAATACTGCTTACCTTCTACACGATTGCGGTGCCACAGGCCAGCTCCGCCGCGAGCGCAGCACCAACGCCACCCGCGGCATGGATCCGTGCACGTTGCTCATCTGTGGTGCCGACGTGCGCTTGCGACTCCAACCGCGACGATTATTGTTGGCGCCCCACAGGTGTGATGTGCCGTGTTCTGTATCAATAAGAAGTTGATTTATAATTTGAACAACTCTTATAATAAATAATGATAACTAAATGGTATTTATTTCTGCAAATTGGTTTATAAGTGTTAAAAACTACAAAAAAAAACATGTTCAGTATCAAGTATTTGATACAACTCGTAACGACGACGCTTTGAGTCGTCCTGTAACTAATTGCAAAAACATTTTAACCACAACTGATTGAGGGTCTAAACTTCATTCAGGTTCTTATTTCCTGTTAGAAGAAATTCAAAACTTTTCTAAATAATCACAACTAAATTGTGATTACTTAGAAAACCATGAATTAAATAAATAATTATACTTATATGGCGATACTGCTTCTTATAGTGATATTATCTCTCATCTACCAAATTGATTGAATGCGATCACATCATTTGGGGTAAATGAAAATTAAGAATGGTAAGATTTGAATGGTGGTATTCAAATCTTACCATTCTTATGATTTGAGTTTCAAACATTCGCTTAATTTGAATTTTTCGAAGAATGACTTTTCAAAAACACAATTCTACTTGAAATTTTGGATTAAGAACGCCTTTCAGTCAGACACTAAAATCAATTATAGTAACAGCGACCAGACATGCCATGATAAGAACCTTCAGCGACCCTCGACAGTATCAGTCTTTGATTGAACATTCACTAACCAAATGAATGGGAGCCTCGAAGCCTGGAAATTTCATCTGGGAGATCCCTTTGTTAAAAACCTGATGGAACAACGATAATAAAAGGGGGTACTCGTAAATGTAACGTTTTCAATTATGCCAATGAAGTACTAAACTTAAGATTGATAAAGGCTGCCGCAGCGATGTGACGGCACTACGCGACTCTGGTGGAACAATTTCAATGAAAACTTCATGGAATATTTTCTACCGCAGTCGCGCCTGTCTTCGGGAGTCTTAAATGATCTTAAAAAGAATAACAAGGCGCCACCCCTATGTTAAGTTAAATTTAATGTCTTTTGGTGTAAAGAAGTATGTGGTCTACCTGATGGTAAATGGTGACGGTCTATACACTTTTTCTGGCAACAGCAGTACGTTTACCACAGTAAGGGCGTTTGGCCACCGCTGCCATCACCGGGACGTCACCGAGAAATGAGATTATTTGAACATAACGTGACGTTCCGGTGACGGCGAAGGTTTGTAGAGCGCGACCGAACTCAGCGCGGCAGTTCAGTATGTTATGATAGATATAACAAAAACCGGGCGATCGGCGGCGGCGCCGCGGCGCAGCCACCGCCGCGTGCGATGACGGCTGTGTGTGGACAAGATCAAACGTGTTTTGTATTGCCAGCACATCGGGCCGTCATAATCTCGGTCCGAGTTCTAGCGGTCGCGCCCAACTAATCGAAACTTCGGCGGCGAAGATGACGGCGCTCGGGCGTCGGACGTGCGGTGGACACGCGGCACTAGTAAATGTATTATACCGCTTTTTCTGCAACCTTCATCTCGTTCTCAGTGACGTCCCGGTGACGGCTGCGGTGGCCAAACGCACGAATACTGCATGGCGGTAGATATAGGTATGGAAATAGTATAAATGTGTTTCTCACTAGACAGTTCCCACCTAATGATTGTCAGATCATTGTTTTGAAATTCCAAATACGAGTAAGTATACAAAACACATGGCACTGCCGCAATGTATATATTGCCTATACATTTAACGATGGCATCACGATAACACAGACTTCTTCTTTTTGGCTTGTTGTTAGTGCTAGGGATACAATACTCTTTTCAATTACTACAATTGTATCTCTCAGTCATTGTTATCGCTGAACAAAAAGTTGTCTGTATAATTAGTGTTACTTGTAGTTATAGATAGAGTTTATTCACATTTGGTTTCGTATTGAAACAATAATAATAAGTTATACAATCACCATACGAAAGCGTTAATCACTTTAATTTGAACTACGCCATCGTATTAAAGTGATCACGTTGAGGTAAAATATTGAATATGACAGGTTGTTAAGGTGATGACAACCAGAGTACAAAAAGCAATACATTTATCAGAGTGCTTTGAAAACTGCAACAATGAAAATCGTAAGTAATCTTAGTTGATTGAATTTACTAGAAGATTGTTTTAGTACAGGTACTAAAACAATCTTCTAATAAACAAGTAAATAAATAGGTCTATTATTATATTTACTTGTTTCTTATTTTTCAATAGTTTTCTGTGAGTTTTTTCTCCATTTACTTTTTGGGCTTACCACCACTTCTAAAGCAATATTATTTTAATCTTACTTCAGTGGGGGAAAGAGATGGAGCTATACGTCCTGTAGAGCTTGATCTCTTTCCCACACTAAAGTAATATTAAAATAATACTGCTGAGGTCGTGGTAAGCCCCCTGTTCTTAAGGTGCGACTACCAGTCAAAAAACTTACTTTAATATGCCTCTTAACAAATCACAACATAGATAAATCTACAGAATTTACAGTCTCAACTCTCTTTGGTAACGTCATTGGTGAGTGACGTAAATGGTTTAGGCCAACACAGTATAATCAAGTCGTGGCCTGTTTACGACGTATTGATTTGCATGCCAAGCTTTTCATCGCTTTTTACATGCAAATTAGCGAGTTTCACATTTAAAACACTCGAATAACCCCGGCCTCATTGTTTTGCAAGATGAAAAGGTTTTGATATTAACATGCTTGCTGTTCGTTTCATAATTAATGCCAGTAGTAAAATATAATAATAACTGCGTGTAGGTTCTCTTAAATATTGTTTGAATCCTATAGGTAATGGTATAAGAACTTAATGTAAAAAAATTCTAAGTACTTTCTACTTTTTTGAAGAATAGATAAAGTTACAGAGGATGTTGTGTCATTAGGAAAAACAAAACACAATCGCTCATATTTGTAATTTTGCATTATACATTATACATTTTACTATAGATCTTCAGGCAGGTGTGTACATGACTTTAGACAGACCTAAAATATAACTTACATGAGCCAATTTCTTTAAAACTCACGTAGATGTATTCAATCCTAAAATCCCTTGAGAGCAATAAGTTGATGCGTTCCACATTTTATGTCAATATGTACAAACATTTTCCTAATGAAAAATATTCCCTTTTCATTAAGACATACGCAATTCGCTAGGAATTCATTTCCCGTTGCCCAGACAACTATCAATTAATAATATTTATCACATTTCTAGCTTCCTGAATCCACTGCGGTAATTGTATACCTAGTTTGTTCCAAAAGTGTCTGATGAAAATGTGGGTGTTTTCTCGTGGACCTACTTTTTTGTCCTACCAGTAGGTCCACGAGGGTATGTTATTTCCGTTGGTCCTACTGAAGTGTTGAAACCAACATGAACCTCCTAGGTTTGAGGGTTTAAAGGAAATCACTCATTATAACAGCATCGCTCCGACAAAGCATATTAATTTGCCATTCAAGTTACGATTTTAAATCATATGCATTGAAATATATTTTGCGATGACAACTCTGAATAGTTGACAACTCGCGAGCCGTCACACGTCACGCTTCAAGCGAGCAGCCCGCTCCCCGGCGAAGAACCACAAGCGGTATGCATGGCCGGCTCCCGTCGTCCGCGCGGGAACCCCTAGCCGCCCGTTCGCGTTCCTGTGTCTAATGTCCTAAGTTCTTCGAATATTCTCCTTCTCAATTTTTTTTTTTTTATAGGTAAGTATGTCACAGTGTACGCGAACTGGCAATCATAGCTATTGCTGCGTTTGTTTTTAAAGATGTTTTTCATTTGAGAGTTAAAGTTAATTTTATAACCTCAATTTTCGTGGATAATTTTTCAATTAAAATTTAATCATTTTATTCAAACAAAAATTCTTGAAAAATGTTGTGAGATACAATGTATCAACCTTTTAAATACAGATGAATGTGTTTTTTTTTGTTGTAATTAGTGATTGCGTAAGAATTTCACCTGAACAGGGTTTTTTTACAGTTTCATCAGATACTTTTGGAACGTAACATAGGCTATGTTGATGGCAGACGAGTTGGTAACACTGAGTTGCAGTCAACTGAGAATGTGATTGTCTGACATAGAAATAGAATAAGGAAAACTTACCTACTTAATAAAGGTGAAGGTAAACGTACGTGGAACCACACAAGGTCAGGGTCACATTTATTCATATAACACGATTCTTCAATGTTAGTCTATGTGACATCACCAAGAAAAGTATTTTCACTTGACTTGACAACACAACACTTTTTCGGATGGTAGCATTAATAAACAAATGAATAACTTTGTGAGTAAAACAATTCGCATTTATAATACGTTTGCAACTAATGGACCATCTTCATCTTTACCGTCTCCATTGTCAGATCTGGCACCGAATAGGTGTTCAACTCAATCGGAAATGGAAAATCGGTCACATGATGGTAGGTATACTCGAACTCGTAATTTCTTTACCACCCTAAAAAGTAAGTTTTTCCTTTAAGACCAATTTGACAGAATAGTTCTAACGTTAGTGAAGTTTCATTTTACTGTGAGTATTTGTCAAAAGTGGTAGAGTAATAACGAGGTTGACTATACTATTAGTAACACGGGCGTAAATTTTAACTGAAGTATTCTCAGTTTTCCACTACACTTGTATGTCACCAACAAATATTGACTGGCGCGATTATTGAAGTACCAAACATATTACAATATGAAGAAATTAACATATACGTGTGAGTAGGAAGTTTCAGAAATAAATTCGTACAGTTACAGTACAGTAGGACGTTGTTATGACTTCACAAGTTATTGCGTTTGCGTAAAGATCACCTAAAGCAGTAATAAATATTGGTGATTTTTAAGGCGCACTCAGTTCGGATAGTGATCGGTTTTACGAATTTTGCCGATGCTACATCTAAGTTGTGTCGTACCTGTCGTACTGTAATAAACCTCTTGTTGACATTTTCATCTCTTTTCAGCAAGTACGTGAGGAGTGAAACGACAGATTGGTTGCAGCATTAGGTACTTTTCTTAATGTTCAAGGTTATTCTTACTTCACAAATTCTCACATGCCAAAATGGACTCTCCAAAACCTAAGGACCTACCTACATCCCTACACTCATATCGTTTTTTTTTTTTTTTTGATTTTGGAAATTATCAAATAACTTGAGCGGGAGGGTGTGTCAGACTTTTACTGACTAAAACCCACCCGTGTTCCTTCCGTTGCCTGTGTGCCGGGGCCGCGATATCCCTTTCGGACAAACCCGCAACCCCAGCAGACACTCATATGGTTCAGTTGTGTGCTTGAAAATACTTCTGATGTAGGTTGTATTTGAGCAGGTATATCATAGCATCATTATCCCGACCTTACCCCAATTAGGGGTCAGCGCAGTAAGTACCTACGCCATTTTCTTCATATAACATCTCTTCCAGCTGTCGTTATATTGTTTTACTTCCTGCCTTCCATGCACCTTTTCATGGGTCGGTCTATTTTGTTTGCAATCTCAATTCATCAAACGATTCTCATACTACAGCCGTACTAAACTATTTTTCTTCCATGGTCGCCATGGCAACTAGTTGCGATGCTACTAATAACGGCTGTTTATTTATTTTAGCGACCAGTTACATATGCCATCAATGACGGAGTAGCTCATGGCTAAGTAATAACAGCCGCACGGGTCATTCATTAGGTTAAGCTACGCTTGCCGGAGTTGGTACGGACCAACCCCTGCAAGCGTAGCGTTACCGTTAACGTAGATGGTCACCCATCTACGGGAATGGGTGACCATCTTTACATATCGAAATTCCTCCGTGCTTCGAAAAGCACGTTAAGCCGTTGTTCCGGCTGTGATTCTTGGATCTTTGACAGTCAGACAGTCTTTTACGGGTCGTCAGAAGCCCGAAAGTCTGACAACCAGTCTTAGATATATAGATAGAATATTCTTTATGATGTACACCATAAAAATTACAGACATCAATTGAGACATTCTCTCAAGTCTTATCAATGGGTATCGTATTACCCAGTTACTGGGTTGTGGAGGTCAGATAGGCGCTTCATGTAAAATACTGGTATTCAGTTGCATGCGGTTAGACTGGAAGCCGACCGCAACATAGTTGGGAAAAGGCTAGGCAGATTGATTTACATATGCCATAAAGATCACTTCCAAAGAAACTAATAGAGTGCATATTTCGATACCAACATCAACGATAGTGACATCAGTTATAGGTACAGGATTGTCTTCAATACCACTAATATGATTAGAGTTTACGGACAGACCATACAACTACTTAATTATCAGCTTAATCCATTAATGACTCACACCCACTTTAAATAGCCATAATCAAGCAAATTGTCTTACCACGACAATTGGAGGAAATAGATTTGTTATTGTGGTAGTGTAAATAAATTTAACTCCTTGTAATTTCAAGGAAAACTCTAAATTGTGGTTTTCCTTCCGGAATATTGTATTATTGTTGATGTTATTTATGATGTAACATTAATTTTCCAGTTTAAAGCGGTGTAGTACCTACTCGAGAAATGATGTCAATCATCATCTGGCAAGCCTCTTCCCAACTATGTTGGGGTCGGCGTCCAGTCTAACCGGATGCAGCTGAATACTAGTATTTTCCATGGAGCGACTGCCTATCTGGCCTCTACAACCCAGTTACTGGGTAACCCGATACCCCTTGGTGGACTGGTTGTCAAACTTTCAGGCTTCTGACGACCAATTGGTTGTAAAGATGGTCACCCATCTACGGACCAACTGTGGCAAGCGTAGCTTAATCTGATCGATCGACCCGTGCATCTGTTATTGCTTAGCCACAAACCCCTCGAAAATGATGTCAATATCAAGCTCTAATATGAAAACCAATAAAAAAGTAAATAAAACCAAGAATTTAGACAACATTTAGATTAGAATTCTACGAGCTAGTTACTAATAAAAAGACAAGATGTAACCTAAACCCTTTTTATAGTCAAAATAAACAAAAATACATAAGTAATTATAGGAGAAATCGTGGCAAAAATGTGGACTTGAAAATACCAAGATACTGCTTATAAACTGTGTAAACAATCAATTGGACACGATTCACTTTCAATGCAGCCTTTATACAAGCAATTTAAACATGTAAAATGTAAAACATTTGGGAAAATAAAAAAAATGGTAACTTTATAACAAAAAACAGTCACGTCAAAACTAGAACTTACAAAAATTCAAGCTGGGATGTGCTTCCCTATTATTTTGAGAACACAATTTCTAAGAAAAAACACTACTACACAACTAACATTCACATCATCATAACGGGAATTCACGTGAACATTTTCACTTACGAAAATTTAAGCTGGGATGTGGTCCCTGTTCGGAGCATGCACGTCTCCCGCGCGCACTGAGCAATACTTCCCTGCGCGGGCGCTCCGGCAACTCGTCGTGATCCATGCTCGGCCCGGCCTCGGGCGCGCATGCGCCACCGCCCTCCTCCCTACCTTCTTCTACCACGCACGCAGACATCACTATTTTTGTTCACTAGAGATGCTCACAACACCTCACTGTTTAGACCCACAGACTCCTGAAAGAGCCACTAACTAGTTTAATATTTCACCATAGAGTTAAATTTCCTCAGTCACTTTTTAAGTTACACAGCTACGTCAGTTAACTTCTGTTAATATTCTACACTCAAATCACTAAAATTATCCATGCCATCGACACTGTAGAACAAGAAAAATCACTAAAGAGGTTGTATTCAGTTCCGTTCACTAAACTTCACTGCCACAATTCAATATCTACTTATTACACTTAAAATCACTGTAGTTTTTGTATTTCTCTCATTGTAATTATGTTCTGTAATTGCGTCTGTGATGGAATCTGAAACAAAAAATGCCATTATAAATATACTGATAATTACATTATTGTAAAACTACCTAACTATACAACAAAAACAAATGTTTATACTAAATGTCGCAGTCGTTAATAATAAGCCCGTCATAAAACCTTTCATAATTAATCATTCTTTGCATAAAATTAAGTTCGCAATTAATCGAATAATTATAATTTCACACGCAATTTGCTGAAACAACAAGTGTGGAGAATAAAATCCAGTCTATTATTAGCTTTTAATTAAACTGTTAGAAAAACAAACCTTGTAAATCAAGTAATAAGCCCTTAGTCCAGCAGTGGGATGTTGTGGAGTAAAATAGAATAGAATAAAAGTATTTAAGTTGACAGGACGTATTTTATTTTAGACTAGGTAGCCCGCCCCACTCTTGTGGAAGTCATAGACCATTTATAAATCTTGACATAAACACAGATGGATCACTCCGCATTATAGGTATGAAGCTATAAGTAGGTACGCGGCGAGCTCGACTTGTCAAATTCAGTGGGCGTAACATAGTCAGAAGATATAAGAGTTACGCCATAGAAAGAGAGGCTACTTCTAGGTGAATGTATGTAACTGAAGGTATAGCTTGTTCACTCTGAAATGACGCGCCCCACTACCGCATTTTACGTACACGGTAATGCGGTCTATAATTAGCGCTGTGCGACCTGAATTGCACTGTATTGTGTCGTTGCAAGAGTCGCCTTTTATTTAAATGATTTTACGGAGTGAACCATCTGTACCAATCTGTGACATAACAATAAATCGAGAACAATGGTGGGCCAGCGGTAACGACCGCGATGTACGAGTTGTAGGTCGTAGGTTCGAACCCTGACTGGAACCCTGCTTTGTGTAAATTATTTCATCACCACTGCTCACAAAACTGTGAAGGAAACCATAGTGAGGAAGCCGGCATGTCCTAGAACCAAAAATTCGAAGACATGTGACATCTACCAACCTGCACTGGGCCCGCGTGGTAGATTACAGCCCACTCCCTCCCACAGAGAGGAGGCCTGTGTGTTCCTCCCAGCAGTGGGAATATTATAGGCTGATAATAATAATAATAAACAATAACTAGAATGAGCAACAAATTTACATAATAATGTAAAAAAAATACCTAGATAGGTTATTTTAGTTGTCTAAAAAGTTATAGGTTAATTTTACTTGAATAAGCTAAAAAACATGTAGGGTGTATAAAAGGACAAATCGGAGTTCAGATTGCAAAATTTGACTTGATTGCTTGACCCCCATCCGAATAACCAATAACTGAACATACGTCGAATATTAGGATAGGACGTCTATTGAAATGTTTGGCCCGCATTTTACAACCTTTTTGTAGACACGTATGAATAAATTAATCCTTTGTGCGATTTTTACATATTTGAGGGGAGTATCTACTCTATTCATAGGTTATACGTATATTATAACGCAGAAAACACTGGTAAAAACGTAAATACCTAACAAAATTGAAAACCGTTTCCCATATGAAATCGGAGTTATCTTAAAAATAGGACAGTCTTGTGGGATTAGTGGTTGCAAGCGCTACTGCTGAGCACGAGGTCCTGGGTTTTTCCATGAGGAATTTCTCAGTAGCAGCCTGGAGTCTGGATTTGTGCCGGGTTGATAGGCTCGCCCCCTATTACATGGGACTTAAACATGACTGGCGAAATATCATCTGGAGAATACCAGCGTGATTGTATTATGTTATGATAAAATTAGAGTTTAAATCGAAAACTGTATAGCTTGTCCACTCTGAAATGACGCGCCCTACTACTGCATTACCGTGTGCGTAAAATGCGGTAGTGGTGCGCGTCATTTCAGAGTGGACAAGCCTTACATATGGTTAAACTTGTGTGGCTTTTGGCGTAACTTAATTCCTTGTTTAATTAATAAGAGGGTTGTCTATTAATTGTTCGCTGCTTGTAAACATCAACTGAGTTATAAACAACAAATCTCCAACTTTGTGCTCAACCCTTCTGCAAATATTTCCCGCTGTCATTAACTTCGTTTTTAAACCCAAAACAACTCCTAATTCTCTGACAAAGTTTATAGAAAAGTTGCGACGCCTGCGGTCGAACAATGACTCAGGTAGACAAAATATTTTGTTGTGCGGCTCAAATATAACCGGTCAATATGTTTATATTTTCGCACCTTATCGTATCCATCGATCGGTTTAACCTCCGACACAAACTTCATTACTTTATTAGAATCTACACCTGGGGCAGACACCATCAATTTATTTAATAAAGGCCTGTCTCTACCTGCCTATAACGCAGACATTTCGACCACCATGTTGTTTTCGTGGAACAATCAGGCTTTAATAAAGGTGAAGGTAAAACTGGCTGCATTTCATGTGGTCGATTAACCATTTTAAAACCGTGAGTGAGACATTAAACGTCACGACCATGTTCGTTGGTATCATGGTACAGCTAAAGCAAATATTTTCGAGTTTGATTTTCCTTGCAGAGTACACAAAAAAAATTAATCGAATGCCAGTCATCACTGTGAACTCATGTCATTCGATATATCCGTGGCATACCAGATATGGGAAAAATAAATGGAAATACACTATGTATTTCAATTTATTTAAAAAAACCGGGAAATGAGTCTTCCGCTTTCTGCTTATTATAACAAAGGCGTTAAAAAGTTCATTAATTAAAAAGTACCTAGTAATAGTTAGTTGTATCACCAATTCTATACGCCTTAGTTCATAATTAATTCACCAGTATGAATAAATAAACGTTGCCTATTAACGCCAAGCAGTCTTGTCACCACTAATTGATTTTGATGGAAGTACTTCACCCCCTGTCAAATTACAAGAGACATGGGACATGGTAATGATATTAGATCATACACGACTCAAACACAGAGAGAGATATTTCTCGACGGCATGTGAATCACACCTGTAGGATGCATCAAAACAGATGGGCCATGATCGTTACACAGTGGGTGCCTGATGACGGACGTCGTCGCCACCGGGCCAGGCCTAAAAAGCGCTGGCGTGACGATTTGGACTCGTTCCTGACCAATTGGCCGGAGAAGGCACACAACAAGAACGTCTGAAAAAATATGGGGGAGACCTTTGCCCAGCAATGGGACAATACAGGTTAGCAAAAAAAAAAAAATGTGAAGCAAAGTCAGAGGCCCATGGGCGGCTTTAAAACTCTGACACTAAGTTAGTCATTAACCACACGAAAAGAAGAAGAAACACGACTCATGTGGGACCTTGAAAGTTTACTTCAAATTACTGCTGAAACATGATATTAGTTATTAGTTGAATTGCATAAATATAACGCTATTATTGACCAAATATACGATTATGAAAATTTTGAAATTTTTGTGTGAATGTTTAATGGTTTTTTTTTTACGTTTTAGATTTTTTTTTAACTTTTTTGCCATTTTTTTTATCGATGAATAATGGTCTAGTTTCACCCATTTTCGTTTGTGCGCTTTACCCAGGGACACACTGTATATGTATGTACAGTGCAACTGTCCCTTGGCAAACTTCGTGTTTTATCAGTCGTCGGATTTCTATCAGAGTTCCAGACTCTATATACTCGTACTTCCAAGTCGATTGAGAGCGTCCAAGGGCCACTGATAGAAATCCGACGACTAACGAAACACGAAGTTTGCCGAGGGACATTAAGAAAATAGTTGTACTAAAAGTATAAAGCTACAACTTACAACAAACCCAGTTTAAATAAAACAGCTGTAAGATCAACAGCCAGGGAATGTGAGACCCATGATTAATTAGCCAGGATACTCATCGCGATTTTTGAATTTTTATCAGAAACTTTTCAAATCCGGAGTTAACACTTTCAGTGCCGCTAATATGCCCCGCATGTCGGTGTTGGCTGCCGCTAACCCACGCGGCATGTTTGTCGCTATACGAGTATGTAATGGAGATGACAATGAAAGTGTTAAGAGGGTTTATTCTAAAAGTTGGCAACGTCGCAAATTACTGTCAAATATTTACCTGTTTTGATTCTTATTGCAATATTACTGAATATAAATAAGAAATGTGGCTAACTAGCGAACTAGAATATTAATAATGAATTGCAATTATAACATTTAATTTGATGTTGTACCCATTTTAGGTGCAAAAAACGCATTTGGAAAGTTTCCAAATAGTTTTTTTACATCTAAAACTAAATTTTCGGTGTTACGATATTAATTATTGCATTTCATAATGAATATTCTAGTTCGCTAGTTAGCCACATTTTTTAATTTCACACGTAATATTGCCAAATTAATCAAAACAGTGAAATATTTGACATCTATTAGCGACTTTTCCACCTTCAGAATAAACGCTCTTAAGGCTTGTGCAGACCAGCGCGACTTGTCGCGCGACGCGACGCCTTGTTATTTTTATACCGTACAGTTTTCTTAGAAATTGCATTGTTTGAGTCACGTCGCGCCGTCGTCGCGTCGCGCTGGTCTGCACGAACATTGAATAGCGCAAGTAACACAGACATGAGGTCTTCCATAAGACTTTCAGTAGTATCCCTAAGAAATACCAATTCTGTAGCTACCATTAGTGGCTTCGTCAGTGTGTTTAAAGAAGATATTTAAGCCATTCTCGAAAATAAATAAGTGCGCACCACTATGGCTTTACTGCACTTTGTAACCTTTAACCAATCAGGTTAAATTCGTCTCTGACCCTAACCGAAATGATATTGGCGCAACTTAAAGTTTAGCTAAGCCCTCAGGGGATAAAAATAAAACAGAGGCCACGGCCAACCTTTACTACATTATTTTTAAACCTCCCCATTGAAGACTACACAAAAAGTCTGGAGGCTTGAAATAAATTGCTAAAATAAGATATTTATTTATTTCAGGCACATGAAAGAAAGAAAACACATTTATTTAGCACAGACTAAAAGGCACACAACACAACATATTGTACTACAAGTAAAAACCAAATTGAAAAAGGAAGAAAACCAATAAAAAGTGTAAAGTGCGTTCTAAGATATTAGCAGGAAAGTGTGCCTTGCGACTGCGCCAAATAGGTCTAGTTCAGCAAAAATGCCAGACAACTAGTGCTTGACGGTTTGTTGCTTGACGGCTGGTTTTCAACTAGACCTGAAGTGTGAGGTGACGGATGTAAATCAGTTTTATTCTGCAATGTGTATATGTTTACTTAAATATAATAAATTTGTTTAAAATAATAATGAATGAAAATAAAAGTAAGTGCGATTCTCTGTGTTCACAATAATATAATTAAGAGATAAAGGTGACAATCGGTATTGTTAGTGTTGTTTTCTAACGTGTTCTTCTAGGGTTTTTAAGCTATTGCATAGCTTCTATCGCGGGCCTTGAGCGTGGAGACCGAATCCAGAAATTCCGTAACGAAAATAACCTAAAACCCCCATAGAGTGAAATTTTAAGATGCGCGCGCATCACTGTGACACAAATTGCATAAGTTGATAAAAACTGCTATGCAATAGCTTTACCGCGGCAGTCTCCGAGTGCCACACGTCTTTTTTTAAATGTATACATGGTGTCACTGTTTCATCCGTATAAAGAACCTGGCTCCATTGACGTTGAGTCCAATACAAATGTTCGCGTGGAAACTGTAAGCGCGCTATTCTGTGAGCTCGTGTCAGTTTAGGATCATTGGCTGGCTTATGAGGTTACAGACCATTTGTTCGAGTGTCCTTCTAACAGTTCGAGCGGAAACAGTCAGTCCATGAAAGTCTCGCAGCTGTTCTTGAACCTGTACTGAAGTCAGGTGACGATCTTTACCACCACCCTACGTAAGGTAGTTGGTAAAGATAAACTGATCTTGGATAAATACAATCCCTTGGGAGGTCCAATATATTATGAAAAAGTCGGTGGGAATGTTTTTTTTAAATTTAATTATATTTAGGCGTTAGTTTTTCTTCCTAAAAAAAGTGTTATTTTCGTTTAAATATTTCCATTTCTGATTTTCATAATATTTATTTTATTTTTAACAACCCTTATATTTAGGTAATGAAACAATTAAAATCTGTATTAAATTACGCTTCTTCTACACGTATTACTTATTACATATAGAGGTAAAATTTGTTTGTTTGTGTGTAGGAGAAAATCTCCGGAAAAATATTTTTTCAAAAATTATTTATAAAAATTATTTTTGTATTGGATAGCCCAATTCTTGAGGATCTTTGTTCTTTGCGAGCCTATAACCTATATGCTCGCGGACGAAGTCGCGGGCAAAAGCTAGTTTGGTGTAAATGTGTTAAATTTGATTTAAACGTGATAAAATCAAAATAATTACATTGAATACCCATCTTCCCTAGACTTTGTTGAGCAGTTTAAAAAAAAAAAAATATTGTCTCAGAATCTTACGTCCGCGTCATCATGAGTCCTGATTATTTACAGGAAACTTAACTTCAACTTAATAAAAACGACAAAAAATACGACGTAATCATCTAATTCAGACTCGCTAAAACAAATAATCAACAAAAACGGTTTTCTTTACACACCACATTAGCTCACCACTACCCACAGCCAACTAATTCAATAAGGACATATAATATAAGACATAAACCCCAAGATATTATATTTCAAAAGCACTTATAACTTCAAGTAATTGCTTATAAGGAAACCGATATTCTCTATGTAGTTTTCTTCGAAATAATAATTTGATAAGTCCTAATAGCTGGCAATAATATTATAGGGCCATACATAAATTATACGAAAATGTATTTGTGATTTTAATAAAAGGAACAGTTAAAAAAAAGAAACTATCCTCGTTATTCTGTAAGATATTCAGCGCAAACCTAACGAGATTTGAAAAGGATCGGAGCCATAAAAATACTACTTTACAACTGCGATAGTTCACCAAATGCCGAAAAGCGAGTGGGCTGAATATAGAGCTAAGTTAGTTCAGTCCTCACATTCTATTATTCGCGACCTATATTTGAAGAAACACGATGTCTTGAGCCATAAAGATGAAAATAGCGAGGCGCGGGCGCTCCCGGAAAATAGCTAATAGGGTTAGATGTTGCAGGTAGGACTGCATTTGAGGGGTTAACGGTCGTACGGGGCAGCGACTGTCGCGACGCGGTGCTGAATACCGCCACGCTCGCCTTCGTGATTCCAACCTACAACCGACAGTATATGACTTTCCACAATTAACTTAATTACTAAACTGCTTTCACGAAAAGACTTGGCTACTTAATTGCATGATTGCAATCTGTAAAAAAGTTTTGAATTTTTTATGTTCCATTCATAAACGACCAAAGTGAATACAATATGTGAACAATTTTGAACGCTTTACGAAGTTTAACTTAAATTATACCCTACGATGAAGAAAAATTTGACGTGGTGTAATTGAAATGAATAAAAATCAGCTTCTCCATACATTTCGTTGATATGTGAATACAAATTTACTGAACAGCTGTTTTTTTTTCACGATTTCAGGGCTGGTCCAATTGTAAAAGTTGTTCATAATGATGAGTTCCTGCAATGACCCCTTTTCAGGTTTTCAGTTATTTTAATTACACCTTGTTTAAGTTCTATTGATAATTATGGAACATAATCTAGCTTGTGTACTTTTATGTACCAATAAAATAATACACCGGTTATTACCTTATTCAATTATTCAGTTTTATATAGAGTGGTGGCACTGGTGATTTGGTTCGATACCCGACCCACTTACAAACTACAAGCGAACACTTCCTGTATTATTAAACCCACCCCTTTTTAGATTAATACTATTATTAACTTAGAAAGTATGGGGAAAAAGCAAAATTAATGGCACTTTTAGGGAAAACAACTCTTTAAAACTATATTTTCAGGGGCTAATAAGTGGTTTTTATTTAAACATTTATGTATCCAATCTGTTTATGAAAAACTACAATCGGATCCAATAAAATATACATTCAACATTCAAACAAAAACTGAGTATGCGTAGTGAACAAAGTTTACTTACAAAATTGAGACAAAATAAGATAACGGACCTCATCAAAACACAAATATTCGAAAAAGTTGTAACTCTATAACATTTTCAATTGCGAAAATTTTATGAGTCTGTGAAAATCTACTGAGACTAACAACACTCGAAGCTAATACTTCAAAATATTCGCCGGAGAAAATCAAATTACCGCCGACAAATTCCAACGTTATGATCAGACGAAATTCGCACAGTTCGCTAGTCTGAACTAACGTTGAATTATAGTATCTATTTCAAATATTCAATAATCGCAGCGATTTGTACGGAAGATGGGAAGGCTATGAAAAAATATCGTCAGTATGCCTTTTCAACTTTATCTCTACTTCGCTTTTCTTGGCACGAAATATATTGAGAATGGGTTATACCGTGGTAAAAATATTTTCTTTTCAACAAGTTGGTAACAGAGGTGACTGCCCAGTACTCTGGAAGCCATATATAGGTAGTACCTTTACTATCACCATGTATACAAAAAAAAATACTAGGTACGTATAAAAATAACCCGTCTGCTGCTGTGAATTACTTAAAATTACATCAATGAAACAGACTGACGATCGACACCCTAATTGCGTAACACACTTTCAATCATAATTTTAATGATTTTGAAGGATCTTGCTAATCCATTACTTCATATGTTCGAAAAATTTGTTTGCCCAATAACGTAAATAACACAATGAATGTTGTAGAACTGTCAAAATGAAAGCCATTGTTAGCTGTTAATTTGTTACGAATTACCCCGCTAGTCTATTCTGAATAGACTAAAATTAAATCAATGAAACAGACTGACGATCGACCCCCTAATTGCGTAACACACTTTCAATCACAATTTGATTTATTTTGAAGGATCTTGCTAAAACATTGCTTCATATGTTCGAAAAATCGGTCTGCTCAACAACGTAAATAACACAATGAATGTTGTAGAACTGTTAAAATGAAAGCCATTGCTACTGTTAATGTGTTACGAATTACCCCGCCGGTCTATTCTGTAAAAGTCAGCATCCGTGGAAGGACAGCTCATTTCTATCGTACTTCACCAGAGTTTTTACAGATTTTTTGATTTTTTTTTACAGATTTTTACAGAATGGATAGACTGAACATTAAAGTTTCACATTCAGTACTCTATTGCGATGGCACCAATGCACGAGGTCATTAAAACCTGTCCTTTTATCGATAACAATTGTCACAACATTTAATTGCTTACATTGTTATCGCTCTTGAACAGACTACCCGCAAGTATTTCAATTATTGGGAATTCAGTTATTGAACTGGTACGAATTAATACCTGTAGTAAATGTATTATATGAGATACCTCAGTAACACAAGAGGTTATAATAATTGGTTGTTAGATTGGACTACAAAGTTAGTAATTGAATCGAATAGAACTTCAGAATATCGAAAATATTTTTTTAAAAGTAAAACCTATGAATAGTATATAAGTCCAGCTTGTGAAATAAGTGGCGAAATTGAGTGTAGGCTTACTAAACAGCTCTGCCTAACCCATCGGAAAATACAAGCGTGCCGTTTATATTCTGTTGTTTGAAAAGTGGAAAAGCCGAAATAGCCTAATAATAGTCTGAAAATTGTATTCTTTTTTTTAAACAGCATAAATTATCATATTGTATTAAATATTGTATGAGTCATTATAACTCGAATTAATAAATGAATAATAATAATAATATTTCCACATAAGGACCACTTTTTCAAACTACACATTTTCAGTAAATTATGTTCAAAAAGTTTAGCTCCATTTTTCAGGCTTCCACAAAAAAATCCCTTTTACACTCCGCGATCAAATTTCAAAGGTATCTCAAATAATGAAAGTTAATGAGGTTAACAGTTTTATGGCTTTTCTTTCAAGCTTGGCTCTGATAATATAATGACAATCAATACTTCATGGAAACTGATGAATATTGCAACGTTATCCAAGGAACTTAAACCGATCATGTTTTGCGAAACTATTTAACGAAAGGAAACCTTTGATAGAATATTTATGAAGTTGTTGTCATACAAGCGATACTGTTTATTTATTTTCTCGTATAGGACTTTTATATAATTTGATAGATAGGTAAGTATAACTATAATACATTTATTTTATTTGACTTTATCTCCGAAATAAATATATTAATTAAAAATTTGGTGAGATGAGCATACTGGTCAGCTTTAAGACCAGAATTTCGAAAACAAAATTTTAACCTAGTCTAGAGTTTTTGCCTACAATGCCATAAATAAATCGTATTACGTATAACTTTAATCAACTGCCCTTCACACTTAGAACCTTTATCTCAATTTTTATGTCACTAAACTCTTTAATAAGAACTTTTTGATTAAAAAGGGTCTTAATTAACACTGGCACAAAATACCTACGAAAAACCTTTTTGAAGTTTTATATCATGAAAAGACCAATTTCTACGTAATATAACCATCTCTATAAATCGCACTTTTATTATTAAAATGAATGAGTTTCATATAAACGGGACTATATTAAATCTAGCCTCGATTATATTATGTCAACTCATCTTCTCTGGAATATTATGAAATGAATGTGGAAAGAATTTTCTTACCTTTGATCGCAAGAAACTCTCATTCATCATAATACAAAAGTGGTTTCGGGATTTCGATGAATACACCGGATTTCCTTCGATGAAATCTTCTATCGATATTTAATTTTATTTATATTTATTTATTCTTAGGAAAGTTTACAATCTATTTAGTATGTACAATAGCGCTTACGATTGCCATTGGCTTTCACAAACTAAAAAATATGTACCTAAAATTTAAGAACATTAACATACGAAAATTAAAAATTAAAACAAAATTTTCTCAACAAATTCTTCTTAAACAAGACAAAATAAAATAAAATCTTCTTCAAAATAAAACTATTTGGACATCTTATACAAAAAACCTACGATTTCATTGGCCCTACCTTCACGATTCATAACAGTAACAACAATGCATTCAAAATATATGCATTGTAACAGCGAATCGATTTCCTCACCTCCCCCCTTAATAAAACCTAGGCCAAATATATTTTTGATATTCAGATAAGAGGTACCATAAAGAATATGAATTAAAATCTCTAGTAATTAAAAAGTTATTCAACAACGTGACATTTTGCGTGTATTCTGGTGTTGAAACAATCAAAGAAGCGAAGCCATAATTGCTTCGCTTAAAAACGTTAGTTTTCCATGAACCGAACCTTCGTGAACAGAACTGTATTGTGCGAAATGAATTCAATTCAAACCAATGCAAATGTACGTATTGTGTGAAAGGATTCTTCATGAAGCTGTAATTGTACAACAAAAGCTGTGGTATAGGTACCTATCTACAAAGTTTACAAATGCATTTTAACAACCAGGACTGACTTTAATCCTCAGTTTTTATTCCGTAAGTGCAAGGCACTGCTCTGAATCTGTAGTATTTACTCCTTGGTATTAGCTTCACTAAACATTTACTAAATAATAAAATAATAGAAAAATATATAAAACACACATAATATTATTATATATTTTCTATTATTCCAATATAGTACATTACTGTCGCGGCCTGTAACAGAGGCATTGATGGACGATCGTGAAAATGTGGGCCGAGATAAAGGCGAGGCACACGGAAATTCAAACTGAGTAAATAATGGGGACTACAGAACCTAAACGTGCCTAAACGCAAGTTTTATAATGCCTAAAAGAATATGATCCACTGCAGTAAACAAAATCAAATAATACTTGATATTCTTCAGGATATATGCTAGTAAGATAGTGTTGAAAACATAATACAAATAATTTGATAACATAGAAAAAATCACAAACACGTCTAAAAATTTCGTCTAAAAATATACATGCAATCATTCTGGTTTTTTGTCACATTGTTCTACAAGCAACATATTACCGTAATAGTGTTTTAATGTTTTATTCCAATCAATCGATTTTATTTAACCAGATAATTGCTTCATATTTTTCAATAAATTACGTGCATTGTGTCATCACGTTTTCTTTTATATACAGGCCGACAGTGACCGCGCTTTAGCTGTTGTCAGCGTCTTAATTATCAATTCCAGAATTAATCATGAACAGCGATAATTTTTCACGCATCAATATGTTCATTTGTTTCTTCTTTACTTTAAACAGGCAAGCCAAATAGTTTTTTTTTTTTTTTTTGGTACGTTACGTCCTTGGTTGTCATGTGTTGAAGTAAAAAGTTTACATAACACGACTGTTATGAGTTTTCATAGTGATGATATGTTTGGCAGCAAAACACGACAGACATGGCTTTTCATACAAACATTGCCGGCCGGGTGCTCGCATGTATTCGAGCAGTACACCAATTTCGATTTATCTGGAAGAAGGTTGACAAAATAATGCTCGAATTTCCAAGCATGATAATTGAATCTACTAAACACTGCAATTCATTACGGAAAATGTCCAAAAAGTAAAAGAAAATACGATCCCAATTTGAAAATGGAATTGGTCCTTTGCAACCGCTATTGATCAAATGGCACGGAGGAACACACAAACTGTACCTTGACATGCAACAACAATATAAGAGCATTTTTTACACCGGCTCCCCTTCTGAACGAAAAGGAAACATAAATTATTACACAGGCGCTAAAAATAAGTAGTCTCGTATATAAAATACTGGCTATTTAGAAAAATATGGACAAAGACTAACATCTTAAAATGCGAAAAGAATAGTGAAAACAGTATACCCAAAAAAGGTAGCCTTGAAAATAAGAAAATAACTATCATTATCTACATAATAAAAATCTCAAGCACAGCCAGAACATTGAACTAAACCGTTGGGTCTAGATCTAGAAGCATAAAATTTTACAAAAGTGTTCCTTATATTCCGAAAGTGAGCACCAAGAAAGGTTTTTTTTTTGTTTTGAAAATTCTACTCTTATTGCGGTTAAATAGGGACAAAAGTGTATGGTTAATAAAGACAAAAAGTAATTAATAGGAAGATCAATAGGAAATTCCATCAGGCACACGGCTTGTCATTTATAATAAATATCAAAACGACGCGTTTGTTTTAGGCATTTACGACCTGCATATCATTATAACGACTAAATATGTAACAATCTTATTCTCTTTTTCATGTGGTTTGTGACTAACCTGGTGTCAGAGTTTTTAGAAGCAAAATAAAAGTTAAACACCATACCTTTTTATACACGTGCGGCTAATACAAACTACCTTTATAAATATCAAATCCATATCAGTACCAAGGCAATGTTATTTATAATTTTATTATGCCCAAATAAAAGGCAAGTAAGTATGCCCCAAATACAATTCCGAAAATACACTTCAAACGTTACATTATGCTTATGGTGGTAACAAGATTTGTATTTCGGCTTTTCCCTTAAGTGCAAAACAAAGCAACAAGTATAAAAATGTTATACATGTAAAGCATGTTGGTTGTTCGTCATTCACTTAAAAGCTACTCCTCTCATTGCTGTGAAGTAAGTAAAAAGTTTATATGCGTATTCACAAATCAAATTTGATTTGTGAATGAAAACTTACTTGTAACTTTAGATCTCTGATAAAATCTAGATAAGTAGGTACAAGATAGTACTTATAAAATTCCTAATGATGTCTTAGTAAGTATAATATTTCGTATCTCGTTTAGTTTATATATTGTTTGTACGTTTAGTTGGTATAGTTTTCATATTTCGTATAGTATAATCTATACAGGAGAAACTGACTGACAAATCAACGCAGAGCCGAAACTACTGGGACTAGGAACGTGAAATTTTGCACGCAGCTTCCTTTTATAATGTAGGGGAGCACTAAGAAGGGGTTTTTGAAAACTCCATCTTTAAGGGGGCGAAATGGGGGGATTTCGTTTCTATAAAAAAATAAGGAATAAAAATCTTATTCCTTGGGTTAATAAATTTGAAACTTCTCACAAAAACTACTAGGCTTGCATGAATTCAAAATAGTATTTCAATCATTAGACGTTGTGCACAATTTCTGAGCAGTAACCTTGATAGGTTAATACAGTGGCAAAGTAAATAGAATAAATTAAACTTATTTTTCGTACGTCGTTGTCTAATACGTGGTATTGCCTTTTTGTATACCACAGCACATAATTTCTTCAATATTTCAGATTGCTCGCATAATAATGAATTGTTCCCATTCATGAGTACTTTCACTCCCAAAAAGATTGCCAATAGATTTTAAGTCAGCCTGTATATCAGGCAACTTTGTTTTTTTGTGAAATTTATGCAAAGATTTGTGTTCATCCACACCACACATATACGCGAAACTCAATGGTGTATACAAAATACTAAAACTAACACAAAAAAAATGCAGACGGTAACAAACTGGCTTCTTACACTGCACTACGACGTGAATGATTTTTTTTTTAAACTCACAGTACATAAATTGTCAATTCACAAATACACGTGCACTCACTAATATACGTTTTACATACAGACTCTCTTACAACACCAACACAACTGACATATTCACAGCGCCATGCATACACTCTTTTTACGCCTATTTCAAGTTTTTATATAAAATTGTAAACGGAAGGGAGGAGCCTGGATCCAACACAGGGAATCCTAGTGTGAGGTCTAGGAATTCAATCCTCTTGAATGTAAACTTAACGAAATAAATGTATTCTTGTTCTTATTCTTAATACGTAGTGATAAGACCCATCATTGCAAGCTAGGATCAATAAAACAAAAATGTTCTGCGTAGGTACTTTAGGAAACTTTGCCAAAAAAATCCTAGGCATGTTTTCGGTGACCTCGGACAAACAGGCTATTTATTCAGAAAAGATCCAATATACTCACGTATTTTACTGGAAACATAAAGTTCAAATCAATTCACTAAAAAACCACAAACGATATTCACAAACCCAACTACTCGTGACCCCATCAAACTTTATGACGTCCGTATATTTTGTTTCTATTGTTTCAAACAAAGTTGGAATCAATTTTGCCGTATGGTGGAATTTTATTCGACTCGTGTAGTCGGGAATAGAAAACTGTGTCGCAGAAAGTAAAGTTATTATTACAGAAGTTTGCTTTGGCCGACTAGCTGGTGTGCTTACTTCTATTAACGTAAACGTCTAAGTTCATGATTGTTATTTTGAATAACTTGACTGATGAGAGTTTAGAAGTATGAGGAACAGGATGTAAAGATCACTCATCCTCTATAAAAAAGGGAGGATCCTCAGACCAAACGGGTGTCGTGTCTGTCGGGCAACTGCCCGACGATTGATGTCGGATAGTCTTATAAATGTCGTTCGCGCGGTCTTATTGCGCGATGCAGGATTTGTGTGACGTCACGATTTTGTGTTACGTCAGGTCTTTGATGCGTAGTTCGCATTTGACGGTGTAGATGCTGCCACATGAGCTTTAAGTTGTGGCGATCACACAAAGGCAGGTTACGAAGGGCGTTTTTAAACGAGTCATTTATTAAGGCTTAACTCGAATGAGGGCAATGTATATACAGGCTTAACTATACGTGTATAGGTATCCTTGAAACTTTCAGAGTGTAAATTACCGCGTATGTTGTTGCAACCAAGTGAGGGATTATCTGCACCAGCGAAGTATGTTCTGGTATCATCAGGAATAGTTCAAAAGTTCAAGCGATACCCACTTTAAACTATTTTCAACGGTAGAATTATCGGCCATGGAAGACATTGTGATTTTAAAAATTACGAGCGGTGTTTTTATCCGTCAGCTTATTATCTTATTTGTTATCTCGATCGATAAACGGTGGAATACCATGGATAACGAGATCGCCGGTAATTGGGTTAATGAGGTCGGGAATAGCTAATGCAAAAAATCTTTGAATTCGTCTTCCAGTCTTAGATCGTAAAGTTATCATTGCAAGACGCATTTCATAATCCTCTATAGTTTTTCCATTGAACTAGATTAGTAGAATCTGTCTGAAAGTTATTAATAGTATTGGAATATATGTAACTTAAGCTAGTGCTGCTTGCAAAAAAAAAACACTCAGACGAACCGAAGTCGCGAGCAAATGCTACTTTTTCATTTAAAAAAAATGTTACATAAATATTACATTTATTTATTTATTTGAAACACCAACAGCAGTGCATACAAAAAATTAAAACAGAACAATAACATAATAAAAGTACTGGTATATATGCCTATTATAGGTATACACAGCATTCACCACAAAACAACATCGTAATAAACTAGAAAAAACTTATGAAAAGATAAAAACATAAGATACAATTAGTGAACAAAATTCAAAATAAATGATTATTAGCATTATACAAAAAAGACAGTTTCACTACGGTATATTGCCGGATATTGTCAACCTACGTCACACACATAAAGGGTATCCTAAAAAGTACTTTACAGACACGAGCACGTTAACATTTTTAAAAGGGTCCTCGTAAACTACGTGTTCGTGCATAAAACCTGTCTGGCTAGTTTGTGAGTACGAGATTCGTGATATGCGTTCTAACAATAGACAGGCCCCTATGTTTAAAGGCTCCGGCAGACATGTGCTACGCGACGCTGCGACACGATTCTGGTAGAACGATTACCATGAAGTTTTTTTTGTTTAGCGTATAGTATATGCAAAATAAACAGATGTTTTTATCTATTGAAGAATTGCGTTGAAAATAAAGGGAATGGGTAATGATCACATTTCGTTTAAATATTGTAATTGAAAAACCATTTCGACGCATAGGGTAGCTGATCACTGCGGTCCAACAAATATTCTAAGTTTATTGATATGTTTGTTCAATCATGTTCGTCCTTAATAATTATGACCTTTATGATGTTATCATTCTAAAAAGGCTTGTTTTCCTCAAAGTAAAAAAGGGAAGGTAAGTGATACAATTAGTTAGATAGTATTTGCTTCCATATCGTCAAAAAAGCAAGTTTATTGAGTTTATTGTTTGAACGTTCCTCATGACTGATAATGTAGTATAATACTTTGATGATGATCCGCTCGCATTTGTACGGTTTTCTAATCAATGCCTATAACTGACTAATAAACATCGGATAAATACTCGTATAAGATAACAATTATGTTCAGAGGCAAATAAAAACGTTTAAAATAGTAGCCCACCAGCATCGGTAACAGATTCACGGACATACAATAATGGAATATAAATGGAATAATATACCTACTTGCATACGACGATCATACTTAGGTAAATTATATAGAGCCGTTTCATCTGATTATTTTGCGTATACTTACTACAGAAAATTCAAATTCGAATCCTATACCTAGCTAGATAAACTCTGGGCGAAAAGTTTCTCCGGCGGGAATGGATTGTGTTTTGTTTTCGTCGTGTTTGATGAGAGGGGTAGGTAAGGGTTGCGCGGGTGAAATTTGATTTTTTGCTGACTTTATGCGCCCTCTTAAAGCATTTACCCATAGTTTCCAAAAACCGTTTATTAAAAAATCTGGTATCAAAAGGGTTTTTTGTTGTTTTTAGTAGTTAAGAGAAAAAGAAACTCAAATAGAGCTTTGTTATTTGCAATATTATGCAAATGCCAAAGATCTATTTGAGAAAATTTAAAATTAGTTAAGCGATTTTCTTCTAATAAATAACTGTATAATATCTACTACATGGAACGTAATAAATAAATGCATATGAATATGAAGAAAGAAAAATAGTAACAACAAGAAAATTATCAAAATAAAAAGCCTGTAATAAATAAAACATATCCTAGAATGATGAAACATACCCTATGATTATTTCCCCCCCTTTTTTATATCGCCCTTTTTGGTACATATTGTTATTATTTTAGATCTGCAAAGTTTTAAAGTAGTTTTATGTAAATACTAGCTGTTGCCCGCGATTTCGTCTGCGATCCAGGATGAAATGTCCTTCTCTAATTCATGATCTACCCATGTGCCAAATTTTATCCAAATCCGTTTTAGCGTGAAAGCGTAACAAACAAACAAACTCACTTTCGCAATTATAATATTAGTTAGGATTATCCTAGAATGGAATTTTTCATATTACTGAATTTGGTCAATTCACATTCTTCTCGCCTTTCTTGAAAACCTCTCGGAAAGTTCCGTGCTCAGCATTTAGTAAAAAAGATCGGTTCTCTTTTTATTAAATGCTGAGCATGGATCTAATTCATGCAAAAACAAAATAAGAGTGTTTTCACACGAAAGTGCCGATTTATAAATTCCGGTACATTCATGATTTTATTACCGTTTTAACGCAATACTACAATATCTACAATGTTATAATATATTCTAAGAAGGTTTTAATGACAACGAGTTATTATTAAAACAAAAGTTTTTTGTTTTTCTTTCTTACTTTTTATCACTCAAAGACAAGATGTCTGTCATTTAGATACCATCGCTGCATGAACGAGAGTAAATCGAGAGCATCTCGAATAACGACAGCTCAGCTTTTATCGAAGAATGCGCCTCAAAAAGCTATAAAAGCAAAACTTAAAGCATTAAAGATCATAGATACAGCATGTCGTGCCGCACGCGAGTTCACACCGGACGCTGTTTGATGCCGCGACTACATCCCGTCTGGCCTTCCTCTAAGTTTTCTCATTAACCTCCTGTTTACTGGAGGATCTCAGGGAAAAGCCCCGTCCGTCCAACACGCGCGCCGATGTGAAAATGATTACGATATACTGATTTAGTAGGTACCTACCTACGTTGTTTTAGTGAATCTTGTTTATCTACCCTCTAAGCTTGCGTACTGGGAGGTTATTATAAAAGTCCTTTGAATATGCTCGTACCAGACTAACGAATACTTGTAACACAGTGAATAGTTGTTTTGTATTTACATGATTGAAGTCACAAAATAACGAGCAGGAATATCGTCCAACAATAATGTATAACTGAAATAATGTGGTAGGTATTTCTTAGCATAATATAGGTACCTATCTATCGTCACGCTCGTGAATGGGTGCTGTCAGTAGGGACTGGTTATCTCTTTGCTGCCACGGCTTATTTTTTTTTAAATTGTTTTGTTTTTTATTACGGACGGTTTCAACGTGCACGTCTTCCTACATCGTTCTCACATGTATTATTTCAATATGAATGATGTAACCAATACCTATTTTGTAAAAATATTTTAAAAGAGTGTCCGTACAATTTTTTGCCCGTTCTTCTCCATAGGAACCTACTACGCTTTGGAATGGGCAACTAGCTTCATCTTTCTTAACTGACCGACCCCTTGACAATTCAAAAGTACCTGTTATTGGTTTATTTGAAATATATGCTTTGAGTTTGAGTTTGCATTTGAGTTATCTACTATTACTATTGAATAAATAAAATATATCATACATTTATAACAGTTATTTTTGTTTTAATTTCATTCAGGTATCGAACCCCCAGTTTTCGGCGAACATTGCGCCGTTGTTTAAATCTCTACATCATTTTGTAACAATTAAAATTGAGCCCTTAAAATCCAGCCAACAGGAAAAATGGTAAGCAGCCTAAATAACACGATGACAATAATTACGTTTTAGTACCAACGCGTTTTAATTGGAAATTAAATGTCGCACATTTCCTTTTCTAATTACGTCACATCCGAAATGTGTAATGACAGCTTTGTGTTATACTCACTTCAATACCTTATGGATCTTTTCATAGGGATTTTCATCAGATGAAATACAGACAAATTATGAACAACGGTAACTCTTAAATACGAATTTCTTCAAATAGAAGCATATGAATCAGTTTGTCATCATTATAGTATACGGTTGTCACCATACGTCTTTTACTGATTGATCATTATCTGCCTTGCTTTTTCTCAGCTATGTTGGGGTCGGCTTCCAGTCTAACCGGATGCAGCTAAATACCAGTATTTTAGCGACTGCCTATCTGACTTCCACAAACCCAGTTACTGAGTAACACGATACCCCTTGATAAGACTGGTTGTCAGACTTTCGGACTTCTGATGTTTATGTTGTCTTTTGCAAATGTCACAAGAGTGCTAAGAGTGCGTTTTAGCCTTTGGTCCGTGGCCTTGATATCAACCAATGAACAACATTATTTTGTTTTTTAAATTTTATTTAATGGTTGAATACAGGGCCTTTGGCTGCTTTTGTATGTGTGTATTTTGGATTTTTGCTTTTTTTGTGTGCGTTTAGTTTGTGCAGAATAAACAATTTTTCTTTCTTTCTTTTCTTTCTTTGATGACCCGTAACGATTGTCAAAGATCCACGAATGACAGCCGGGACCAACGGCTTAACGTGCTTTCCGAGGCACGGAGTCTCGGTATGTAAAGATGGTGACCCATCCACTGAAAAAGTCTAGTCTAATGTTCTACAGGAGGTGTTTACCGTTTTTAGGAGTTGGCCTCCTAATGACAGCTACAAATAAAAAACCGCAATACTTAAATAACCACGCTTCAATTCTGAGTAAACCGATATTTATTATCCAACCCCTTAATTGTATAACACACTTTCACTAACAATCTGAATGATTTTGAAGGATATTGCTAATCCATTGCTTCATATGTTCGAAAAAATTGTCTGCTCAACAACGTAAATAACGCAATGAATGTTGTTGAACTGTCAAAATGGAAGCCACAATTACCCCGCCGGTTTTGATTTCCGTGTGCCAAGCGTGGCGGGACACGGAAAGTTACAACAACATTTAAACAACAATCAATCTGCCTAGCCTTTTCCCAACTATGTTGGGGTCAGCTTCCAGTCTAACCGGATGCAGCTGAATACCAGTATTTTACATGGAGCGACTGCCTATCTGATCTCCACAACCCAGTAACTGGGTAATACGATACCCCTTGGTAAGACTGGTTGTCAGACTTTCGGGCTTCTGACTACCCGTAACGACTGTCAAAGATCCACGAGTCTCGGTATGTAAAGATGGACCCATCCATAGACCAACCCCGGCAAGCGTAGCTTAACCTGATGGATCTACCCGTGCGGCTGTTATTACTTAGCCACGAGAGCTACAACAACATAACATGACGCTTATATTTCCCGAAGGGGCAGGCAGTGATGTAAATATAACTAATACAGCCACATTTCGCCAGCAATACATTATGTTTGTATGGTTTTTGTATGATACAGTCAACATGCTTGAATAATATAACAGGCACTTCATATAGCCATCCCGTGCCTTCTCGTCGATAAAATAACAATAACAGAATTCCCGGAAAGCAATTACCTTTAAATGGGGAAATTGGTACACACAACAAGACCTTCCTACGCCGTAAATATTGTGTTTATAAGCTGACATTTAATAAAGCAAGTTATTACCATCGAAGAAGTTCTATATCTATATAAATATCTAACCACCGTAAGGACTATTCTTGCCTGCAGCGCTCGGTGACTATAGCACCGGGCCGGTAACAGATGTGGTCATCGTGTTCACGGGATTTTGTTTTGAAACTGGTTAGATATGAACTTCTTTGATGGTAAATATAGATGGAGACATCGTAAGTTAAGGCACAGCAGGCGGTCAATTTCTTTAGGAAACTGTTTAAACGAAGTGTGTGTTGTATACCAGAAAAGGGTCTGCGCGTGTGGTTATTTATGAATATTATGGTTCAGAGAATATTATGTTGGGATAAACTTGAGTTGGAAGTTTATTTATGTTTTCATAAGTATTTTTAACTTTTATTATTGATGTCACGCGTGAAAGAAAATAAAAATATTAATAAAATACTCATTAAATTTCTACGCAATTGCATTTTTGGTCTCATATAAGGTGGTTTAAAAAAAAAAAAAAAAAGGTAGTATTTATAGTTATTTTTCCTTCGTAATACAATTAAATAATGTTACACGATTCTAAACTATTAAAACGCAGATATATGCCAGTGACTTTGAGCGGTTAGATTGCGTGTTCTGTAATAAGCTCACGCAACGTGTCGTATGTCCAGCCAGTAATAGGACTCGCCATCATAGGAGCGCTGTCCCAAATAAGACGCATTATTAATTTATTATACATAAAACGTTCACGCATGTTTAGTAAAAAAACAATAATTAAATTATCTTTCAAATGGTGAACGTTTCAGAAAAATACGCTCGATACATTTTGCGTGATTTTCAGTTTATTATCCGCGTTAGACATAATTTTACAAATTAATTTCACTATGTAATATTAACAGAATCGAATATTTTAATTTTAATTTTATTTATTGAGGGATAATAAACAACTACAACATATATATTATATATAAAATTAACAATACTTAAAGTGGTAATGTTGCAGTCCACTGCATTATCCGCAGATAGGACATATTAGAGAACAGTGGTTGCCACTAGACGGGCATTACCAAAATTACCAATAATTTAAAATAAATAAATAAGTTACTATAAAGCTATCTGTAGCTACAAAACCAACTGGTAGAGACAATTTCACTTACCTAAATTATTCAATAAATTAGAAATAAGATTACAATTATGATAATTTTTTTATAACATTAATTTTAAATTCATATTTTGAGCATGCAAATATATCAATATCAATGAAATTTGAATTATAGGATTCCAACATTCTATGAATAGGGCAGCGTAAGCCAGAGTTGGTACGACAAGAATTTAGTGCGAACAGAGTGCGGCCACGAACTTGACGTGCATGAACTGTTTGGGGGACAGAATAACACAGCTTACTCGTTAGATCAATGGCATCAAAATGATTGTGGACAATATCATGAAGCACGTTGGCCTCCAGGTATTTGCGCCGGTTCTCCAAGCTGATAAGCTTGTACTTATCAAGAAGTTGGGAGTATGATAGATAAGCCTTAGTCCCAGTACATCTGTAGTACATAGCACGGAGGTACTTGCGCTGGACCCTTTCTATTCCAACTACGTACTTTTGGTAGAAGGGGTTCCAAATAGGGACCGCATATTCTAACTGACAGCGAATGAGCGTCTTATACAGACAGAGATAGGTTGAGGTTCGCTTAAATTCTGTTGAAGATCTCATCACAAATCCATACATTTTAAAAGCACTATTGACTATGGCTTCGATACATTATTTGATTGATTCAAGGACAGTTTGCCATCAAAGAGAACACCTACATCCTTCACTATGGAAATATTATTTAAGGGGATACAGTTAAGATTATAATTGAAATTGATGATGAAGTTATTTTTAGTAAAGTGTATATAGTTACACTTGGGGATACTAAGATGCAGCCTATTGTCATTACTGTAGGCAGTTAGTCTGTCCAGGTCCTCCTGAAATGACTGGCAGTCGTCTATAGTACGTATCGCTTGAAACGCCTTCAAGTCATCAGCGTACATCAAGAATTTTGACTTTTTAAAACATTTCTTAATATCATTAATATAAATAATGAATAAAAGCGGTCCCAGAATGGAGCCCTGTGGAACTCCGGAAGTAATATTAACCGATACAGACTGATGACCATTAACCACAACCCTGTGTGACCGGTTTTCGAGGTACGACACAAACCAACGCAATAGATCCCCGCGTATTCCATTGTTAGCAATTTTACTCAGGAGAATTTCATGATCGACCTTGTCAAAAGCTTTTTTGAAATCAGTATAGACCGCATCTATTTGCAACCGCCCATCCACACTTTCAAAAAGGTAATTTGAAAATATTAACAGGTTAGATGTCGTAGATCGGCGCTTAACAAACCCATGTTGTTCAGGAATGATAGTATTATGCAGAAGAGGATAAATCTCGTTGTGAACAAGTCTCTCAAAAAGCTTCGACAAGGTCGATAGAATCGAGATAGGTCTATATCCGGTCCAGCCCCCTACGGGTCCAACCGTTTCAACTCGCTGAGTATTTTTAATTTGTCGATATGCAAATTAGTAACTAAGCCACCATTCTCTGCGTACTGCTGCGGTGGACCCCACGTAGAGAGCGTTGGTGATACGGGCTCAAATACGGACAAGAAAAAATCCAAAAACATATTGCAGACAACGTCAGGATCACTTGATTTGACATTCTGGTACTGCATCATGGACGGAATGCCTGACAAACTTACTTTTACAGTTAGAAATATAGGACCAAAAATGCTTTATGTTACTAGAGAGACTATCTTCAACTGAGTTAATATAATTGGAATAACAGGTTTTACACATGTGTTTGAAGATAGACCTACATTCGGAGAAGTTATTATAGTCTTGGATGTTGCTGTATTTTTTCCACCTTATCCAAAGACGTTGCTTCTTTTTAAATATTTTAACTAATTGTGGTGTAAACCAGATTGGGAAGTCAAGTGATCTAGGCCTTGCAGGGGGGACTAGTGGGCTAATTATATCACTCAACATACTATTGAAAGCCTCCACGGCCTCTTCCGATGATAGATTGTCGAACAGCGCAATTGAATTATTAAAAGTCGGTTATCGTCGCCTTAAAATATAAAAAAGCAGTTATTTATCTACAACATCAGCAAGTAAAAATATAACGACGTTTCAACTTTCAGCAACTTTTATTTCGTAATTTAATATTTCAAGCAAATAAGCACAAACGAGGTTTAATAAAATCTTCTCATTTTCGCGTAAAGCGGTAAAAAAACGTAAGTATACAAAATCTTTTTAAGATTATGTTGATTCCAGAATTCAAGCGCCAGTCTCGTACTTATGTATTCTGTCAAAGCAAGTTATACGAAACATATTTATTAAACTAATTCATAAAATAAATACTTATCACTATTTTGATTGCCTTCTTAATCTAGTGGTCGTAAGTGCAACTTCTGAGCGTAGGGGTCATGGGTACGAGCCTCAAGTTAGTCAATGTTACCTACTGTTTTTACACCTATTACATAGAACTTTGACCGGGTAAATGTAGATGTACCTGTACTGGCCTGTCTACTTCGAGGATACTGGCGCGATGTCAAGATGTCAGATAATATATCCAGTAAGAAGATCCGCCCACAAGGCAAGACACCCGTTTACTCACGGCCAGGTATACGAAGATGCAACACAGCCCATTACTTTGTGTCTAGTCTAATAAGCTCCTACTTGTTCGCTTAATGGGCAGTCATCACATAAATTGGTCCACATTGGTTACTGTCAGAATTTCAAACAAATGCAGAAGTTGCTACGTAAATACATACCTACATAAGTTATATTATATACATGTCGAAAATACGTCATGATTTCACTAATCGGAACGCCAGCGCCACCTAGCGGCGCTTGATAGACATAACATGACATATCTGTAACATAACGCTTGGACCGGCCGGAGCTAAGCGGGGTTCGTTGGTGGCGGTCAAGCATATTTGGCGTTCCGAATAGTTGTGTCGTGAATTGCTACTGTGATTAATTTGATCGTAAATTATAATTTGATTCGAGCTGCAAACTGTTTTTCTATAGCGCAATAACCAACACTACACCTACTACTAAAATATGACTGATAATAACGAAAGAGACATACCATCGCCGTCATACATATGGCTGAATTTAGAATAAGAAATAGAATAGAGTAGGTAGGTACCTATGAGAAAAGGAGGCCCATTTTCATTTTCAGGAATAGCTGAAAATGGGCCTGAGTTTCTCTTCCTTTTTCTTCTTTAAAAGCAATAATTGAGTAAGTATGTTAGAAAGTAAAGCACAACAGCATCCTTTGATTCTATTTTTTCTCTCTCAACGGCATGAAATAAGTGAAAATAGCTCATGCAATTGTAAAAATTGTAATAGCGAGTCAGCAAGGTGGCAGGGTAGCCTGCCCAGAGTACGCGGGCTGTATACTCGAGAAGGCTGTTTGAATGAATCCAGACATAAAATACCCTATTATACTAACTCCTAACTATATATTATTTACTTTAATATAATGAAGAGAAATTCGCTCTCCCTCTCTCTTTCTCTGTTATTTGCATGCCTGTCTATGTTTAAGTTCACTATTAACTACTTTTCTGTTTTAACAGCTTAGAATAGCGCACTGTTAAATATAACTTTTAATATGTTGTGGAAAATGTCGTAGGTTATACACTTTTAACTCTTGTATATTTATAACTTAGTATAAGATTTTTATGTATAACTGTCTATTTTCCCGAACAAATAAAATAAAAATAAAAGTATTGAATTTTTGTTTTTGTTTATAATGAATAAACTCAAAAACTCCTGGACGGATTTAAAAAATTCTTTCACTGAATGAATGCTATATTATCACTGAGTAACATAGGCTATAATTTATAAAAAGCCGCTAGTGGAAGCTATATTATGTAATATTATAAATGCGAAAGTGAGTTTGTTTGTTTGTTACGCTTTCACGCGAGAACGGCTAAACGGATTTGGATGGCATATGGAGGAGCTCGTGGCTAAGTAACAACAACCGCACTGGTCGATCCATCAGGTTAAGCTACGCTTGCCGGGGTTGGTCGGGGGATGGGTGACCATCTTTACATACAAAGAATCCTCCGTGCCTCGGAGAGCACGTTAAGCCGTTGGTCCCGGCTGTCATTCGTGGATCTTTGACAGTCGTTACGGGTCGTCAGAAGCCCGAAAGTCTGACCAGGCTAACCAAAGGGTTTCCGTATTACCCAGTTACTGGGTTGTGGAGGTCAGATAGGCAGTCGCCCCATGTAAAATACTGGTATTCAGCTGCATCCGGTTAAACTGGAAGCTGACCCCAACATAGTTGGGAAAAGGCTAGGCAGATTGATTGATGGATAAACCATGACCTGGAGAAGGACAAAGGATACTTTTTATCCCGATATTCCTACGGGATCGAGACTTATGCGGGTTAAACCGCTGGGCGCGGCTAATATTATACGTATATACAGGTACATTAAGGAGGTAGATTTGGCCACTACCAATCCGTTTACCAACCATGATGAGGACTGATGATCTAGGATTAATCCGTCATGGCCGTCATTTTATAGTCCCTTGTGGACGTTTAAGAGCTTATCATAATTATGATTGATTATGTAATTTTACCTTTTTTTTGCCACACGCCACAGAATACACCATTTATTCCACATTTACCCTAGCATTAGTTTGTACGTTTTACCTTTCGAAAAGTAATTTTACGTTCCAGAGTATTGTGAAATGTGAACTCATGTGCAATAATATTCACGGAACGAGTATTCAAGATTATTGAGTGAAGATTTCGGTGAAATGTTTTGAATGAATTCTTGTACCTATTATACTTGTGTAGGTATGTGTGTGCGAGTTAGTGAAAAGTCGTTTGGAATAGCTATAAAGAACGTATTGTATGCTAAGTTAAATAAACTAAGGAGTTAGTGCTCTAAATCAAAGGATTGTCTAGTCGGTACCGTACAGAGCTTTTTCGAAGAAATAGAAAGAAAAGAAAGAAAGTATATATATTTTTTTTGACCCAGAGGTTAACACACACACAATATTCACACAAGAACAAAAATAAAAACAAGCTTAAATACTACGACCATACATACAAATCTTTCCCCAAGAACTTTAAGCATGGAACCAATTGCTGAAATGCTTAAAGATAGTAGTCGAGAAAGCGGAAAAATATAACACGGCCTAATATTTTCTCTACGTAATAAGGAAAATGAGACAAAAATATTATCTGTATTTTCCTACCAATATTTCCCATCTTAATCCTACGAAATTCTATCTACCCTATCAGTCCAATTTATTAATAGAACCTTGACGAAAATATTATTCTCAATCAATTAACAGAGACAAAGAGAGATACAATGAACACTCGACACTTGTTTGAAGTTTATCCTTTCTTCATTAAGATATTCATTATAAAAGGGGCCAATAACAATTAAGAACATAATATAAATACACTAGGTGATTTTACAATATTTCCTTGTGACGATTATTTTCTCTGCGCCGAAGTAATATTTTTACCATCACGCAAAAATATTACTTCCCCGTTACAATATTTCAATGAAAATATTTTTCCAACCCGATATTGTATCTCTCTTTCAATGAATCGGTTAAAAAAATCGATAGTAATTAAAAACGAAACCAATCAACACTTTAACTATGTTGTTTACATTTACTAACAGTATACACTCAGAACCATAGGTTTTCATGTTTAAAGATTTACAGTACGATAGGTTAAAAATTGTAATTGAACACCAAACATCTAAAGGAGTGGTAAACAACTACAAAATCCTACCAAATGCCGGGCTCAAAGTAGCTTTGGTGAAAACTCATTTCTAGTGCCGAGAATTTCTGTTAATAGAACGCCGAAATACGTCGTAGGTACTACGCCGAACATTCTGTAACAAACCAAATGCGTGTTTCGTCTCGGAATTAATAAAACTTTACCAATATCGGTATAGTCAGTGACAAAAGACTTTGCCGTTAAAAATATTTTAAATAAATCTAAATTCCAATCTTCAAAGTTTTACCTAGCTAATGTTCAATATTTTATTGAAAACAAGTAATTATTGTCAAGTGTTGATTCATGAAACTCAGAACAGAAAACTTTGGACTGATACCTATTAACCGACTTACTTACGATTCCTGCTTCCCTTCCTTAAAATGGAAATTACTAGAGTAAACCAGCTTCGCTTAGTAAAACTTCTACCCTTCCATTTTTACTAACGTATTCCACACTCTTTAGCTCCGTCCGTTCCCGTCAATCCAAACACAACACGTACTTGACAAATAGCGTGTTAAATAACAAATGGACGACCAGCGAAGTGGCTCGCAGTTTTATTGAATTGCACGACAAGGTATTGGCTCTCAACGAGATTGCACGTTCCGCCCGTAACGTAACTAAATGACCTTTAGTGTTGCGTCGTGGAACGTTAGTACCAGATATAGGAACAACGTTACAGGGTGTAAGACCGTAAAAACCCATTACCAAACCATCATCTAAAATAGTGTAAAATATTGAAATACCCCTATTTGTTGGATTATAGAGATTGCATTCGGGAGCTAAAATTGCAATACCTGTCTATGTCATACAATCTTTCAGAAGATTAATAGTTTACACCACGTAGAAAAAAAAATGTTGTTTCGCATTAATTTAATAAAAACTGGATTAAGTAAAACTTTTAAATTAACCTCAAAAAATCTGCAATAGTGTAAAAATATTTTAAGACTATACAATACCTACTTAAATATTTAAAAAATTCCATAATTTCTGTCACGTAAAAAATAAAAAAGGTTGTGGTTTCTCCTTCATTCCATCAAAACGTGAATAAAGAAAACTCTTACTACGATTAATCTGAGGTTTATGGATAGCAAATATCGGGGCTTTAACGTAATTGGAACAACTTACCTACTTACTAAACCCTTAAATATTTCACAATATTATCCGTACCGAAGTAACGCTGTTAAAATGAGTAGTGGAATATATGTCACTGCCACACTTATTTGTTTTCCTCGTTTGAAAATACATAATATAACTGATCCGGAAGTTCGTGTAATACAAAAATGACATGTGTTTAATTTGGGCCGTTTCATGAATAAATAGTGAATTGTATTACCATTAGACGTTCATTTATGGAAAAGTGATGTCGTCATGGTGTGACAGGGGCATTTTTTAATAGCCTATAACGACATAATAACATATCTACTGACATCATTTCACCACAACTGCACTAACGAAGCGATAATTTAAAAGCTTGTGTTTCTGTTTGTAGGCATTTCTACAAAAAAGTTAAAAATCTGCACTATACTAATATGACGATTAGGTACTTCCAATTATTACGGCATAAGACTATTATTGTAACAATTTAATAAACCCGTATCTAATTTCAAATTGGAAATTTACAGAACTTTAATTAGGTATGCGTTTTAAGCCGCGTCCACACTAGCTTAAGCTCTAAGCTTTACGAGATACCGACGGTTTTGAAATCAATATCATACCGCGATACTGACACTTGTGACACACTGACTACTGACACTATGTAAAAATGTGTATTTCCTATTACCTCGTTTTAATAGAAAGCTACATTATTATTATAAGTACTAATAAAATAAATAGATAGGTACCATTTTTTACGTAACTAAGTACGTCGTAACCATAGAAATATAAATGTCGTAACCTTTGATAGAATCTCTACTGTTGGGCGACGCACTGTGAATCGAAAAAAGGCTCTCGAAGACATTTTGACATACGTCACATAACGAGATTTTTGAAAAACCCGCACCTAACTTGAAAAAATCAAGTATGTCAAAAAATCATAAATAAATAGTTACAGCACCGTGTGCAAGTATATAACGGCAATTGTCTCCGTTCCGGAGACATTTAAGCGTTTAGCTCCACACATATAAATATGTCGCCAATTTGCCTACCAGATTGTATCCTATGATATATTAGAAGCCATTTCAAGAAAAAAATCGTCACTCTAAAATTTAAGCTCCAATGTCTTCGAGAGCCTCTTTTTGATCCACAGTGCGACGCCCCATTGCATTAGACATTTGCATAATTCTCTGAAAATTTTAACATCCAAGTTAGTATGAAAACAGTGGTTTAACTACTCATAACAAATTGAGAGTAGTTTCTATGCAATTTATATTTATTTTATCGTGATTTCTAAGTTTTCCACTCCTGCTATCCCGCCGGGTTTCCTACTCGTCTATTTTCCGAGCTCGACTTTTCCAGCTTTTGCAAAATTATAATATCTAGTTGGACTCTTTATATCCAATGTAGGACGTTCTTTACTTTTTAATTTATTAAAAATAGAATTCACTATTCCCGGCGCTCACAGTAAGGCTGCCTGTCCACTGGAGGGGAGAGGAGAGGAATGGAGTAGCGGTGTGCCAATATTAACCAATAGAATTGCATAAAACCTCCGCTCCGCTTCAGTGGACAGGGATTTGCGAACTAGTTTAATTTTTTTTACAAAACTGGGAAGCGGAGCGGGGAAACGGAGCGGAGAAGCGGAGAGGAGAAGCGGAGCGGGGAACCGGAGCGGGGAATTATTACTCGTCGCGTGAACTCGGTCTAGCTCCGCACAGTCCGCAATACCGCTCCGCTACCTCGCTCCACACAGTCCGTAACTCCGCTCCGCTACCTCGCTCCGCATCAATGGACAGACACTGTCAGCAACTCCGCTCGACTCCGCTGCCATTCTCCTCTCCGCTGCCTCGCTCCGCTTCAATGGACAGGCAGCCTAAATCCATACTTCCATACTATTATTATATGTGCGAAGGTACTCTGTCTGTCTGTCACTTTTTCACGTTATAATGGTTGAACGTATTTGGATGCTTAGGACACAGGTAGACCATGACCTCGGTTAGGACGTAGGATTTTATCCCGATGGTACGTTCCCGTGGCATAATTTCCGACCCCCACATGGGTGAAGCCGCGGGCAAGAACTAGTAACAACTAATGTAGTTATTAGAGTTTAGTTATTTATACCAGTACCTTAAATTTAGTTCACAATATACCACTTCATTAACACTTTTTTCTGAAACACTTATTTGCCAATAATCCGAACTCGGCAAGCCTTTAATCCTATAACTGAAGTCTATTCTAAACTGATTGTTTCATCTTAAACGAATATCAATTTTATGTAAGTGCTTTCAGAAGTAACAGTTACCAATGAAAAGTTCATAAATAAAATAGGGATGATGCCTGGGTAAAAAAAATGAAATTCGAATTAGTCCGTCAGCCAGAAAATAAAAAAATATTAGACACGTATTTTTTGCTTTATCATATTAATAAAAAATTACTTAGATAAAACGCATTTTAGGTTGGGGAGTGGGTGTCGCTACGTCACGAGTATGTATAAAATCTACATACTCGTGACGTCATGGCACATTTTACTTCAATGTACCGCCGTAATATTTAGATTACGTAAAAAAAGAAAAAATACGTGTCCAATATTTTTTATAATCTCAAAGACGGAATAAATGAAAATTGTCGTCTACCCTATTGTAGCGCAAACTGAACTTTATATGTGGGTGTTGTAATTGTTTTTCCAATAACACATAATATGTCTTTACATGGTTGGAAACAAAATCGCGAACGACGATTATGTACCTGCACTTTATGAATTAGTTTCAGCTGCTCTTCCAAGAATAAGCTTTCAAGTGATGAAACGCCGCCATTGTCTCCGTTTTTGAGTAGACCTGGTAAACAAGTGGACCCGGGTAAATAAGAAGAACATAAACAAAAGCAAACTTTGTGGCTTGCTGCCTCAATTTCAACATCTAATAAAAAATGTCGTGAAAAGAACTGTCAATCTTACTTTTGTTTTTTTTAACCACCTCACAGTTCTTTTATTTTTGTCGTCTTCTTATTACACAATATCAGCGTTATTTTTGCAACACAATAATGAAGGTGGGTGAGTAAAGCTCGAGGTTGTATTGTATAGCTTTTGTTAAATTAGTTAACTTCTTTATATTTACAGACTTATTCTCAACTTGTGCGGTTTTTTTTTTTATTCTTCTAAATATAATTGCTTGCTTTGACACCTCAGTACAAGGTCTGAAGCTCGTTAAGCTCTAAACCGTTGCAACTGATCTCTCTCCGGTCGTGTCGTATTGTCGTCCCATCAGTCTATGAGAATGATGGAAAGGTGAGTGCATCCTTCACATCAAAGTGATTGTGAGGTTTGCGCACACACTTGTGCACTATATTATCTTCCGCGTAGATGGCCAGTCTCCTTTGAGATTGGCCGCACTGTTCGAAATTTGGTCTGGAGGATTACTATTATAGGGTCTGAACGAAACATGCAGGTTTTTGCATGGTTTTGAAATTGCATTTAATTTTTAACTTGCTTTTGCCCGTGGCTTCTCCCGCGTGAATGTCGTAAAATATCCCATGGGGACGGAACGCACTACCGGGATTAAAAGAACCTGTGTGCCAAATTTCATCCAAATCCGTTCAGCGTTTTAAGCGCTAAACTGGAAAATACATCCAGGCAAACGGAGAGAAATTCCAAAAACTATATTTTTGGCATCAGAATCGTTCTCACTTTAATATTTCATGTACAGTTTTGACTTCGTTACTATTTAATAAATGTATAGATTTATATTATTTTTTATTATTAATCTTTTATCATATGGGACAGTATTTTAAACATTGTTCTCATAAGCGAATTTTACTTGTAGCACTTACAGAAAATTTACGCGAACTTTTCGCAGACAGCTATTTAACTCCCCAGTCATGTCGATCTACCCCACATTGGGTATTTTCCACGATTGGAAAATCTAGCATGATTCATTTATACCGCACGTTTAGGGGCTACATAGAAACTCTATTTCCCTTTAATAGGCTCTAGGGATAGGGCTAAGATTAACGATATTACATTTAACTTAAATATATTGTGTAGAAGACTTTCTTCCAAATATTTAAGTAGGTAGTTGAGAACTACAAACACTGTTTGCCCGATTCCATAAGGGAACTGTAGTTTCTGTCATAACAGTTTAAATTTCGTTATCAACATTCCAAGTAATAACAAGTATCCCATATAGAATTAATAATAGATTAATCCATGTCTTAAATCCATTAATAAAATACACCAACATTTTTTTAGGATAGTTAATAGGAATGTTGAAACGAACTTTTGATTTTTTTAAATGAAAACTTCTTTCGGCGCGTTGAGCGAATTTTGGTAGGGGGTAAACATTGATTCACGTAGTGCTGCGCTAGAGAACATAGATGGCGCTAATACCAGTTTTATGTTTCCACTTCTGTCGGCAGTCCATGACGGGCATTTTTTTTTTAAATAACCTCTCTTTTGGTGTAGGTATTCATAGGTGGGTACCTATCCTGAGATATGAATACCTATTCTAATTATAACGTCAGTTTATATTCTAAACTAGCTGACCCGACAGACCATATCCTGTCTACAATAATTCATTAAAAAATCCCATAGAAAAAAGGACGTTCAGTTTTTCCAGAACATTTTCCGGGAAACTTTTTGGGATATTACGAAAAGTTAAGAAAAATAAGTACCAAATCAATGTAGCAGTTCTTAAGTGATACGCTTACCAACGAACAGTATTTCATTTTTATTATTTACATAGATAAAGGCTAAATTTCCATAAATTCTCCTATGATAGAAGCTTTACCCCAAAATGACAGTTCTATCAGCACCTAGTTATTAACTTTTTTATCAAAATACATAGTAATCGGTCACATAGTTAACTGATATAAAGCGTATCGAAAATTACACTGCATTGCAGAGAATTAATAGGCTGTCTAGTAATAGTGTAGTAGTAATAGGAATTAATAGACACATATCATGTAAAGTTAAGGAAATGATGAACTAATCATAACTGTAATTCTTTGACTGTTGTTTGAAATGACTATAACATTGCAAATTGACACAGGGTGTCAATTTCCCAGATAGTACGTTAACACGTTAATAGAACGTTTGAAGAGCTCGTGGCTAAGTAATAACAGCCGCACAGGTCGATCCATCAGATCAGTGGTCGGCAAACTTATTAGTCAATAGAGCCAAATATCAATACTACAACGACTAAGATTTAAGACATAGACAAGTCCTGTTTTTGTAGAAAATACTTCGGAAATAAATCTTTGAAATAAAGGGAGTTTGAATTTTGAATAAAACTTGATATGTTCCTCGACCCTCGCGCGTATCTAGCTCGCACTCATTGACATTTTGTTCAGAGCCGCACTCTATAGGCCAAAGAGCCGCATGCGGCTCGCGAGCCACGGTTTGCCGATCACTGCATTAGGTTAAGCTACGCTTGCCGGGGTTGGTCCGTGGATGGACCATCGACCATCTTTACATACCGAGACCCCTCCGTGCATCGGAAAGTAAATACACCATTGATCCCGGCTGTCATTCGTGGATGTTTGATAGTCGTTACGGGTCGTCAGAAGCCCGAAAGTCTGACAAACAGTCTTACCAAGGGGTATCGTATTACTCAGTTATTGGGTTGTGAAGGTCAGATAGGCAGTCGCTCCATGTAAAATACTGGTATTCAGCTGCATCCGGTTAGACTGGAAGCCTACCCCAACATAGTTGGGAAAAGGCTAGCAAATTGAGTACGTTAACACAAGGAATTAAACTATTGTCTAAAATTTTCGTCAGAGTTTATAGACACAATAATAATACCTTCCAAATTGCTTTCCAAGTTTCTTCAACGGTAAGCTTTTGTATCCACAACGAAATTGGCCTCATTCTTGGCCCTCGTTCGTGTGGAAATGTAATGTCGCCCATATTTATTTGTACCTATTGTTTATTTTTGTTTAACTATGATTATTAAATTTTGTTCAGTTTTCTGGAAATGGATCAAAATTCAAATTCAAAATTCAAAAGTCATTTATTCAAACTTGGCTGAGAATCAGCACTTTTCGAACGTCAAAATTACATAAGAGATTCCCCCAAAACGCCCACCCTTCACCACTTCCTACTGCATTAGCTGGGAAGAAGAAGTGGCGCAACAAACTCCCCAGCAGCACAGCAGTCTGTTCAGTTAGAAGAACAAAAAAAAAAGATTCTATATAATAGTATTCAAAATAATTTACATTACGCAACACAAAACATAATTTAAATTATTAGCCATATGTTAGCTAGCACACGCCAATATACCAAACAAAATCTTCGAGAACTATACTCAGCCCGAAATAAAAAAAACTAATCATCATTTCAAACATCTTCAAAAACTTTTAAATAGCGTTTTGTTTATTGACCAGTACAGCTATCTAATTACCTCACATTTTCGGTAAATCATTAAGACTAATCTGTTTCATTTTACAATTCAACAATTTTTTTCGAACTTATGAAGCAATAGATTAGCAATCTCTTCAAAATGATTCAGATTGTGATTGATCGTGTATTACGCAATTAGGGTGTAGGCCCGTTTTACATTGCCGAGTATATATAAAATAATTATTTATGCGAATATTTTTTTTTTTTTTTATTGTAATCCAATTCGTAACAAAGCCGTACGAAATTACTTATCATTTGAATTCTTATTCCAATAGTATTCGGATTTAACTATTAAAACAACGTTACTTGTTCTAATATGTATAACGTATAATTGTAATTATGAAATTAGGGACACACAATAATCAGTGTGATACATAGATACATAGAATGCTTATATTAAAATATGTATGTTTAGGTTAAGGTATTTTTCTATGGGCCTGTGTCGCCTGAAATAAATGGTATTATTATTATTATTATTATTATAGAGTTATAGTCAGTGTGAAACCAAACGTTTGCCGTGATTGTATGTAATGTGGCGTTCATAAACTGGAATCAATTCAATTGTAACCAACTTGACCATATTGACGTGACCTACTATTCCTGAACAAACAGCCAAATTCCATTATTAATTTCTAAATTATGTTATAGTTGTATCGAACACTCAATAATTAGTCATTCAAACTTTTGACTAACTAATTGGAATTGAAATGAAACAACACAAAATAAGATCTCCGTTTAGAATACAGTTAAATGTATTGTTGCCCGAAACCATATTCGTCGTAACATAATTATAATTGATAGTAACAGAGTCAAAACGGTACATTGATTATTAAAAAAAAAAAATGGTAATTGCTACGTGGTGTGGGAACGAGTCTGATGCCGAAAATATAGTCTGTTTGTCTGGATATATGTTCCGGATTTACCCAAAAACGGTTGAACGGATTCGGATGAAATTTAGTGATTTTAATCCCGGTAGTACTTACATTTCCATGGTATTTTTTCCGACATACACGCGGGCGCAGCCACGGGCGAAAGCCAGTATAGAAAATAAGCAGAAAAATACGAAAATGTTAAAATTCTTTTAAGCCAAATGCACGCGTTAAATCTGCGGAAAATCTAATATTCATAATGTCTACAACTCTGCGGTACATTTTCAACAACAAAGAATATCTATTTAAAAAGTGAGAGTAGAGTTAAGAAATGAGTATATATGTTACTAGAAAGGAAAGTTTATCTTAAACTAAAGCGCAACGCGGTTTCACCCGTATAAGTCTCGATCCCGTAAGAATACCGAGATAAAAAGTATCCTATATCCCAAACTAGTTCATGGTCTACCCATGTGCCAAATTTCATCCAAATCCGTTCACCCGTTTTAGCGTGAAAGCGTAATAAACAAAAAAACTCGCTTTCTCATTTATAATATTAGTTAAGAAAGAAAAATAAGTTTATTTGTCACAGAAAAACGTGCATAAGAAAAAATAGATAATAAACTCATTTGAACAAGAAAATAAAACACAATAGATTTAAATACAATAACGAGCACAAAATAGAAATAGTCGGTAGTTATGATAGCTGCATCATTATAGCCGTCCACAGCTGGACATAGGCCGCCCCTAAGGATTGCTACAACGACCGATCCAGAGCTGGAAAATAACATTTCCCGAATTTCCTACCACGACGTAAGCCAATTTAATGAGCATTATAGAAAATAAGACAGCGAAATTTTTGCGGGCACAAAAACATCCTGTAATCTCAACTTATAAATCCACCCTAATACCTTTCGGAATTGGATTAAAAGTATTAAAACAAGGATCATAATCTTAGAAGTGAACCTACTAAAAAAGTTTAGTTTGGAATGATTTTTGTAAATTTTATTATATAGATAGATAAAAGCTAGATTTCCATAAATTCTCCTATGATAGAAGCTTTACCCCAAAATAACAGTTCTATCAGCACCTAGTTATTAACTTTGTTATCAAAATATATAGTAATCGGTCACATAGTTAACTGATAAAAAGCTTATCGAAAATTACACTGCATTGCAGAGAAATAATAGGAATTTAATAAAGACACGTGTCATGTAAAGTTAAGGAAATGAATTGTTAAGTAGGTAAATGAACTAATCATAACTATCATTCTTTGACTATTGTTTGAAATGTAGCCAGTTAATAAATAATACTGCAAATTGAAGTAACCTGTCAATTTCCCCGATAGTACGTTTACACGTTAATAGTACGTTTGAGGAGCTAAAGTAAATTTTATTAATATAATTATTATTTTGTGTTTCACTTCTTTAGTGGTGGTTATGACGTTTTCATTGATTTTCCAACTAGCCGAAGTTTCTTCAGTGATCGTCACATTTTTAAACGACGGAACGTGAGCGCATCGTCGCGTATCCGATCGCATTACGACTTGTTCGAAATCGAAAGTAAGAGTTCTTCCAAAAAGCTTGTCACATTTTTCATGTTCTGTCTTTTTAACACGCTTTTATTAGGTCGACCTTAATGTAACTATGTAATGGAATCTAAGGTATCTAATTTAACCATCTTCCAAGGGTCGTAGCGTAATGCAAATTGGCAGCTGTATGTAGTTCTGATGACAATACAATAATATGGTACTGTCGAACTGATCTGATGATGGACCCGGAAGATATGAACTAAAAGCGTGTTTTTCTAGTGTTTTTTAAACTGTTAATTTATTTTACTTATTAAAAGAATAACCGTGGAGTTACTTGCCAGCTCTTCTCCATAGGAAACAACCAAAGAACCGTGTACAGAGCTTCTGATGATTCATAAGCGCCCACTTAAAAAAAAAAAAAAAAATTGTTAACGCCAAAATCTTAATGTTTTACTGCGGTTTGAAGCCACATGCACCAACCTAGCATTTTGTACCCAGAATGTAGGTTATTATCATAAATTTACTACCTACATGATATGATTTTATCATGCTGCAACTGATTGAAGATAATTATAGAGTTACCAGCTAACTATCGAGGTACCAAAAATTAATCCAGATAACATCGAACGTACTCAATCAATCTAGCTTTTTACCAGCTCTGTTGGGGTCGGCTTTCAGTCTAACCGAATGCAACTAAATACCAGTATTTTACATGGAGTAACTGCCAATCTCGCCTCCACACCCCAGGGACTCGATAATACGATACGCCTTGGTAAGACTGTCCAAACTGTCAAACAACTGTCAAAGATGAAGCATGGAGGGGTCTCGATATGTATCGGATGGTCACCCATCCACGAACCAACCGCGACAAGTGTAGCTTAACCTTTAGTCGACCCGTGCGGCTGTTAATTATTTAACCACATCATAAGTACTCATATCAAGCTAAATGCTGTTCAACAATTCCCGGTAAATCGTTTAATGAAAGAAGGCCTTTGTGTGCTCCAGACAGTCCCAATATTGTTATTCGCTCGTCTTAAATCCGGATTTATCTATCTGTTGATCCAGCGGTTATTAGATAAATATAGCGAACCGATATATACGTAGATATTGGTAACGAAAGCTTTACATAACGCACATGTTTTAAAAATATCGCCTGAGTCGTGAATAATAAACTACGTAAATATAAATTCTGTGAAGAGCAAAACATGAAAAATGATTTCATAGCTCTTTTTATACAGTTTGTTTGTATAGTAATCTAGTAATACCAAATATATACCTCAGCGGAACAGCAGCAGGGTGTGAATATGGAGTTGGTTCCACAGACTATGCTCCGCCTTCTATCCTGCCTTCTATGCCCCAAAATATCCAGTTAAAGTGACCTCTGCGCTGCCACCCATAACCCCGTGAGAGAAGAGAAGCTAATTTTTCGGCCAACAAAAATTTGAAATACGAAAAAGAAGAATCCCTAATATAATTACTACTTAGTTCAAATAAAATAGATAAAAGGTCGAACCATTCTAGACTCCTCCTTCCATACTTGAATGATCTCATTAGTACTTAAGTTAATTAATTAATTTTATCAGCAGCTTTACTTTACCTACATCAAAGCGCTCGTCAAGACAAGGTGATCGTGAAAAGGAGTCATTTTTATGATACTGATGAGTATAATTAAATTGATCTATAGTGGTGGTTTCTTAAAATGAAGAGGTGCTTATTCCTTAACTGTCTTCTTCACTTCAAAGCAAAACATAGCAATGCGACAAACCGGCAAAAATAGATACGGTGGTAGTTACTTCCCTGAAGAACTCCTTCGCCAAGACAACACAAAGTGAATCACCGCTACAACCCACTAGTGCCATACGCTAAAATAATAAACATAGAGAAGTGTCTGTCCGTTATAATAAATAATTTAAGATACTCGTAGTATAAAAAATAAAATAAAACTCATAAACGATCAAATATGTACGTATATGTAATGTGTGTGTGCGTTGTGTTGTGCTTAAATGAGAAACTAAACTAAATACTCAATATCTGTGTATATCCTACATAAAATAATAAATCTTTTATCTAGAAAGTACCTTCAATGCAAAAACGTGTAACTGCGTTGTTCTTCTAAACTACGAAACGGAGGTTGATGCGGTTTTTATTATCATTTAGAGTACCCAAATACAATAATAATTGATAAATAAAAAACTAAAATAAATCTACTTATGGGACGAAGGCGTGAATTTATATATGTAACTTCCAACAATATAGTCTCACATTGATTGAACACAGTCTGGGCATCACATGCTACGCTTATGATTGTAATACCAACTCATTTGCATTTTGGCACAGCTTTGCACGGAAACCCCTAGCTGGAAAATAAAACCGTTTCATTATTCCCCCCTACGTGCTGTTACTAGGAAAAACGTGATTTCAATATGAATAATTTAATCGATTCCAGGTACAAAGATTTATATGAATGAAAATTGCAAGCGTGTACATTTTAACTTGAAAATCTAGGCTAGTTAATTCTTAGTATTTGAGCAATAGAAGTTATAATTTGTTTTCTGTTATTCCTCTGTTAGATGTAAATTTTATTATTATTTAACTATGAAACAATTTAAAAACTAACAGACTTAATGTTATAGTTTGTTTGATACTTTATAACCTAATGAACAACATTGTTTTTATTTTTTTAGTTTTATTTATTGGTTGAATACGAGGCCTTTGGCTACTTTTATATGTGTGTACTTTATGTATTTTTGTCTATATGTAATGTGCGTTTTGTTTGTGCAGAATAAACAATTTTTCTTTCTATTTTTCTTCTCATGTACATATAATAAAATGGCAGCGAAGTTAAAACTGTACATTCAATATTTTTGAAAAAAAAGTAATTGTTACGAGGTGTTCCCGAGTCTGATGCCGAAAATATAGATTTTAAAAATTTTTTGCTCGTTTGCCTGTTTATCTGGATGTATGATCCGGATTGTCGCAAAAACGGTTGAACGGATTCGGATGTGGCACGCGGATAGTTTATAACCTGGATTAACACAAAGGGTACTTTTAATCCTGGTAATACGTTCCCGTGGGATATTTTCCGACATCTATGCGGGCGAAATGTTAAGGACGGTTAGACATTCTTAAATAAGGCATTTACTCGGCATCCCTATTTTGCATGAAACTCCACAACGTCTGCTATTGTACTAAACATTACTTTCACCATAAGTCAGTTTTACTCCCCTCTGAAAAAAAATACCGTTCATAAAGTTGCGCCAATTCCGATATTCATCTTTCTGTGGGTCTGCAAACCCTTCCTTAGCAGAACATACCTTATCATTTCGTTTGAAGTCGTTTATTCCCGGACTTTCCTATATACCTAGGTAGGTAGTTAGTAGTTACTTATCATCACATATCAAAACTTCTATGTTCCCCAAAGGGTTAGGCAGAGATGCACCAACCAACCTACCACCAACCTACCATCCTACCCACTAACCTATCCACGAACCACAACCTACCCACCAACCAATATACCCGCCAACCAACCTACCCACCAACCTACCCAGTAACCAACCTACCATCCTACCCACCAACCTACCCACCAACCTACCCACCAACCTATCCACCAACCTACCCACCAACCTACCCACCAACCTACCCACCAACCTACCCACCAACCTACCCACCAACCTACCCACCAACCTACCCAACAACCTACCCACCAACCTACCCACCAACTTACCCACCAACCTACCCACCAACCTACCCACCAACTTACCCACCAACCTACCCACCAACCTACCCAGCAACCAACCTACCATCCTACTCACCAACCTACCCACCAACCTACCCACCAACCTACCCACCAACCTACCCACCAACCTACCCACCAACCTACCCACCAACCTACCCACCAACCTACCCACCAACCTACCCACCAACCTACCCACCAACCTACCCACCAACCAACCTACCACTACCAGTTATGTTTAAATCCCATATAATCCAGAACCAGTCTCGGGCTACTACTGGGAAATTCCAGATGGAAAAACTCAATAACACTTTGCCCGACCTATTAATCGAATCCAGGACCTCATGCTCAGCAGTAGCGCTTGCGACCACTTCACCAACGAAGCAATAAGTAGTATCAGACAAAAAAGGATATACGGATACAAGTAACTATCAAATTATGCCTAGTGTAGGTCCTATCAAAATGGGCAGTTCTCCAAGCAGTACCAATAAAAAGCTTACTCATAATTTCTTAATGTATTTTACCGCAGTATGTCGGCTCATTAATCTTTAGTACAATTACCAACTGTAACACATGGCTGGCCGTGGCACAACTTATTTATTTATATAATCACATTTCTTTCAGCTTTACTAAGAAACTATATCTACCATATTAATACAACATAGGTAGGTATAGTAATTTTCTTTTCAAAAGCCATTTAGTCATACAGTGTAACTTGGATAAGTGGGATCTCAGGGAACCTTGGTATAATTATAATTTAAAGAGATTTCTCATTTACCCAGTTGCTCAAATAGTCAGATTTTAAACGACAGGTGCCTTACAGAGGTCTTCGCTAAGACAGGCCGAAATGTGCCGATTTTTATTTATAGAGGACAGGACAAACGAGACCTGCCCAGACCAATATTCAAAATGATAAATTATTAAAACTTGTCTCACTTATAGAGGCTATTGAGCTAAAAAGCCGCAATTTTAGAAATAAAAATCTAACAATAATGTAAATTTTCTCAGTTACAAAGGTTTAATTATTCCCAATAACACAGGTATTTCAATTCATTGTAATTATCAGTAGTAGAGGTTTCTCACATATCCAGGGCCAACTTAACCAGGTTACACTGTATATTTAAAAATTCTATGCATTTAAATACTTTCATTATAAATGCGAAATTGTCTCTGCCTGTTTGTTATGTTTTCACCTCAGGTAGGCCATATAAGAGTAGTGAAAGCGTATCTTAAGTTGTATTATAAATAAGAAATCACACTCCACGTTATAGCAATCCGAAATCCTACATTAGTAATCCACACTTATCGAATCAAAAATAACCTAACCTTTTCCCCCATCCTCGAACCGACCGCGGCAAGCTTAGTTTCACCTTCGATCGACCCGTACGGCTGTTATCATTAAGCCGAGAGCCCCTACATATAGAATATTGATTATTAAAATAGTAATTCTGGTAGCAATATTACAAGGGTCAATGGAGTATCGATTTTACAGCACGTTGCGTGGCTACAGGCCGGCCACGAATTAAAACAGTTTATCCTCAACTAGCTTCTGCCCGCGACTTCGTGTGCGTAAAATTTCTTGTGTGCAATATATCCTATGACACGCGGCAGTACTGTACCTTCTCATTAGTGAACGAATTTTCGTAATCGGATCAGTAGTTCCATAGATTACCCCCTACATACAAACTCACAAATACCTCTTTATAATATTATATGGTTTATACAGGATGGCAGGGACATCGACGCGAAAACTTTTACCATCGATTCAGTAAATGATTCTGAACCCCCCAGCGTTGAAATTTTTCGTCGCTTATTCTAAAAAAAAATCAGCTGTTCCATACATTTTGACCGCGAAGGTATTGTACTTTTCTATGAAACAGCAGATTTTTTTTTTAATAACCGATGAAAAATTCGGTGTTCACCATTGTTTAGAGAATTTATTCCCGAAGGTTTATAATTATGTATCTTCTTCTTTTCGTGTGGTTAGTAACCAACCTGGTGTCAGTGTTTTAAAGCCGCCCATGGGCCACTGACTTGGCTTCACATGCCGTCAAGAAATATCTCTCAGGCATGCCGATTTTCGACATTCCTCACGATGTTTTCCTTCACCGTTTTTGAAGCAAGTGATAATTATACAATACGCACATAAATCCGAAAAGTCAGAGGTGCGTGCCTTATGTTCGAACTCGACACCTATGACTTGGCAGAATTATGGAATTATGAATTATGTATAATACGTTAATATTAAAGTTACATAAAATTAAGAAATGACGATGTTTTATCAAGTCGTAAAAACCGTGCGAGGCAGGAGCGGGTCGCTAGTTTGTAATAAATATGAAAGTGTGTCTGTCTGTCTCTCCGTCTGTTTGTTTCAGTAAACACAAAATTTCTTAACATTACTCATGAGACACGATTTTGACATACTTTTTGATGAAATTAGGCAAGGAGTCTTCTAGGAAACGGGCATGCTTAGATACTTACTGTTCCTACTTTTGTTCCAAAAACACTTCTAATGGCGCAGTTACTATTCAATAAAACTGTTCCAAAAACGTGTTGAATAAATATTTGTTGAGTTAATCTTCACCTCTTTAAGCTAATCAAACAAAGACCTGCTAAATCAGTCCACACGTTTAGTTTGTGGCACACACAGGCACACGTCATTGACATACACATACAAACGTTAATGTCTCTCATTTCGGCTTCGGCGAAAGTAATTTAGTATTCGAGTAGATAAAGAGTGACATACCTATTACCCACAACTTGATTTCCTGCCTTAATAATAAAGACTGTCAGACTCAGAAAGCAATTAGTGATCAATGATAGTTGGTCACCTACTGGTTATGTGGAGAAAATATATAGAATTTACAATTTTCTCAAAAAATAAGGACGTTTATTAAACAGAAACTTGAAAATAACAATAAACAGGATGGCAGGGACATCGACGCGAAAACTGTTAACATGGATAAAGTACATATTTTAGAAATTTTTCGTCGGTCATTTTTTTTTTATCAGCTGTTCCATACATTTTGACCGCGTAGACCGCACTTTTCTATGAAACAGCTGATATTTTTTTTAGAACCGACGAAAGTTTTCAACGCAGGGATTCAGAATCATGTACTAAATCCATCTTGTATAAATATGGATATAAAGATGCAAGAAAAGAAGTAGATAATGGCTTCTAGAAAAGACTGCAGTTCCCTGACTGATCTGCATAAGTAAAATCGACTTTGCCGCGAACCTCTTTGCAAACTCGATTTTTTTTATTGGAAATGTTAACTCTATAATACCTACTATATTTACAAGCCATATTCCTTCCTTTACAATCACCAAAACATAGCCAGAAGTTACATCTGTGAAACTTTGACTTCACTAGTTGTGATCTTTTCGTGACGATTTAACTACTATATTACTTAGGCAGTACTATCGACTTGACTCATCCTCAATAACCCCTAAAATAAATACCCATGATAATACTAAGCTCCACAAAGCGTACAAACCACCAAGGTCACAGAATTGATTGTAATTTTCCCAAAACTCAATATTTGAGTAGTAACAAAAGACGATTATTATGCCCTCAGACGGTTCTGTTTTAACACTACAAACAATACCCTATTCAGAAATAATATAAATATAAAGGACCATTCTAATAGTTTACAAAATAGAATACCTACGTAATAGATGATGCACAGGAAATTGGAGGGAAAATTGTTTCGTGTTTAAAACTTGATAGCGATGTGTTAGTGGCATCTAACGAAGCAAACTTAATTAAAGTTTGAATTATGATTAAAACTTTAATTAACATTATTTTACCAATAAGGCACATTTTTATGGACCTCTTTATAATGCATCAATCACATCAAGATGTAGCCATGTTTCAATTTAATCACCACAAGTTGCCATTTCAAAGCTTGGCAAAAAGAGTAAAAAATTGTGGCGCCACTAATGCCAATATAGCTGGCCGAATAGTGCGTTCAGGTTTTATTCCAGAAGCAAATACCCATGAAAAAAAAACAGATTTGTCTAAAACTACGCACATTCTTATTGGTTTTCGAATCTCTTTCTAGCACTCAAATCTTCACATTATAGGTAATTCAAAACCGACACTTTTCCATTACCAACAATGTTGTGTTCAGTTTATTTATATTTTTGCCAAACTGTAAATCATGTGCACATTTTGACGTTTAATGGTTTCTGCTTATAGATAAGAACATCACGTAAGTGAAGACTGGCTGACTCATCGCCTTCCAATTTTCCTATTTCCCCCTCACGTCACCTAAGTTGTTAAATCATATTTTTTGTCATACTTGGGTATTGGCACTGATTTAAAAAATACCACTCCTGAAACCTTTTTTTTTTATTGAATATAGTCACGTATTCAATTTTCCAAAAACGAAGCCAAGCTTAAATGAACCTGGGCTGGCCACATCTATCTCATGACGAAGTAGCGATGGGCTAAAATAACAACACAGTGGCTCCCAAAAAAATAAAAATCTATATATTTTATTTCACCTAAACCTTATGGCACTTATGAAACGTCAGAAGCTAGGTGCACGGTTCCAATTGGTAGTTTCGTATGGAGAAGAGCCGGCAAGAAGCTCCACGGAAAACAGAAGCCAACGGCAACGCGGCAGACCCAGGAGGGGACGAACTCGACTTTTTCATAAGGATTGGCAAGAAACATCAGTAGATACGTGGAAGGAGGGAAGGGAGGCCTTTGCCCTGCAGTGGGACACAAACGGCTGGTAATCCTAACTATATTATATTTAATACTAGCTGACCCGGCGAACTTTGTTCCGCAATCAATCAAATATTTAAAAAAACTCACCCTACCCTACCTACCCTACCTACCCTACCTACCTACCCTACCTACCCTACCTACCCTACCTACCCTACCTACCCTACCTACCCTACCTACCCTACCTACCCTATCTACCCTACCTACCCTACCTACCCTATCTACCCTACCTACCCTACCTACCCTACTAAAAATCCTATCGTATCCTATGTTAGACTCCTGGTTCTAAGCTACCTCCCCACCAATTTTCAGCTAAATCGGTTCAGCCGTTCTTGAGTTATAAATAGTGTAACTAACACGACTTTCTTTTATATATTTAGATTTTATATGTGAAAGTGAGTTTGTTTGTTTAATTGTTTGTTTCTTACGCTTTCACGCTAAAACGGTTGAACGGATTTAGATGAAATTTGAAATTTGAGTAGAGCATAACCTAAGTAAGGACATAGAATATGTTTTATCCCGATATTCCCACGGGATCGAGATTTATGTGGGTGAAACCGCGGGGCGCAGCTAGTAATAAATAAAAATAATAATGAGCCAGGTTTCCATTTCTAACTATGCAAAACAATTTTTTTACGTTTATTTTTGTATTTATATCCACAGGAAATATCAAACTGTGCGACATGACGTTCCATTCGTCATTAAATTATAATATCCTCTAACGCTAGAGGCGAAACTACTAAAATGTCGTAGTAACCGATATCATTTCACAGAATTTTACTAGCGACGTTATAGCTTATATGTGGAAAATTGTCAATTTGAATTTATTTTCCGTTACAACGTAGGTTTTCTACGTAGGTACCGGTAATATAAGGTCCCTACCTAACTACGTACCTGTGTATGTGTACATGGACAAGTGTTTGGTCCAACAATGTCAATCATCAAATGAGAGAATAAGGGAGGATTTATTGGTACAAGTCATCTAAACTATGTTTTTGAAATGACTTAAGAGCGTTTATTCTGAAAGTGGGCAACCTCGCAAATACATGTCAAATATTATGATTAATTTGACAATATTACTGTATGGAAATAAGAAATGTGGCTAACTAGCGAACTAGAATATTGATTATGAAATGCAATGATTAATATCGTAACACCGAATATTTAGTTTTAGTTTTAAAAAAAGGATTTGGAAACTTTCCAAATGCCTTTTTTACACCTAAAACGGGTACAACATCAAATTCAATGTTATAATTGCAATTCATTATTAATATTCTAGTTCCCTAGTTAGCCACATTTCTTATTTCCATACAGTAATATTGGCAAATTATTCAAAACAGGTAAATTTTTGACAGTTATTTGCGATGTTGCCAACTTTCAGAATAAACGCTCTTAATGCGATCACTTGATCAGTTCTTGGAAACTAAGAGAGAACATCGATACGGGCTGATGAAGTTTGAATGTACCCGAATCGTACAATATTCGAAATATTCATTTCATTTATAACTTTCCAATAAAGGACAAACCGTAGCCATTTCTAGAACAGCCAGACTTATTTCAAGGGCGTTTTGGGCTAAAAATAATGTTTCGACCCTTTACACTAGCCGATTGCCCGCAGTAACATTACTCTTCCAGACGCCATCGAACACAGATATCGTTATTAAAATTAATCTCACAGCTGTTAATGGCACGTTATTATAATAAATAAAGATAACAAGACAATCCCTCTTTTCAAAGGTGTGAAAATAATGTTTTCACAAAGACTCCCACCACATCTGAGTTACCAAAAACCCATTACAAAAATGAAAATGTAACTTTTAATTTCTTGGAAGTCACATTGTTTTGAGGCTGCGACTGAGAAAAGGAGTATTAGGTACTAAGTCACTGCATTCGGGGTATTCCTCGAAGCGCACCAACTTTGAAACGCACCAAATGGAGTTCCAAGGAATAAAATTACATATTTTTAATTTGATTTTGTTAGCGCACCTGAATAGTGCGTTTCGAGGAATTTTATTTGGTGCGTTTCAAAGTTTGTGCGCTTCGAGGAATACCCCATGCATTCTCGTGGTTATAATTTAATTAATACTACTGATGCTCCCCTCCTTCGCACAGTTTTTGACTAAACCGCTGTTAGTACACGTTTGTCCAACGGACAAATACAACCAAATCAAACGCAAATCACGCAAAAAGGCCCAGTATTGTTTAACGATAATTGGGGGCTTTATATAACTTTAATAATAATGTATTATACTCATAAACCTTCCGGAATAAATTCTCTAAATGCTAGTGAAGACCGTAAAATCAAAATTCGTTGCGTAGTTTAGTAGATCAACACGATCACACAGACAGACACAAGAAGCGACTTTAATTTATAACATGTATAGATAAAACATAGCAAATAACAGTGATCTAATAGGTAGGTAAAATACAAATATCCACGTTGGTCTTATGGTCTCAAGCGCAACTCTGAGCAGGCTTTTGGCGCGATCTCGGTTTGGGCAAAACGTTATAGAGTTTTGTTTTGCAATGAAGTATTTCTCAGCAGAAGCCCGAAAGCTTCGTTGGTGTACTGTTCACCTCTTCGGAGAACACAGACACAATGCTTATGTAACAATAAATAAATACAACGCTGTGTTAATAACCATTTATAAATATTAACGTACAATCTGAATTGGGAGCGTATTCATTTTACTGCCAATGTAAATACTATGTTATTTCCCTACGGCTTAATGAATGTCTAGATTAGTAGCTGTCCATGCAATCTATTCGGAATACTAACCTAGATGTGGAATACTGAGCCATTAAGCTCTCAGCAGGTAATATACAAAGGTAATCCATGTCGTTACTTTATACTGCCAGTTCTAACTGCATTACCTGCATGGATATTACAGTTTTACAGGTATTAAGGTAAGTTTATAAAGCATTTAAACGTTAATGAACAACTCTTGCCGTGGTTGGTAAAAAATATTGGGCAATCAGCTCGCTACCAACTCGCTGATTGGTCAAATTTTTAAGCTATTGCATAGCTTCTATCGCGGGCCTTGAGCGTGGAGACCGAATCCAGAAATTCCGTAACGAAAATAACCTAACACCCCCATAGAGTGAAATTTTAAGATGCGCGCGCATCACTGTGACACAAATTGTCACTGTGACACAAATTGCATAAGTTGATAAAAAATGCTATGCAATAGCTTTACCGCAGCAGTCTCCGAGTGCCACACGTCTTTTTTTTAGGTTGTGTCTGACGTAGGTACAATCAGATATTTAGGTATGTAGAAGATGAAGGGTGGGCGTTTTGGGAGACTATCTTATGTAATTTTGACGTTCGAAAAGTGCTGATTCTCAGCCTAGTTTGAATAAATGACTTTTGAATTTTTAATGTTGTATCGCGCTACTGGAGATTCTTGATTAGGTATATTTTAATACATATCTAATTGATTAATGTACCGGAATTTTATATACCTTATAAATCAAGTAGGGACCTATTACAATATGACTATATAGAGGAACAGGATATAAAGTTCACTCATCCTCATAGGAAAAGGAAGGATCCACCCACCAGACGGGTGTTGTGTCTGGTGGGCAACTGCCCGACGATTGCTGTCGGGGTGTGTATATATGCTAGTCGCGCGGTAAACCCTGCTTGCGCGATTCAGGATTTTGCGCGACGTGCGTCGGTGTTATGCGTAGTTCGCATGTGGCGATGTAGATAGCAGCGTAAGTATTTTTAGATGCACTGGCTTGTACAGATGGTCAGCTTACAGAAATGCGCAGCCGCATGTTAACGAAATTCACGAACCTCGTAAAATCACGGTCACACGAATAAGGTAAGTATTATCATACCGATGCATAATGTAGGTCATATCAATGACCGCTAGAATGCACAGTCTTCATAGATAATACCTTCTTTACCACGCTTAGCAGTTGGATTGATGATAGCAGTTTCTTTTGACGACAGACGGACGCTTGCTGATGCTCTTAACCAAGTAATTCCTACATTGCCCTCAATACCCACGACAGGGAAATGTCTGAACTTTGCTGGGTTCCACCTGAAACTTAGGTAGATATATAAAATGCACCACTGACTTGCAATTATGTTAGGTACTATATCTTTATTAATTAGGTATGAAGGCAGGTAAATATAAGGCTCGTTGTACACGGCACGGTTTCTTTACGGTAATAATCGTGTGAGCTTGTATATGACACGGTTCTATGGTTTAAACGGCGACGGCGACGGCACCATGCCGTAATGCCGCCGTATCATCAACAAACTTCCTTAGTGATCGATACAACACTGACGACCGTACCTACACACGGCGAATAAACTGTAGTCTTTCACGGCAAAAAAAAATATTTTTTATACAACGGGTCTTAGTTTTGAATGTATGTTTATCTACTCTCATATCGTAATATTCGAATTATAAACTTCAAAACGAGTTTATATTGACATACTTTACTCGTATAAACACAATACCGAAATTTAAAAATAGAATCGTCATTTGTCTCTAACAAAATAATGCTATTAAACATTTTTTTTTCTATTACGATACAATGCAAATCCAAGAAGTTAATATCACCAAGGAGTTTCCATCAACTTTTGCAATGGAACGTTAGCGGGGACAGCAGCACCGCTCTAGCGCATGCGCGGTGATGTGCTGGGTGCAGGCGCCATTCATACGTGGAGTTGTACCGAATTTCGTGGGATTTTTTTATTATTGATCTTTAACTTAGATTTTTTATTTAGTAGGTTCAATCCCAATGTATGGGAGTAGATAAAGTAGTGTATGAAACTGCACATAACTAGGTATTAAAATACTCGTGTGATACCATTGCAAACCTCGCCAAAACGGCTCGGTTTTTAAACACACACTCGTATTTTAATACCCCTCAATATGCAACAGTTTCATAAACTACTATTTCACAGGCATAAACATGGGATCAAATACGTGTATGTCATCAAGATAAAGCATCAGAGTTATCACAGACTGTTTACCTTTTTATAAGATTACCTAATAAACTTGGCACAATATAAATTCTATATATTCATCATTCACTCAGCGTTAGGGAAAGGAGGTGTAATCTGATTTACTTTAATTTCCACAAACCTGTTTTCTTAAGGGTTAATATAAATGCTAATAACCCGTGCCTGCCCTGCCTCCCCTGTGACGTGTAGATAAGACACTGTGATAGCGATTTATTTTCGCATTGTAACAGGTATAATTAAAGCGAAGAAAACTGTTGTGACATTTGCCCAGATAAGTAAAAGACACCTATATTTAAACTAGTACAACTCACTTAGAGCTTTATTAGCTTTTGTTTTCGTCAACTTTAAACTTTTTAATTCTTAACTCGTGCAAAACCTAGCTAAAAATATAAATGTGAAAGTAAGTTTGTTTGTTTGTTACGCTTTCACGCTAAAACGGCTAAACAGGTTTGGATGAAATTTGGCACATGGGAAGACTATGACCTGGATTAGGACATAGGATACTTTTATCCCGATATTCCCACAGAATCGAGGCTTATGCGGGTGAAACCGCGGAGCGTAAATAGTACTTAATAAATCTGAACTGAAATGGACTAAGTCGAATTGTAGGATAATATCACTGAATATCGACCGCACTGGTATAGTCACGCCATCCCATTATATCCAAACTCCGTCCTAAAATGTAAATATGGTGCAGTCCCTCAAACAATGAGGCACTTAATATCGTGTCCAGCGTGTCCTGCTGTCTGCACGCTACAGGACCTGATGTACGCTACTGAATGTGCCAAGCTCGTATGCAAATTCTGGGCTGACTCTATAGAATATCACAGATTAATATAGATGGGACACTCCGCAAAATCATTTAAATAAACAGTAACTCTCGCTACGACACAATAAAGTGCAATTCAGGTCGCAAAGCTGTAATCACCTACAGTTATATTCACCTAGTAGTTGCCTCTCTTTCTATCGCGTGACTCTTAGATCTTCTGACTACGTTACACTCACTGAATTGACCCAGCATGAGCCCGCAGCGTACTAGTACCTTCATACGTAAGCTGCGGAGTGTCTCATCTGTATTCATCTGTGACAATACATAGATTGCCATTATCGACACGCTAAGAAAAAGATTATATCCAGAGAGAATAAAAATTACATATATTTATAAATAAACTAAAACAATACCTAATCCATAAATGCTATTATAATATTAATGAAAAATTAAAACAATAATTAAAAATAAATACCAAAAATAATAAATAAATTAAAGTGGAAGTGAGAAGTGGAAACACATCTATATTTTACTTTTTTCAAACAATATTATAATATTATCCCTCTTTCTCTATCCTATCTTGCTGTGCCCGACAGGGTCCACAATGATCTAAAATTATGTATATTTTATAATGTACCTACCACTTATGCTAACATTATGGAACGCAAATAAATATATTGAGTATTGAAAATCAATAACAATTGTTTACGTATGTAAAAAATTGCTAATGATTATTTTCTCTTTGCACGTATTCATGTATATGTAAGAAAGGAAAGTGGAAGGTAATCATAAAAATCAAAGCTTGTTCTGAGATAATTTGCACGTAACACGCATGACCGCGTCTATACCCATCACAATGATCTATTTGAGTTAAATGATTATTTATATGTCGCAAATTCGTTGCTGAGTTGACTAATCGGGACGCTCGGATCGGCCGCCGGCCCGGGGCTTAGCAGAGCAGCAGAGCAGAGGCAGACTGGATGGGTGGCGGTCAAGCGGTGAAGACGTTTAGAAACTGTCCCGCGTTTCGAATAGTTGTGTCGTGTAACCTACAGTGTGTAAAATGCTAGTGTGAGTAATGTTATTGTAAATTATAATTTGATCTGAACTGCAACGGTTTTTCTATTGCGCAATAACCAACACAGTACGCCCACATTAGTTAAAATATGCCTGATAACGAAAGAGACTCATACCTTCCACCGATATATACAACCTTAGTTTTTGTTTACGTCATTGTACATAAATGTAGGGAGCAGCAGATTTCAGCGTTGGTCCCATAGTGAAAGATGTTCATAATGATGAGTACGATGACTCCTTAAGAGGTTTAGGGTAAACAAAAACTAAGGTTGTATAAATCGATTATGTGATTATGATAATCAAATCTCGACTCTGATAGCTTTGTTTCCACAACAATAATATTTGAAATCACTTAACGCACTAAATATGCACATAATTATTTATACAACTTTATGACTTCCACTTAGAGCTAAATTGTATAAAAACAGACGAAGAAAACCTTTCAAGTTAAGTATTCTTAATTTGAAGTGCGAGCGTGTCCTCGCAACGTATGTAAGAATTTCGAACATTTTTTAATTTTGGGATTCTCTTGAAGTACCCGTTGTTGAATTGACGTGACAGTTTTAATTCAATATTATTTTATTTCTTTTAGGATAAAAACTAGATAGAAACTTATCCTATTAAAAAAGATTATGATAATGCTAAAGCGTAAACTTAATAAAACATAATTCCCGGTAAAGAAAAACGAATCTGAAACAAAAAAATAAATGTAGACTTTCTTCGAAATTATTTCGCGAAGGAATAACTTAAATTTGCCAACATTTTTTCAAAATATCTTAAGTAAAGCCGTAGGTCCTCAAATGCACAAAATTAACAGTTTATCCTTTACAACCATGTTTTTTTTTTAGCCAGACTAGGTAGGTTTGTCAGTAATTTGATTCACAAACAATATCTTATCCATTGTAACCTCATTTTAGCTTGGAGGAGCTTGTGACTAAAGAATAACAGCCGCACGGGTCAATCCATCAGGTTAAGCTACGCTTGCTGGAGTTGGTCCGTGGATGGGTGACCATCTTTACATACAGAGACTCCTCCGTACCTCAGAAAGCACGTTAAGTCGTTGGTCCCGGCTGTCATTCGTGGATCTTTGACATGGCAGTCGTTATGGGTCGTCAGAAGCCCGAAAGTCTTACCAAGGGGTATCGTATTAGCCACTGGGTTGTGGAGGTCAGATAGGCAGTAGCTCCATGTAAAATAATGGTCTTCAGCTGCATCCGGTTAAACTGGAAGCTGACCCCAACATAGTTGGGAAAAGGCTAGGCAGATTGATTTATTGTAACCTCATTTTAGATTTCTCTACTGATCCATCTCAATTTATCATCCTGTATTACGCACAAATACAGGATGAGAACAAAATACGGCGCCAAGTTTTGTGTAATACGATTCTAACCGACCTCAATTTTGTGTTCTGACAGGATATCCAGGGCCCATGTCAGTCGCGTGACCAAGACAAATCATCAGAACGTAGCCATGTTACCCGCCAAAATCGATTGGGCTATTTATTTTGTAGAACGAAACAAACTGATATACCTTTAGGTAACTACAAACTATGTAGGGACACAGTCCACACGTAGGTACAATCAACAAAAACGTAAGTTGGTATATAGGCATCTATCTTCTTGTACTTGGTACTAGGTATTCAAGCCTTTTACATGGCTCTTACAGTCTTCAATTCAACTTTTTATCAAATAAATTAAAAAAAAAAAAAAAAACGTAAACAAATCGTAAAAGAGTTTTTATAGATGACACTTTCTTGTTTATTATTATATGTTATTAGATTTAATAGTTTCCTCTTTTATTAATGGATGTTAACTTTATCATTTATTCTTAAACTACTGTTCGTAGATGTAACAGCTAAAGCACATTTTTTTTATTAGATTTATAATAATAATATAATATTTTGTAATCTGTCTATTGTAAAAAGCCCAAACTCTAAACGTCAACGAATTATAACGTTGCTAAATTGAAGAGTACAACTGTGGCGTAGCATGACAACTGAAGTGACATATATTACGTTTAGTCGGTCGGTTACTTGACAGTTGTCTCGTCACGTGGTTTTTTTTGTTTACATTTATTCTACCTAAACCTATGGAGTATAAGTATCTTGTTGACTGTCGCTACTGGAAAATCCGATATCTTGATAATACAGGCCCAGCATCAACACTAATGCCTTCTTCCTTATAAAAGTGGCGACACATTGACCCTCTGCCTAGACCTACAGAGAAAATGGCTCGTTTTAGTGACACCATTTTTTGTAGACACACTTAAGGTTCGCTGGAACACCTTACCGGGTCGATCATGTAACGACGTGTATCTAAAGCCTACCTTTCATGGAAAGGCTAAACTTAACAGGCGAATTTGCGTCAGTTTAGCCTAACCGTAGATGTGCACCTGCACATAACTACACAAAACTAACACTTATTTTAAACGATAGTTTAGAAGTATAGTGCTTCGTCAGCCGCCGCGCCGATTGTGCGAAAGCTTAGAGGTGAAAATACACATACTTTTAACACTTTCGACTCCACCCACTTTGATAGAACTCATACGCCGTGCCGCCATACATATGGGAAGTGAACCCTCCGGGAGGGTTACCGGCATTACGTTTCCGCTAAATTTAACCATCGCGGACGGTCAACAGCATTAGGTTTAAAACCGTGTTATAAAACGAAGTAAAATAGTGTTTCAGAGGGTCTTGTCGCTATACGTAGTTTCCAACCTTTTAATTTTTTGTGAATATTGGTAACCGTGAACAAAAATATAACAATAAAAAATGCTTGGATTTTAAAACCAACGCATATAATAATAAATCTTGTTAAAATATACATAAGATTTATTTTCACGGTTTATAATGCTGTATTCGCTAAGAAAACCTACATCGCACAAGGCTCCCAGCACTGTTCTCCCGGCTCCCGGCGAACTGAAGCTATGGTATGCAAGCCCTAACCTGGCTGTGTAATGCCATCTCTAAGAGTCTATACATGTTTACAAGCCCCCGGAAACGTAGACCAATGATACTTAACAGAAATTGATAGTCTGCCATCTATTGATATAACTGAGCCTATTGAAGCGAACCCGTACAATGAGACCGGGTCGCAATCAACGGGACGAGTCTATTGTGACAAATCCGATACCTCCCTTATTTGACGCATTGAATTCAATAGCCGCTCATATCAAGGACTCCCTACAGGAAAATAAAACTTTTCTAACAATAAATTATGTTTTATTGTTAACTATAAAGAAAATCTAATTTTTATTCAACATAGCAAAGCTTTTAAAAAGATTCGTGCGTTGAATTTATTGTTGTTACAGCTTGACCTACGATTTAGCAAGTTACATAGCATCATTGTTTTTATTGAAACTGAATAAAGTTTTGAAAAAAACTTAAACACTAGAATTTAATTCTACAAGCAACTGTATATTTGATTGAAATTCAACGTTGGCAATCGACAGGTATTGTTTTTATCTCAGAAACTTAAATTGTTATTCGTAAAACAAAATTGAGTTCTGAATACGAGTTGTTAAATTAACATTTTTAAACCTCAACATGACAGCCTCATGAAAATGGAGTCCATTGCAAGAATCACCACGACTTAATTCCTATTAACTTAGTAAATAGATTGGTGTTTTCAGTATGTTTGACCGTATAAGAAGACAACCTCGTCAACAGTCCTCGTCTTCAACGACAATAAATGGTAGGAAACTTTACAGCAAGACAGGCGCTTAACTTTGTATAAATGATTTCATCACCACTGCTCTCAAAATGGTGAAGGAAAACATCGTGAGAAAACCGGCATGTCCTAGAACCAAAAATTCGAAGACATGTGACATCTACCAACCCACACTCCATTACGACCCACTCTCTCTCACGGAGAGGAGACCTGGGTCCTAGCAGTGGGGGCTGGGTATGTAAACAGCCAGGCCGCGTGAAACGTACAAATCATATGGTTTGATAGATGCTACTGACACACTCAACTTAATGTACAGTACTCGGTACTGTCAACTAATTGGGTTGCGGTATCTTGCCCATTGTTCTGTTTCCCCTGGAGAACTGTACATTTTCTGAGGAAGTTATACTGCCTTCGTGTGGCTGGTAGACACTGAATTTGTCACTTGAGATAGTTATTTACAGGTTGAATAGTTTTTTAGAATTTAAGTGAACCATAATTTAGGAGGTAGAACTAAATGTATACAGGGTTGCATCGACGCGCTACCTGTTACCATGGATGAAAAAATAGAAAAGAAAGTAACGTTTATTTGGACACAGTTCGTGAAACATAAAATACAAATAATAAAATTAAAAGTGAAAATAATATTTTTACAACAATAGTGGGCGCCTCACGGCTGCGCCAAAAAACATAAAATTCATTTCTTAATAGCTAAAACAAACACAATAATAGAGACAATAAGAAAAGTGCTATTGGTCATATTCTTAGGTAAGACAATTTAATAGTTTAGCTTATTATTAAATTACATAATAGTCTATTTATAAGGCTAGATTGTAATAAGATTAGGGTCCGTCCTATTGTTGAACCTAAGGACAACGGGAAAACAAAAACAAAAAAGTGCTGAACATACATTTTGACCGCGTGAGAATTGCACTTTTGTAGGAAACAGTTTTTTTTTTTATAACCGACGAATAATTTCTACGTAGGGGGGTCCATCATCATGTACTGAATCCGTGGTAACAGGTTGTGCGTCGATGTATGCCACCCTGTATAATTGGGTACCCAACAGTTTTCGTTCGTAACGTTGACTGACTTGTTTCAACGTAAATTTTTTCGGTTCAGTAGTTCATTCGTGCAGATGATCAGAACTCCCTTGCACGAACGCAAGTAAATGTAACGTAAATTCTGACGATTTTTTAATCGAAAATCCATCATCTTAAATTATTATCGTTGCAAATGCGACAAGCACAATTGGTATCACCCATGGATATGAATTAATCCGTTCCTACTATGCCCAAAGGAATAAAATTTGAATAAATATTTAACTGCCAAATGTGTAAAGTTCCTCGATTCATTAGTACCTCCTACCTACCTATAGAAGCTCTAATCTAAAGCCCTTGATGGGTATCAAAGACGATGAGGCCTCTAATTAGTTTTTAGCATCATCTTGTCAAGATTGCCAAGCATTCTTTTGATATCAAGGTACATTTGTCGTTTTTGTAACTTTTCTCTTCTCTCGTTTCCATCATTCGAGTGTCGCCACACGTTCCAGAAATTTTGAATAAACTTCCTTATAGGTATTCATTCAAGAATTTTGTCATGAATAGGATAAATCCTCCTTGTACTTGTATATACTTACATTATTAATTTGTAAGGATTGTAACAGGGCAAAATCACAGGGCATATTTTTCGTCAAATATACTTACAGTAATGTACTTACGGTTTGTGTACCTATTATATATTATATAATAATATATATTATTATAAAGAGGTAACATTTGTTTGTTTGTTTGTTTGTATGTAGGGGGTAATCTCCGGAACTGCCAGTCCGATTTGAAAAAATATTTTTGCATTGCATAACCCAATTCTTGAGGAAGGTTATGGGCTAAAACTATAACTATTACAAGTTATATCATCTGTTGGCAGTCCTTCAGACCGCTTATTATTATGACCTAGTTGCCGAACAGGCGACATATACTCGTAGTAAACCATCAAGCTGCACTACTTCGCATCAAACCAAACAATATGTCTTTGTCACATTCATCATAATTTCAGATTGTAAACGTCCAGTGCTGAACATGGCTCCTAATGGATAGTTCCTGTCGATATGAGAAAATAAGATGGATTGTGGTATTGAAAGACCGTATCATTATCATTTAAAAATATTGCTATTTTTACTCTGCACGCCCGCTCCTGAAATTGTTTTCAATTTTAAGTATTTTTTTTAATATTAACATTAAAATGCTTATATACAATACTAGCTTCTGCCCACGGGGCCCGCGGCGTCGCATATGATGTCGCAGGCCGCTGCACACGCTGCCTGTCTGTAAACTGCAAAAACGTCCGACTCGCCGCGGAACGCCAAGCCGCACGTGACACGCGGCGCCCCGCGTCCCCGTAAACGAGGGCTTACGGTCCTATGACCGTAAATGTGTAATGTTAAATAGCCTATACACTTCCTCAAGAATTGGGGTATTAAATGAAAAAAGATTTTTTCAAATCTGACTGGTAGATCCAGAAATTCACGCGTTCAAACAAAAATAGGTACAAACAAACTCTTCAACTTTATTATATTAGTTTAGATATTACACCAGTAAGTATTTACACAAGTTACTAAATTAAATGACTAACTTACTGACTATACACATAAATACAAGCAAGAAGAATACTGGGTCCATTCTTGTTATTAGTGTATATCAATGACTTACCATTCTATGTAAAGGGTATCTGTGAAGTTGTACTGTTTGCAGATGGTACCTCTCTTATTTCTAAAGTAAACAAGAATAGGCAAGATTTTGACGATGTAAATAGTGCACTCTCAATGGTTACAGATTGGTTTACGACAAATAACCTAGTTCTCACTGCTAAGAAAACGAAATGTGTAAAGTTCGCCCTACCTAATGTTAGAAATTTAAGTCCCAACATCGTCTTAGATAAAGAGGTGCTTGAATCCGTAAACTCGGCAGTTTTTCAGGGCATAACAGTAGATGCCAAACTTCAGTGGGGCCCACATATATCGAGCCTAGCGGGAAGGCTCAGTTCGGCCGCCTACGCCGTCAGGAAAGTAAGACAATACACTGACGTCGATACAGCTTGTTTAGTCTATTTTTAGTTATTTTCATAGCGTTATGTCCTACGGTCTTCTGTTGTGGGGCAAAGCTGCTGATATTCAAAATAAATTTGTTCTTCAAAAACGAGCTGTTCGAGCTATTTACCAGCTAGGTGCCAGAGTTTCTCTGAGAGATTTTTTCAAAGATATTGGTATCCTCACGGTGGCATCTCAATTCATCTTCGCCAATATCTTATATATTAGGCAAAATATACACTAAAAACAGTGATTTTCACAATGTTAACACTAGAAGTAAGGACAAACTACGAGCTCCCTTTCACCGGCTTCATAAGGTTCATAACTCATTTGTTGGGCTTGGTATAACTTTTTATAACAAGCTACCCTCTTCTTTGGTAGATTTGCTTTTGAATGCGTTTAAAACGAAAGTAAAATCCAAGCTTTGTTCAAAGGCATACTATTCTATCAACGACTACTTAAATGATAAGAATAGTTGGTCGTTGTGATTAACTCAAGACAATGTTTGTGTTCTTTCTCCAGCTTACCTACTGACAAGTTATATGAGTTTATATAAGTAATTGTTTATTTTATTTGACTATAAAAGTCTGGTATTCAGCTGCATCCGGTTAGACTGGAAGCCGACCCCAACATAGTTGGGAAAAAGCTAGGCAGATTGATTGATTTGACTATAAAAGTCAAGTTATTTAAATTTAATTTATTGTTGACATAATCTACTCATCACAATGTTTTTTTTATGAGTTGTATTGCAATATATGTGGTTAGCTAGTGACCTCGACAATTGATCATATTATTTATTGTTATTAGTAATTAACTGTTTGTTTATTTATTTTACCTCGATGGTCCTAGTTTATCATTTATAACTTCCAGTTACAATTATATGTAAGCGGGCACGCCCTTTATGCCTGGATTTTATTAAGATATTAAGTTCTGTTTACGTTTTGTTTTAATTCTGCCTGAGTAAAGTTCTCGATGATTTTGTTTGGTATATTGGCGTGTGCTAGCTAACATATGGCTAATAATTTAAATTATGTTTTGTGTTGCGTAATGTAAATTATTTTGAATACTATTATATAGAATCTTTTTTTTGTTCTTCTAACTGAACAGACAGCTGTGCTACTGGGGAGTTTGTTGCGCCACTTCTTCTTCCCAGCTAACGCACTAGGAAGTGGTGAAGGGTGGGCGTTTTGGGGGACTGTCTTATGTAATTTTGACGTTCGAAAAGTGCTAATTCTCAGCCTAGTTTGAATAAATGACTTTTGATTTTGATTGATTTTGAATAGGACACAAAGACGTCGGTGTTCAGGTCCGGATCACTGTCGTCCGGAAACGAGCTTTGATTTAATTAAAATGGAAATCAATAGCTCTCAGTCATCTGAATTTTGATTGGTTGTAAGCTGTAATGTTATTTCCGGCAACCAATCAAATGAGCCTAAGCTAAGATGAGATTTGACTGACATTACTTGATTACCAATTAAATACCTTGTCACAGACTTGATCAAGTTGTCAGAAAAAGGGTAAGCAGTTCATTTTTAACAAAACCAAGCTTATTTACAAAAGAACAATTAGATATAAAACAGTAAGCAAATGCTTATCCTAACTAATATCATAAATGTGAAAGTGAGTTTGTTTGTTTGTTACGCTTTCACGCTAAAACGGCTGAACAGATTTGGATGAAATTTGGCACATGGGTGGATCATGACCTGGATTAGGACATAGGCTACTTTTCAATCCGATATTCCAACGGGATCGAGACTTAAGCGGTTGAAACTGCAGTGCCCAGCTAGTACTCGATAATCAACAAACCTTTTGTTAGCTCACACCATTATTATTAATGGTGTGAGCTAACAAAGGGTTTGTTATATCCACGTTACTGTGCAAAATGGCAGAAACTGATATTCACTAAATAACGTTACCATTTCTAATCACTTTACTTCACTCACACGACCGCCACTCGACTAATGTCATGTGCAAAATACGAGCAGAAATGATCTCGTACTACGAATTATAATCAACATAGGTATTATCCGCTTAACTGAGAAAAAGAGATACCTAAATACAAGAGAGGTATTGATTATATATAATTAAGTACCATAAAACTTAAGTTGAATTTTTATTTCACTATGACTCTACAACTCGAAAAATTTACTTAGAAATTGCACCTTTCTAAGTCGAAATTTTAGCTTTTATTTATTTATTTTACTATTTATGTACACACAGAAAAGAAAAAAAGTAAGTAAGTAAGTTTTGTTAAATACTTTTTGTCTCCTGTTAAGTCGAAAACATATTAAAACATTTTTTTTTTTTGCATTTTCCCTTGAAATTCGAGTTATCGACATACAACTGTATTTAAGTATAAAGACATGTGTAGTAGATAAGACGTATTTCTGAATGGTTTTACTACTAAGAAGTACTGGTATGTTCACAAAATTTCATCGAACAAATTCACCAATAAACGTTTTAACCAAAAATGCAGACACAACAGTAAAGCTTTAATTCAATTGCTTAAAATCTGTTTAGAGCTAAAGGAAAATTTCTTTCGGAATCTAAATTATTTTAGACCCGAAAATAAATCTGTCGGAAGAGGGTTACTCCAATCCCGTCTGGCCGCTTTTCGCGTTTACTTTAATTTCTAGGTCTTTACCAGTAAGAACGTAAATTCCTACTTAACGATCAAAATATTGTATCTTAAATTAATGATAGGAAGTTGATTATTTTATCTTTGAAAGAATATTTCATAACAATAAAAATTCCAAACATAAATGTGAAAAAGCCGTGTAAAAATAAAGATACCTTTTTTTTTCAAAGCGATTCCCATAAAATTTGCAAGATTTAAAAAAATAAAAATATTACTCTTAAACTATCAAGAATCCCGGAAAATACGTACAAAAAAAAAATTCCTCAGGAAACTTTTATTTTATGACGTCACTATTTGGACTACCACTCAGAGTAATAGTTATTACTCTAAGGACTACCATGTATATTGCGTCGTAATGTCAATACCGCGGAACGACGATGTCAACTCGCAATTTTGATATTTTGACCTTTGTTATCAAGTAAATAATACCAGCCTATTATTGACCCACTGCAGGGGAAAGGCCTCTTTTCATTCAGAGAACGCACGAGCATTGATCACCACGCTTGCTCAACACAGGTAGGCGATTACAGACTTAAGAAAAAAATGCATTAAAGTCTATTTTACGAGTAACTCGCGGGCATTGAGCGGCCGGTGAGCCGTCCAATTTTCTGAATAGCCATCGTAAAATAGACATTAATGCATTTGATTTAAAATCCTAACTTGAATGACAAGTTATTTTGCGTGTCGGAGCGGTGCTGTTATAATGGGCGATGTACTTTATATGACTTATAAGTCCAGCTATCTAATTACGCAACACATTTTCGCAAACGATTACGACTAATCTGTTTCATTTTGACAGTTCAACAACATTCAAAAGGTATTAAGTGTCCTGACTTTATAAAGGAAATAATTTGAAAACTGACGAAGGTATAAAAGACTTGACTGTATATTAATTACTTGTTAAGTAGCGTTATAAACCGTTTTGCAAGCGTAATTACATAACATATGTAGGTTCTACAATATATTACTTTATACTTTGTTCTTTAAAACTTCTTGACGATTCAAAGTTTCGAAACACAAAATACTAAACCTCACAAATCCTTTCGTTTTGGGATCCAAAGTGTCTAAGTTCGTGGAATACCCGTAACGGTATCATGATATTTACTGTTCAGGAAGAAGTACCCAAGTAATCAGGGTTTTATGTGAAATGTAACGGAAACTGGAAATGTAACGAAATCCTCATAACATCTCAAGAACATTTTATTAATTTATGAGACAGATTTTGTCATCGTCATCATCACTTCAGCCGAAAGACGTATTTTTTTTAAATATTTGTTTAATCCATAAACCATCACAAAAAGAAAATTGTCAAAATTGAATTTTGGTTGTCTTGTGAAAATTGTTGTCTACTACTTACTGGACATAGAACTTCATCGCTAATTCACTACGTTTGTCATTTATGGACTGATGATTTCAGAAGTGTATCCTATATGATGCCAGAAACTACACGGATCAGGAATTGTTAGCGACTGTTGGCAACACCAAGTAGGCATCCGCCGGGTATGAATATATCGGATCACATTAGAATTCATATGAAATGCTCTTTAATTGATTCGATTATTTTACATTTACGTTTAAATAGTTAATTCAATATTATATTAAACAAGTTCAAATATACACACACCTACAGTTACTTTATTTTAATTACCAAGGTGTTCCTACTTTTTCATGTATCCTTTTATTACCTATTAGTATTATTTAAATTTTTCCAACAAACATCACATAAATACTTACATAAATTTGTCAATACGCTGATTATTTTAAACGGAAGGGCCTGTCTCCTGTTATACAGTTTTTTTTAACAAGTACAGGATACAGGTAATCTTTTCCACTAAACTTAAGTACTGTATTGTATTGCATAGTTTCTGCTTATCAATAACTAGTTGAAAAATAATCTGTAACACTGTTTTTGGAACTATAAAATTATTAAAAATTAATTTATATCATTTGACAAACACTTGAACTGTTCCAAAAATGTAATCCTCTAAATAATAAATTAAACCTTCGTCACATTTAGGCACGTGTCGTTTTTAATTACAAATAATAATTACTGCCTGGCAGTAATTATTATTTTGGGTATACGAGTGTTTACAGAGAAAATGGTAAATATTACAATATGAGAGAATTTTAAAGGAGGATTAAAAACAAACCAGATGTTACTAATTAGTAAATGAATCAAATGTAGACCTCCATCTTGCTTTGTATCCGGCTCAAATATATTCATTTCTGTACTCCAGGAGCTTTAAAAAAGATAATATTTATGCCAACACTAAGCTTAGCTAAACCATTCATTTAATTAATTTCATGGGCGTGCTTAGGTAAAGTACTTACTTTTAAATGCGTATCACACTCTGAAATAATCGCTTTAATATTTACAATATGATTTAATATCAAGAGAAAGAAGAGAAGAAGAAGAAGGAAGTGAAAGAAGAAGAGGCGAAGGGAAGTAAGCGATAAGGCCGCCCATTGTATATTTTGTAGTGTATTACTTTTTCTTTATGTACCTAATGTATAATCTGGTGTACAATAAAGTATATATAAATAAATAAATAAATAATATGAATTTACCTTAAACTATAAACCTTAAACGATAATGGTCGTATTCATAAATAATCACTTGCATAACTATAAACCATGTACAGTAGACGCTCGGTAGTCCGGCACCTATTTTTTTTCTTTAGGAAATGTCAGCTAACTAGTAAGAAATAATTTAAACACAGATTTGCAAAGTTAAAAATCTTTATTATATTAGTTTACTAGCTTTACCCGCCCCGACTTTGCACGCGTAGCACTAAACCCTACCTACCCTACCTACCCTACCTACCCTACCTACCCTACCTACCCTACCTACCCTACCTACCCTACCTACCGTACCTACCCTACCTACCCTACCTACCCTACCTACCCTACCTACCCTACCAACCCTACCTACCTTACCTACCCTAACCTACCTACCCTACCTACCCACCCTACCTACCCTAACTTTCTCACCGTTTAAACCTTTCCTGGACTATGACAAACATTTCAAAACCAAAATCAGCTAAATCGGCCCAGCCTTTCTTGAGTTATAAAATTACAACGAAAAGTGGCATTGATTTTTATAGATATAGACGCAATAATACCTACTCGCAGAGCGAGTACCTGACTGCAGAACGACAACGATAAATGCGCGCGCTCTGTAATCCGGCACTTTAAATCTGCTGGATTACAGACGCATATTTAGGGAAGGAGAGCTAATTTAGATAAAAACTTTTTTACAAAAAAAAACAATCGACTTCCAAAAAAACACTACAATAGTGAAAAATCACACCGACTTCCGAAATTTAAGTTACTTTTAACTATTGTAGTGTTTTTTTGGAAGTCGGTTGTTTTTTTTTGTAAAAAAGTTTTATTTTTCGCTTTTTAGTGGGTCAGTTTGTAATTTATCTAAGTTACAATTGCCTAATGTTGACTACTCATCACCTTTTACAAAATATTGCTTTTCCCGAAGCAGGGACGTTAATCGTTGAGGAGTTCTCCTGGTGATAAATGTATATGGACAACTGGAGCTGATGGTGAAGAACCATCAGCTCCACTTGTCCATATACATTGTGACGACCATAAATTGCTTGGTATTCATATTAATGGTAATCGAATCACAACCCGTGAAATACTTATTATTGAGTAGTTCCGGTGGCTATCTGTGGTCTTCATCATCAGTTCCACTTCACCAAATGGTGCTTTCCAAGAGCAACTGCACGTGTTATTATAAAAAATACCCAAATCGCTATAGGTGTGCCTATAATATTTGAAGAGTTCCCTCGATTTCTCCAGGATCTCATCATTAGATCCTGGCCTAATGACAATTGGACCATCTCGAAAGTATACCCTTTCAAACAAAAAAATAATTTTGCTAATCCGTCTATAAATGACGGAGTTATGCCCGAACATACATAAAAAAAAAAACAATCGAATTGATAACCTCCTCCTTTTGGAAGTCGGTTAAAAACGCTGGACTATTGAACATGTCGGATTAGTGAGCGCCGGATCACCGAGCGCCTACTGTATCATCAAACAGATTTTAAAGGTACCTACTGCGACGGACAACGGACTTCCATTTATTTTAGAATTCTCTTCTAGTGTCCTTATATTTCTCCATTAATTAGGTATATGTCAAACATCTAAAGGGTAAACCACCATCTTGATTTCATGCTACACTCGCCTCTACCATAGACAAAAGTAGCGTTTTTCTTTCACTACGAGTATTTGTCAAAACCACTCGGTTATTCAATCATCGCTATAATATTAAGTTCTTATGACAAAGTATTTCAAGGCACAAATAACTTATATTCAAAATATGATTAAAAAGTGTCCCATTTTTTTTTTTACTTAGCCTATTCTGTCCCATTGCTGGGAAAAGGCCTCCCCCAAGTCCTACCAGGAACTCTTTTCCCACGCCACCTCGCTTCAGCCCTTAGGCTGCCTGTCCACTGGAGCGGAGAGGACAGGAGCGGAGTAGCGGTGTGCCAATATTAACTAATGCAATTGCATAAAACCGCCGCTCCGCTTCAGTGGACAGGGATTCGCGAACTAGTTTATAAATTCATACAAAACCGGGAAGCGGAGCGGGGAAACGGAGTGGAGAAGCGGAGAGGGGAAGCGGGGCGAGGAAACGGAGCGGAGAAGTGGAGCCCCCGAACAGGAGCGGGGAAGCGGAGAGGCGATACGGAAAAATACGTGAACTCGGTCTAGCTCCACACAGTCCGCAACACCGCTCGGAACAGTCCGTAACTCCGCTCCGCTACCTCGCTCCGCATCAATGGACAGACACTGTGCGCAACTCCGCTCCATTCCGCTGCCATTCTCCTCTCCGCTGCATCGCTCCGCTTCAATGGACAGGCAGCCTTACGATACGCGACCTATTACCAACTGTTAAGTTTTGAGCACTTTCCTAACTTTATTTTCACTTGTACGTACAAGCCACTATATTTTTTCTGTCCATTACTATTGTGGACAGTTTTGTATGCAGAATTTGTCACTGAAAGGACTCGGAAACAAATCCTCAGTTAAATGCTTTTGTTGTCACAGAATTAATTTAATATCTCTTGAATGCCCATCTTGGTGATAGGCTTAATTTATTGTCCTTGAAAAATGTTTTAGTATCTAAACATGTACCTAAACCTCAAATATGGACAGGAATTTCCCTGGAGACAACGTCCGAAATAAGAAAATTTGTTTTGAAAATGAAAGTTAAATCTAAATCTGACAACAGACTTATTTCTCTTCAACGTAACTTTTTTTTTGAAAATGTTATATTACTTGTCGAATAAGTCTACAATGCAGGCTAAGAACTTGTAAATCGCAATAGCGGGAAAATGTCAAGATTGTTAACCCGTCGATTCTGAATATCCGCTGACCCCGATTGAGTTCTACCGTCGTCGTCTTGTATAAGATTTTATTCTTGAATTCAGCAACAAGAAATTCTTTGAACATTTAGACGATAAACGTCCACCGGCTGAATGTGAAATTACTTTACTTCCCAATAGAAAACAAAAATCTGCGTGCTGTGGTCAGAGTCCATAATTATTATAGACTAGCTTATGCCAGCGGCTTCGCCCACGTGATATCTTTATAAATTATAGCCTATGTTACTCAGTGATATGATAATATAGCTTTCTACTGGTGATAGAAATTTTTAAATCGTTCCAGTAGTTTTTTACTTTATTCATTACAAGCAAAAACATAAACCTCTCTTAATAATATGAGTGTAGATACCTCATTTGGTGAGCCCACAGTCCTAGACAGACTTGCAACGTTTGTTTGTACCTAATGTATCATTCGAGGCGAGCTTGGTTACAAAACGGCGATACACAAGACGCGGCGAACGCTCGCTTCGAGGACATGACTCAGACGCGCTCCGTTTCTTGTTACAAAACGGTGATACACTAAACGTGGCGAACGCTCGCTTCGAGCACTTGACCCAAGCATGCTCCATTTTTATTCGTGTTACAAAAACTCGGTGCATTACAAACAAACGTTGCAAGTTAGTCTCACGAATGACGATAATAACATGTTGACATTACCACACTGTAGAAGATCCTGTAGGTAGTGATCGTCAGATCCTCTTTATATAATCGAGAATATTAGATAACTGATACAAACCTAATTTGTTTTTGATCGACCAAATTTTTTCCATTTATCTAAACCAATATCGCTAAACGCCAGGTAAATTCCGTGTATCGCCCTGTTTGTCTGGCTCTTACCAAAATGAACAGTAACATTCATTGTACCTACTCGATGTACTAGATAACTGATAACACGCACAAACCGTGTGGTGGTTATCTAATCACAGTGCCAATATTTATTTAAACTTTTCATAATTTGCATTTTCATTAATAGAGCGTGTATTCTGTTTACATTCCTAATTCTTGCATCTATTTTAAGCAGTTATGTTTTATAGCACTATACAATTTATCGATCGGCACACACACATCGTGAGTAAACCGGCATACCTGAGAGGTATTTCTCGACAGCATTTGAAGCCATGCCAGAGGCCCATGGGCGGCTTTAAAACTATGACACCAGGTTAGTCACTAACCACACGAAAAGAAGAAGAAGACTTATCAGTGATGAGTCAAAGTAATTAGTAACATCCATATTCTATTATTGTTCCGTGTGGTGCCGGACGTAAAGAATAGTACCGACCCATTTCTTCCCGTGGGTGTCGTAAAAGGCGACTACGGGGCTCACTAGAAAATGGGCAGCAGCGTTCTCTATGCATTTTAACACCATACTGCGATCGCCAACCCGCCTGCCAAGCGTGGCGATTATGGCAAACCCCCCCATTTGGGGGAGGCCTATGTCCAGCAGAGGACGTCTTTCGGCTGAAATGATGATAATGATGATATTCTATGAATCATCTACTTCTCTCGACTGCCTCGTGGGTCCAGTGGTTGCAAGCGCTACTGCAGAGCGCCTGGTCCTGGGTTCGATTCCCGGATCGGGAAAAGTGTTATTGAGTTTTTCCATCTGGAATTTCTCAGTAGCAGCCCGGAGTCTGGATTTGTGCCCGGTTGATGGCAATAGACTGGCCCCCTATTACATGGGACTGAAACATAACTGGAGAAATGAGGGTGTACTATATAGGTACGCCTCTGCCTAAACCTTCGGGGATTATGCGTGATGTTATGATGTTTAGCTATATTTCATTAATCATTTACTTCTGTCGTATAGGTACTGTAGAGCCTTTAACATGTATGGTTATTGGCATGCAACCTCCGCGACTCTGATATAAGTTAATGGATTAGGTAATTACGAGACAAACCTTATTTCATATTTAGAACAGAAGAAAAACGGTAGGAGTAGTTGAAGAGCTGACATTGCGGATGTCATAATTTAAAAACGTAGAACGATTCCGTAATAAATATTATTTTAATTCCAAAGATATATTGGGTGGGTCTCACTCTCACTATTCCCATTGAGCTTTCTCATTAACGGTAATACTGATACTACTTGTATCACTATTCCCGTTGCATTTTGATACCGCGACTATTCGCGACCAAGAATACGCTTGTTTATTTCAATAATTCTAGAGTCCATATTTTGACCTCTATAACGATTTGACCACTAGATATTATTCTTGATAATTTATCTACATAGTTATTGAAAAAATACATATATAAATATTATAAAAATGTCTATGATGCGTAACTTGATACGTACTATTTGTTACACCCTGCTATGTTTTCAGATAAAGTTTAATTATGTCTTGTTGTGGCCATTTTCTGTAGGATATCGTCGATTTTGATTTTTTACCAGACGCGAGACGTTTAAAAAAACCTCTAAATGGGAATACGGTGACATTTTGTTGGAGGACATGAGTCTCACTATTTCCATACGTCGTTTCTTAAGTCAGTGGGTATAGTGAAACTGATTTGAAAAAAACGTGAAAGTCTCAATATTACCACTGCAATGGGTAATGGGAATAGTGAGACCCACCCGATATGTTTTATTCAAGTACCTCTCCTACAGTACGTACGATATGTGATTAGAGCTCATGCCGTGAAAGAAAGAAAGAAAGAAAATTGGTTTTTTGCGGTAAACATGACGCAAGGTAAGAACAAAACACGAAAATAAACAATTTGGGGAATAATATGCGTCTCAGATGTTTTCAACATCATTTTAGACTCTAAATAATGGTGAAAATCGCATCAAAATGTAGTATAGAAAATCTAAGCGGTCTCACAGACAGACCCGAAAAGAGGCTTTGCTTAAGATTCATTTTTACTATTTATACCCACAAGGTATTACCATTTACCTACAAGGCCATCGATAAAAAATTGGAAAATGAGACAGATTCAATAGTTAATGATCGAATGCTAATGAATACAATACAGTAAGGATCAACTTATAATTAAATATTAAACCATCATAATAATTCATGATTCATAATACAATTAATCAGTTCAGTTCACACCAACAGATAGTTATTGCAAGCAATTGAATGTAAATTGCACAAATAATAATTTTACCCTAGCGATTATTCTCACTGTTATGTATCCTGTAGCTAATCTGTGAACAGCATTGTGGGCTGCAATATTGTCTATATTTTTTGGTGTATTTCTTGTTTCTATGTTTTATATTTTAGCTGTTTGTTTTTCCTTTTGAATTCAAAAATAAATAATTACAAAACTTGCCAATAATTATATCATAGGTTCACTTGTAATTTATTGGCAACTTAAATTATGTAGCTACCATTTATTTACTTCGTTTGTTTATTTGTTTTCTCACGATTATTTCAACTGTTGAGCTTTACACAAATTAATTCAAAATGTTTGAAAATTAAAATTGATAACTTGTGTAAAATAGGTAGGTACACCCCTGCCTAACCCTTCGAGGAAGGCCGGGGTGATGTTGTGTTATATGAAAACTGAAGCAGCAGGTAGTATTTATTTTTTCTCAAACATGCTTGGAAATTCGAACATTATTTTGACAACCTTCTTCGAGATAAATCGAAATTGCGGTATAAATCGAAAACATGCAAGCGCCCGGCCGACAACGTTTGTATGAAAATCCATATCTGTCGTAGGTATTTAGCGATCAAATAAATTACTGTGAAAATTCACATCTGTCGTGTCATTTAAAAATGGAACGACCATTTTACTTCAACACATGGCAACCAAGGAGGTAACTTATCAAAGGTTTTATTTAAATTTCGATTAGGCTTGCAAATAGAACAAATGAACACATTGGCACGTGAAAAATTTGCGTTGTACGTCAGTGTTTCAGGAATTTATAATTAATTTACTCAATTTAAAAAAAAGTATTAAACAAGTCTTGGCCGCAACCAGACATTGGTGGACTCGCATATGTGTGCCTCGGCATCGCCTCGGCCCACATTTGCACGATCGTACATCAATGCCCTACTATACCTACTTCTAAATAACCATACTATTAAACATACTAGGTATGGTCTTCAGAACTCCTAAATCCTATATGAGGTTTCAAAAGATTTCTAGTTCACTTGTTAGTTAATTGGGGTCCAATCTCGTTATGACCTGCTTCCATATTGATTGTAACCTACGTGGATAAGCCTCATAACCCACTTCCATACATAAACCGGATCTAAATATTAACATATACTCGACCGCGGACGCTAACTAGTAGCTGAGTCACTACAGAACTCAGTCTATTTATGACTTTCCTTCATGTCCTATGATGATTTATGGAAATGTCACAATGTCAATCACAGTCATTTATTCCATTACTAGCCACCCGCCCCTGCTTCACATGGTTTTTATGACTTGAAAAAACTTCGAGATTGCTTTATTATTATAATCATCATCATTTCAGCTGAAAGACGTCCACTGTTGAGCAGAGGCCTGAACAAGCACTGCCACTTTGACTGGTTCTGTGCAATTCGCATCCAGCGGATTCCTGCGGCCTTCACCAGGTCATCGGTCCACCTTGTGGCCTTCCAAGGCTACGTCTACCGGTACGCAGTCGCCACTCCAGAACCTTTTGGCCTCATCGGCCGTCTATTCTGGAAGCACTGTGCCCTGCCCACTACCACTTAAGTTTGGCAATTCTTCGGGCTATGTCGGTTCTTTATTATATGTAAATTTAATATTACTGTAAATAATGCACATAAACCTTTCGAAATAAATTGAAAACCGCATCAAAATTCGCAGCGTAGTGTTGACGAAAACCGCGGTAACACGGACAGACACGAAAAGCGACTTTAATTTATATGTATAGATTGTTTTATTTTCTTTAAGTATGTCAAAACATAATAAATCTCGTTTTATTTTCACGAAAAAATGTCGTAACTCATGATCGTAACTACTCGTACAAATATTGAAATAAAATAATAAGCTCCACAAACCAAACCATTCCACCAGCTAACAATTTCGTTTTACGATAAACAACATTCTTATTTATCCATTTACCTCACACTGTGCCGATACAAAATACATTTTACTTTAAAGTTTCCCTTTAAATAAATGTTAGTACAGTTTTTCCGGGATACAATATGTGTGCACGTAACAAACAGGTTTGGCCCCGGGCTTGTAGGTCCCAGAATAATTGTAACATAAACTACGATTTCCCGCTTGAAACAATTTGTAAAAGACTAGTCCATAAAAGCTACTTGGAAACACCGGCTTCTGAATAACTGTCATCGGAGAACTGCCTTAACCACCGGATGGTTACTCATAGTTAGTTGTTTTGGTAGACAGACAGACATTACTGTCTGGCTCCTTGAAAAATGGTCTCTTTTTATAACATCCGTAAACGTAGCCGATTCCACGAAGAAGAAAATTAATGCAAATGCTGATAGTAGTGCCGTGTAAAAGTTTTCAGCTATAAAGTTTCATGGCGGACGTTCAGTTTTAAAGTTGCTAATAATCTTCTGAACTTACCCGAGAGAAAATGCATCTGATACTCGTCGAATTATTAAGGCTCGCGGATACATTTCAAAATAAGTAAGTTATTTCAGACTTACTTACTTACTACTGAAGAAATTGTGATACGACTATTGATTTTCTTCACAAACTAAAAGTTTCGGTGTCATTTAAGAGTATCACAGCTGGAAAAGTTTTTTTTTGTAAGTATGTATGTCACTTTACACGATGATCCAAATTAAATATTCAACCAATACAAAAACAAATATAAATAATGGCCTAGTTGAACTTTCGTAAAATAAAACGACTTATTTAAATCGCTGTTAACTCGGTCTTGTTTAAACAAATCTTAAAAAGTCCTTACTAAGGTTTTATATCTGGTTTTAACGGAATGCGAAAAGCAAAGTTTTATCCACATGTTGAGGTTGCTCTCAAAATGTTTCAATGGAAGCTTCAAACTTTTCTGTTTTCTTTTATCTTTGTGGTTCCGAAAATACCTGTTCTTGAAGTATTAGGACAGCTGCGTTAATTTTATACTCCTCAAACACTGAAAGCAATGGCGGCCCAGTGATAATGGCCGTGACTTACGAGTTGTAGGTCGAACCCAGATAGGCGTTTTACTTTATGAAAAATTATTTCATCACCACTGCTCTCAAAACGGTGAAGGAAAACGCCGTGAGGAAACCGACATACCCTAGAACCAAAAATTCGAAGACATGTGACATCTACCAACCCGCACTGGGTTACGACCCCCACTCTCTCTCACCAAGAGGAGGCCTGTATCCAGCAATGGGAACATTAGGCTGATTATGCATTATGCAGACACTAAAATAAATGAATAGGTAGAGGTATTTGTGCAGGTGTCTTGGGGTGTATTTGGGATAAGGAAATATCAGATTAATGTTTTAAACATTAATCTGATATTTCCTTATCCCAAAAAAAAAAAGATATTTTTATAAATTGTTTATGTTGTGTTAATCTATTTATGATCATGAAAGTGACTTGTTATCATGTTTGTGTTATTATTGTGTTTTATTTTCAATAGTTCTCAACAGAAATTACGTTTGATTGATCTTCATAATTAAGATATTATCCTCGACGGTAATTTTTAAAACCTACCCGTATTTTGACATTTCTGCTTTTATTTCTGGAGTATTGATGTTATAGACGTTATAGAACGCTCTAAATGTAGAAAAGAGAAAGAGAAAGATATATATATGTATAGAGGAATATGGATATATATATGTATGGGTATGTGTATAGAGAAAGATATATTAGCTGCTTATTATTCAGCGCAACTCGTAAAGCTCAATCAGGGAAAAAGTTTATTTTTGAACCTAATACGATATTTGTTGTGACTTCTTTGTTTTTTTTAATGTTATTTTAATACCGAATTATAATATCCACTGGGACAACACTGTCAAAGTATAAATTATTTATTAATAATTTGCTATTTTACTTTGGCAGCACTTACGAAATAACGTTTATGGTATTTGGTAGGGCAAAAGTCATTTTAATTTTTAAATGGTAAAATGTAGTGCAGAACCAGGCGTCGTTGGATAGTGAAATAATACAGTTGTGCGCAATAAAATTGTTAACAAGAAAAGAGTGTAGTTCTTTATATTAAAAACGTCAAGGCCAACTTATAGCCAGTATCGTGTGCATACAATTTCATGTCATGATAATTTTTGGAATCATTTTATGTACGAGTTAAATGCTAATAAATGAAAATTAATGTGGATGGCCTTCTGAGTAGGAGACGACGAAAAGAACGATCAATGAAATGTGTGTTAGATGCTTTGGCTAGATTAGTCCATACTGAGGTATGACCGGCTATGACGGCTAATGGTTTTTGATGTTTTTTTTTTACATATTGTATATGTCAAAAAAAACCCTGTCATATCCAAAAAGTGCACATAGGTACTGCAATAAAATTACCAAAAAGTAATAAAGAATCTTATTATTATTGAAAATATTTTTTTTATTGCTATTTAAAATTCATATTTTTGTTACTAAAATTATCCCAACTCCATAAAAAAATTGTAAATTTTCAACAGGGGTAACAAGTTATGACTTGTAGACCTATAAGTGACGCCAATATTTTTTTTTCCTGAAAATTACCACTTAAATATACTCTCAGTAAGATTACTTACCCTCACGGCTCGGACAGGGTTTTTTTTACATGTTGTATGTGTATGAGAGAAGAAGATATGATGCGCTTAACCCAAAATTCTTTACTTCCGCGTTTCCGTTTCACAATACGTCTGTTCAAATCACGCAAAATTCCATAAATATTAAATTATATAAAAGCCATGTGCCAGCCATTCACGTAAATTACATCGAAAACAGAGAGAGCAATATTGTTTATTTTCTTTGTGGGGAAAATAAACGGAAATGACATTTGACACAGTCTGGAACGATGATACAATCATACAAATATATATCGATCTCTTTACGTGTTGTACAATAAACATGAGCTTGGCATATTTAGACAGGTTATTTTATAGAGCTTATATATGGGTATGACCTAAGGAACAATAGCATAAAGAATAGTGATTCAAGTATCAACGTAATTTTCACAAGAAAAGCCCCTCCTAAAGGTAATGCAAGCAGTACAACATGTACAGGGATTAGAAAACGCCTATCTTTAAAGCGCCAAGCAAGGCGATGCTTAGTTTATCCAGTAACAGAACCATACTTACAAAACATTACTAACGTAAAAATCAATATCCTTGTAATTACTATGATGACCGGCCATTGACTGTGCATGCCTAAGTGCTCATATACATGAGTGGCAAGTTGCCAACGGCAGAGGCAACCAGCCGTTGACACTAGCCAGCGGCAGCCAAGACGCGTCGACGGTAGAGGCAACTGCTGCTGCCGACTAGTGTCGACGGCTGCTGCCGACTAGTGTCGACGGCTGGTGTCGAAACGTGTTGCTCGTGTATCAACCACTGGACTGAACGCCAACATAGTTACCTATGTTAACTATGTTAACATAGGCCATGTTAACCTATGTTAACTATGTTGGCGTCCAGTCCAGTCTAACCGAATGCAACTGAATACCGATATTTGACATGGAGCGACTGCCTATCAAAACTCAACAGCCCAGTAACTGGGTAATACGATACCCCTTGGTAAGTCTGGTTGTCAGACTTTCGGGCTTGTGTGACCCGTAACGACTATTATAGATCCACGAATGACAGCCGGGATCAACGGCTTAACGCGCTTTCCAAGGCCCACCACCAAGGTTTCACCCATCCACGGACCAACCTCGGCAAGCATAGCTTAACGTGATAGATCGACTCGCGCAGCTTTTATTACTTAGCCACGAGCCACTCGTGTAGAAACTAACATATAAAAACTTTAACCATTCGTAAGTGACCGTAAAAACCATATAAAAATCTACCCACTAATTTTCAAGATAAGTCAAACAAGCTGTTCGTTTATTACAAAATCGGTGTAGAAATAAATCATTTTACGTGCAGAAAGGTCGGTAAAACCATAATGAATATAAAGGTGCGGCAAATTAAATCTGAATTACGTTATAAACTTCAAAGGACAAGTCTTTTTTAATTTCTTTCTTTTCTTATTAATACAGTTTTATGGTTACTACGCTAGGTACTACAAGTAAAGTTTTGTAAGTCTTTTTAATGCTCTTAGCAATTTAATTTCTTGAGCAGTTTTATTTTGTAAGAAAGGGTATGGGTGAAAGGAACTACTTATATTCTACAATTTATTATTGAATGTCGAGCCAACAGTTCATGGACAATGGGAAAGTGAATGAAGGGTAACCACTAGGCTGTATGCTTTCAATATTTTTGCCTGGATTACAATATTACAATATTGCACAGCGCACATACCTACCTGCCTACATGTTCGGTACTGTGACACCATTCAACTTTTGCCAATTTTTTAAGACTAGTTTTTGCCAGTGGCTTCGCCCGCGTGTTGTCGGAAATTGTTCCACGGAACCGTACTACCAAGATAAAAAGTATCCTCCTTTTCCGGGTCATGATCTACAGATGTGCCAAATTTCATCCAAATCCGTTCAACCGTTTGTGCGTGAAAGCGTAATAAGCAAACAAACAAACTCACTTTCGCATTAATAATATTAAGTTAGGATTAAGTGATATAAACCTACGTTAACTACTTGTAGATGAACTTTTTATTCAAAGCTCGAAAGTACGCACTTTTCATTGTATTTTCGTGAAGAGTTATTAACAGAAACTCGATATTCGATTATTGATACTTTTCCGTAACGAATCTTTCTTAAATGACGATTTAACCTTGCAAGCTACGAACTTGCAGAGTTGGTTTTCGCTTTTTCATGCAAATCATCATAAAACAATATTACCTAACCCACACTCTAAACAGATTTTCGTTTTAATTAAGATAATTGGAAAAATCAATATAGAGGCAGTATACACACACCGTAGAGCTTCCACATTGTCCTATCCAACACTTTATCTAATGACGTGCCTTAATGGTCCCCCAATTAATTCCATTAACGGCCTAATTGCATTATCTGTTCATTTTGGCCTGAAAACAGATTAAACAAGTTCGGTGTTCCTCTTAACACAAATTTATAATATATGAAATGCTGTCCTAAACTTTGTTGTTAACTACACAGATTTCGAACTAACTTCTGTTATGTAATTCGTTTAAACTCTGACTTTAATGGACATAAATGTTAATTTACACTTTACAGTGGTTATTTTGTACACTGTTTTAAGCTTTCGCGGTTGTTAACTGCACTAAAATCGGATGACGGTTATTTACTGACAGATTTTGTCTGAAAATAAGTAAGTACCTATTAATTTTCCGAAATAGCATTGTATTAGGTACTATTAACTATACAGTATATAAAAAAACCCTGTCCGATCCGAAAGGGGTATTATATAGGAACTGCGATAAAATTACAATAAATGATATAAAAAAATAGAAGAAAAAAAAAAAGGAAAATATGCTATTTAAAATTCACATTTTGACGTGACAATGTCTAATAAATCGATGAACGCCGGCTGCACGCACGAAAAAGTGTCCCGTTACGCTCATTGTCCCGTTACGCTCATTGTCCCGATACGCGCATTGTAACGTTACGATCGGAGCGAGGGAAGGGAATGTTTTGTTATGACGTTGTCACGTTAAACTATCTTCCGTAAACCGACTTTACAGACAACCAATTTTTTTAGTACCAAAATTACCCTAAATCCATTAAAAATTAGCAAATTTCCAACAGGGGTCATAAGTTATGATTTGTAGACACCCGCTAAACGACGGCCACCCGCGCCCCATGAACTAACTCGGTAAAATTCGCCACAAAAAAAAAAAAACTTTTTTCCTGAAAATTTTCACATAAATGTACTCTCAGTACGATACGTAACAACGTTCACAGATCGGACAGGGTTTTTTTCATATATCAGGAAAGTGTAGACCATCAAACTGAACCACTTTATCCATGAGACCAACATTGTAATCGCGAAAAAATTATCAGCCATCACATTTCGGTCGAGTAGGTATTGAAGTTTTGCATGGGACAGTCGATATTTTTTTAAATATGACCACACCTTTCTGATACATGCTGTAGAGATGTATAGTGCTAAAAGGATATTTTCGCGCCTGCATGGCAAGGGTGTGCAGTTGGTAAAAAATTGTGAAATTGTCACAGAAATGTTTCCTACTAATCCTACTACTCGTAATATTATAAATGTGAAAGCATGTTTGTGTGTTTGGATGTTTGTTATCCTACTAGGTATATAATATTATAAATGTGAAAGTATGTATGTTTGTGTGTTTGGATGTTTGTTACTCAATCACGCAAAAGCAACTGAACGGATTAAGATTAAATTTGGCACACAGATAGTTTATAACACATAGGACACTTTTTATCGCGGTAATACGTTCCCGTGGGATAATTTCCGACCTCCACGCGGGCGAAGCGGGTGAAGCCGCGGGCAAAAGCTAATAGCTGAACAATAAAGATGACGTCGTTAGTTCCGAAAAGATCAAGAAAAGATCCTTGTACGAGTACAATTGTATATTACTATGTATTGGTAGTCCTGTGAAAAATGACAAAAGAGTTATAAATACATTTTCGATTAATAATAAAATAAAAATACCTGATGAAAATTCAATAAGCGACTCAATCTTTTGATTTATGCTAGCAGATTTACAAAACATTATCTCTGTATACATTTGGAGTCTTCCATTTACTCGGGCAGTGACATCTCGCAATTTAAATAAAAATAGGCGGAATTCAATCAAATGAAGTAGGAACTCCCAGTTCTTAGCACCCTAGCAATTTGTCCGGTTTTGTGTACCATTGCAATCTGTAATTTGGTTGCTCCATAGCACTTTGCTTTCTCAAGGAATACTAATCCTTTCACGAGGACAGCTGTAGAAGCAATCTCAGCTACCGAGAAATCGTTATTGCGTCGTTTGGTTTTACAGTAGGCAATTTGTTTTTCATTAGCCGCATTTTTTTATGCTACGTATCTATGGCGCCATCTCCAGGGGCGAGAAAAGCGCGGCGGTAGTTCGCCGTGCCATTTCAATAGAAACTCTATGAATCAATCTCCACACGGCGACATCATCGCGGCAATAATTTGAGGGCACAGCGTGACTATCGCCGCTATTCTATCGTACGTGTTACATAGTTACTTTTGTCACAGTTTAATAACAGTCCGCCAGTTTAGCGGTTTCGGGGCTAGTTCTAGCGCTTTTTTGATAAACTTAGCCCGCAACTTAAAAATGCTAAATGCTAAAGCGGCAACACATATTTAGAGTGTTTTAAGAGTCTTTATATTTCAAATATGATGAAATTCATTACAATTAAAAACAATTAGTGCCATTCTGCTGATAAGAACTGGACTAACTGCTGTTAATAACACCTGCTATGATTATCAGCTTCCAAGTCATGTCATACGCATGATTGGAAACTCAGAAAAATATATTCCTAAAAATGAAAGTAATTAATAATATTGATAGGTTGATCAATAATTTTTTTTTGTGGCCCTTCGAGTTCTGTTAAAGATAATTTAAGATTCTTTTTTGTCGATTTCTTATGATAAGATGTACGTGGAATGTGTACGATACTTATTATTTCATTATCTCATTTTTTTTACAATTAGCGTTTACATCTAGCGCTTTTTTGGTACGTTGATTTCATAAAATCTAGCGCTTTTTGAAACTCTATTAGCGCTGAATGGGAATTTTGATCTGACAGCACTATTTAATAATGTGCTTTTGTCCTACTGCCAGTGAAATGATTTACTATATATCTATCATATGATAGGCAGATGACTCTTAATTGTAATTTAAATAACTAAATTATAATTAATTCTCTCAATGTTTATTGGGATCGTCTTCTTACTAGATGCACATAGGTACACAGGCTCATCTCCATCATAGATATTGCTCTAATCTGCCCTTTAAAATCTTTATAAGCACCAACTAGATCAAATGTATTCACATGGAAACAGGTCCACAAACATAATTGGCTCTACAATTTCCACCTGTAAATAATGAAGAAACCTTTGGTTGACGCGGCAAGTGCAATTTACCCTGCCTCGTAGTATGATCGATCGACGCGATTTTAATTTAAGCACAAGTACCTCGTTCTATCAACAGTACTCTATCAAGAATTTGTCTTGAATTTTGACAAATTCTTTATAGGTACCTATATTCACTACTGCAAGCTGAGCATGACCTTGAAATGAAATGGACCTGAAATGACAACCTGAAATGGGTTTTGTTTACGGAAGAATAGACAAAATGACAGATAGAAAATCACAATCTTATCTATTCTTCCGTCGACAAAACCCGTAGAACACCTGTTATGGTTTTCATGCTAAGCCTGCAGATAGCCACAAATTCACTTTTCTATTGGTTTACAGTTCAGTTTCACTCTGAATACGGTGAGAAATTATTCAAAGAATTTTTTTTAGACCGTATTCCAATGACAGCTTTATTTCATTCCATTTATTTAAAAATACTGATACCTATGACTCAAAAAGTATCAGGAAAAACACGTAAATCGGTTAGGCACTGTCCGTCCGTCCGTTCGTCTGTCTGTCCGCGGGCTGTATCTCATAAACCGTATCTAATAGGTAGACACTTGTCATTTCCACAGATTGTGTATTTCTATTGCCGCTATAACAAATAATGAAAATTAAATAAAGTTAATAATTAAAGGGGATCCATACAAGAAACGTGCTTTTTTCGGTACGGAAGCCAAACCGGCCAAGGGCGAATCGGACTTGGCCGGTTTTTAGGGTTCCGTAGTAAACAAGGAACCCTTATAGTTCCACCATGTCCGTCTGTCTCTCTGTCTGTCCGTCTGTCTGTCCGCGGCTTAGCTCAGAGACGGTTAGTACTAGAAAGCTGTAATTTGGCATATGTATACATATTAATCATGCCGACAAAGTGGTAGAATAAAATCAAGAAAAACATTTTTTTTAGGGTACCTCCCCTAAACGTAAAGTGGGGATGTTTTTTTTTCCTCATCTACCCCATGTTGTGGGGTATCGTTAGAAAGGTCTTTCAATATGAGTTTGTCAAGACCATTTTTGGGTTCAGGGATCTGTTTGCGAAATATTAAGCTTATAACAGATTTATTTTTTTGATAGAGTGTGTCCCCCCCTTCTAGCTAAATGGTTGTACTGGGACTTTTGAAAAAAATCACAGCAGTATTATATATAACGAAATTAAAAGGAAAACTATCAGAGCTAAGTAAGCTGTACAGGTTAACGCATACTAATCGACCAACTTAAATTTGCGGTTTGAAAAACGTGATCTCCCATACATTCCGTGGGAGAACATGTTTTTCAACTACAATGTTAAGTTTGTTCTTGGGATAAATTCATCCCAACTACGGAACTCTTCATTGTGCGTGAATTTGTGAGGCGAGAAACACTAAATTTGTTCACTATAGTAGGTTGTGAATTGTGGTGTTAAATGTTGATCGCACCAATAATATCGCAACTTGAACCACGGCGTGTTTACAAACATGTGTGCCGAATTTATCACGAGCTTCAAACAATAAAGGAACACATCGCCAGATCGTGAGGAAACCCAAACGTATACTTCACGAAAAAATTATTATATTCTGTCTAGAACTATTGACAGTTACAATTTTACAATTTAGGTAAACATTTTACCAATTTAATGACATAGGTACATTTCAACATATCCAATACTAGCAGTGTCTCGCGGTTTCACCCGCATAAGTCTCGATCCCGTGGGGATATCGGGATAAAAAGTATCCTAAGTTAACACATGGGATACTTCTGATCCCGATATTCTTGGATATCCAGGTTATAAACTATGTGTGTGCCAAATTTCATCCAAATCCGTTCGTAGTTTTTGCGTGAAAAAGTAACAAACATCCATTCATCCATCCTCCCAAACTTTCACGTTTATACTCGTAATATTCGCATTATGTCCGCCTCTATACATTGGTGTGCTTGAAGTATTAAATAAATAAATAAATGTAGAATTCCCAGTTCCAAGTTGCTGTTCCTTTCTTTGTTTTCGTCGTCACCTACTTAATTATACATTTATTTATTTATTTATTTACACACATAAACTAACTATCAACGCTCTCACAAAATAAAATTAAAAACTACTTACTAACAATCTCTTCGACCGGGCCTCAACACATTAGTAAAGAAATTTACTCTGTGACCTTAATACGTGTTGACATTATGACTGAAGCACAATAAAACCGTAAACATTTATTAGAATATTAATGCTCGTTTTCACGAACACTAAGCAACACCTAAATGTAAAGCCTTAACAAAACCACACCGTTAAATTTTCAAGTCTTGGCTCAGGGCCGAGAGTAGAAAATCCAACGAGCGTGTAAGAAAAAACAGGCTATAAATTACCTAACTACAAAGGTAGTACCTACGTTGTGTAGGCGTAGGTATAATTATCTCTATTATCATCCATCGACCCATCATTACACTCCCTAAAGGGTCTCTAGTACCCATAAAAACTAGAGTAATAGGTAACTGTCACTCCTTACGTTATTAACAAACTTAATTAATTAATTAACTAACAGTTTCGGTTAACTAACGCCCAGTCTATCGAAAACCTTTAGGAATAATTAATACAACCCCTTGACTTTTATAACTTTAAATATTCCCAATGATGAGATAGTTATAGGTGAATAACCTTCAAAAAGTTTTTAATTAATTATGTACCTATTTAGGCCTACCTATTAATTTTAACGACTATTTTTTAACTAGCTGTTGCCCGTGGCTTTTTTTTTGCGATCCAGGATGAAAACTAGCCTATATTCTTTTCCAGGTTCCAGGCTACTTAAGAGGGCTTGCTTATCCTAAAAGATGAATCCTAGAAGATTTACTTTTAGTAATAGTAGATTTAAGTAGAATTAGTAATCATAAAAACAATTGTAGCCCCTCTAATTCGTTCCGAAGATATAAACTTAGGTAGTCTTGAATTAGGTATGTTATGGTAAACTATTTCGATGCTATTAAAAAGTTACTCCTAACTTTACAATAGGATTTAGGGCACCCAGCCGTGAAGGCAAACTTCACTAAGTAGGTATTTATACGCAAATCTTGTACTTGTCATCAAGTACTTGGAACCCCTTTTTTTTGTTTTTTTTTGGGTGGGAAATCATCAAATGACTCCTCCCGCTCTGGGCGGAGCGAGAGGGAGTGTCAGACTTTTACTGACTAAAACCCACCCGTGTTCCTTCCGTTGCCTGTGTGCCGGGGCCGCGATACTCGTGTCCCTTTCGGACAAACTCGCAACCCTGGCAGGCACTGGCCCTTACGGACCCCGTCAGTTGGTGCTGACATCTCTTTGAGGCGCGCGTGGAACACAACGCGCCATCGACCCAGGCCTGGTCCTAATCGGACGGCGAGCTACCCATTGCCCACCGTCCGCAAGCCCGCGCCTACGGTGGCCGGAAGTCGGCCCGCGACTCCCGACGCCCGGGGCGTCTCCTTCGGCGACTAGGGGCGCGAGGGCGCGCATCTTGCATTTCCCTCGCGCGCTCCGCCTCCTCCTTCGCGAGCATTACTGCTTCGCAGAAGGAAGTGACGGCTTCCCATGCACTCTCGCTCCGGACCATGGCCTGAACCAGGGCCGGACGCGAGAGATCGCCGCTGCCGATCGCCTCCGTGAGGACACGGCGGTGCCCCGCCCAAGCCGGGCAGACCTCCACCGTATGCTCCACCGTGTCCTCCGGGCGATCCACACAATGGTAACACCCGGGCGTTTCCTCCCGCTTTATCCTGAACAGGAACCTCCCGAAACAACCGTGTCCGGTGAGGACCTGCGTCAGGCGGAAGGTGAGGACGCCGTGGCGCCTCTCTAGCCACTCCTCAAAGAGGGGACTTATCTATATATCGCCGCAATTGTGGCGTGCCCAGCGCTGGGTTGCGACAATCGCACTCTCCATGCCGCCATGAGATCCCGCCGGAGCTCTGTCCGCTGTGCCGTGATTTCTCGCGACAGCGGAGTTACACCCCGGCGTTTTGCCTCCTCGCGCAACTCCCACATGTGCGCGAGGACTTTTGCCTCCAGATCCCATGGCGGTAGTCCGGCAAGGAGGCTCGCCGCCTCATGGGAGACCGTGCGGTATCCTCTGACCAGCCTAATGGCCATGACCCTTTGGGACGCGTTCAATCGCTGGGCTGGTCGCAGCCGGTTACGGCCCTTTACGGTGCCCCGTAAAGGGCCATGGACCGCACGATCCCAAGTACTTGGAACCCTGTGCCACTCAACTGGGGTTGTAAAAGCCCCAAGAATTCAAGACGACTCAACAACACGTGTATTCGTAAATACCGCTTTTATTGAGGAAATTAGAATAAATTATAATTTAATTAATTAGCATATCGTCCCTTTTCAAAAACGTTGACGTAAAGGATACGATTGTGCAACCCTCAAGTATTTTTACAAATACCAAGCGTTTCTCTATTCGCTTTACTACCACTAAAATGTAACAAGCAGTAACAATACAAAATAGATTAATATCGTAAAATGTTGTAACTTGTAATACAACAAAAGGAACATTAATATTACGACTCATTAACATGAATTATTAAGCGGTAACGTTGTAAGTTTATTATTTAAACACACATATTCAATGTTCTGTATGTGTGGGTACTAAACCACAGATTAATACACAGATGTGACACTCCACAAAATTATTTAAATAAAAAGCGACTCTAACTACGACATAATAAAGTGAAATTCAGGTCGCAGCGCTAATTACCCACAGTTATATTCACCTAGAAGTTGCCTCTCTTTCTATCGCATGACTCTTATATCTTCTGACTACGTTACACTAACTGAATTGGCCCAGCAAGACGGGCCCGCCGCGTACTTATAGCTTCATACCTTAACTGCCATCTGTATTAATCTGTGACTATACTGAACTTTTCCAACATCAATTCCAGTCACTTGGGCCACATTGTCAGACCTTCATCACACGTTACCTTACAAATTAACGTCTGGAGTGAGTTACAATGCTTTGCTAAAATAACAACGCCATTCACTCGACCTGATCACCTTAAAATACTTTTACTAAAAACTTGCGAAATGCTACATGCTTTCAATTAATTAAAATGACGCCTCGGGCGTTGGCCGTTTAAGTCGAGTTTAAAAATGTATGATAAAATTTATGCTTCTCCATACTTCACTAGTAGCCACATAAAGTTTAGTGTTACTTTTATACCGAAAAAAGTAAGTATGAAGATAAATCTTACAGCAAAAACAATTCGTTCTTGTTAAATGGATAAATAATGATGGCGCTAATAGAATTATAATCTCATGATCGTTAACCACTTTTCTCCACCTTTACCAGCGAGAATTTAAAATAAATTGCGTCCATGCTCCCAATTCACAAGGTCTTTCATAAATTTATATAGCGATAACACAATAACACGGATTCCTTTCATGTAGCGTTATTGTGATCTGTTATTTCTATGATCGTAAAAGTCTTAAAAGAATCTGTTTACTTTCAATAAAAAGTACATTGCGATGAGTCACCAAAGAAAGGGGCTCAGTCCACTGTTTAGTGAATAAAGATTACGATGCAAATATATAGCCCCAAACTCACTTTCAACGTCACTGGAGCGTATAACTTGGTTCGCTCAACTCACTTAGATACCTATTCATTTTTACACTATACTGACTTTGGCTGGCACAGAAATATCGATAAAATCTAAAGTTGATTCCCCGCCACTATAGCAAGCCGATAAGTGTTTCAGTGCATTGTGAGCCTTTGAAGACCAATTCAATAAAATCATGTATAAAATTTCAAAATGATACTCTAAAAGCTGCATACAGTTAAATTTTAAAGTGAATGTGTCGCTACATTGTCACAAAATTGCGTCCCCATTGAATTACGAGTGTTTCAAAAGGACACGTGTTTTGAATTTCAGTACAAAATATCGTCAATATTTTTTGTGAAAATGAAAGGGCGTAACGCAATAAATTGAATTGACAGCTATTGTACATTTAATAGAGCAGTTCCGGGGAATGGAAGTGCGACCGGGACATATCAACGTGGTCGCGTTGACCCTTTAGATAAATTGGTTTTTTCACCCCCGAAACCATTCATCCCATTTCATCAAAATCTTTTGATCGTGATGACGGCCGGGAATTGGGGGAGACAAATAGTACGGTTCAACCAATATCTGGCTGCTAAATTACGACGAGCGACTCAAACTTTTGTGGGTTTATATGTAGAGGATAATCTACGGAACTACTGGTCTGATTCCGAAAATCTTTCACTAATGGGTAGCTACAGTATTACCTAGTATCATAAGATATATTTCATGTAAAAACAAGAAATTTCACACAGAAAAAATCGCGGGTAGAAGCTTGTCGTTAATATAGTGCCAAAATGTAGACATATTTATTGTAGACACGTTAATTCTAAAGTATATCTAATCCTCTAAAATACATTGTATTGCCAAATAAAGAGCCGCTAAAATCTTCGATAAAAAGACACGACTTCGTTAGACGTAAAAACAAATTCGTACATTCATAAATCCGGTTCCTAACTCTTTATTTCGGACAGCGCCAAATATAAACCGACACGAGTGATGCGATAAATTTTTACAACTACATTTTTATTACTTTATGTAAGTGCTTAGTATGTACAGTCAAGGAAATTTTGTTAAGCAAATTGACACCCTACGACAATTTGTCGTGTTATAGCCATTTCATATAACTGTCAAAGAATTATACCTGTGATTTGAATATACTCGTACGTACGTATACATTGGTACAATTTATAGTCAATTTTCTTAACAACTAATTTCCCTGAATTTACATACATAGGTACGAGTGTATTCGTTTACTCCGAGGTTGTCAAATATCCGGCCGCACCGGCCTAGGGGAAACAAATGAAAATCGAACATTCCATTACCTACAGAGTATGTAGGGACCTACATACACCTGGTTGTGTCTCTACGAGACAATCCCTGCCTCCAAAACTTTTCAAGCCTCTTGTACATTTCAGTTGAAATACTCTAATGCATGTTCAATCGACCCCTAAGCCAACCTATTTCAGTGACCCTTCTTCTCTGCACCCCCATTACTTCAGACCTCGGACTCCAAAATTGCGATCACTTATTTACTAAATCAAACATCTAAATGGAAAGCAATTTGTCAGTTAATCCACCGAATTTGTAGACAGAAGCTTCCGCACAAGTAATAGCGTTCAATATTTGATATCTATACCTTCTGGTTATCAAATAACTCGAGCCGCGGTTATAAGGATTAGTACAAACTTGAGTCGGTTATATAATCAGTACGATAAAGCATAGTTTCGGGGAGATTTTTTATTTATTTTTATTTTTAGGAAATCGTTTACTTTTACAATGTTTGTATATATGTGAGCACCATGTCTTCTATCACATAATTGATATCTGTCATTGCTTCATTTTTAATTCTTTTCACCTATTGTGGTATTTTATTCTAGGTATGTCTTCACATAATTATAATTAATGTATATTGTACAACATTTTAAAAGAGTAACGGTAGCTTGCCCTAGAATTCCTAGAATTAAAAAAAAATGTTTTTAGGTAGGTATAGTCATTGACAGCAAACTCACTTGGAAACCTCATGTTGAATTTGTGTGCAAAAAACTTAGCAAATCCGCGTATGCTCTCCATCAACTTTCTAAGAAAGTCAACCGTCAGGCTCTTTTATCAGCGTACCATGGACTGGTTGGCTCGGTTTTGCGCTATGGCATTATTTTCTGGGGACAGTCTACCGATAAGGAACAGGTATTTAGAATCCAAAAGCGATGTATAAGATCAATGTGCGGTCTTAAAACAACAGATAGCTGTCTTTCCTATTTTCAGTCTTTAAACATTTTAACGTTTCCTTCTTTATACATTTTAGAAACAGCTCTATTTGTAAAAAACAATCCACAATTATTTGTAAAACTGTCAGCAGTTCGAAAAAATCCGATACGGACTCAATATGTAAACGAACTATGCCAAGTGAAATGTAAAACCGCACTTATGCAGAAAAGCTTTTTTGGTAGTGCCCCACGTATTTATAATAAAGTACCCAATGTGATAAAACATATGACTGTAATAAAATTTAAAAGGGCATTAATCCAAATATTAATTGAGAAAAGCTATTACACAATTGACGACTTCCTTACTGATAAATCTCTGCACTGATTGTTACCTAATATTATGATTGACATACATGTTCCTATTCTGACACTTTTTATTCTGATAGACACTTTGACATACTTATTATTATTATTTTTTTGACATTACTGTAAAAATGTCACTACTTACTGTATAATTCGGTAAAATTCGGTATCAATAGAATTTCTGTTTGTTTTTAGAATTAAATATTATATGCATGCCCATGAGACGGTAGAATATGGAGGACTACTTTTTTAAGAAAACATCTATGTACCAATTTACCCATGTTTGCAATAATAAATGATTTGATTTGATTTGATTTGATTTGATTTGTTGTATATTTTGACGTTCTGAAGTGTCTTTTATGTGCATATTTGAAATAAATGATTTGACTTTGAGACTAAATAAACATTGTTCCAGTGCAGTGTGAACAATGATCAAATGGATTCAACTTTATGTTGAAACTGTTTTTGAATTTACAAAAGCTTTTGGAATATGCATGGACGCCCAACTGACGTTTTTCTGTTACACAAAAATGAAACAATCGGATGACTGATTGTGATCTGCAATCCGTAGGTTAAACCTATTTCAACTTTTGACCGTCACAATTTATCGTAACTATATTATAGATAGGTTACACAATTATTGGGTGCAACAAAAGGCAAATTCACAAAAACAAAATAAGCACAGCACACAAAACGCAACGTCTCTTTATGTCTGTTCACCAGTGGAGTTACAACTCAAGAACCACTGAACCGATTAACATGAGATTTTCTTAGACAATTTTTTTTTTCTTTTCATAATTTTGGAAAACTTACAGCATGCACAATAGTGCATATCTTAATAACAATAATATGGCCAATAACAAGTTTTTAACGAATTAGACAATGTTAAATAAACATGATGATGTGTTTTAGTAAACATTAGTCCACACGAGTGGAATTGCGGCATAGCTCTAGGCCAGGTATCACCAACAAGAATCACTGACAGTTCGTTTAAAAAAATGATATGACTGTCGCGGTCCGATTGGTAGACGATTCATAGTAACCAAGATTAAAAATATCAATTAAGAAATGAAAGGAAAACAAAATATATTTTTATTAAGTAATAAAAAAATATTAGAAAATAAACAAAAATAACAAAGTAAGTAATTAATATGAATGTGTTTTTTTTTTTTTTTTACTTTGAACTTTTTGTCTGAAGTCTGGAGTACCTAAAGTTGGTGCAAGCTAAAACTCAACAATTTTATTTGAATATTTTTGATGAAGTTTTAGTTATATTATATAAATTACTGTTTACTTAAGGTCCGTACAGAATAGGTCCGGGCGGCGCCGGTCCGAATCCGGACCGCGGTCCGCCATTTGGTGACCTCTGCTCTAGTCTAATAAGCGACAGATATCATTACCTACATAAAGTATATCTATAGGTGTCCACAGAAAGTTTCAGACTAATAATTACATAAGTTTGTTCGAACATTCTATTACAAAAGCGACCGCTTTCTGTAGATGATGTTAGAAATGATTTGATTTCGTCAATTAACGACTTATAAATTGCGTGAAACTGTGCTGGTTTTTAAGGCTGTAACTCTTAATTAAAGTCTCAACTCCCATCATTTCCAAGCTTTTACTCCGTTAAAATATAACGCCTTCGTAATGAAGTAATTATTAAAGTAAAATTATTACGGGTAAATTCAGTGAGTTACTGAAAAAAACGAATGTTTAATTTTGGTGTTAGTTGTGTGTGACAGTCGTGTTTATTATTGTTTACGATTTTAATAAATCACGTGTTTGTTTCGAGTATCAGACTCGACATGAAAATTTGACGGTGAAAACTTGAAGTGAGCTTGAAGTGACCTAACAATATTGGTCAATCCCTGTTTAAATGACAGCTCAATTCAGCTAAGTTTTCACGGTAAGCCTTTTACAGAACAGACCAGCTAATAATGATCGGTCAAACGAAATTCTATTTAGAGTTCCAAAGGACCTCGTTTCAGCCCGAAATACTACACAATCCCTAAACAAACACGTTGGTAAAAGTGTAAACAATAATAAAGGCAAATATTTACAAAATATGCAACGAAACGGATTATGATCTAAAGTGTTTTTGTAAACACTAAGTTCGCCTAAACTTGAAACTAAACAATGAGTTCATTCAATACTAGCTTCTGCCCGCGACTTCACCCGCGTTGTAGTCAACTATACTTATAAAACATACCTTATGGCACTCCGCAAGTGTGGCTTTTTGCCAGTCACAGAATTTTCGAAATCGGATCAGTACTTCCAGAGATTGCCTCCACATTCAAACTTACAAACTTTCCCGTCTTTTCTACACTATAATATTAAAAAGAGGTAAAATTTGTTTGTTTGTGTGTTTGTTTGTTTTTGTTTGTTTGTGTGTTCGTTTGTTTGTTTGTGTGTTTGTTTGTTTGTTTGTGTTTGTTTGTTTGTTTGCTTGTTTGTAAGTTTGTATGTAGGGGGTAATCTCCGAAACTACCAGTCAGATTTGAAAAATTATTTTAGCATTGGATAGCCCAATTCTCGAGGAAGGTTATTGGTTCACGGAAGAAGTCGCGGGCAGAAGCTAGTTAATAATAAGTGTAGATTTCTTTAGATATAATTTCAATGAGGTACCAAACACGCGTTTAAAAAAAAAACAACTGTCTTTTCCCGCTATATGAGTCAACCTATCACGTCCTTTGATGGATCACATTCTCTTAATGGATAGTGTTATAAGAAAAAAACAACCATAAAGTTATGAGATAAATTGATATATTGGACACACTTTGCCAACGTTTTTAATATTATTTTGCAAAGTAAATTAGTTTCACATGGTGATGGATAGCATTATTAGTTTTAGTAATTTGTTTGACAAACAATATTGGATTTCCAGACACGCTTCATTGCCAAAATATTTGGAATAATGAGAGAATTTGGAAGTCAAATGAGCCCGTGACGATAAATATTATTATAGGTATTTTGCGTATCAACTTTTGGTTCAAACTTTTAAATTCAAGAAGATTGTACTTTTAAGCGATTGTCAGTAATCTTAATTGTATTACCGTAAATATAAATATTAATATAAAAACACAATCGCGCTAATTAACTAGCTTCAACTGAAACAATAAATTATACGTGAGTTTTACATCGTGAATGAAAGTTAAGTGTTGATAAATGTTATCAAATTACACACGTAATTTATTACTTTCAAGATAAGGCAATCTTTACGTCAGCACCTAACGAATATGCTAATTACCATAAATTTTCAGCATCTTAATGAATTCCTTCTACCTTCCTGAAAATATTTCGTTTATTACTTTAAGAATATTTTCATACTTACCAATATTCAAAACTTAAACCTACACATAAAAACACACACTAGTTCACAATCATCACTTATATAAAGTAGATCAAATCCTCGATCTCTTTATTTTCTTATACATTTAAACCACTATAATACGATTACAATAGTTTTAGTTTACACAGATTAGTTTTAAAGTTTCAACTGTAAAACTTCACCGGAGAACTTTAGTAAATTAACTTACAATGCGATTTTAAAAATGGTAGTTTTAGGAATTAGCTACGAGAATCCGGGACGTGCTACGGCGTAGCTCGTAGCGGTCTGAGCGCGCGTGGAGCGTGAGGTCTGACGGGCATGCGGAACGCGACTGCTTGCAGCAACGACTCTACGAGCGACGCTTGCCTGAAAACACCTCTATACTATGATATAGTAAATGTGACGGGCGTCTGTAAACACAACCGTAGCATAGCGTGCCGACTTATCACAACAATCACTGATAACTATCACATATGACTGCATAATAGCTGTGCCTTTTGTTGCCGCTGCGATTCGACTTCAAATTTATTTCTGTAAATGTACGATGACAATAATGTAATTAGTCAAGTCAAAATGTAAAGTTGTTTAGGTACTTGGCCAATGATGTGTTTTTAGTGGGTACTAACAAAGATCAAGAACCTCGCCGTGCAATATTTTTGTAATAAATTTGAACTGAAATTGTTGGTAAATAAACAAGATGTTGTAAAAACAAATACTGTGAACAGTTTAATAATATTTTAAATTAATTAACTTGGGGTACTTTTGTAGCGGCATCTACATCGCTACATGCGAACTACGCATCAAAGACCTGACGTCACATAACATCCTGACGTCACAAATCCTGCATCGCGCAATTAGAGTCTACCGCGCGATAAACATATATAGAATCTCCCAACTTCAAACCTCTGGGCAGTTGCCCGCCAGACATCACACCCGTCTGGTCGGAGGATCCTCCCTTTTCTATGGGGGATGAGTGAACTTTACACCCTGTTCCTCATACCCCTAAACTTTAACACTTTCGACATATTGCAAGTTGACTCCAGGAGGGTTACCGGCATTACGTTTGCGCTAAAGATAACCCTCGAGGAGTATCACCGCCATTAGGTTTGAAATCTTGTTAATAAAATATACAACTGATTTTATTTTCACAGTTTATAATGCCGAAGTCGCTAAGAAAAACCTACATTTAAAATGAGCCCTGCGCGAGGGCTTCCGGCATCCCAATATGCGACTTGAGTGAACCCTCCACGAGGGCTGCCAGCACTGAACGTTTTAAGGTACGTAGAGAGAGTGCGAGGCACGCACCGCATTTTTTTATTATTACTATTTCAAATACCTAAGCATAGACACGCCTCACACGCGTGACTTAATACCATTCAAAGCACACGCCTCGCACTGTGTGGACGCACCTTAAGAAGAATCTTCATGAGGCACATACGGGTAGTTCTCTTTAGTAGTAATCTCTTTACTCCGGTATGAGATATCATCGTTTAGCTCGTACAGACTTGAAGAGATTGTGTTTCTTTTGTAATCAGTATTAAGCTTCACAAGTTCAGTGTCAGGAGCCCTCCTGGAGGGTTCAATTTAGCGCAAACGTACTGCCGGTGACCCTCCTGGAGTGTCCACTATGTATGGCGGCATGGCATATGAGTTTATGAAAATTGGGTCGACTAGAATGTGTGAGATAACCTGTGCAGCAATTTTCATCGTTTTCATCTGTGGTTTTCATCATAGACTCCAGGTAGTCCTGCTCACGTCATAATAAAATAGAATAGAATACTGTTTATTATGTAGTCACGAGCACCAATATGTATACACTTAGCAACTTTAAAAAGTGTTTTTCTCCTACTGTGGTGATTGTAATTTTATGTTATTACGAACATAGTATGTATTTTGGAACCCTCACTAATATGAAACAGGTCTTAACTCAAAGGTGCAGTCGTTATTCCATGCGAAAACGAAGACGTCACACAAAAATACAATATAGACAAGCTCCCGACTTCAACCATTGGGCAGTTGCCCGCCAGACACAACACCCGTCTGGTCGGAGGATCCTCCCTTTTCTATAGAGGATGGGTGAACTTTACACCCTGTTCCTCATGCCTCTAAAGATTTAAAGGGAGAAGTAGAGACAATACTGCTGGTAGTCTGTGGTCATAATTTATCCAAGTATGACGCAGAACGCTTTACGAGACAGGCCATGTTTGCAAAAATATGGCCTTGGTCAAGGCCGATACAAACGCAAATCATTCAATATTATGGACATAGTCTCTGTTTACTAACCAATGGTTCGCCTTTGTTTTGGCACGGCATGAGTAGCTACTTATAAGTCTTCATAAGTACCTACCTGTGTTAGTACAAAATATGGTACGATAATATTTTAGGTAAACGACCGTTTTCATTCGTGAAGTCTGTTTGGTTTTCTGTCAAAACGTGTTAATAAATAGTATAATGTAAGAAATAAAAAAAATACTGACTATAGTCTATTTATAACCTTGTTTCCAATTGATGTTATTTCCACCTATACAAACATCAACTTTATGTTAGTGTAAATAAAGTTGATTTTAGACTGACAAGTACTGTTGAAAAGTCATGAAAAAATATGAAGCTGTAGCGCAAACTGAACCTTACGTGTAAGACTTACGGTTGTTTTTCCTAAAACTCGTGTTTGTTTACATGTTTGGCAAATAAATTGCGAACGCAGGATAGGATACGACTAGTTTTTAGGGTTCCGTAGTAAACAAGGAACCCTTATAGTTTCGCCATGTCCGTCTGTCTGTCCGCGGCTTAGCTCAGAGACGGTTAGTACTAGAAAGCTGTAATTTGGCATGGGTATACAATACATACCAAAGTGGTGAAATAAAATGAAGAAAATTATGTTTTTTAAGGTACTTCCCCTACACATAAAGTGGGGTGTTTTTTTTCTCGTCTATACCATGGTATGGAAAGATCGTTCAAAAATATCGTGGGTGTGTGAAAATAAATTTTCTTCTTTCTTTTTAGTCAAGTGTGTGTGTGTCCCCTGCCAGCTAAATGGTTGTACTTGGATTTATGAAAAAATTCACAGCAGTAGTAAATATGACAAAGTTAAAAGGAAAAATCACAGCTAAGTAGGCTTTACAGGTTAACGAGTAATAATCGACCAACTTAAATTTGCAGATTGAGAAACATTCCGTATGAGAGAACATGTTTTTCAACTTCAATGTTAAGTTTGTTCTTGGGTTAAATTCATCTCAACCACGGAACTCTTCATTGTGCGTGGTCCGACACGCACTTGGCCGATTTTTTTTAATATTTCGGATTCTAATAAATCCTTATTTTTATAAACATCACGCGTTCTTTCCCCGAAGGGTTGGGCAGAAGTATACCTATAGTACACCCACATTTCGCCAGTTATGTTTAAGTCCGATATAATAGGGGGCGGGGGACTGGGTACAATTCCAGACTCCGGGCAGTTCCAGAGAAATTTGAGATGGAAAAACCTTAGAACACTTTGCCCGACCTAGGAATCTAACCTCAGGACATCATGCTCATTAGTAGCGCTTGCGACAACAAGACCAACCAGGCCATACATTTAAATATCAGATTGAGTTGCAATTAAAATCAAATTCCACTAGAGTAAAAAAAACCTCATACTTTCATCCTACGTAGGTATAAATGTAGAGCAATTTATCACTTGCCTAAAGTGAACGTGATGATACGAGTATTAATATGGAAAACTTTTCTCGCGCGGCGGTTCGCCCACGTGGATAATATAATATAACTATCCACATCTAATACAAAATACCAGTATATGAGTCTGAGTCAGACATATCAAGTTACTTCGTACCTATTTCTTCGAGCAGGAACCACCTATACGTCCGTCCACATCACATAACGATGCTTATAATTATATACGTCACGATATCGCCAGACGATGACCAAACGATGCCACTTAATATGACACTCACCGTTTTATATTTTTGACCCCAGACTGACACGTTTGTTATATCCTAACCAATATTATAAATGCGAAAGTGAGTTTGTTCGTTTGTTTGTTACGCTTTCATGCTAAAACGTCTGAACGGATTTGGATGAAATTTGGCACACGGGTAGACCATGACCTAGATTGGGACATAGGATACTTTTTATTCCGATATTCCTACGGGATCGAGACTTATGTGGGTGAAACCGCAGGGCGCAGGTAGTATAAAATAACATCACCACTGAATCCCTGAGAAAGGGAGGCAGAGGTGCAAGTAAGTCACATATAAAATGGGGTGATCATATCGCCATTTACCATCATCCTCAGTACGACTTCCCCCACTTCTGGGCTAAAACATCTCTTTTCTTGTGCCAATCCCCACGCTTCTGAGCCATATCGCCATTAACTGGACACAAATCCGGACTCCGGACTGCTACTGAGAAATTCCGGATGCAGAACATTCTGCCCGACCAGCGAATAATAGAACACAGGTCCTCAGCAGTCTCGTTGCAACCACTATAGACAATGAGGCAGCTAATATTTAAGTTTGTCACAGAAATAAAACAGATATAAAAGTGTAATTCGTGTCAAGGGGTAAGAAGGACGAATAAACTGCCTTTTTACGATAATTATTTATTACAGGAACGTTGACTATACACACAAACCCGCCTCATAAAATACTACAACTCTATTAACATCAAATATACTGTTTGACTATAGAATAATGTCTGCTTCTCCCAGTAATTGGGTCGTTGAGGTCAGATGACTGTCACTAAATGTAAAATATTGATACCCAACCGCTTTAGTGAGATTGGGCGACAACCCCAACCTAGTTGGGAAGTCAAGACGGATAATGATCAGATAATAGACTTAATCTATAAACTGTTTGATTGTTTTCGGAGGATTTATCACGCCAGCCAGCCAAAAGCAGTGATAGCCTAATGATGTGACCGTCAGACTGCCAAGTCATAGGTCTCGAGTTCGAACCCAAGGCACTTCTGACTTTTCGGATTCATGTGCGTATTGTATAATTATCACTTGCTTCAAAAAACGGTGAAGGAAAACATCGTTAGGAAACCGGCATGCCTTTTTTTTTTGTGTGTGGTAAATTATCAAATAACTTCTCCCGCTCTGGGCGTGTCAGGTTTTTACTGACTAAAACCCACCCGTGTTCCTTCCGTTGCCTGTGTGCCGGGGCCGCGATATCCCTTTCGGACAAACTCGCAACCCTGGCAGGCATTGGCCCTTACGGACCCCGTCAGTTGGTGCTGACATCTCTTTGAGGCGCGCGTGGAACACAACGCGCCGTCGACCCGGGCCTGGTCCTTATCGGATGGCGAGCTACCCATTGCTCAATGTCCGCAAGCCCGCGCCTACGGTGGCTGGAAGTCGGATCACGACTCCCGACGCCCGGGGCGTCTCCTGAGGCGACTAAGGGCTCGAGGGCGCGCATCTTGCCTCTCCCTCCCGCGCTCCGCCTCCTCCTTCGCGAGCTTTACTGCTTCGCAGAAGGAAGTGACGGCCTCCCATACACTCTCGCTCCGGACCATGGCCTGAACCAGGACCGGACGCGAAAGATCGCCGCCGCCGATCGCCTCCGTGAGGACACGGCGGTGCTCCGCCCAAGCCGGGCAGACCTCCAGCATATGCTCCACCGTGTCCTCCGAGCGATCCACACAGTGGTGACACCCGGAAACCGGCATGCCTGAGAGATGTTTCTCGACGGCATGTGAAGCCAAGTCAGAGGCCCATGGGCGGCATTAAAAACTCTGACACCTGGTTGGTCACTAGCCACACGAAAAGAAGAAGATCTCGCCAGCAATAAAAAACTTATTGCTTCAGTCCATATTGTTAAAGGTGACTTGACTAACAATGCATTTACGGCTTCCAAAAATGAATATAAGTAGTTTAATAAAGTATCCAAAACATTCTCTGAATGTAAATTGGCACTCGTTAAAATAACGAACTGGAATTAAATATAGGTACATTGAAGCACAAATATTTGACAAAAACCGATTTGCAGGCATTCAAAGCATTTTCATTAACGACCGTATTAATTAACCTTTCAACAGACATAAGAATTTATTTGGATACGAACTTTACCCGCGGGATTTCTTTTCGTAGTCTTAAGAATTAAGAAAAATCACAGGTTCTTTTACTTCATCGTTTTTTAAATAAATTAAATGGATGGAATTATGTTACGTATGTGAAATCGATTGAGGAGAAACGGTGTTTATTAAGTAGGTGTATTAAGTATGCAAAATTAAAGTTGTTGCTGACTTTTCTCAGGATGTATGAAAATTGTGAGAAAAATCACCACCAACATGATGCTCTTGAACATGAAATATACGGTGGTCAAGGGAGATTGCCTTATACTATTTAAACTTTTCAGCAGATAGTAGAATGTGCCAATTAGTTTCTAAGAAAAAAGGCAGGCCATTCGGGGGCTGACCATTTTCACCTTATACCTCAAAGAACTAGGTCATCGTTGAGACAGCAGCAGTGTCCTCTTGTCATACAAAACACAATCTTACCGGTCTATTTTGGAAAAATCTAAAGTGCAGCTCACTTTAGATTTTTCATTCCATCTGATGCTAGGGATTGCCACTATTGACAGCTCACTTCACATAAGTTTTCACGGTGAGATATTTTCAGTTTAGATCGGCAGAATTCAACTTTGCAACTAGTAGGTATCCTGAATTAAACTTTGTAACTAGTATCCTGAATTCAAGATTGCAACTAGTATCCTGAATTCACCTTTGCAACTAGTATCCTGAATTCAACATTGCAACTAGTATCCTGAATTCAACTTTACAACTAGTATCCTGAATTCAACTTTGCAACTAGTTCAACACAACATGACAACTTTCAATATTATGACAAATCGACAAACTATTAAATCTAAACTCGCTACAGTAATATTGGAAACTATTAATACTTGCCCCATATATTTAAATAGCTTACTCGTAAATTGTCCCATTAGTTTTCCGATTGGCAACACGAAAACCATTACCAGTGTTCGGAACTTGCACTAATCTTCTTTGAGGGGCCCGAATGAGCGTGCCACACTATCTTCCTTTTGTTAGCGAATAGCGAGTGCCTCTAAACTGGAATAACTGAATTTAGGGCCGAACCGACTTAATATCTAACAATCAATAATAGGTAGATATCACTTTTATGTTTATTCCGAGCGACCAGTTAGTGCTTCGCACAGTTTTTGCGACTTGGCAAAACAGTGATTATCTCTATTATATCTGTCAGTTTAATTAAACCTTCCGGAATAAATTTTCTAAATTATGGTGAAAACCGCATCCGATCCGTTGCGTAATTTAGAAGAACAACGCGGTCATACAGACAGACACGAAAAGCGAATTTAATATATAATATGTGTAGATATATAATATATATTGATTTCAATGAAATCTTAACAAACCTTTCTATTCTGAAATTGACGGGTCGACTGGAGCAGCGACTGAGCGATTGACTATCGACCGTTAGGTTCGATTCCAGCACTAAACAAATATTTGAATTTGAAACAAAATATACGTACAATAAATAATCCTAATGGAATTGATGTTAGTGAAACTCTACCATCACACTAATAATATCAAGTTTTATTAACATAAAACTATTTCTCCGAAAAGACTATTGAGTTAGACTGTACTGTTTCTTCGAAATATAATTCTTATTAGGAATCACGCTAGACGAGAAATTACAATGGGGACCTCATATAACATCTCTTGCGGGGCGGCTAAGCTCGGCCGCTTATGCGGTTAGAAAGATAAGACAGTTAACAGACGTTGAAACCGCGCGTTTGGTCTATTTTAGCTACTTCCATAGTATTATGTCGTATGGAATTTTACTGTGGGGTCGGGCTGCTGACATTGAATCCATCTTTATCTTACAAAAGAGAGCTGTCAGAGCCATTTATGATTTACATCGTCGCGAATCTCTCAGGGAACTATTTGGAAAGATTAATATTATGACGGTACCTTGCCAATTCATATATGAAAATATTATGTATGTAAGAAAAAATCTACATATTTTTAATAAAATAAGTGATAGACATAATTTTAATACTAGAAATAAAGATAAAATAGATCAACCATTTTTCAGATTATCTAAAGTACATACATCTTTTATGGGGTACTGTGTTAAATGTTACAACAAAATACCTTGTGATATTTTACAATTAAATGAAAGAAAATTTAAAACTCATATTAAAAGTGCACTTTGTAAACAAGCATATTACAAATTAGAGGATTATATCCAAGATAAAAATGCTTGGAAACATGCTGGTCCAGCTCCATAGGATAATCTAGAATCTAGACAAAATCAAACTGGTTGCGAATTTAAGTTTTATAAATTATTATATTTTATTATATGACATTGATTTTACATTCTGTGATGACTTCCTCACACACTGACTTATTAATTGTAACTTTTTTTTTATTTTTTTTTGGAAAATCGTCTTCTTTTACAATGTTTGTAAATATGTGAGAACCATGTATCTATCACATAGGTAATTAATTTATCTGTTGTTGCTCTCTTTTTAAATTTATTTTTACCTATTGTGGTATGGTAAATTTTATTTTTTTATTTTTAGATGCATCGTCTTCACATATAATTATATAACTAATGTACCTACATATATACAAAATATTGTAAAACATTTTAAAAGAGTAACGGTGGAGTTTCTTGCCCATTCTTCTCCATACGAAAACTACCTTTTGGAAGGGGCGACTAGAATCAATTCATTTTTTTTGTAATTTTTGACGTTCAAAAGTGCCTTGCAAGGGCCTATTTGAAATAAATGATTTGACTTTGACTTTGACTTTGACTTTGAATTAATTTAGCTTCTAGAAATTTATCATTTTGCTATTTAAGCTACCTTTCGTTGTTACGAGGATCCTTATGGCAATAAAGAATTTATTATTATTATTTTGTCCGTTTGTCTGTTTGTCTGGATGTATGTTCCGTATTGGCGCAAAAACGGCTGAACGGATTTGAATGAAATTTCGCACACAAATAGTTTATAACCTGGATAACGCATAGAGTACTTTTAATCCCGGTAATGTCGTGATGGCCCAGTGGTTAAGGCCTCGCCTCTCATGCACGAGGTTGTGGGTTCAAATCCGGGCAAGTACCAATGTGACTTTTTCAATTCATATGTACTTTCTGAGTTTATCTTGGACATTACTGACATCGGTGAAGGAAAACACCGTGAGGAAACCTGGACTTTATAGTTAATATAAGTCTGAAATCACCAACCCGTCTTGAGCAAGTGTGGTGATCAATGCTCGTGCCTTCTCTGTATGAGAAGAGGCCTTTGCCCTGCATTGGGACAGTAAGAGGCTGGTATTATTATTATTAATCCCGGTGGTACGTTCTCGTGGGATACTTTCCGACAACCACGGGGGCGAAGCCACGGTTAAAAGCAAATTGAATACTAGCGAAAACTAATTAAATAAACACTTCACAGGTAAAATTATGTAAGAAGACACTATTAAAATAAACTGAACAAGTAAGAGCTATGTTTTGAAAATAAGGGCTTTTCACACACAGTATCACACCTATTTTCCCAGAAAGGTTGCAGATGACAGTCGTTATAAAGGCTCCGCGCGACGCGTCCCTAGTAGATCAATGTCTATGAAAACTTCATGGCAATTGTTCTACCAGAATTTATGCAGACAGGCGCTGCGCCCGTCAGCGGAAGTCTTAAAACGGCAATTAATTGCCAATTTTGTTTTGTTATCTAGGAATTGTTTCCTCGACTTTAATACAGGTAAGTAATTGAGATAAGAAGCTTATTTTTGTGCTATTACAAAATATAATAAAAAACATGTAAGTACCGAAGTACTTTGTGTATGGAAAACAACGCTAAGCTTTCAAAATTTCTCCCATATAACCTACTGAAACATTTCTCAGCAGCTGAATACTTTCACATGAACTATTTTCTACCTACTACAGTCCACCGTTCCTAATACCTAAAAGTTTTTCGATATCCTTAAATGTTTAATCTAACAAGAATCCGTTAAATTTAATTTAGCCACCAAGTGGAATGGCGACCATCAAATAAATAATCTACGCTGAATAATTTAATTTACTGTGAAAAAATACCTGAATTGCTGTGTCAGATGAAAACTTTGAAAGACGACTAGAGTCAAGGGACAAAATAAACAAAGAAGGAAGGCAGGTTGGTCTGTTTATTTTCACCTGACAGTGTTTATTTGTTCTCACATTCGTAGCGTTTTCTTAACCAAATGAAAATACAACGCCTTCAGAAATAGGAAGCAACGTAATCGAATAAAGTGCTGAAATTTTTTTTTTTCATTATTTATTTAATTAGGGACTTTTATAATCGTAATTATAGAGCAGTGGTGGTCCAGTGGTAATGGCGTTTTGTTTTTTTTTTTTTTAGGATGGGAAATTATCAAATAACTTCTCCCGCTCTGGGCGGAGTGGGAGGGCGTGTCAGACTCTTACTGGCTAAAACCCACCCGTGTTCCTTCAGTTGCCTGTACGTTGCCAGGGGCAGTGGTAATGGCCCTGATTTACGAATTGTATGTCGTAGGTTCGAGCTTTACTTTGTGTAAATAATTCCATCACAACTGCTCTTTAAACGGTGAAGGAAAACATCTTGAGGAAACCGGCATGTCCTAGGACCAAAAATTCTAAGACATGTGACATCTACCAACCCGCCCATTCCCTCTCGAAGAGAGGAGACGTGTCCTAGCAGTGGAAACATTATAGGCTGGATAATCGTGATGCGTATGACAGTCCCGTCGTACCCTAAATACACACTGCTACGAATTGTATTTGGGCCATGAACCTGAACAGACAGACAGAACAGGTTGAGACAAAATTCTATGAAATGTGCCTAATAGAGTTCAGTTGTTTATTCAATAGAGTTGTTTATTCAATCAATCAATATTTACTCGTGAACACAGGTTCTCTATGTCCTACCAATGAAATTTGTGTACAAATATATTAGGTTTTTAATAATAAGTCTGAATCTATACAATACAAAGTCACGAATGATCGAGTAAATAATGTCAATTAATCAGTTATAATTTTATTTTTACATGCATGTCAAAGGTAAATTATATTAAAGGGCTAGTAATGTCATAATTCATCATGTTATAAATAATGTCAATTATACGTAATATTATTAATAAATAATTAATCAATTATAATCGGAACTAAATCAAGTCGGTTCACTGAAGAATTTACTTTTAGGTAAGCACTGAAATTTAAAAGAACACATTGGAAATGAAACAACTAATATATTGTATAAAATTATTTTCAAAACATAATATTATAACATAACATTTCGCCTGTAAGCTTGTAAAGAGGTGACTTAGTTGGGGAGGTGGTCTGGAATTCTGGATTTGTGCCCGGTTGATGGCAATAGGCTCCCCCATGTTACATGGCGTTCATGGACTTAAACATAACTGGCGAAACGTGGGTGTATATAATAAAATGTAGCTAGTCATATATTTTCATATCTATGATTTAATATCGAGGCCTTACCTAAAAGATGATTAAAATGAAAATCCTTTTTCTGACATAAAAATATGTAGGTAGCCCTATAAAGATACTTTCACGTTTTTCCGCAGGTCTATTGTCCAGGTACCTAACAATTTGCGCGTCTTTTGTAGGCACCATAATATAATTTGAAAAAATCTAGCGTTGAATGAGACTGAAATGGATAGCCGAACGGACAGCTCTGCTGCTGGGGAGTTTGTTGCGCGACTTCTTCTTCCCAGCTTATGTAATTTGACGTTCGAAAAGTGCTGATTCTCAGCCTAGTTTGAATAAGTGAATTTTGATTTTAGAGTTTTAGTCAGTTTGACTGTAGAATGTAGGTACGTATAGGTTCAAATTCTAGTCTAATTATTATTGACAACCTCGTTAATTTAGTGGTTGCAAGTGCAACTACTAAGCATGAAGTCCTAGGTGCCGTTTCAACACCGGAAAATTTTGGGGTTTTTCATTGCGCGGCTAATGACAATGGCTACGCTATCTGATATACATGATATTAGGTACATGTAACTGGTGACATGTGGGTGTATGTAGGCTAGGTGCTATACACCTCAGCCTTCGGTAAATAATGTGGGTGTTTAATTTACACCTTTGCCTAGATCTTCGAGAAATAAAGGAGTGATGGTATGTGTTAAGACGAAATTGCCACGAGTAGGTAAACACTTCAAACCTAGCTATAAAATAAAAAAAGAGACTATTGCTTTACCTTGGAACTATTCTGCGAAAAACGACTAGTACAGTCAGCATCAAAAGTTTGTACAGCGATTTTGAAAATCTAAATGTGATCATCAACTTTTGATGCTGACTGTACCAAGTTATATACTTAACTAACTTCTGCCCGCGGCTTTGTTTGTATGGAAGCTGCGGCGCTAGGCGTCGACGACATCGACGACCGCCGACGGCCTCCCGCCTGAGGGGTCCTCGCAAAAAAGTTTTATAAGTTTCCCCCTGTCCCCCGTCCTGGAGTCCCCCAAATCTAGAGAAGTACTTTTCAATCAAATCCTAAACAAGGCCAAAATATTTTCAGTTACAAAGAGGCAGTTTGTAATTGGAAGCCCCACTATAACGTAGGTACAAAATAAAAAACGTAACATGCAAAAATTTTCGAGCTCGCTCTTCCATCGTACATTTTCTTCATTTTCAAACTTATCTGCAACGATCGACAAAATAACCTATTTCTGTTAAAATGTTCAAATTTGCCTATCTAAGACTGGGTACAAAATTTTTCGAGATCGCTTCGCTCGCTCTAGCATCCTATATTCTTCTCATACTCAAAACTTTCCACATAAGTCAACAACGACAAACTATCTCGCTAATACAATAAAATAAAATAAAATAATTCTGTATGTATGGTCAAAAGAAAACCTTAGGCACCAACTGACGGGGTCCGTAAGATAGATAGATAGATAGATAAATCCTTTATTTGACGAACACAAAAGACAGCACAAAATACAAAAACACGTTTAAATAATAACTAAATACATGAATATAGAATATAAGGTGCCAATATACAAAAAATAAAATATAAAAGAAAATAAAGACATAGTGATGACACTTTAAAATAGTTTAACATACAAAGTGCGGTGCGTGTCTCAAGGTTGCATCAAACGGGAGTCCAACTCAGCATGTGTCAGGCAAATATACCTGACGCTGATATTCTGCTGGATCCTTGCAGTGACATACGGACGTCGAGTAGATGAAATAATAAATATGCGAATTATTGGTGTTGTGAAAAGTGCAGAATGAAGTTACGTAAGTATACCCGCAATTTAAATAATGACATTCCTACTTTTTGAATGATAACAGGAAAGTTTAGCATTTGGAAACGTTCTTGTTCGATGGTGATTGTGTATTGGATAGATACTTGATTATTTACATAGATAAATGTAAATGTAAGTATAAATCAGTAATGATAAAAAATATAGTGCCGTGTGAATAAAATGATCGATTTGCCTGGATTAAAAAGTGGTTTCAATAAATAAATATAGGTAAATAAACTTATGCAAACTATCATCTAACAATGGGCCCACAAATGAGTGAATTAATAATATTCCCTTTGTTCACAGGTTTGTGACCTTGAATGCAGAATGAATCGAGAAGAACACGACAGCCAGTTAGTTATATTATGGACGTATTCGAAACAGTCATACCCAGTTTTTTCTGCGAGGCGATAAGAAACTGCCGCAGTCGGATTCTGAAGGTGCCAAGACATTTAAGATTCCTTATTGGAGGGGGAATATTGTTCCAACATTTGGATGCGGCGTATCTAAAACTTCCCCTGAAGGCAGCTGTCTTGTGCGATTGAGTGGAGAGTTGTTGCGAGCACTGTCTACTTGCACATTCTCTTTTACTAGTGATCCAGCTCAGTTTATTGTACAGGTAGGACGGCTGCTTGTTCTTTATAACTCCAAATAGTAGGCATGCCAAGTGCAACTTACGGCGCGACTTCATCTTGAGGATTGAGTGCTTATTTAAAAATGGCGTTACGTGACTTCTAGGTGGGATTGAGAAGCAGAATCGAGCGCAGGCGTTTTGCACCCTCTGGATCAGTCGATCAGTTCTTGCAAGTAGTCGAGGGCCTATAACTGTGTCCGCATAGTTTAGGTTAGATAGCACGAGCGACTCAACCAGCTGGATCCGCAGCTCCTCTGATAGATAAGGCCTTATTTTATAAAGGACCTTAAGCCGGTAAAAACAAGTGCGCACTGACTCTGCCACGTGTGTTTCATATCTCAACCCAGCGTCCATGTTCAGACCCAGATTACGTGCCTCACTCACTCGACTGACCGACTCGCCCAGCAGGGTAACGTTGATTTTTTCCGGCACTGCACTGATTTGATAGTTAGTTCCAAACAGCATAAATTTCGTTTTAGTCGGGTTAAGTACCAAACTGTTGTTTTCAGCCCAACATACCATCCTGTCAAGATCATCGTTAAGGTCTTTTAACGCGCTGTCATAGTCACTTGACTTAAAAGAAATATACACTTGTACGTCATCCGCATAAATGTGGTACCTACAATGCTTTAGGGTATTTATTATATCCGCGCAATACAAAATGAAGATGATGGGGCCTAATATTGAGCCTTGCGGGACTCCCCTAGAAACGGAAGAAATTGACGAAACAAGGGAAGAGCCATTGCTCAATTGTATTTCCACACGCTGCTGACGGTTGGTGAGATAACTTTGGAACCAGTGTATCGTGTTTTGATCAAACCCATAATAATTTAGCTTTGATAGAAATAAATCTATATTAATGCAGTCAAAAGCTCGCGAAAAATCAAGTAAAACGAGAAGTGTGCACAGGCCTTTATCCTGTGCGGACAGGATGTTATCTGTCACGTCCAAAAGAGCCGTAGCCGTACCACGTCGCTTACGAAAGCCTGACTGTAGCTCAGGTAGAATGTGTTTGTCTTCTAGATATTTTGACAGCTGCTGGCATACAGCCTTTTCAGCAATTTTGGATAGGCAAGGCAGTATACTAATGGGCCTAAGGTCTTTGAATTCAGTCGGATTTGCTTTTTTTGGCAATGGCCTAACAATTGCGATTTTCCAGATGTCAGGGAATGTTGCTGAAACAATTGAGCTGTTCACAATGTCAGTGATGGCTTTTAGTGAATGTGGGAGTGTAAGCAAAAGCATATTCAGGGTCACCTTATCACAGCCTTCAGCGTTAGATTTCAGCTGGCGGAAGTATCGCAGAATTTGATCAGCAGTTACTTTTTGTAATGCGAATGCGAAGCTCTCATCGCCATAACGATGAGACTGAAAGAAAGTGTGTTGTGATGAATTGCAAACAGGGTTACCAGGAACACTCAAAAAGTGATTATTGATTCGGTTTGGGTCTCTGAAGTGAGTAGGAAGGTCATCAATTTGCTGCTTTGGTAATAGGGTTTTTTTTAAATTATGCCATAATGTTTTTGGATCCTTGATCCTGCTATTAATGTTGAATTTGAAGTACGCAACCTTTTCCCAAAATATGGAAATAGCCACCAGAGATTTCAGCTGTTTGTAGTAAGCCCTTTTCGACTCGGATTTTTTTTTTTTTCGGCACTTGCTCAGAGCGTCATTTCGCAAGTTCATCATCAATTTAATTGTCTCTGTTATCCAGGGATAGGACGGTTCCCTAATTAAGCATTTCTTGACTGGAGCATGCGCATCGTAAATTGCTAAAATATTTGCATTTAATTCCTCAACCATGTCATTCACATTAGTTAAGGACCAATGCCTGCTGGGGTTGCGGGTTTGTCCGAAAGGGATATCGCGGCCCCGGCACACAGGCAACGGAAGGAACACGGGTGGGTGTCAGTAAAAGTCTGACACTCCCTCTAGCTCCGCCCAGAGCGGGAGGAGTCATTTGATGATTTCCCACACAAAAAAAAAAAGGTACCTTTCCGAGGCGGGGTGTTATAATTTTCGAGCTCGCTACGATCGCTCTTGCGTCCTGCATTCTCCTAATTAAAAAAAACTTAAAAAATATTTATTTTTTTCTTGATTTTTATATTTTGATTAGTATGCCAAATTACAGCTTTCTAGTACTAACTGTCTCTTAGCTAAGCCGCGTACAGACAGACAGAAGGACATGGCGAAACTATAAGGGTTCCTTGTTTACAACGGTACCCTAAAAAGCGTCTGCGCCGCGCAGGATGGTACGTCGTTGACATAGGCATGCACAGTTCGGCTCTTCTCGGTAATCCTCGGCCCCCGACCCACCGCGACACATCGCATCGTCCGCCCGCGCTGTTACTTCGTTTTTGCTTACCGTTCTCTCTGACTTTTTTTCTTTGTACTCGGATCCTAAGGGTCATAATATGATGTTAAATAGCATATAAACTTTCCTCATGAATTCGGCTATCAAATGCATAAAGGTTTTTTTAAATCCGACTGGTAGTTCCAGAAATTAGCGCGTTCAAACAAATAAAGAAACTCTTCAGCTTTATTATTAGCATATAGGTGAATAGATAGTATAAATTGTAAGTATAGTATACAAGTATGACGAGCTATCGGATTTCTTCGTTGAATGTATATGGAAGGCCTGAACACGACGAAGTTTGAATTAGTTTATGCTTAATCCTACATTCTGCTTCTAATCTAGTCAGGAGTTATAAATTGATATTAGTTCTATCTTGCAAACTATGTTTCAACCAATGTTGTGTTTATGTTCAGCATTAACTTGTATGAAGCTTATATGGAACACCGACATTAATTGGAAATTATATAGGTACTTAGGTAGATACAGATCCAAAATTTCATCAAGCTGAAATATTTAAAGGTGAAGATAAATCAATTAATGATCTATTAATATTTCTTGAAATAGGGTGAGTTTTTTGTAAGGTTTCGAATTTATTTATCATTAAAATTTTATTCAAAGATGAACGAATTTGTATAATAATATTTTATTTCAGGCATTGGCACCCATAAAATTACAAACTCTTACTTGACAAATAAACAATTTAAAAGAAACAAACACAAAGTAATAACAATAAACAAACATTTTCAACAAAAAAAAAAAACATTTCTTCTTTCGCAGGTCTGCTGGAAGAAATAAATAGTAAACCTTTGTACTCAAAATTATAATTATGTCGTACCTCTATGTATTTTTCTGTATGTTCATAAATAATAAAATAAACAAAAAAAACTCACCTCAATGGTGATGATGTGGAATTTAGACATAATATGTCACTCGGACTTTGACTCCTACCGTTTGCCCCACGTTGCCGTCAACCATAGTCACCAAGTGCGACCCGGGGAAATTCAGGATTCCACGCTTCATGCTTCATGAAACCAGCGAGAGAAGTATGACCATGCGTCAGAACCAATAGCGGTCGCGCATACGCGATCGTTTTTAACCTGATAAATTACGTAGTTATATACGCGACTTGATTAATCGCTCGAATACCTAAGTCATATAATCATAATCATATTCGGGTGTCGGGTCTGGCGGGCAACTGCCCAACGGTTGTAGTCGGGATCTTGTATATATATCGATCGCGCCGTAAACTGTAATTGCGCGATGCAGGATTTTGTGTGACGTCAGGTGTTTGATGCGTAGTTCGCAAGTGGCGATTTAGATACCGCCAAAACCTAAATAAAAGAGCGGACTCGTGTGACGATCGCTTTGTGGCCTGAACTAAAGTTTTTGATTTGTGTTAATAAGCTATTTAAAGCATTTTTTTGAGTTCCGTACCTCAATAGGAACCCATATAGGATCACTCGTGTTGTCTGTCTGTCCGTCTATCACAGGCAATTTGCTCCGAATCTAATGAACCGATTAAGTTGAAATTTGGTACATATATGTATTTCTGTGACCCAAACATGGACGTATAACGTAAATAAATTAATTTTGAATACTCACTTTTGGGGGGCAAATAAGATTTTTTTTTAAAGTTTTGCGAACTGTACCGTGTGACATATCAAATGATTTTTTTTCATAATTTTAAATGAATGCTTTTAAAGATAATTAAGACAATTTATGAAAATTGACCATTTCCCCCTCTTATCTCCGAAACAAAAGAGCCTAAATTTTTTAAACAATACAGAAAATAGTTCTATGCTTATAGATTACAGGAAAACCTATAAGAAGTATCGACTTCTTATAGGTTTTCCTGTAATCATGGTAACCATGATATTTTAAGACCATCGGGTCTTAAAATATCATGGTAAATCACTAAATATTGTGCGTACAAACTTACATTTGCAGTTGGAATGTATGGGGGAACATGTTTTTGAACTACAATGTTACTCAAACTCAAACTCAAAGCATTTTTATTTCAAATAAACTCAAACTAACTAACTATAACTCTTTTAAATCAGAATATTTTTACAAAAAATTGGTTACATCATTCATGTTGTAATTATACATGTGAGAACAATGTAGAAAGACGTGCACATTAAAAGCGTCCGTAATAAAAAAAACAAAAACAATTCAAAAATTGAAATAAGCCGTAGCAGCTAAGAGATGACCAGTCCCCACTGACGGCGTCCGTTCACGAACATGACGCATGGATCAGCACCATTCAGCTCAACCATTTTGAAGGGAACTTAATGATCCAACACACACGCCACCACCAGCGAGACATTTGAGTGAGCATGACATACTCTCAGCCGCCAGGGCACATTCAAGTCAATCAAAGACGTACCCAGTAAATGGTAGCTGTAAAGTAGGTACATAGTTAGTGCTCACACATGTGCTATGCAATTATATAATACTAAAAGACTGAATTTATACAATCTAATGATAGTTTTACAATCTTCAGCAGCTCCAACAATATTTTTGAATGCTAATCAATTAGTTTATGCGCCCTTGTGGAGCTGGACCAGCGTTGAGCCAAGCATTTTTGTCATCGATGTAATCCCCCAACTTATAATATGCTTGGCTGCATAGTGTGCGTTTTATACAAGATTAAAATTTTGTTTCATTCAGTTGGAGTATGTGGGGAGTTATTTTATTGTAACATTTCAAACAGTACCCCATGAAGGATGAGTCTACTTTAGCCAGTCTGAAACCCGGTTGAATTAATTGGTCCCTCTTTCTAGTCCTATAATTATGTCTATTTTAAGTTTGTTCTTGTGATAAATTTATCTCAACTGCGAAATCCTTCATTGTGCGTGGTCCGACACGCACTTGGCCGGTTTTTGTAAGTAGGTGAGCAGTTTTAGATTCAAAACAGTAGGTTTACCAAATATTTATAAAACGTTTGTAGTTTGTATTATTACGTCATACAATTTTAGTGTTCTCCATTGTGAATATTTTTAGCATAAAGTATTCCGATATTTGGAGTTTTAGCTCTCGGAAGGTAGGTAATTTTGTTGCGCGCTAGGTTCTAGTGGATGAATTGAACCGCAAATGAATAGCAAATCCACAATGGGTACGTCAAATCCCACCATGGCCACCGTATACGGCATTCCCTTTGGTATTATTGTTCCAAAAATAATCTTTCCGGGAATCTTTTCCAATTTTTCTTCGGTCCTGACGTTTTCAAGTGCGCTTAGTAGCTCATTTTTAACTGAATTCCAAAAAGGAAGAGTTTCAATGTTTGTAGCGTTTGTGTTTTTTTTTTTTTTGTACGACAGGGTATGCTCCCAAGTTGGTCCTATATAAATTTTATTAACTTTGCTTGTATAGTTTTTGAGTAAGCTTCAATAATACGTATTTTTCCCAATTATTATAATGTCGATAAAAGTTGGCAACGTCGCAAATAACTGTCAAATATTGACCTGTTTTGATTCTTATAGCAATATTACTGAATAGAAATAAGAAATGTGGCTAACTAGCGAACTAGAATATTAATAATGAATTGCAATTATAACATTGAATTTGATGTTGTACCTATTTTAGGTGTAAAAACACACTTGGAAACTTTCCAAATAGATTTTTTACATCTAAAACTAAACATTCGGTGTTAGGATATTAATTATTGCATTTCATAATCAACATTCTAGTTCGCTAGTTAGCCACATTTTTTATTTCCTTACAGTAATATTGCCAAATTAATCAAAACAGTGACATATTTGACATCTATTTGCGACGTTACCCACTTTTAGAATAAAAGCTCAAAAGATCTCCCTGTCACTATTATTTACATAGCAGGCAGTGGTTTTCGAACTTGTGTGGGGTAGGTTACCACAACTAAAAAGTGAAAAATAAAAACTTTTCACAGAAAAAAAACAACTGACTTCCAAAAAGAACACTACAAAGTGTAAAAAGCCGGTGGCAAAAAAGGAAAATTCTAAACCAAATACTTCCGAAATTAAAGATATTTTTCACTTTGTAGTGTTTTTTTAGGAGCCTTTTTTTGTAAAAAGTTTTTTTAAACATACTTATAAAGCAGCGGTCCCACGGCCCATTAACTGAGAAGCGGTGTAGGCTCATGCCTACACCTAGAAAGAAAATCTTACGGAAACTTAGTATTTTAGACTTTTGTCATGAAATCTCGCTATTGGAAATTGATGAAACTGCAAGACTTTATCACTTTGACCATGTATTATTACGTTACTTCGTTAGTGCGCCATTTTTGGTGCCCGTCATGATAGAGGGACCAAGTCTTGGATTTCAAATCTTTGAAATCTAATTTTCTACATACAAGTTTAAATCTACTATTTGGTGTCGGTTGCCATTTGCATCGTCTATTGCAATTGGTTGTATGGTGAAGGTTTTCAATACCGACTGTACTACTGATAGACGTTATCCACAATAGATGCACCTACCTATTATACCTACTTCCATACCTACTCATAATGGAGAGAGCTTAGTGATTGCGGTCGGCTTAGTTAATATATACTTACCTAACTATAGGAACTGATTATGCAGGATTGATAGAATGTTATGATCATGAGTGACGCCGTTATACACTTTGACAAGTTCGAGTCAAAATAACACCTGTGTAACACTGTCATTTCATAAAGAGTCCACGTCGACTCCGCCTCCATTAGTGACATTGACAGTTAAAATTTGTTATAAATTGACATAAACGTCAATTTTCCTTATTGGAGGTAAGAAATCATCTGCCAAACTCAAGGTTCAACCCACCATAATAACACTCAAATGTATGCATTTGAGTAGGTCTAGGCACCCACTTTTTGTATCAGGTACGCTGCTATACCTACTTTTTGTACGGTGAACCGTAGTGTAGCCCGGAGTGGGGTCGTCTTGGCGGTGTCTCTAGACATCGCCGGTGCCTTCAACACCCTGCCCTGGAGTTGCATCAGGGAGGCACTCCGGTATCACCGGATGCCGACCTACGGACCTACCTCTGTCTTGCTGTCGAGGCCTATTTCACGGACAGGGCCGCCGTCATCTACCTCGGTCACCAGGGAGAATGGAACCGGCGAGAGATGACGTACGGTTCGGCGGATCCCACAGGGATCGGTCCTGGGGCCGCATCTGTGTGACATCGGTATCCGGAGGGCGAATACGGAGCCTGCGGTGCCTGGTGTAATACATGTATCGCAAAATATAATATAATATGAGTATTAATAGTTTCTTCTTATAAGTATTAAAAGTTTACGGCAAGAAGAAGAAGATCTAGGAACAGAGATCTCTGTCAACAGTGCTTCCTATGGACCGAGATATCCACAAACAATGTTTTCTATCAACAAAGTTTTCGGCGAAACGTGCTGTCTAGGAATAGAGATTTCTATTAGCTTTGCTTTCTGTATGTAGTCGTATCGTACAAGCGTGTTTCTATCTTAAGTTCCACACTCTTCATGCCGAAACAGGGAATCACCTTTTGTGAAATTTTCTTGTTTTTTTTTTTTGTTTATTTAAATGGCATAAGACATGTTACTTTTTTAAATATATTTTATTTAAAAAACTGATTAACGTTTGGTGTCCTATTATCAGCCCGGGTTCTAAATATTTTTTTGAAGCGGGACAAGAACTGCCGTCTGCCTCTCCCGGGATCTGCTAATGTAGCCCGCGAAATGAAATTTTTCTGGAAATGAAAATGTATCGATCGATAATGTTCCAATCCAACAGGGGCGCCAAAACTGTTGTTAATAAAAAAGAAAGAAATAGAAAGAATATAGCATGTGCTGCGCGTCTCATTTATTGCAAAGTTGCGGTGTGCTGGGTGGGGCACTTGTCTGCTATGTTTGACATTTACAGCGCTCATGCCCCCCGGCCTGGTTTGCACTGGTGACCGTTGTCATGGCGACCTGAGTCGAATACGAATCGACGAAGTTCCTAAGTGTACAGTCACGAGCACCAATATGTATCCACTTAGGAAAATTCCAAAGTGATTTTCGCATGTAATAACGACTGAAACTTTGAGACAAGACCTATTTCATATTAGTGTGGGTTCCAAAATACTATGTTCGTAACAACATAAAATTACAATGACCATAGTAGGAGAAAATCACTTTTTAAAGTTGCTAAGTGTATACATATTGGTGCTCGCGACTGTACCTAAGTAAGTAGGTACTTTTTTTAATAGATGTATATTTTTTTTTGCTGTAATGCCTATAAACGCATTTTTCTTTCTTTTCTCTAATCTGTTTTCTTTCTTTTCTTTATTTTCTTTACTTTCTTGCTTTTATTTATTTACTTACATGTGCTATTTTTAAGTCATGTCCATGACTTCAAAACAAAAAAACCAAGACGTCAGCAGTTTCTTTTTATAATCTTCATTTGTTCACAGCTGCAGGATTTCTATACTGTTTAATACAGGTTTATTTTTATAACTTCTTTACGGCGCAATGAAAAGTGTGAGACCAGTCTAAATTGAAGGATAAATCCTTATAACCGTTGCTGTGGTAAAGGTCTTCCCGCTTTTCTACGTTAAATTACTGAGGCTGTTTTCATTTAGGTACTGCAAATCTTGTTTACTTATTTCTTTAAAATTGAATAACGGAATGTGGGTGGGTCACATTTTTTTGACAGCAGGGATTCTTAGAATCGTTTTGATTAACATTTTACTTCGGTTCCATCTATCTCTATGAGTAAATACATGACGTGCATTGTTTGAACACCCTGTATGAATAAGAGGTTGGTAGGTTTCACACACAAGCATGTATCTAAAATCATTTCATACATTTGAAGGCTTTCGATTGAATGTGACGTTTGAATTCGTAGATCTTGTTTGCATCTTAGGGATACACCTCATGGGCACGCCGCAATTGCGACGATAAGTCCCCTCTTTGAGGAGTGGATAGAGAGGCGTCACGGCGTCCTCACCTTCCGCCTGACGCAGGTCCTCACCGGACACGGTTGTTTCGGGAGGTTTCTGTTCAGGATAAAGCGGGAGGAAACGCCCGGGTGTCACCATTGTGTGGATCGCCCGGAGGACACGGTGGAGCATACGGTGGAGGTCTGCCCGGCTTGGGCGGGGCACCGCCGTGTCCTCACGGAGGCGATCGGCGGCGATTGGCGGCGGCGATCTCTCGCATCCGGCCCTGGTCCAGGCCATGGTCTGGAGCGAGAGTGCATGGGAGGCCGCCACCTCCTTCTGCGAAGTAGTTATGCTCGCGAAGGAGGAGGCGGAGCGCGCGAGGGAGATGCAAGCTGCACGCCCTCGCGCCCCTAGGCGCCGCAGGAGACGCCCCGGGCGTCGGGAGTCACGAGCCGACTTCGGCCACCGTAGGCCCGGCGGGCTTGCGGACGGTGAGCAATGGGCAGCTCGCCGTCCGATAAGGACCAGGCCCAGGTCGATAGCGCGTTGTGTTCCACGCGCGCCTCAAAGAGATGTCAGCACCAACTGACGGGGTCCGTAAGGACCAATGCCTGCTGGGGTTGCGGGTTTGTCCGAAAGGGATATCGCGGCCCCGGCACACGGGAAGGAACACGGGTGGGTTTTAGTCAGTAAAAGTCTGACACGCTCTCTCGCTCTGCCCAGAGCGGGAGAACTCATTTGATGATTTCCCAACCTCAAAAAAAAAAAAGGGATACACCTCAAGAACTCAGAAGTAAATTAGGACTAGAAAGGGTGACAACACCCTTCAATTTGCCTAACCTTTTACCATCCGTGTTAGGGTCTCCTTCCAGTCTAACCGGATACGGACAACACCCTTCTCAGCCCAATTTTAAGTACCTACCTATTTATTTATATTTATGTACACTAGTTACAGACATAGGGTCATTTGAACACTTGTAGAAAAGTTCAATGTAACAAATCTAACTTAAAGAGATGTATTAATGATTCCAATGAGTTTATTTCTGTAAATACATACCTGTTATAGTCGCAAATCATATTTTGGTCACTATACAACCTGACACTGACCAGCAAATTTAAAAAAAACGTAAGAAAATTTGAATTTGGCGGGCTGTAACTGCGGATTCACCTTAACGTAGAAGCCACTAAAACGGATTGGGCATTGGTGTGGCACGGGGTAGCCTCAGAGTAATAAAGGGGGTAGCTAAAGTATTCTATGACTGTTCTAGTGAGTCTATGGTTATTTCTGATATGTGTTGCCATTATATAAATATGGTTTCCCTAAAAATCTGTTTTGAAAATAATAGGTTTCAGGATGTACTAGTTTTGGGCACGCCACAATTGTGGCGATAAGTCCCCTCTTTGAGGAGTGGCTAGAGAGGCGCCACGGTGTCCTCACCTTCCGCCTGACGCAGGTCCTCACCGGACACGGCTGTTTCGGGAGGTTCCTGTTCCGCATAAGGCGGGAGGAAACGCCCGGGTGTCACCACTGTGTGGATCGCCCGGAGGACACGGTGGAGCATACGGTGGAGGTCTGCCTGGTTTGGGCGGAGCACCGCCGTGTCCTCACGGAGGCGATCGGTGGCGGCGATCTCTCGCGTCCGGCCTGAACCAGGGCCATGGTCCGGAGCGAGAGTGCATGGGAGGCCGTCACTTCCTTCTGCGAAGCAGTAATGCTCGCGAAGGAGGAGGCGGAGCGTGCGAGGGAGAGCCAAGATTCGCGCCCTCGCGCCCCTAGTCGCCGCAGGAGATGTCCCGGGCGTCGGGAGTAGCGAGCTGACTTCCGGCCACCGTAGGCGCGGGCTTGCGGACGGTGAGCAATGGGTAGCTGGCCGTCCGATAAGGACCTGGGCCCGGGTCGACGGCGCGTTTTGTTCCACGCGCCCCTCAAAGAGATGTCAGCACCAACTAACGGGGTCCGTAAGGGCCAATGCCTGCCAGGGTTGCGAGTTTGTCCGAAAGGGATATCGCTGCCCCGGCACACAGGCAACGGAAGGAACACGGGTGAGTTTCAGTCAGTAAAAGTCTGACACGCCCTCCCGCTCCACCCAGAGCGGGAGAAGTTATTAGATAATTACCAAGCAAAAAAAAAAAAATATTTGTCTGTACTAGTTTTAATCTAAAATGAATTCATGAACTAATAATATTACGAAAGATCTTTAGTCCACGGTTACAAAACAAAACTTGACTCGAAGGTCCACTTCGAGTCAAGTTTTGTTTTGTAATAAGACCTTAGTCTTATTTTGCTAGCCCTTGTCTCTTATGACTTCTAGTAGGTGATAAATGTTTTTCTCTTTCAATCTGTCCTATCACCCGTCCTGTTTTCATTCACTCGTTTATCCATAATATCCATGCTATCCATCGTCATTCTTTGGTCTCCCTATCCTACAGTTACATTAATCCATACCTTGGCAAGACATATTGTCTTGTCTGCAGCGTTGTTATTAAGAATAGAATAGAATAAAAATAATTTATTGTTTATGAAAATACATTGGAATGTGTTGGTTCCTGGAACTCACACTAGGATTCCCTGTGTCGTGAGATCCAGGATCTCACGACACAGGGAATCCAGGATCCAAGCTCCTTCGTTCCGTTTACATTAATTGCTATACATGTAATAGTTTATATACGAGTATATACAATACAATACAATACATTTCTTAATTTTATATAATCTACTCGTAATATACAATAAAAACTAATACACAAAGAAAACTAAAATTAATACACAAAGAAAACAGTAGATATAAGTATGTATGTTTGTTGTGTGTGATTGTGATGGTGTGTGTATGTGTGATATGGTGTGATTGTGTGGGTGTAAGAATTTAGATATTTTAGTTGGTGTTGAGAGTTTGCTCGAATGTTATACCTGAGGATGTATATTACGTAATTATGTGTGTTTGTGATATAGTCATAGATACAATAAATATAGTTTTATTTAGATTAATACGTTTTATTATTGATACGGCAATTGCCGTATTATACGGCAATCCCCGATATTTTTTCCAGAAAATACGGCATACGGCAGGCCTGTCATTGCCGTATCACAAAATACGGCAATTGACTTCAGGTGAAACGAAACGTTTTTTCACGAGCCTATTGAATGAAGTTGAATGAAAATAAAACTCAAATATCTGTCACTTGAAGAGGCTATGCGCCACAGTAATACCGCCTACACAATATGCCGGCGGCATAGTGTGTAGGAGCTATAATAGACGTAGCTTTTCGTCAATGTTGTCACTAACCCAGAAACTACCGCGAATTGTCAAAATTTTAAATGACGTTAAAAAAAATCGACGACAACTGATTGCTTTAGTTATTACTCTGAGACTGATTCAAAATCAAGGACAAAAATCAAGCTTACTGGTGTCGCGCGACATGTACGACAAAATGGGATGCAAGGACAAGTACAGATTAGATAAACATGAATCTATGGTAATAGAAACCTCTTTTCCTTTTTTTTTCTTTTTCTACGGTTATGAAACAAATGGGGAATATACATTTTTTTATTTGACATTCATAAATACGGCAATTTAGTAATATTTTTCCCTTTTACGATTTTTACGATAACAACACTGCTTGTGTGTCAGTGTCATTTCATTTGTCAACAGGAAATTAATGACGCTACGCAACGCAAAGCAACGCTACGAAAATAAATATTCGTTTCGCCTTAATTTGTGAATTCAATATATTTATTCAGTGTTATTAGCAAATTATCCAAAATGGTGAAACTCTCAACAGAGTTAATACAAAACTCGATGCAATACATGAATCCGTGTCGAGATCGAGAGTTAGATCTTAGAGGTTAGTTCTTGGATACATTTTTGTAATAGTTTGGACTGTTTTATTTACTTCTACCCGATACATGTGCGTAATCAAAATGATGTTTTCTTTTTCTTGTAATTAAATTGATATAACTTTATATTAGCTTTCGATTACCTTCTTAATTTTCCCGCCTCTTCTTATAGGTTACAAAATACCGCAAATTGAGAATATGGGCGCAACATTAGATCAGTTCGACACCATTGATTTCTCAGACAACGATATCAGGAAACTGGATGGATTTCCGTTGCTGAAAAGGATCAAGTGCTTGTTGTTGAACAACAACAGGATTGTGTAAGTATTATGTTGAAAACAAACAATTAATTATCACAGAATTTGATTATTGCAAGATCTACTAGTAATATTCATAATTATTATGTACCAGTGCAGAAGCAATATTTAATAATTATGTAGCAGAGTTCACACAAAATGTTTAATTCAATTATGTGGCTACATAATTGAATTAAACATTTTGTGTGAACTCTGAAGCCCATTAAAGACCAATGATGCATACCTCTTCATACTGGAAACAGTAATAACAATTTATTAATTGAAATGTAATTTTATAAATGAAGAGATTACCAACAATAAGACATACCTACAATACTTGAAATAAAACAAAAACTTAACATATATTTTTCCAGAAGAATCGGTGAAAGTTTGGAGCAATACATACCTAATTTAGAATCCCTGGTGTTGACAAACAACAATATAACAGAATTAGGTGATTTGGACCCTCTAGTCACACTGCCAAAACTGAAAACACTATCACTACTGCATAATCCAGTATCCAATAAACAACATTACAGGTAAATGTAATATTTTACATACACAGTTATGTTATCATTATTCTTATCTATCCAATTGGAAGAATATAAGCCACAAAATACAATCCACCACAGCTTCCACAGTTTAATGACAAGTATCAGAATAATTTTCATTCCATTTCTGATATTTGAAACCATTATTTATTTTTAGTTTGTGGTATCTGTATCCCTCTACTGGGCCAAGTTATTCCTTTCCTTTGGCCATCATACCTACGGACACGGCTTATAAATTGCAACAATGTATGCCATTCAAATTTCTTTGTAAAAAATAATAAATGATTATGTTGCACTGCAGATAGGGTTACCATCTGACCGGATAAAGCCGGTCTAGACCGGATTTTCAAGTGCTAGACCGGACTCCGCCCGGATTTTACGTCAGACCGGATTTTTGTCATACTTGCATGTCCTGCCCGCTCAAGCGACGGGTGCCGCACGCACTGACCCCGGAAGTCCCGGAACGCAAGCACACCGCAAGTGCGGACTCTTCTTCTCAGTGGACTAAAAAGAGAAACAGACTTTCAGTGGAGTCAGTGAGAGCCATATTGCTTACGCAATATAACTATAAAAACGTGACGTGTGAACAATTTTATTGCGAAATAGCTGGATAAAAACAACTTTTTGCATGCGGTTGCTAGCAACCAAAAATATGGGTCTAAATAATATAAGTAAATAAAAACGTACTTAAATACTATGATTTTTATTTAATACACAGGTGCGTGACCGGACTTTTTTTTCAATATCAGGATTTTTAGACATGTCAGACAGGATTTTGCAGTTTTAGGCCTGGTAACCCTAACTGCAGATAAATATTTGCTAAAAAATATGCAACAAATTGATAATTTTATAAGAGTCTAAATATTTTGCCCCTTATATTTCAGAGCATATGTGGCATTCAAATTCCCAGAACTGAGATTGTTGGATTTTAGAAAAATCAAACAAAAAGAGAGGGATGAAGCAAATACGTTGTTCAAAAGTAAGAAAGGAAAAGAGATGCAGAAGGAAATTACAAGAAAAGCAAAGACATTTGTGCCAGGAGGAAACATGCCTGATCCTAAAGTTACAAGTAAGTTTATGTCAATATTCTACCAATAACCTGAGCGTCAGAACCATAGGACCAATTAAGAAGAATTTGTACATTTACTAATTGGTACCTTTAATCAAATATTTAGTACTGTTTATGTAATAGCATTTTCAAAGTCGATTTTAATTAAGAATAATGGCATACATAAATAAAAATTCAAGATAACAAATTGTGCTGTGGTAGTCTAAAAATTCTAAAACATAAACATTTTATGATTTGATGGTTTCAACAATAAAGAGCAGATCTTGAATGCTATTATTATTATTATAGTAGAAGAGAGCGTCAACATTTTATAATGTTTAAAAAAAAAGTGTAGGTAGACTACCAACATAAATCAAACGTTTTTCTCTATAATAACTAATGCTGTATTTTCGTGGCTTAAATGCAGTGCGTGTATAACCTTATATTCAGGAAAAATCTCACATTCTCAATTAATCTATTTCAGATCTCACCCCACAAGAAATCCACAAGATTCGTGAAGCAATCAAGAATGCTTCATCTCTACAAGAAGTGGAGAGGCTGACGAGAATGCTCCAATCAGGCCAGATCCCTGGACAGAAACCTTTACAACCACCAACCCAGTCAAATGGCCAACGTAAGATTTGTATAAGATACCAACTACTTGGTCCAATGGCATTTGAAACACGTGAATCCCAGTATGGTGATCCTGAATCAGCCAATGTATTTTTGACCCTTTCTCTCAAGATGATAGGACTTTAGTGGGACACCGGTTGCGTAATATGACGAGATGGGTTGTAGCGCAACTTGAAAAAGGCCTTTATCCAGCAGCATTGTACTAAACAGTCTCTCAAAAATTTCGTAAAATTTTGCATATCTTAATTGTCAACATGTCAGTAGCGCTGCGCTATCTGTTTCAATACACAACTTTTTCAAGATCCTACTTTTAAATTCGTTACATAACTTTATTCTACCATTTTTATTATTTATGTGAATTAACATACAAGCAGCATATTTACAGCACAACTCGACCTAAGAATGGAAAATGGAGTTCTATAGTATCGCAGCTAGAAATGGATTGCCATCAACCTGCCTAAAGACATATTTGGGCAAACTGAGTTTCCATAGAACCTAATTAAATATTAACAACCAAATGTACTAATTCTTGTGATTCCAGAAGACGACGAGGAGGAGATGGAGACCGACCAAGCAAATGGCCAGTAAGGAAGTTACCCACTACAAAAATATACAGACTTTGTTTAGGCTGTAAGAACAGATACAACCTGATTAAGATATTTCCTTTTATAGATTTAATTATATGGAGTGCGATTATGTTAAGCTGGTAAGAACAGTGTTTAGTTTAACACTACATGTTTAGCTATTAAGACAGATACTACACAGAAAGGTTATTAAGCAAAAGAACAGATACACGATAGTACAGATAAACTTGTGGTCACAATAAAAAAAAACTAAAATAAGTTTCGTATTATACAATGTCTAGCTCTAGAGGGCAGTGTATAAAGAAAAACGAAACCTTGCTGGTTTTGTAATATTCTGATGTTATCTGAAAAGAACTCTATACTACAACTGTTTTCATTTACATTCTATTTTTCCAATAAAACAAAATTGCATTCAATTGTCTTATTATTTCATTTCATAATTATCAAAGTCAAATTGTTTCACTTTTAAATATAATAATTCATCATTGCCAGCATCTAAGTAGACGGTATAAATGTCAGGTAGAAGTACCATTCGTCCCATTAATTCTTTAATAGAGGGTCTTTTGTCAGGCAAGACTGACAGCATAGAATCCATAAGGTCCTGCATGCTCCTGTCATACATCGTCAAATCTATTGGATGTACGCTGCCACTTGTAATTGCCTTCACCAAACCCACTAACGTCTGAAAATCACATAATTTATTAGGGTACTCTAGAATTTGTAAGTCATCGACTGAGAAATTAAGATTTAGGGCAAATATTAAACAGGACAATCAAGCATTATTTGCAAACTATATTTTCATTTTTGCAAAATTGATTCCGATTTTCGGGTAGAGTTCTCGATAAAGGCTCGTGCAGACCAGTGCGACGCGACTCGAACAATAGAATTTCTAAGAAAACTTCACGGTATAACAATAACCGGTGTCGCGTCGCGCTAGTCTGTACAAAGCTTTAACCTCTCTTCGCTTCGCACATGCACTAGTAGATAAGTACGTACCTACATTAATTATAATTGTTCTGCTGTTTAATAACTGGGTACTCTACTTAAACTTACCTCAGCGTCGAAAGCCCTTTTGTGAGTACACATTTCATAAAGTAAACAACCTAAGGCCCAAACGTCACTTTTGCTACAATACGGCTTGCCTTCACACAGTTCTGGAGCCAAGTAGTAAGGTGTACCTATTACAGTCGATGTCTTCTTGGCACTGAGAATAACAAATTCGTAGTAGAAGGTATTATCATATAACACACAAGTCACAACTACATTTAAACTCAAAAACCTTTTGCCGGGTATTGAACCCAGAACATCATGCTCAGCAAAAATGGGGTTGTACTCTAGTAGTACAACCCCATTTTATGGTAGGCCTAAGCACGGGTCTAGACCCGTGCTTAGGCCTACCATTAGGGAAAACTAAGCGTGATGTACCTAGTACAATTAAATAAACTAAGTATATATTTCGATTCGGCTCACCTTGCTAACACTTTCGATATACCAAAATCACCTATCTTGACCACAACACTATGCTTGCCAGTCAAGAGAATATTTTCCGATTTCAAATCTCTATGAATTATATTTTTACTATGAATGTAGTTTACTCCTAACAAAACTTGGCAAAAGTAGAAAAGGATCTCCTGAAATCAAAAATAATTATGGAGTGAATAAGTTTACACGTACCTTCTAGTCAGTACCCGGTACATAAGTAAGTACAGTCAGCCTAAAAAAGATGGGTAAGTACATCGACAAAAAATCATTTACAATTTTATTATATTACAAAACATGGATGTTTACATCTTGTTGAGGCTGGTTGCTGTACCTCTACCGAGACGGTAAGGTCCTTTGGATGTAGGCAACGCATAAATCAGATGGGAGATGGGAAAAAATAATTTGTAGCAAAGGACGTCTTTCGGTTAATATCATAATTACATCAAGTACCTACTTCTACAATATTCTACATGCGATTACCATTATAGTGTGGCTGGCATTATAGCGTCCCTGAGGTATGCGCGGCGAGGTGGGAGGCGAAGAGAGGTGTGCCGCCACGAGGGTTGACGGCGCACTGACACTGACAGCGCAGCAGCCGATTCTCCCCCCCGTCTCGCCGCGCGCATACCTCAGGGAGTGCACAGCACTAATGGCCACACTATAGTACCGAGCACGAGTTATTGCCATAAAGACAGATACATAGATACTAGGTAGTACTTATACCTAGGTATTAGGGGGGTTCAAACTATACATATAGACATTGCTTACAATGTAAGCTATGCCATAGCTTAATCAGCTTATATTCCCACTACTGGGGGACACTCAGGCCTCCTCTCTTCGAGAGGGAGTGGGCTGTAATCTACCACGCAGGCCCAGTGCGGGTTGGTAGGATGTCACATGTCTGAATTTTTGGTTCCTTCACCGTTTTGAGAGCAGTGGTGATGAAATTATTTACACATGTAAAGTGCCTGCTTGGCCCGCGACTTAGTTTTATATACTACTAGCTGACCCGGCGAACTTTGTTCCGCAATCAATCAAATATAAAAAAACCCTATCTACCCTACTAAAAAAGTATCATATGTTAGACTCCTGGTTCTAAGCTACCTCTCCACCAATTTTCAGCTAAATCGGTTTAGCCGTTCTTGAGTTATAAATAGTGTAACTAACACGACTTTCTTTTATATAATATATATATATATAGGTACTATAAGGCCCCACGACCTACCTATAACTCGTAAGTCGGGGCCACAAATCCCCAGATACCTACTGCTTAGATTCGAGTTATATAATGATTAGCTATCTACTGTTTAACCTTATATACATTTTTGAGCAAAGTTTATAAATAAAGGGGTAGTCGCTTCCAGATCCAGACATAAAGACTACTAATATGTTGCCTTAGCCACGCATTTTAGTTAGGCACAAGCTATTTTTTTTACGTGCACTGGGTTTTCAACGTTTTGCTCAGCGCCGAGAATTGGAAATCCAACAGTTTGTTTTTTCAACGCGCTGGGACGAGAGTGCGTCTCAGCGCGTTGGATTCTCAACGCTCGGCTTAACATAAAGAGTTGAAATTACAGTACGCGATAAAACGCCGCCGCGATATTTTTACGTCCGTGCGAACGTGGGCGTGTTGCGGTACCTAAGTATTTTGCGCCTTGGACGTTGTTGATTGTTGGCGTACCTAGGTAGCTACCTATAATTGTTATAAACTGTAAGTAGACTCATTTAGCAGAGCAGTCTAAATCTAATATACATAGGTGGATACCTGCTGGTGTAATAATTTTGGACATCGCTGATACATGTATTCCGCTAGATTCCCGCTAGTAGCATATTCCATGGATATCATAACATGGTTATCAGTATAATAGCAATCATAAAACTTGATGATGTTCGAGTGCTGCAGCGAAGACAGGATCTGAACTTCATTTGCTATATCCTGAAATATCCAGTCAGTTGTTTATAGTGTCCGACCGAAAATAGACTTTCTGCTGAAAAAGAAGCCTTCGGCTTTAGTCTTATTTTCGGCCGAAAGTTATTTAGACATTAAAGAATATAAAAATTTCTCCTGTAGGTACACTGAAATCTTGTTTGTTTTTTTTTTACACCTGGGGACAGAAAGAGCAAATATAGGCTTTAAAAAATATATAGGTAATTATATTATACACCGTGACATTTTAGTGGTCTTACAAAAGCAGCCCACTTCATGTATCCAATGACTACTAAACATTCTTTAAAAAATAATTGATTTACACCGTGACATTTTAGTCGTCTTACAAAGGGCCACTCAATGTGCCCGACATAAAATACCTCTAGGAGTAATGAAAAAATTGTTACAATAAATCTTTTTTTTTTATGAATGTTTAGTAGTCATTGGTGAGCGGAGTATACAGGGTGACAGGGACATGTACTGATACCATGGTTTCAGTACATGATTCTGAACCCCCTTGCGTTGAAATTTAGTCGGTTTTTTTTTAAATCTGTTTTCTATATATTTTGACCGCGTAGGTATTGCACTTTTCTATGAAACAGCTGATTTTTTTTAATAACCGACGAAAAATTTTAACGCATGGGGGTTCAGTATCATGTACTGAATCCATGGTTTTCGTGTCGATGTCCCTCCCTGCTACCCTGTATATGCCTACGTGGCGACTTGAGAACCGCCTCTTTTTTTTTCGTCGGTTAAAAAGAAGTAAAACACGATAGGCGAATGTCCTGATATTGCCGAGCTTTAAGAAGTAGGCCGAATGACACGTGACAATTCACGAACTTCTGATTTTCGGTTTGGCCGAAGCTTCGGTTGGTTTATAGCCGAATCATGATTTTTTGGCCGAAAACTAAAGTTCGGTCGGTAACAACAAAATCCTACCAAAATAAATTCTGGGTCGATTAGTGTAGGTACTCACTTGCTTATGGGCTTGAAGCTTTACATTCAATTCTATATCCTTTACTATTGTTAATTCAGAACTATCTCGCTTTTCACATAAATACACGTTTCTGGAAAACAAATTCAGTTCTGTACCAATAGTATCTATAGTCTGAACCGAAGTAGAACTAGGTTCATCAGACTAGGTATTGATGGTAAGGGCGCAGGCCCTTACGAACGGCACGGTAGGGCATCCTTCGGCATCACTACATGCAAGCGCATACTGACGGCAACTATGCCGTGGTATCCTTAGGCATGCCGCGAGGCGTCCTGAGACACGCCGAAGCGTACCGTCGCGACGCGATATCATGATCGCGCGTTCTTTTCAAAACAGTAGCTCTTCATCAGAACAGGCTTCAGCCAAAGCTGCCTTGTACCCGCCTACGGCATCCCGAAGGCTGCGGGGCTGCCGAAGCATTCCGAGGGAAGCCGCCGCACTCCGAAAACGCTGCCACGACATGTCTAAGCATACCGCAAGACTGCAACTTTGTTTTTATACCTACGATGATTATCATTGAAATTTCAAATTGTATTGTCAAACTTTGATTTGTATTCCTATTTGTCGCATTAAAATCCCTTGCCATGCCTGCCAGTGGCCGCGCAGGTCCTAAGTAGTTGGTGGGAATTATATAGTAATTATTAATATTACATACCCGTACGTCCCTTTACCAACTGTTTTTAAAACTGTTAAATTATGACTTTTAAATCGTTTCGTTGTACACTCCATTTTTGTTATTACTTCTTATTCTATCATAATTCATAATATCCATTAGTTTAGAATCTTATCACATTATTGGGCTCTTTTATTATATTAAATTATTGGGAATTAAATGTAAGTACAGTTTACACTGGCTTCAATCTAGAACTTCTCATAAAAAATTAAACTACCCGCCTAATACAATTATCTTTATCACACATACAATTAGTGAGTGAGCACAGAATACTTATACTCCTAACGGAGATAGTAAGATTGTTCATTACCACAGCAAAAATTAATAAGTTTAGTTAATTATTACTCTGTGGTCGTACCTAATAATGCTACGGCTACACTGCTGTCGCGATAACGTGAAATACTCTTCGCGCGCTCTCTATTGTACAGCGAGACGTCGCTAGCGGTGTGCGAGAGAGAGCGCCATGCACCATTATTTGTATAATATCGGCATACATTATTTGTATAATAATATCGGCATACATAATATATGTATGTCACCAGCGTTTACATTATATGATGTAAACGCTGGTGACCGCAACTCCACGTCTAGCGTGTACTTTGTGTACGGTACGGTCGTGGTACGCGATACGCGTGTATCCCTATATTGATTTATTATATTATTTTAGACATTTTTAATGCTAGCAACATTGACAAAGAACGTCAAAACTTGTGTTTCCATCTGTATAATTTAATTTACCGTGAATTTATTCAACCATTCTTACTTTTAACCGACTTCTAGAAGGAGGAGGTTATCAATTCGGATGCTTATATATATACAGAGTTGATATGACAGAGGGGCATTAAATTACACTACGTATACTATACGTGTTTAGTATTAATTCGATACGGTATAAAAATAAAAAGCATCAAAAATGAGTTTTTTTTTTTTTCAAACAAACTAAATAGCTTATGAATCAGAGTAAAACGCAACCACCCTTTGTAAATAAATTTAACTGACCTTAGAAGATACCTAGGTAACAGTGGCAATGCCGCGCCCGCGCCGCGCGGCGTGTTTTATCTCATTTCAAAGCGGGCGGCCGGCGGCGGTGGCGCGGGCGGCGGCTTAGGCCTTCACTCGCGGCTTTTAGGTATGGTTTTGAAGTACGCGCGCAACAACAAAAACACTAAAATTTTAAATTCTCGATGTGTCCTTCATTCACATGAATGCACAAATTATACCGACGGAGAATATTGTTACTTATTTTTCTAATTAAAAATCATGTCAGTGTATTCTAACGCCGTGTAAGTTACACGAGGCATTGTTGAACACTTTAATTACACACACACACACACACAAAACCAAAGTTTAATTACGTGTCGTATCACAATAAAAGCAGTCGATCACAAAAAAAAACACTAACACTAAATAATAATAATCCCAAGTTACGTGTCCTGTCACAATAAAAAAAGAAATACTGTCTTAAACTTGTTTAGTGTCCTATCACAATAATAAAACTAAATCCCAATTGTCAGCGCGCGAGTTCGACAATACGGAGGCGGCGAAGGTACTTCCGTGTTACGTTACATAAGTACGTTCCGAAAGAATAGCGTCGGCGCACTGAAAAAAACAGTTTTTAGAAGCCCCACTCACTTACCGATCGCAACCGCTGCCCCTCGTCGCTAGGATGCAATAGCAACACACTGACCTATTTCTATTTCTTTTACTCACGGGGTGTTTGCTATGATTTTCACACTCGTAATGAAAATGCAAGTGTGTGTGTATTTATTGCTTCCTTGTTTGCATTGTCATCTTTTTAGCGAGAATATTTGGTTGTACTTGTGATTTGCGTCACAGCGGCAACCACGCATAGGTTATACTCAGATTTATCGTTTTAAGGTGCATGACCTATGCATATAGACATAATCAGCTGTTAGGAAAGATACATCGTGTTCAAACGGGGCAAAAACTTAAAAAATCATTTGCGACTAAACTACTGCTCCTATTTAATTGATTTTTGGTACAGAGCTTGAAAATGGTACCTAGTATAGGCAGTTTAAAGGAAAGCCCCTCTGTCGTATCAACTTTGTATATATATTTTTTTTTATGTATGTTCTAGTATTACTCCGTCATATATAGACCGGATTTGCAAAATTCGATTTTTGTTTGAAAGGGTATACCTACTTTTTTTATGGCCCTAATTGTCATCAGGTCAGGTCTGATGATGGGATCCTGGAGAAATCGAGGGAACTCTTCAAATATTATTGGCACACCTATAACGATTTTGGTATTTTTTATAGTAATTCGTGCTCTCGGAAAGCACCATTTGGTGAAGTGGAACTGATGATGAAGACCACAGATGGCCACCGGAACTACTCAATAATAAGTATTTCACGGGTTGTGATTCGATTAAGTAGTTTAATATGATTGCCAAGCAATGTATGCTCGTCACAATGCATATAGAGAAGTGGAGCTGATGGTGAAGTACCAGGAGAACTTTTCAACAATTAACGTCCCTGCATGGGAAAAGCAATATTTTGTAAAAAGGTGATGAGCAGTTGACATTAAGCTATTGTAACTTAGATAAATTACAAACCGACCCACAAAAAATTGAGAAATAAAAACTTTTTACAAAAAAAAACAAACGACTTCAACAATCTTTTATAACAAAACTAAGTTAAGAAGAGTGACCTACCGACGACTTTTCATAATATGTTTATAAAGAAGATTTTTGATTTTATAGACCCCCTTGACTAACAGTAAAATAACACGAAGTCTTTCGTATATTCTATCATTTCTATCTACTATTATTTTTTTGTTTTCGTCAAGTTATGAATCCCCACAATTCCCAACCAAATGGGACATTCCTCCAAAAGTGGCAACACTACTAGTTATACGACCGAACTACTGCTGAGTGCTGCCTTCTACTCAGTTGGCTTACAAACTAAAAGTTGTAAATATTAGGGCCAATAGTTTATAAAGGCCTTATTATTAGCTGGTTAGTTAGATAATTATCTAAACTGTAAAGATGGGTCAAATGATGGGATCTTATGACGCGAAGAAAGTGGGTCTTTATATGGATGATCAACCAACATTTGACCCCCAAGCAGGATTTGATTACCAGAGAAAACCAAGAGGTAAATAGTTTAAATTCTATAATTTTGTGAGTTCCTATCATTCTTTAGAATGTTCCGTGCAGTGTTCCATGTTTTAAGGTGGATTTAAACAAAAGTTACATAATTTTTGTTTAGGTTATGTTGTAGCCAAAACAAAGTGTTATTGATACCAAAAAACTTCCAAAATTTAAGACGTACTAATAATTGCTAATACCAAAGCAAAATCAGCATTAGTTATTCAATAAAACTTTATGTTTACACTCACTGCTGTGGTCATTCTTTTTCAGAAATGGTAGCTCGCGAGGCTGATCTTATTTCTGCTAAGATTCCACCGAAGCACCGTGACTACTGTGCCCATCATTTGTTGGAATTCCAATCATGCCGCTATAAAAACATGCCAATGCTCTATAAGTGTGCCCATGAGAAACATGCCTTCTTGACCTGTGAAAAGGATGAGTATGTTGATTCAATATCACAATTTTATAGTTGTAACCTAATTAATTAATTTCTTATGGTATCAATCAACCTAAGGTGTAGGGGAGCCATTTCTACTATTTCTCTCTCTACAATCTAGTATTTTATTGAAAAAGTAAAATAAAATCACTTCTTGAACTCTTCAAGAGTGGATTTTGTGAAAGAAAAAATATGCAGTGCTAAAATATCACCACAGAGTACTTTTTAATATATCACTCACTGACATGACATTTTATCATTCAGTGGACATCAGCAAGATTTTTTAAACAATGAAAATTTTCTAATGAGTTTGAATGTATATCGTTGTAAAGAGGTTTGCTTGAATATGTTGTTCTTGTTCTGAAGTGAATACTTTTTATCAAAAGTTTTAGACTTATTTTCGTGTTACACAACAGCTAGCTAGATAAATGAAAATATTAAATAATAATTGATATTACCATGTTGTTTTGTAATGCCAAGTAATTGATAATAGTTGCTAAAACATAATAAATGTACCTCATGAAAGTAGGGTATGTTAATCCAGTAAGTGTTAATACATTACCTAATGTTTGGTTTCAGTTATGAACTTCGCATGAAGGAATTCGAACGTGAGCGTCGTCTCAGGCTACGTGAAAAGCGTCTTGTTGGTGTTGCATATTAATAAATGCGATATGTGTATCCATTATGTTCAGTAGATAAATTATGTTGCTATGAATACTGTGTAAATAGAATATACAAAACATCTTTAATATTTATTTATAAGCCCCTTATTTTCATTTTTTACATTTATTTTCCATGCTTATTCAGCTGCATCCAGTTAGACTGAAAGTTGACCCCAACATCGTTGGGAAAAGGCTAGGCAGCTGATGATTTTCCATATTTTGGATGGGATGTAATTATCTGTCACACAGGTTCCCCTTCCCACCCTGCGAAATGCAAAAAGCGTGATACAGCAACAATTAAATAATTTTCAATAAAACTTCGAGGTCCTGCAAATAATACACTGGTTATGTAGGGGTAATAATAACAACACGTAGTGCATAGTGCAAATAGGGATAATCGTCGGTTGGTGCCTCATTTAATGAAAACGCCTAACGGGCCTCTGCAAGTTGGCTTCGGCTCCTCGTAAGCCTTCCAAAGGTTCAGGACCCCAGGGTCCCGAGAAATGTCAAACACAACACGTAATTTTCTGCGGGTACGATTCCCAGGTTGTGCATAATAGCAAAGATTCTACTCACACCGTCTATTCACTTTCAACGCAGTTTCATAACTAATGTTTAGTAGGCGGATTTTATATTTTTAATTCATATTCCTACGTATGATTTAAATTGCGATTATGTGAGTGCGTTTGTATCATTGAGATTTGCATGGCGAGTCGGGGGCTGTAATGCTGTGGGCCGCGGATGTTGCGCTAATCTGTTGTAAATTTAACATTTTATGATAAGGATTTAACGTTAAAATATAGCTATACAAAGCTACTTTTTCAAATGAATGTAACTTCTCCGTAATAAAACATCGCCGAACGCTAGGGTCATTTAATTTAATTTTACGTCTGAGTTAATTTACTTTTTGACCACTGCCTGGCTCTTGTGGGGTGTCTTTTATCTTGTGAAAATAGTATGTACCTAAGCTTTACTGATAAGTTAATAAATAATTTATTAAGAATTTTAATTTAATAAGATTCACAGATTACATTCTATTAAATAAGATTTTCCCAAAAAAAAACGTCTTCATCTGTGTCTAGTGGACCTCACTTATTGACTTACCATAAAGTATTTCATAGACAATTAATTTAAATGTCAACCCCGTGAAGAAAATCAATAATGTTGCCATTAATCAAAAACATTTGCTGTTACAATTTTTGACGCATTGTTTTTCGACAACAAGGATGCATTTTCAATGGCAAGTGCGAGATGCTGTAATGAGAGTTACACAGACATTTGGCACAAGAGAATTCGCAATTAAACACTTTAATAGTCATCGCTAATAAGGTCTCCGTGACGTTTTGTGACGCAGTCGCCCATCCACAATTTTTGTAAACACGCTTGTCGAATACACAAATTCTATACGAATAGTTGAATAGGCTATTTATTGCGGAAGTAATGGCTTCCTAAATTTTAATTGCAGACATTATTTTATTATCGATAATTAAAATCAAATATGACGATATGTCGTATTTTTTTATCTGATCGGGCGCGCTATGTGAATAATTGTGTCATCCGGCTTATTCCCTTGGATATGTAATGCCGCGTCCTGTAAAAGTGCTACAAAGAGCTATCCTGAAAAAGATTGTTTGTGTCCAAGAAAATTAATTTCCATCTATGAAATAAGCTTGTGTTCATAACAAAAATCAAGTGTGTATAAGATTTCATTCAATGAAATAAGACGTGAAAATGATGACTTGCGATAGGTTTTAGTGAATCTGAGATATTAGAAATTAGTTTATTGTCATGGATGATGCCGGCGGCACGAGTTCAGTGAAGAATAAAATGAAGGGCAAGGTGCAAGACGAAGAGGAGGACTCCGAGGAAGAAGTGGTAGACAGTGAGGACGATGACGAGACCATCGCCAGAATACAACGAGCTCACTTTGCTCAGGCAGCGGCTATGAGCGCTCGGAGGCGCGCGGCTCCTCGGCCCAGGCCTATGAGCCACAAGCGGAAGATGGAAGCTGTGAAAAACTTCCATGATTTCACGAAGAGACTCAAAAAGGACACAGGTATTACAATTCGCAGCTTAGTTGGTAATAACGTCTTAGAATTAAGTGATTTTTCAAGTGAAGACAGTAAGACAGAAAGCGATGGACTGTCAGAGGAGGAATTTGTAGTTAACCTCAATGCTGTGCAAGAATTGAATGAAGAAAACGAGAGTTACATTGACCCTGAGACTGGTGACATAGTGCAGGCGAAAAAGGAGCCACAGAGTACTAGTAAACCTCCTGAAGAGCCCCCTCCATGTCCAGAACCTGAAGTTAAACAAGAACAAGAGGAACAGCCGGAGCAAGACCAGGAACAAGAACAAGAACAGGAACAGGAACAAGAGGAAGAAGAAGAACAACCTAAAACCCTTTCAATTAGTGACCTTATTGATGAAGGTGACTTAGATAATAAAAACGTTGAAATTGCTGAAGTGGAAGAGGGAGACTTATGTCCAGAGAAATCAGCAGAAGACTTGTTAGATATTAAACAAGAAGAAAGTAGTCAGGATTTCGACATCACGGAGAAATTGAAAGAAATGGGAGAGATTAGTGTCAAGCCCATTGTTAAAAAGGAGGATGATAGTGGGGAGTCATCAAAAGATGAAGAAAAGAAAACTGAAGGCGATGATGAGGTAAGATTTATTCTTTATTATCTAGTATGTACTGATTTATATTAGCATGTAAATAATGGACCCACAGTAACCCTATTCTTAGCTTTTCTCTGTAACAATCAGGTCAGTACTAAATTCAGACATAAAAGCCAGTTTTACTATTATTTGTGTTAGCAGTGATAAAATGCATTGAAAGTAATATAGACAGTATATGTATGGTTGTAACTTTAACTGTGGAACAGACTTTTGATCTCCTGCCAATACTTGGATTAACACAAAACATGCTCCTTATTATTTGTTTACCAACATATTATTATTGCAATTTTATAACATTATAGTTGTTTACCTTATCACAATGTTAACACAAAACAAATAATAGATAATTTTGTCTGCTGCTATAGTAATTTTGATAATAATTATTATTGATCATTTGTATTATTGTAATATCAATGCTCCCAAATCCAACCCCGTTTTGTGTTAAAGAAACAACCTAAACAATACTATTCTATTCACTCATAAGTTGGTTGAATAGTAATAGTAGCAAACTAAACAATACATGATATACCTATGTATAGTACTATGTACTAATGACTGCAAAGTCATATAAAATGGTCAATATATATGTGATGAGATTTAGTTACTGTTATCTTATATGGTTTGGTTATAATAATGTCCACTGTACAAGTTTATGATTCGATCCTTAAAATGTTGTTGACATTGTTTACAGTACACAATTATTTTGGTTCTGTCCATGAAATTTGATACATTCTGTTGTAATATATTTTTTGTTTTAATTCAAAGTATGATACTTATTGACATAAACTGCAATAGTTCTTACTCAAATATCGTTGTCTTTCTTGTTTGAATAATCTATTTCACAATTATTGCTGTTAGTAGATAAAATAAACATAAAAACACTAGTAATTTTCAAAGTACTATACAGTATCTAGCTACGTTTACCAGACTCACTTGTTGTTACAAGGTACCAAGACATAATCTGGTACAATAGTCAAAGATTCTATCAACCAGCTATCGGAACCTCATGAACATAAAATTATTGGTAAGATTTCTAGTCTATAAAATTAATTATGGAAATAAAAAAAGTAACTTATAAAATATTCATATTGCAGAAGAAACCAGTGAATACCAATGCTATAAATGTACGTCGAAATATCAGGGAAGTCATGGATGAGAAGAACTTGGATGCTTCAACACTTGCTGCCCAGAGACAGGAGTCGGAGAGATTGGCTCGAGTTCAGGAACAGCAGAGAATCATCAGAGAGGTAAAGCTATATTAAATTTGTATTATCAAGAAAGCAGGAATGGAAGTCCAATTATTAAACTACCGATTTTCTTCTTATATTCTTTGTCATCATCATCATCATCATCATCTATGTTCTATCTATATTATTGGGTTTGGTTTCCGCACTTAGTCCTTCAGACAGACCATTGTGCGTAGGCCATGGCAGCCGTCGGTGGTTATTCCAACCAGCCCACCCTCTAGAACTTAATTAAATCTCCTGGTCTGTTCAGAACCTCTGTGAAAGATCTGGGTGAACCAAGGGTTTCTGTTGTCTGATCTGTGTGACGTCTGTGCATTGAAACAACAGGTGCGCGACGGTTTCCTCAGTCTTCATAGAGGACTGTCCGTTATGCCTATTGTGTAGGAGTGTTAGTATAGCAAGCAGTGTCCCGTGATGGTTCCCGTCACCAGGCGCAGGCCGTTCCTGTCCAGGCGTAATAAGCGCTTGGTCAGCCTGTTATCTAAGGATGGCATAGCCTCCCTGGATTGCCTGGAGTCGAGGTCCAGCAGTTCTCTGCTTCTGTGTGGGTGAATTCCTGTAGCCACCTGCATCGTTGGTTGAAGGGGATGGGTGCGATAGGCTCGGGTCCGCAGACTGATGTGCTGGATGCTCTTCTAGCAAATTCGTCAGCTGCGTCGTTACCTAGCGATCCACTGCGCCCTTTTATCCATTGCAGTGTCACCTTGTTGCAGCTAGACATAGGCCTCCCCAAATCCGATTTTTTTTTTTTTTGAAAATACTGCTTAAATACGAAAAGGTGTTTCTAATGAATACGTGGTTTTAAACAGGTACAAAGGCAAATAGCAATTAATAGACAAAATAAAATTCATCAGAAAACTATATCACTGTTGCAAGGAGGATCATCAATTCTGAAGAAGTCTCTTCCTGGGCAGAAACTAAAGTATGTAATATAACTTTAAAATATTAATATTACATGAAAATTCAAAAACTAATTTGTGTTCTGTTCTTGTTTCTAGTTTACCAAATACAGTGCTTGTGAAATTACCATCAGGTGAAACAAAAAAGACATTAAAAGCTGGCCAAGTTGAAGTTACAAAGTTGCTGAAACCTACAACCTCTGGTGCCCAAAAACCAGGGAAACCTGATCAGAAGGCTGATAAGAAAGAGGTAAGAAAACTATAATTATGATAATATCTTTTATAATCTCATAATCCAACTTTTTTGTTAAAGTTTACCAGTAATACTTTTGAAGCAGTTTGCTTTTCCCAAAGTGGATTCTTTTAGTATTATCCGTTTTGAAAACGGCTAGTTTATATTAAAAACTAGTACATGATTTTCTATCACCCTCCCAAATAATATCAGTTTGCTTTTCAGTTATTATTCATAACAAATTCAAAAAGTTAACACAAACTTTTAATGTGTAGGTTGTAGAGATAGTTGATAGCAGCAGTGGTGAGGAGTCTTCGTCTTCTTCATCTGATTCTGATGATTGCATAATGCTGTCAGATTCAGAAGTGCCGCCTAGTCCTGAAGCCGAAGAGGATCCTGGTAACTCAGGTGAGACTCTTAAAATAGTAATGATATCATGATGTAATTCCTTGTAAAATATATTTTTCGTCGGTTATTAAAAAAAAAAACAGCTGCTCCATACATTTTAACCGCGTAGGTATTGCACTTTTCTATGAAACAGCTGTTTTTTTTTTTAATAACCGACGAAAAATTTCAGCGCAGTGAGGTTCAGAATCATGTACTGAATCCATGGTAGCCGGCTTCGCGTCGATGTCCCTGCCACCCTGTATATTTAGTCTTTCTCTGAGTGTGGGCACTGAAGAAGTGGTCTGAGAAGCCACTGACGTATGGAGAGACTTATTTAGCGTCACGGCGTCACTTTAGCGTGATGTCCGAAAGATAAAAACAGCATTGATATAAATGTCTATCGTGCTGCGCGCTTTGCTTTCGGGTTTCCTTTTCCCTCACAGAGAAAAGTGGCTTGTATCCCAGCAATGGGAATGTTACCAGGCCGATTGTGGGTTTAAAAATACATATTAAGCCAGTTCCTGTTAAATGCCTGATCCCTTTCCTAGGTCAAAAGCTTGCATTTCTGTTGTTACTTATATCAATTATATTCTCCACGTTTAATTAATGTTTGAAAGTGAGGGTAGTAAGTGTCATGCGGATTTGATCATGCACGGGGTTTGGCCTCATGCTGGAACCACAATGTATCTTTTTTTGTGTTCATTATGATGCTACACGCTCGCGCGACGCGGTTTTTGCGTTTCGTTGGTTTTGCATCGTGAGACATCACGGATGCGGACCAATCCCGCGTGTGAAATTCCACATAACACTTGAAAGTATGAAAATATTTCTCTTTGTTTTCAAGGTCTCCATGTGAATGATGCGTATAACATCCCAGATGAACAAGGCCGTGTGTTAATCAATATTGGTCATCCGGAAAATGATGAGGACATATTCTTGGCACCACAAATTGCTAGGGTTATAAAACCTCATCAGGTAAATTTTATTACAATTACAGTTGATTTTATTTTAAAATGTAACTTTTCACATGTTCAATGTTGTTAAACACGAATATTTGAACTGTACTTTTTGGTTCAAATAAACCCTTCCAGTTCAAGAGACTCAAAAAATCAGCTTTTGATCTCAATACATGTAAATAAACACTCCCTGTACTTATGTGATTTGTCTGTGTTCCAGATTGGCGGTGTAAGATTCCTATTTGATAACATTATAGAATCTGTTGAACGATTCTCGACATCAACAGGCTTTGGGTGTATATTGGCACATTCAATGGGCCTAGGCAAAACGTTACAAATTGTATGCTTCTGTGATATATTCCTTCGCCACACGTCATCTAAAACTGTGTTGTGTATCATGCCAATCAACACACTTCAGAATTGGGTAAGTGTCCTAGTATTATACTAGTAGTAGCTGATATAGTGATTATTGTTAATGCAACTTTCAAAGCCCCCCCCCCCCCCCCCCCCCCCCCCCGCCGACCCTTGCTCGACGATGCGCCAGCCCGCGTCGATGCTGAGCCTGTAGTTTTAAATTCCCCGATTAATAATAATGATTCAGCCTGAAAATCTTTGATTCAGCCTGTCCCATCTTGCTGTCCTCCCCCCAGCGACGTCCTAAGCCGAGGTTCGTACCCCACAGGGGGTGCCCTTAGCGAGCGTTCGCCTAGTTTTAATTAGCATAGTTTTGGCCCTGGCTGGAGGCTTTGAGTGTAGAAGCTTAAGGCAGCCACAGGAATGACCGGTTCAGTAGTCATGACCTCAGAGGTCAGCTACGAGATGGCCTACATAAAAATATAAAAAAACCAACTTTCAATGCGATTTTTTCGCAACTTGTTGAGTTTATGTCCAACAAAAAAGGATCTATAAAGTTCACATTTAAGACTCATCTAGTTTCAGTCTGTCAATACGAGATTTTTTCCAAACAGTCTATACCCAAGAGACTGCTACGAAGGTCTGGGCCAAATGTATGCTTCACAGGGTTATAGCCCTAAGCCTATTTCAGATACTATAAATATAATTGATAGATGATCAATTCAGAAGCCATCTTTTCGAAAATCTATCCTTACCAAAGGCATTGAACACAAATGATTGTGTGTACAATTTCTAAAATCCATTATGTGTAATGTTTCAGGTAGCAGAATTTAACATGTGGTTGCCATTTGAAGCGAACACGAGTCCGTTGTCAGCCCACGGCGAGGTGCGTCCGAGGAACTTCCCTATCTATGTGCTCAACGATAGTCACAAAACGTTACAAATGCGAGCCAAAGTTGTGAAGGTATGGAAAGCTTAAGCGTTAAGCGCGCACATACTTTTTTTTTTTTTTTGTAGTGTGTGAAATATCAAATTACTTTTCCTGCTCTAGGCGGAACGGGAGGGAGTGTCAGACTTTTACTGACTAAAACCCACCCGTATTCCTTCCGTTGCCTGTGTGCCGGGGCCGCGATATCCCTTTCGGACAAACTCGCAACCCTGGCAGGCATTGGTCCTTACGGACCCCGTCAGTTGGTGCTGACATCTCTTTGAGGCGCGCGTGAAACACAACGCGCCGTTGAACCGGGCCTGGTCCGTATCGACGGCGAGCTGCCCATTGCTCACCGTCCGCAAGCCCGCGCCTACCGTGGCCGGAAGTCGGCTCGCGACTGTCCTGCGGCGACTATGGGCAGTTAGGCGCGCACATACCTTTTTTTTGGATGGGAAATCATCAAATGACTCCTCCCGCTCTGGGTGGAGCGAGAGGGAGTGTCAGATTTTACTGACTAAAACCCACCCGTGTTCCTTCCGTTGCCTGTGTGCCGGGGCCGCGATATCCCTTTCACACAAACCCGCAACCCCAGCAGGCGCGCACATACCTAAGGCGCCTAACTATACATCCATATGCTAAAGACAGTTTAAACTTCTCAAATTGTCAGTGTTACTATAATATTATTTTTTATTTTGTAGGATTGGACTACCTCAGGCGGAGTTCTTATGATAGGTTACGAGTTATACAGACTACTTAGTATGAAAAAAGATAAGAAACCTCGTAAGAAAAGGAAAGCAGACGCTAAGTTAGAAGCCGAAAAGGAGAAAGATGAGAAAAAGTCGGATCTGCCTACTGAAGACACACAGGTAAAAGATGTACACACTTGTTATTATACGATTTTTACATTAATCTCGTAGGTAAACTAACCAGTGGCATGACTAACAAGATACCAATGAATGGGTGCGTATAGGTGTTAATAAACTGGAGCCTATCGAATATTTACAAACTTATTGTTACTACCGATTTTCTCATTTTCATTGGTGTCTATGGACGATCCACTGAGCCCGGAGGAGTGCGGCCAATTCTCTCTCACAGAGAAGAGGACTATGTCCCGGGAGTGAGCACATTATAGGCTGATTATTTTATGCTATATGACGATTTACGATTAATTTTGTCTTCGTTACGATTGAGAGTACATCTATTACAAGTTATTTTATTCTCTGTGAAGCCTTCTGAAGAATCGAAGCTGGATAAAGACGATGGCGACAGTCAAGCGAAGCCAGATGATACGAAGGACGACACAAAGAAAGAAGAGAAAAAGGAGGATAATGCTAATGATGAAGAAAAGAAACTTTTAGATGGTGAGCATACTGAGCATAACCACAGGTTAATACAGATGGTTCACTCCGCAAAATCATTTAAATAATAAGTGACTCTAGCTACGACACAATAAAGTGCAATTCAGGTCGCACAGCGCTAATTACCTATAGTTATATTGACCTAGAAGTTGCCTCTCTATCGTGTCACTCTTTTATCTTCTGAGTACGTTACGCTCGCTTCTGAGTACGGTACTTGTAGAGTAATACCTAAAAATTGGAGTGCACCTTCTGTACTATTCTGTGGCATTACTAAAATAAACTTGGACTTTTGATCGTATTCAGTAACTTGACAGTTCGAAATAAAATAATGTTACCGTACTAAAACTATAGGGTTGGGCCCATAGTTTTAATATGCTAACATTATTTTGCATTAGTGAACTTTACGAAAAGAATGAATGGTAAAAATTGTTTAATTAAGAATCCCAAAAATTGAGTTTGTTCTATTGGAATATATAAATAATATATTTTACTAGTTCTACAATCTTAAGAATATCTTTACTGTCAATCGTAAAATTATGTTCTACAAACTTTTTAAAAACTTCAAATAAAACTATGCATAAACATACATTACAAAACTCGTTAAATTTCGCTCTTTCTATGTCAGAAACTGGTATCGCTCCAACTGTCAAGTTACTGTACAATTTCTAAGTCCGAGAGGAGCCTATTTCTTATTGATGCTGACTATGATGCTTTAGTGTTTGATGGATGGGCATAATTTTACTTACTTAACAAATAAATTACTGTCTATAGATAAGCTTTGCATGCTTTACTTACTTTTGCCTCATCTGAAAATTTAAAAAATACGGCAGATTTTTTTTTGATGATGACCTTTTTTAAATTTCTCCCTTGGGGGGTCCTAGAATTATGGGCTGAAGTCATGGCTACGGTTTGCGCGACTATGTACATTATACCCTGTACAGTAGAACACAAAATCGTAGTTTTAACCATTATGTTGTATTTACAGAAATGTACGAAGCATTGGTCAAGCCTGGTCCAGATTTGGTGATATGCGACGAAGGACACCGGATTAAGAATTCCCATTCGAATATTTCCTATGCATTGAAACAAATGAGGACGAAGCGAAGAGTAGTTTTAACAGGTATGACTGTGTACTATTCACTAAAAGTATTGATTTGGAATCGCAGTTTTTACTAGTATAATTGTATTCACATGATATTTTGTTTTACCTAACGTTTTTATCTTATGTTATTATTATTATGAAAATCAGAATGCGAAACTTGTGGTCTGTCGTAAAGCGTTTTCGGCCACGACAGATCAATTGAGCTTATAGCTAGAACACACATTGAAATAGAGCATAGACTTAAAGCATAAGTGGACTGATCCTATCTTTGTTCAGAAAGTAAATGGCTCACACCGAATTGCGATTGCTCTACGTAAAATAAGTCTGAAGCACACCTCACGAACCAATTTTTTTTTTACAATTTTATTGTTTTTTTTACTCAGGCTATCCTTTGCAAAACAACTTGCTGGAATACTGGTGTATGGTGGACTTCGTGCGTCCGAACTACCTCGGTAGTAAAACGGAGTTTTGTAACATGTTCGAGCGCCCCATTCAGAACGGACAGTGTATAGACTCGACTCCTCAGGATATACGGCTCATGCGATATCGTGCTCACGTGTTGCATTCTCTACTTGTAGGTTTTGTACAAAGGTAAGGATATCATACGACATGACATACTTTTAATCGTGCTATTGTTCTCAGAGAACGAAACAATTTGCTTTAGGTAAATATGCATCCGAATATCCGATCTCTAATTATTATCCCTGAGTTACATAGGCTATAATTTATAAAGCTATAACGCGGACGAAGCCGCTAGTGGAAGCTAGTTATAAATAAATTTTGTTCCATCACATATAATATATGTGATGGAACAAAATTTCATATTATGATCACACATATACATTTATGATACACATTGATTTTACGCCATTATTCTTGTTGAATACTTTAATTTTTCTATCAATTTTTGTGCTTGTCTATCTAACGATCGTACTTCTACTTTTTGCCACAGTTTATGTCTGAATAGAAAAAAAAAAAATTGCCTACATAATACTAATGTAATTTGTTTACAGACGATCGCACGCCGTTCTGCAGTCAACGCTACCTCAAAAGGAAGAATACGTGCTCCTAGTGCGAATGACGCCGCTTCAACGAAAACTGTACGACAGGTTCATGAATGAAGTAGTTCGCTCCACTTCAGTGCCAAATCCTTTGAAAGCTTTCGCAATTTGTTGTAAGGTATGTCATATTTCATTGTCATAAATAGAAGACTTTTTCTTTTATTCAACTGAGTATTGAGAAAATTTGTATTTTTAAAGACTATTTATATAAATGGTGGAAGCCACTAACTGCTATGCGTAAAGTGATAATCAAATTTAATAGAAAAAACTTAGTTCCTCTAATTATTTCTGCAGAAATATGACAGAATTTATATTCTGACTACTCGTTCAACCGTACCAACCTACCGTGTGGTGCCGGACGTAAAGAATAGTACTATCCCATTTCTTCCCGTGGGTGTCGTAAAAGGCGACTACGGGACTCACTAGAGAATGGGCAGCAGCGTTCTCTACGCATTTTAACACCTTACTGCGATCGCCAACCCGCGCCAAGCGTGGCGATTATGGCAAACCCCCTCCCATTTGGGGGAGGTCTACGTCCAGCAGTGGTCTTTCGGCTGAAATGATGATGATGATGATGATGATGACTCGTTCAACCATACTTTTGTATTCATAATAATTGTATATACCTTTCTTAGATCTGGAATCACCCTGACGTCCTATACAATTTCCTCAAGAAGCGTAGTGAAGTGAACGCCGCTATTGAAGAAGATTTGGATTTGGAAGAGATTGGTGGCGTTACGAAAGCCGGACGCGCAAGAAACATGAAAGGAACGCCGGGTCGACGACCGGGAAAACCACGGGTAAGAGACGAAATGTAAAAGTTTAAGTTTTTCATGTTTCAGTTTAGCTGGTGACATTAAGTATTTAAGATGCAATGATATGAGAATAGACTAAAGCCAAAATATTCATGAATTATTTACTTATTTATTGCACAATGTACACTAAGTTAAAGACTACGAATGCTTACGTGTCCCTGTTAGGGCGCAGCAAGTTAACTTATAACACAAAATATTGCTTAGAAGTTATATCACAACATTTACATAGATTAGAAACTTTCACTGACAATTGTTAATATAAATATTCAGTTTTATTAGAGGCATCTAACTTTATAATAAATATTATGATAATTTATAACATACATATTATTATGTATATATTTTGTGCTTCATTTTAACTCCTTATCTTCCAAAAAATCTTAAATACTATCTATCTAGTTTTAAATAAAAATAATTATTTTCGGTTATGTCTTTAATCTAGCTTTAAATATTTATTATTATTATTTTAGGGTGCATCCAAAAAGCCAGCAGCGACCATACCACCTAACACAACCACAGGCCCGGTGGCGCCTCGCCCCGAAGCCAACACTTACGGCCCCGCGCCCTACCCTAACGCGCCATACGGCCCGCCGCCCAACGCCTTTAGACCAGACCAGCCTTCCGGGTCCTACCCACCGTACCACAACTATCAAAACCAAGGCCCTGGTTACTACCCACCCAATCAAGGGTACAATCAGAACTACGACGGCAATTACTACCAGCAACAACCGCCGTACGGCAGTAACTACCCTAATCAATATCCACAAAACATCCCTCCTGAAAGTGGACAAGGTTATAACCAGAACTATTGGGGTAATGGAAACTACTATGGCAACACCGGGTATTACAATAATCCTCAGTATCAACAAAATAATCAGCCACCACAAGACTTTAGAGGCAACCCGCCTCCCGAATACAATAATTCTCAGCATTACCCACCGAACTACAACGCACCGCCGAACGATCAACCGTATCCTGGCAATGCAATGCAACCCTACTCGAATAATCAAGATAATTACACTGGTAATCAACAAAGACCACCGTATCAAGGCTATCATAATCATCCTGGATACTCTGAGTATAACTCCAACGCGCCACAGGGATCTTATAATCCTAATAATCCTGGGCCCCAAGGATATCCTAATCAGCCATATCCTCCACCATATTCCGCTAACACTTCTGGATATGGAAATAATTCAACTCCGTATAACCAGTACGACAATCATCCTACCAATTACCCAGGCTTTCCCAACAATATGCCTTCCAGCCAAACTGACCCCAATGTGCCAACTCAACCCTCTATTAAAAGTGAGCCTAATACTGTTCCTAGTAATTACCCAGCTGTAGACATCAAAACGGAACCTAATGTACCACAAACACAAAATACAAACCCTGTGCCATTTGGTAATCCAGCTTATGGATATCCTCCAAATACGCCATCTTTCCCTGAACAACAAGAAAGCAACTCTAATGGTAACAACTATCCATGCTCATATCAGAACTTCCCCTCACACCTTGAAACTAAACCACCTATGGGTAGCGCCAGCTCTGGCAGTCCAGTGACATCATGGCCTATAACTGAAATAAAGACTGAAATTGATAAACTCAAAGCCGAGGAAAAAACTGAGATAAAATCGGAGTCTGATGGTGAAGTCAAAATAGAAGATTTGGACACAAAGAAAATTGTAAAAGATGAAACTAAGAAGATAAATAAAAACCAACCTCTTCTTTTGAAAGATTCGAAATCTGAATCTACTAAAAAGAAAGATAAGGACTCCAAAACAGACGGAGGAAAGAGTGATGGATCTGAATCAGAAGAAGAAATTCCAAAGGGGAAAGGTAAACAAAAGGGTAAAGGGAAAGATAGTAAAAAGTCAAAGGCGAAGAGTAAACCGAAAGCTAAGGGCAGAAACGATAGGAAGACGTCGAAAGAAAAGAATAACGAGGACTCTGAATCTGAAGAGAGTGAGAAGGAAGAAAAAATGAATAGAGAAGAAGAATTAGCGATGGTCAAGAAAGCTGAAGAAATGACATACGACTGGGCAACTGAATTGCTAAAAGATTACATTCCTGGGATTATTGAAAATTCTTCAAAAATGGAATTGTTCTTTTACATATTGAACGAGAGCATAAAGCTTGGAGATAGGCTACTATTGTTTAGCCAGAGTTTATTTACATTGAATCTCATTGAAGACTTTTTAGAAAAGAACTACATTCCTGGGACAAATTGTCTTTGGGAGAGAAATACGAACTACTATAGTAAGTATTATTTTGGAAGCCAAAATGAATGTTTGTCAGCCAAGGTTGTATTCATAAATAATATCATTTCAGGGTTGGATGGTTCTACGCATGCTTTAGAGCGTGAGAAGCTAATTAACGAGTTCAACGCTAACCCGCACATATACTTGTTCCTCGTATCAACACGCGCCGGGTCGCTTGGTATCAATCTCGTTGGAGCCAACAGGGTAATCGTTTTCGACGCCAGTTGGAACCCTTGCCACGACACGCAGGCTGTTTGTCGGGTTTATAGGCAAGTATACATGAAACTATGGCACATTTCAGCTTATTTTATTTTGAACTTCAGTAGAGCGAGTTTGTGATATATTCGGATATTTTCTGTTTAATAATAAATTGTTTGTTCAACCAAGACAGCTTTTCTCACCATTTCGCATTATTACTTTTTCTTAAATAAAAATGAAATTTTTCAGATATGGACAAAGAAAGCCATGCTTCGTCTACCGTTTCGTAATGGACTGCTGTCTCGAGAAGAAGATTTATGACCGACAGATAAACAAGCAAGGCATGGCTGACCGCGTCGTCGACGAGTGCAATCCCGACGCTGTTCTCTCGATGAAAGAAATCACTAATCTATGCTTCGATAATGATGAGAAGGTAAGTTTTAATAACATATTGGAGTTATTCAAAGTATTGTTAAGACTGTCGAACGTAGTAGCAGCGTACAAGCTGCTCAATCGCGACGCTGACGTTGCGTCAATGCGAGAGTGGAACCTACCTACGCGGCGCTAGCGCAGCTATGTATTCTCGCCGCGTAAGTGATGTTAGCGCGACGTCAACGCCTTCGCTGGACATACGCGTAGTTCAAAGACATTCTTAGGTCTTGTCGATCTTCAATGTATCTGCGAACGGTTATTTAAAATTAAATACTTTATAAATATCTTTTACATTCCCCGACAATGCATTACAGCCCATATAGTGTATACAGGGTGGCACTGTATGTTCTGAATCCATGGTATCAGTTTTTACGTTGATTTCCCTGCCACCCTGTATAGTATCGGTAAGAAAAACGATTCGTAAGAAATATAATAATAAACAGAAAACATATTCTTTACTGATTTCGAGTAAAACCTTTTCCTTTTTCTAGGAATCTGAAATCAAAGATCTGTCCGAGCATAAAGATAAGTACATCGATGTGTTGATGCAAGGCGTTATATCGCAACACGGGAGAATGCTGAGCAAGGAACCGTTCCAACATGAGTCCCTACTTGTTGATAGAAAAGAGAAGAAATTGTCTAGTGCTGAGAAGAGGCTGGCGCAAAGAGGGTGAGTTTAGATTCGATACTATTTCGGAATTAACGCAGCTGTCTTGTTTTTTCAGTACATTTCATAAAACAATCGCACAAATGTTTACAACCAGCGCCACCTTGTCAACGTTGTTCGAGCGCCAATTGATCCTTGTAGTACTTTACTAGGATTTTTCGACGCCTGCATAATATCCAATAATAACAATTCCGTGCCATTTTTGAATTTATAAATGAATTCAACAATGTTTATTGATATAAAAAAAACGGAGAAAAATTAAGTAATGGGCATTGTGCATCGAAATCAAAATAGGAACTGATTAATTAAGAATTTGAATTTAACTTCGATGTGTGTTGTATTTTTTGTTATTAAAATCTAACCCGATATGTCTTGATTGGAGTCTGTACGAAGATTGTGAATGCTTTAATAATCTTTAATTGTACTAATAAGGACTGTAAATACTGTCTTTTGAAATAAAAGATATATTATTTATTTATCCAGATACGAGCTAGAGAAGAAGGCAGCGTTAGCCCCGAAGCCGAGCACGGCGTACCGCACGGTGCGCACGGCGGACGGCAGCCTGGTGCAGCGGCCCGTGGCGTCCGTGCGGCCCATGCAGCACGGCGCGCGCTGGATCCCGGCCGACGTGTGGCGGCGCCAGGGCATGACGGCGCAGGAGATGACGCTGCCGCTCGGTACGATACTTGCGGGCTATGCCATCATTGGTCTCTCTAGACGGACCTATACATTACCGATAGCCCCACCCCATTTTCTCAACGAAACAAATTATGGCATTAAAATACCACATAACCATATTAGATATTTTATTTGATTCTTAGTTTAATTAATATTTGCACGCCCTGGTCGAATATGACAGATACCTAACAATGTATGTTATACTTGTCAACTTAATATGTACTCTCATATTCTTGCAAATAAAAGATTCTTATTCTTATAGTACATATAACTACTATACTTGATAATACGGACCCTTATTCTCTTGAGTCCACACATACTATTAATTTAACCTGTTGTTCGATAGCTACCGGGGAGCTCCCTTGCTAGCTTCAGCATTGTATAATAAATGTTATTGGTAATTTAAAATGATTAATCTTTGCCTTTTACAGATGTTGTAATACCGACGAACTCCGCCGAGAAGACGAACATAGTTTTAAAAGCGGGACAGCGAGTCATGGTTTTGAAATCACCTAAAGGAATTTATATGCAGCTAGAATCCGGTAAAATTATTGCCATCAAGACATCGTTTAAAGGTTTGGGACAAAAAACCGCGGATAATAAAGACAGCCCCATAGGGAAGAAAGGTAAGCCTTCGTTTGTGATTCATAAAATGCAGCTTTTTAAATATTTTTTAACATTTCTGTAATATGTTTTTGTTTTAGTTTTAGGCAGTCGTCCAGTGTCAAACATACCAGGGTCTTTGAAGAATAATTCGGCAATTACTATTACATCAAAAACAGGTCCTAGACCTGGTTTTCACAGGGTAATGCGGCCTTCTATAATAGGACAAAACAAAATGAGACCTATGATGCCTGGTCAAAAAATATCGGATATCAGGAGTCGACTGAGTGAACTTAGATCATACTCAGGTTTGCGTCCGAAATCCCCACTAGCAGGCAGATTATTACGACCCAATCTACCTGGTTCCGTGAGTATAACGAAAATCCCGAGAGAACCCAAGAAATTTGAAGCTGACGGCAATGACTCTGGTTCTACAAGTAAGATGGAAGTAAACTCTGATGAAGATACTCAAGTATTAGATACTGATGAGGAGGATGACAGCAAGCAACAGCGTTCAAAGCCATCTTCTGATGTAGAACAAGATAAGAATAAACCAGAAACTCCAGAATCTTCTAAGCCTAGTGAAGAAGAAAAACCAAGTACAACACCTGATAAGGATTCGAATCCGGAACCAGAACCCATAGTCTTAACGACGGATGAAAAATTGCCCTCCGAAGATGTTCTAGAAAATAAGACGATAGAAGATAACTCCATTGAGCAATCTAAAATACCAGATATGTCAAAAGTGGATGCGGCAGATTTGAGCCGCACTGCTGATGCTGTCGAAAGAAAAATTAATCCGCTGAAGAATTATAGGCATCAGAGGCCAGGTGGTCGGCCGACACTAGAATCAAGCCTCAGTCAGCTAGAGAGGACTGCGAGCGTTTTGAACAAAGAGGGGATGCCAGACTTCCGTCGAAACTTGGATGATATTACGCAGTCGTACTCTCCGACGGGAGAAGAGAAGCCCGGAGCGAAGACGAAGAAGCGTCGGTCGCCTGCTAAACCTGACGCCGTGCCCGAACCCGTGCCGAGTGCTCCGCCCGCGCCCGTTCCTATGCCTCACAGTGTGTCGAGCTTACTGGGCCCGGCGACCACCCCACGCGTGCGCAAGCCCGAGCCCGCGCCGCTCGCCGCGCCCGCGTCGCCCCTGGGCAGCACGCAGCACGGCAGCACGCACCCGCGGCTCGTGGCGCGCCCGCACGAGCCGCACGCTCACGCCGGCCATATGAAGCCCTCGCCCGGCATGCCCCTCAGCCTCAGCCACCCCGCCATGATGAGCGGCGGCACGGCCGCGCCCGCCGACTTGTCGAAGTCGTCCGCCCCCGGCGCCATGCCGCAAGGGCCGCACGGGCCGCCCGTCCCGCCCGTGCCGCCCTTGCCGCCCGGACAGGCCTACCCCGTCGGGAACCCTCCCCCGGAAGGACCCTACGCTCAGTACCCAGGTAAGGCCACATATTCTTTAATTGCAGTGGTATTTCCTTAATTGGCCCAGCACAGCTATTCACAAACGCTCGATTTCAGTGCAAGTTTATTCAAATTAATCGCTCAATGCATTTACTGAGTGATTGCCGTTGAGGTTATGTTACGAAATATCTAACAATAATTATTTATTTACGCTTAAACATTTCCAACCATAAAAGTTAGCATTTCGTAGTATCTCACCTAAACGAACCTTACCAATCGAATCCTATAGCGCATCGAACGGTTGTGAATAGTTGTGCAGAACTGGCGTAACTGGTACCACATATGAGCAGTAATATTAATAATGGTTGTTGTGGCCGCAGGTTACGGGATGGGCTACGGCGCGTACCCCACGCCGGCGTACTACGGCGGCTACGGCGGCGCGGCGTACTACCCGGGCTACGCGGGCCCGGCCGGCGCCGTGCCGCCCTACGCGGCCGCGCCGCCCGCGCCCACGTACGCGCCGGAGGGCTACCTACCTCCCAACCCGCAGTGGTAGGCCCGTCTGACTGCTAACATTTAGTGCGAGAGTGTGACCATATTCAGTGTTAAGATTGATGTGCATGACCGAGTGTTCCTCTATGACGATTGACTCGCTTCCCGGTCGAGTGAGTAGCGTGGCTTTAAATTTTCACTATCGTTTACCTTCCTGCGAAGCTCGGTGGACCCCGCCGGATTTGTTCTCCGTATTATATTTATTCTCTTTTGTACCTATAAGTATATTTGATCCGATGTATCTGTAGTTCTATAATATTATTGACAAAACAAAAACGTTATACTTCCAATCACTTGATGTAATCACGGTATGTTTGTTATAAATGTGCTTAATTTTTTTTTCTGTAAATCATAGGTACTTTTTAAAATGCCATGAAAATGGAATGCACATTCCATTTTCATGGCATTTTAAAAACTATTTTAATACCCCAATATTTCTTGTGCTGTGGAATATGAAGTGTTTTCTAGTTTTGTGGTAACATACCTAAATAACAATTTCTGACTTTGCCACAAACTAATTTGTCTAGCCTAGCATGGCATTATCACCATGAATTCCTTGATATTATTATGATAATATGACGAATTTATTCTACTCCTCTCATCTACGTCCCAAACTTTAGTTTATGAAATAGGATGAAATACTGAAAATGTCACAAAATTTAATGATTTTCTTGGGATTGTAGATATTTATATTTTTTTTTATGTACACATTTCTTAAAATGATTTATGTATTTTGAACATACTTTCGATAAATGATATAAAGTGATTATTCTTAAGTACTTACTATGAAACATGATGTAAAATAAAACACTACTTAGAGCCATCTTCAGGAAACTCGTTTTTGTGTGGATATTAAACTATTAATATTGTTATGAATGCGGGAAAGTTCTGAATTTCTCCAAGCTAATTACTCAATGAGTGTAGAATTTTCAAGTACATATTCAGTCCCACTAATAGTTAAGTGTGGTCGGTTGTCAGTAAGTCCCTTTATTACTGTGGCTATGGATCGATTAATGGATGTGATATGTTGCTACATAGTCTTAAGTCGAATATAGCTTGTACGGATATTTATCAATCGTAATTTTAGATAGGCGCCCTTAGTATCTTAGAAACTTTAGTTTCTCATTTAACCTACAGGTCCGTGATATGTTCTTACATAGTAGTTATGTATGTAAATGCTATATGCATAGAGAACTATTTATCAAATTTGTAATGTGTTTTAAACGATATGATCTGATTGCAAAATTCGTTTTTAACTTAACTGTAGTCACTCATTTCTATTTTTTCTTTGGTGTGCTTTCGGATGCGATTCTTTATTTTCAAGTTCACTGCATCGTCTAACTTTGCTGTGAGTGTGATGATGACGACATTCTTTATTAATGTAATAATTGGACAAAGTCTGTTTATTGGCATTAACACATTTTATAAACGCATTAAAAAAACAGTCTCGATACACGTTGTCCTCTCATTAGCAGTATTATTTGTCGCTTGTGAATAATTATGATCATAAGAGATTAAAAGTGTAGGGTAAGGTTAAATAATAAGTCTTGAATTGAAAAAGGTTTCTGTATTTAGAGGTAATGTGTGTCCACTATCAACTTTTATATAACTTGTAGTACACAAACTAATGAATTATTTAGTAGCGATTTCACAAACAACTCGAAAAGAGTTTTTAACACAAACAGTTTATAAGACTTGATATTATTTTTATTATTTTGTATATTTTTACGTCGTCAACTCGGAAGCTATAAATCCATTTACACACCAGACGAAAAGTAGAAATATTGCCGTGTATTATTTTAAAAATAGGTCTTCAATCATTTATGTATGTTGTCCTGTGTACAAATAGCGTTCGAAATTACTGTTCGAAGTGATACAATAATAAACATTGCATTTTAAATTGGTCAACTAGTATTGTACCGGCGATATCCAATAAAGAAATCAGTAAACAGTTCATGTATTTTAATTATTTTCATAATTGGTTTTTTACTAATAATACCTTCATTTTGTTGTCAGTATGATGAAACTGGATGGGATGTAATACCTGTCGCGGTTGACCTTGCATCTGTTCTTTTACTAACAAAAAAATATTTGCCCAATAATCGGTATTGTGAAAAAGTCAATCTATTTTAAACGCCGCGCAGTAAACGATTGGAGTTGCGTGACCGACCATTTGTAAGTACCTACCTACCTATCGGATACTGTCATCTAATCGTCTGAGTTTGTCCGATCATCGTTATGTCTAGGTCCTTGAATTATTCAATTTTATATACTGCGACTTAATAACATGGTACTACGTCAACGGAAGATGCGCACGAGTTGAATACCTAGCATAGTACTCATTATTATGTGTAATTGGTCACGGAGCGTCTAATTAAATATAAAACTAGTTTTCTTTGTTGAAGACACCTGCCCGACAGTTATACAATTCTTTGCATCTCAAAAATTCCACTAGTTATCTAAAAAAAAAAGGTTAACGAGTATGCACGAAAAGCACACAATATGTTTAAACAGGGTGGCAGGGACATCGACGCGAATACTGTTACCATTTTGTTTAGGTTGAGCGAGAGGGAGTGTCAGACTTTTACTGACTAAAACCCACCCGTGTTCCTTCCGTTGCCTGTGTGCCGGGGCCGCGATATCCCTTTCGGATAAACCCCTGCTGGGGTTGCCCCCAGCAGGCATTGGTCCTTACGGACCCCGTCAGTTGGTGCTGACATCTCTTTGAGGCGCGCGTGGAACACAACGCGCCGTCGACCCGGGCCTGGTCCCTATCGGACGGCGAGCTGCCCATCGCTCACTGTCCGCAGGCCCGCGCCTACGGTGGCCGGAAGTCGGCTCGTGACTCCCGACGCCCGGGGCGTCTCCTGCGGCGACTAGGGGCGCGAGGGCGTGCAGCTTGCATCTCCCTCGCGCGCTCCGCCTCCTCCTTCGCGAGCATAACTGCTTCGCAGAAGGAGGTGACGGCCTCCCATGCACTCTCGCTCCGGACCATGGCCAGAACCAGGGCCGGACGCGAGAGATCGCCGCTGCCGATCGCCTCCGTAAGAACCATGGATTAAGTACATGAATTTTTCGTCGGTTCAGAATCGTGTACTGAATCCATGGTAACAGTTTTCGTGTCGATGTCCCTGCCACCCTGTATAGGCACTGTTGTATGGCGCATGCAATTTGATCGTCTGTACGATTCTAGCTATAGTCATAGACACACAACGAATGTTTTGTAGAGGGGCCAAATCCAGTATGAAATGCCCAGTATCCAGATTTTGACTAACCAGTTTGAAACAGCAGGAATCTACAAAAGAAGGTGGTATTTATTCATCCATACACAATTGTGTATGTATGTGAGTTCGGCTTATTTTCTACAATCTATACTCCATTTGAAATAAAATTAGACATTAAAATAAACCTTTTTTTTACAGTCCGTTCAACCGATTTTGACTTCTGTTGCGTTGGTGGCATGACAAATGGCAGCTGCAGTAAACAGTTGGTATTGTAACCACTTTTTTGCTTTTAATGCCATCCATGCCTACGGTCAAAATCGGTTGAACGGACTGTAAAAAAGGTTTATTTAAATGTCTAATCTTATTTCAAATGGAGTATAGCTAGTTAGCTAGATAGTATAAAATATGCCGATCTTGTGGAAAAGAGCTGCATAGCTCGTCTTAAACATGCTCTTAATTCTTATAGCTTGCCAGTATTCCGTACTGTCTCTAAACTAGCATCATTAATATTAAACAACTGTCTTCGATACTAAAAGAAAGACAAATACAAAAGAAACAAAAGCACTAAGTTCTAAAGATGATTAATCTTATTCACTTTTGTGTATTTGTTTCCTATTCCTATTTTTTTGCACACTGGAGAGGGCAATGACCAAGGCGTTCTTGTTACCATTGAACTATTTGTATGAGTGACGAATCGTAAGGGGAATCATTAATGGTTTCTTAATATTTGTAAAATAAACCTATCTGGTCGTTTTGGTAGTGTTTGCCTTGAACTCAAAAGTTAAATTAACTTTGCTTTATTTAAATTTTTAGTACGCCGAAGGTAAAGGCACTTTAGGCCAGATCTCCGTTTTTGTCATTTTAAGTGGTTTTATTTATTATGCTAGACAAATTTAGCATGGTGTTGCAATATTATTTTCTAAAGATTATTCATTTGTTACCATTAATGGACTGAAAGCTCATGGTCAGATAATCAGTCACGTAGGTGTTGATTGCATAGCACTAATTATATATAGGTATTCTACACAGCGCAGATTATTTGAATTATATACTTATTACGTTAGGCTATGTGGTTAAATAACGGCTAACATAGAGTAACCATTAAAATGCATGGGTCTTTAATGAAGTAATATATTTACATAATAGGTACCTACATCATAAAGCGGTAGCATTAATTAAATACCGACCTACAAAGTAATCTACCACAAAATTAAATTTATTGAATTTCTCATTTCTTCAATAAAATCTACAAAACCATGAGCCAAGGCGTAGTTTATATTTTGTAAGATCAATCTACCAATAAGGTCACTTTTGTTTGCAGATAAACTTAACCCATGTCACAGAAAACATGTCCACATGAACCAGTAAATGACACTGCTGGACAGGACAACCTGGAGGAATTCCATAGCTTATGGAATAGCCAATCTTCCAGGAAACTTATCTCACTAAATTATTATCAATGATGTTGTTTCATGGAGGTATACCTACATACTTAGAGACTTACATCTGCAGATCTAGTAGTTGCTATCTTTAATCCAAACGTAAAAAGTAATTTTAAAAAACCCGCCTGTAATACGAAAATTCTGTAGATTATAATGCTAGTTTTTATTCTAGTTTCAGATAGGTGTTTTTACAGTCGATTTTTTTTGTTGTATTATTTTTTTATTTTCATCTTTTGAGTTTTTTTTTTATCATTTGTCATTCATCATTTTGTATATATTTTTGTAATAACCTATAAATAACCCTTCATTTTGATGCCCCACTCGATAGGTTTGGGAGTTTTTTTTAAACATACCTTTTTGCGCAAAAAAAGAAAAAATACGTGGCGAATATTTTTTTATAATCTCAAAGACGGACTAAAAAAAAATTTTTTGTCATCATCCCTATCCGCGCTCCCGCAGATATACCTGCGGTAGCCCTAAATGATGCAATTAGCTATGGTGACCTAGGGTAACTCCTCTGATTTTTTAATGATTCGTTAAGCATTTTTTCGGCCATGAACTCGATATAAATATTTGAAGTCAGACGAGTTTTTACGCACTCCACGAAGTTTTAAGTAAAACAAGATGCTTATCAACCTGAAGAAGACGATTAATTTCATGGATGAATGATTCTGTAAATTATGATGCTGCCACCTTAATCTTATCTAACTTGTGTAAAACAAAACAACAGTGATTTAAAGTTTAAATTATATATTGTGCAGCATTGGATTGGCGATGTTATATAAATTGTAAGCGCGGCCGCCGTTCGCTTCCAATATTATGAGTGGTAAGGGAGGCGCCGGCGCAGTACTGGGCGGGAAATTGTAACGCAAACTTGTCGATAATACAAAGTGTTGTGCAGTATTCTTTGAGAATTGAATAGGAGAAGACTGGTCGTTGTAACAGTGAACTAGATAAAAAAAATAACGTAATTAAAATGTGGCGGCGATTGTTAGTTGTGAGTATTAATATTTTATAAAAATTATGAAAATTAATTTTGAACAAATATTTGGTACTTTGTGAAAAATAAAACTAAGTATTTACTTACATTCCGGTGGATCAGGGATTCCTTTTTGGACTTATTTACCTAAAAGCCTTATCCAATATTTAGTGAATCCTTGTAACTAAAGATCAGCCAGATCTGTAGCTCCCACAAAAATATTCTTTTATGTGTACGAATATTTTAATATTACGCGTAACATGTTTAATTTATTTCTTAAGTTATTAATTTTATTTCAAAACTTATATTTATTTATAAACCGTGTCTCATACAAAAAAAATAAAGCTATCGTTGCACTTGCACATACCTAAGTGCCGCATGTGTTTCTTTTGTTTTATCATCGCATCTGCACCTCACCATTGTGATACTTATCTAAATACATAATTTATAGGTGAATTCTATGCAAACGCACTGAGTGACAGCTCTTGAAAGTTAACCAAGGCCGACCAAGGGCATTGATTCTATCAAAATTTTCTCCACGATTGGCGGTACGGTCGCATCCTATTAGTCTCACTTTCGTTTCAATATCTTTCACTGGTTGATAAACCAAGCTCATTAAGACCATAATCATCCGTTCAATATTTTTGTGGTGTTTACGAATTTTCGCTTTAGTTCGACGATCCAGTTTGTCCAGGTTTTTCAAACCTAAACTCGAGCCATTTATTTCAATTAAACACTTTCAACAGGTATTTTTGAATTCAAAGGTCTCTCAGAAAGCTAGTTGCCATTCCAAAGCGTAATAAGTAGGTTCCTATGGAAAAGAACAGACAAAAAACTCTAGGGACAGTCTTTAAAAGTTTTGTGGACATGGACACTATTTAGGGTTCCGTACCTCAAAAGGAAAAAACGGAACCCATATAGGATCACTCATGTGTCTGTCTGTCCGTCTGTCACAGCCAATTTGCTCCGATTCTATTGAACCGATTAAGTTGAAATTTGGTACCCATATGCATTTCTGTGACCCAAACACGGACGTTTATCGTAAATAAATGAATTTTGAATATTTGGGGGGCAAATAAGGAAGTTAAAAAAAAAGTTATGCCGACTGTACCGTGTGACATATCAATGGAAGGGCTTATTGCGAGGATCTCAAATACATTTTTTAAATAATTTTAAAATAAATACTTATAAAGATATAGGTATATGAAAATAGATGAAAATATACCATTATCCCCGAAACTACTGATCTTAAAATAAAAAATAAAAACACGGAAAATAGTTCTATGCTTATAGATTACAAGAAAACCTATAAGAACAAACTTACATTTGCAGTTGGAATGTATGGGAAACATGTTTTTCATCTACAATGTTAAGTTTGTTCTTGGGTTAAACTCATCCCAACTACGGAACCCTTCATTGTGCGTGGTCCGACACGCACTTGGCCGGTTTTTTTAAGTTAGTTTCTTCACCAGGCATTAATTTCAAGTGACGTATATTTTAACAACAAAATGATAAGTCTATTATTGAAACCCATTTAGTTGAACCGCCTTATTGATCTAGTGGTCTGGCGCGGCCGCCGGGCGTGATGTAGTTGGGCGCAATTTCCGGGGAAATTGTAGGTTGAAAATAATGTTTTTCTCTTCGATCAACAATGCACTGATCGAAGAGAAAAGTGCATTATTGATCGAAGGTTTTACTGATAAAAAAACTGGTACCTACCTAACTACTTCATTCTGGTTCCGGAAACCATGAGCTTGATTGCTTCGTAACTTAAATCTTGCTCGCCAGCTCCGTATGGTAGATTAGCAGGTTGGTCGTCCTAGCCCATCCATCTAGGTCTTCCTGGACCCTACTTTACGCGTCCAGGATTTTATGTTTGACGATGTGGTTCATAGACGCTGATGTTGTCATGAGCAGCAGTAGGACCTAGCGCATTTTGCGTTAGTACCTACCTGCGAAAAATTACATCATTCAAAATTTACAATATTTTATTTCACATAAACCTACATGGGCACTTATGAAACGTCAGAGGCTAAGTGCACGGTTCCAATTGGTCGTTTCCTATGGAGAAGAGCCGGCAAGAAACTCCACGGTTACTTTTAAAAATAATTGGCTTTTACAATATTTTCAATTATGAGTGTTAATAGGTATGGGAGGACAGTGTAGGTCGTTCAACAAGTACCAGGTACAGAAGATGGTCAACAAATCTACAGTCCACTAAGCCTACAGCGTTCTCATATTTACAAAATAGAAAAAAATCTATAGGTAATAAAAGAGTTAAGGCTTGTGCAGACCAGCGCGACACCGGTTATTGTTATACTGTGAAGTTTTCTTAGAAATTGTATTGTTCGTATCGCGTCGCGCGACAAGTCGCGCTGGTCTGCACAAGCCTTTACAGTTAGCTATTATTTCCTTTCAGAAGAAATGTATTCTTTTGTCTGATTCGTCACATACCGATTCGGTAATAATTTACGGACGTATTATGTTGTAAATACAAAATATAGAACATACAGACAATGGAATTTCATGCATATTGAAATGCGGTGGACATCCATACAAATTTTTATTATTCTGTTCTTTTAACCTTGGCGACTTGAATGGTGACCGGGCGCCTGTTGTTCTTGTCGTCGCGGGTTCGATTTCCGCATGAGGACAAATATTTGAGGTGTATGACATTTGTTCCGAGCTTGTATGTATATGTACGTGATTTGAGTAAGTAATGAATGACATCTTAAGTGTAGTTACTGAGACCTTGGTTTATTATACACCACCGTACGGTAAATGCTTGTGAGCTATATATTTTTTTCTTGTTTTCTTGATATTAGATAATTTATTATACAAACCTACCTATAGATAGGTAGGTTTTTACTTACTTATGTGATGTAATGACCTAATTTGGAAGCCACTATTGAACAGGAAATAAGTTTAAGTGGTTTTATTTAAAAACCAATTAAACTTGTTTTATGCAACAACAATTGCATAATCAAATGTTGATTTCAATTCAAGACAGCATTAATGCATTGGAAAAAAGATTAAATCTGCTCTTACTTACTGAATCTCTTGACTACCTGTCTAAGACCCTAATACATACAGGGTGGCAGGGACATCGACGCGAAAACTGTTACCATCATAGAAATATAAATAACAGGAGAAGTGGTATGGGGGCGTGTCTGTGTCCGCGCGTCTTGATCACAATGCTCATGCCTCAGGCAAATGGCCGTCTCCGCTAACTAGTGCGCTTTCGAGCGCGATCGTGATAACATTTAAGAATACCGTGTTGTTCAGTGGTTTCTTGTAAAAATCGAAGCTAAACTATAAACTTTATAAATCGTAGAACCACTTTTCATAAATCAGCACAAGTATTTTGCTATATTTGTGTTGAAAATCATGAAAAACAACAAATCGTAAAATATTGCTTGCCTTTACTACGTTATTTTTGTTTTCATATATCACAGCGACTGTACTTTTATTGTAGTAAATACATTGCTTCTTTACCACTACCAAAGTATGTCGCTAAGTAACTGGACAAGCAATGTAAAAATTACAAAACGATATTTACTTTAAGCGGTTGCATCGTTAGTACGGCCGCAGCGTCTTGTGACGGATTAGTGATGTGGTAGTGCAGATCCACTAACGTAGGCTATCGACAATAATGTCGATTGTCGTATGAATTTATATTACTATTAAAGTTTATTCTTCAATTTGTCAACAGTATAACTGTTTGGTTGGAACTGCCTGATTGGAAGACCGATGTGAAATCTTGTTTTATACTCATTTAGATTTTCTCATAATGTTGTTATTTTTTTGGTTTACTTAATTTTTTTTTTTTTACTTACTTATTGTTTATTTATATCATCTTATTATATGTATATCGTTTTTTATTTATAAATTTTTCAGCAACTTCCAAAAATTTTAATACAAATATAAATGGGAGAATCGATAAGTTTCCGATTTAGTCAATCACTAGCGTATATGTAAAATAAATGGCTTTTGCACAGCACAACGATAGCGAACGATGTTTTCGTGTGGGTGAGTTGTACGGTGCATGGTAAATGCACGCTGTGTTTGATGGGATAAGGTTTATAATTGATTATGTAGTACGTTCTGATTTGTAAATTGCAAGTGTGAGCGGGGCCTCGTATTTATTGGGTTTAATGATCGCATGTGTGATCGCAGGCTAGAGAGTAGGGATAGATAGAAGACATTGGGTTTCGATACATTTTCAACTACCGGGCATATCTCCTTCTTTCTTATATCTATGGTTACCATGGATTCAGTAGGTACATGATTCTGAAACCCCCTGGGTTGAAATTTTTCGTCACTTATTTTTTTTTTATCTGCTGTTCCTATACATTTTGACCGCGTAGGTATTGTAGTTTTCTATGAAACAGCTGTTTTTTTTTTAAATAACCGACGAATAATATCAACGCAGAGGGGTTTAGAATCATGTAAGTACTAAATCAATGGTAACAGTTTTCGCGTCGATGTCCCTGCCACCCTGATTGAATAAATATGGTATGACTTACAATCTATCCTACATAATTCAATGAATAAATAGGTACCCAATTATAAATTATTATTCATGTAACTTTGTTAATTATTATGCAAGTCAAGAGTTTTTTTTCAAGACTTCGCTCAGTTTTTCTTAGCATTGTGTTTAGCATTATACGTTTTCCAATAATAGGAACCTAATATCTTCTAATTTAAATGACCGCGAAGAAAACTTAAGGAAGGCTAAAAGTCCCCAAGTACTTACCTAAAACAACTCAAATTTTGTTGTATTTGTTTAAATTGAAAAAAAATATTGGAACGACTTAAAAAAAACACAAAAAGTTAAAATTAACTTTATGATTTCGGAAGTCGGTGTCTTTGGTTCTGTATTTTCGGTTTTTGCCATCGACTTCCGAAATTAAAGTTATTCTTATTACACAATTTAGTGATTTTTTTAAGACGATCCAAATTTTTTTGTAAATAGTTTTTATTTTTCACCTATTGGTTGTGGTAGGTAGGTACCTACACTTACCCCACACAAATTCGTATACCACTACCTGATAAGTAAATAACAGTGACAGGAACTTATAACATCATCCATAAAGACTAAGTGGAAAAAACACGTATTATTGAAGCTAACTGAAAAACTACCCAAGAAAAGTTAATACAAATTTTATGGTACCACCTCTGAAGTATGAGCTACCAAACAAAAAATTATCATCAAAATAATTTCACAATGTGCGGAGTAATCGCTTAACAACAATACAAAAAAAAAACATACATTTGAATTGAGAACCTCCTCCTTTTTTAAGTCGGTTAATAAAAACATAAAACATTATTAAACTGTTTTTGGAGAAGGTATAGGAGATCTAGGAGAGTTTATTTATAACCTAGTCAGGATTTGTGCCCGGTTGATGGCAATAGGCTCGCCCCCAGCATCCTGAAAGTCGGCAACGTTGCAAATAGCTGTTGACGATATTACTGTATGGAAATTTGAAATATGGCTAACTAGTGAGCTAAAATATTGATTATGAAATGTAATCACTAATATCGTAAATTCGGTGTTACGATATTCATTATTGCATTTTTTTTTGCATTTAGTTTTATATATTAGAAACTATCCAAATGCCGTTTTTAGGTACACCTAAAACGGTTACAACATCAAATTCAGTGTTAAAATTGCAAATCATTATTATTTTTTTAGGTCAGTGATAGTGCGATAATTATTTCATATTTCCTTAGAATAATATTATTCAGGTAAGTACCTATTTGACAGCTATTTGCGATGTTGCCAACTTTTAGACTGCACGGTCCACGGCTGGCGAAATGTGGATGGACTAGGTACACCGTACACCAACTCTGCGCAACCCTTTGGGGAAACAATGGCGTGATATTATGTCTATGTGCTTTATAAGAAAAAAAAAATACCTAGCTGTTAGGTGCTTACCTTATCTACGCAATACTGTGTATTAGAAAAAACAATAAAAGATATCTGAATTTGTTTACATTAAAATTAACACTTATAGGAAGTAATTTGTAAGGCACGTGTAAACAAAAAACAACACTTTTAAAGCATAATAATTTTACAACACTCCATTAATTGATGAAATAAACTACAAAAAATATGCAAATCAATTTAATTGCGATGCTACAGTAAATAAGTTTTTCAAGCTGGAATTAATTGGTTTGATAATTGTACCTACATTTTTATTTGAGGCTGGAGCCATTAGGAAGTGTTATGATTGTTATATATCTACCTATACCTAGGTACCTACTCATCTCATAGTTTGTTTTCTCGTACACCATACCGATTTCGACCAACGATTAGGTATGTATCGTTGCATTTTTCATGATTCCTTATGTAGGTATCATTATCATAACTGAACAGACAGCTGTGCTGCTGGAGAATTTGTTGCACCACTTCTTCTTCCCAGCTAAGCACTAGGAAGTGGTGAAGGGCGGGTGTTTTTGGGGGACTGTCTTATGTAATTTTGACGTTTGAAAAGTGCTGATTCTCAGCCTATTTTGAATAAACGACTTTTGAATTTGAATAAGCACCTATCTAATCTTGTTTTAACATAAAATATTAGTAGGTATCTTATGACACTCACCAATAGGTACTGTAGCTGAAGCTTCCCATTAGCGAAAGATTTTTCGGAATCGGATCAGTAGATTTCCGAAGATTATCCCCTACCCATAAACTCACTTTTACCTCTTTCTTTACAATATTATTATCATATCCAGTACTTAGATATAGCTTATCAAAGGCCGTCTTTTATGGCTATGTTCATCGTTCATCTAATGTTTTGAGTTTTAGTTTGTTTTTAACAAGGTAGTTAGGTTCCGCCTTTTTAAAGTAGGTAACTAAACTAAAAAAAGAAACGAAAGGTTCAGCACGCATTGCATGACAACCATAGAAACGGGTTTTCTACGGGATACGTCGACGGAAGAATAGACAAATTGACAGATATTGTTTATCTGTCATTTTATCTATTCTTTCGTCGACAAAACCCGTTTCGCGTTTCTGTTATAGAGGTGGAAGGCCTCTCACAAGGCGGACCGATGACCTTGGGTAGGCCGCAGGAATCCGCTGGATGCGGGAAGCACAGAACCGGTCGAAGTGACCGTGCTTGGGGGTGGCCTATGTCCAGCAGTGGACGTCTTTCTGCTAAAATGATGAAGATGAAGGAAAAAGAAACAATAATATTAATGAAACACTTTTTAAGGCGATGGCAAGAAAATGCTTATTACCTACCAAAATTGATACAAGACATGTTTTCCTGCTAAGTATAAAGTTATATTCTATGGATTTTGTTTCCATAATATAAAAAGTTTTTAGCAAATAGCTTTTCTACTTTGTTATGAGCAGTGCTGAAAAACAAAAAATATAAAGATTTTTTCAGTTTTTTGATGAAGGCTAGGTATAATATTTGTATGTGCCTATAAGCACTGTTATGGTGCATTCGTACGTACTTACCCTTCAAACCATACAGCAACACTGCTTGGAAGCAGGAATGGTAGATAGCAAGTAGCCTAGGTAGGTAGGTAGGCTCACCCAGACGAGCTCTACGTATTTATAGTATTAATAAATTTTAGTCAGTACAAAAGTTACTTAAACATAATAAAAATATCAAGCACTGTACCTTTGTATGGGTAATTATATACCTACCGGGGGTAAATCTATACTTTATTTATGTAAAAGTTTTTTTACGTGTATCACAAGATGTACAAAAATTGCATTGTTCCCATGTAGATAAAATCATCTAGGTTATCTACCTCTCTGGGTAGGTACCTACCTACTAATAAAAAGGCCTTTATTCTACCATAATTACATTGTACCTAAATTATTTCATCATATTATCACTTAATGGTTATTAGTTTATACACATTTCATTACATATTATTGTTCAAATGCCAAAATTCAGTCATTTATTTTGAAATAGGCCCATGGCCACTTTAAAACGTCAAAGGTTACAAAAAAAATAGAATTGATTCTAGTCGCCCCTTCCAAAAGGTAGTTATCATACGGAGAAGAATGGGCAAGAAACTCCAACGTAACTCTTTTAAAATATTTTACAATATTTTGTATTGGTACATTAGTTATCAATTACCACCTTTAATTGTATTATTATCTAATTACCTAGATACCTTAATAGGTACCTACTAGGTACAATATGCATTAATTCTTGGTAGTTTAATTAGTCGGCTACACCTCGGTTGTAAGCCGCAAAGGTATCACTTACAATTGCAGGTTATTGAAAGCACTGCTTTCTATCCAGACGGACCTAGAAAGCAGGTAATGGAATATCGTCGCCATTGGCCGTGACCACAAGCAGTGACTTCATTTAAATAATAAAAATAAAATGCTGGTAAGCGCATCCCTTCAGAATGGGTCCCGCCATTCAGAAGCGATACGCTTGACAAATTTTTGTTTTAAAATGTTCGTAATAAGTAGTCCGAATTGGTTTCTTACGTAAAGAAACAATTCAAAAGTTGCCGGAAAATTGGAAAATTCGGGAAAACTGAACGTCCTTTATCAATGGGATTTTTTTTAAATTGGATAGGACAACGTCTGTGGAGTACGCGAAACTTTTTACAAAATTTTATAACAACCTCAAGTTTGTATTTCCCCTGAAGGGGTTGACAAAGATACATAGGTACGTAGTCAGATAGAACATGCTGATAATAATTTAATTTCTTCATTATTGTTTGTTTTTTTACACATTTTATAGCTTGATAACTTAATTTTAAACTCAATTAATTAGTTGTCTGTATGTTTCACTGTACCGACCTCATTTTTGTTATCCGGGGAAACATCGTGGATTGTAGTAGAGTAATCCTTCTTTAGATTTTAATGTTTTATTTACCTACAATAAAACGTAGGTGAAGTTTACAAAACAAAAAGCTGCTGTCTAGCAATTCAGTCACAGCTACATGAATCTATGGCTTTCAATCGTGGTTGGGAGCTTCCATGTGGTATCAGTAGGTAAGTCTCTGTCTCCCTTGTCGTGATTAAAATGTTGTTTAATCGACACAGGCCATGTTGTGTTTCAATTATCGTAATATTTCATTCTATTGTGTAAGAGGGGCGTGGGGCGAGTATTTAAAGGGGATAGCATCCCGGTTCAGAGTATCTGCTGTTTTGCAGTGTTTCTTTTTTCCAAACGCGATTAATAGATAGTTTCCTAATAATTATTAGCTAGTAAGTACCGCAGATTTCCAATTACCTAGTTACCAAGTCCTAGATAATAAAAAAATAAAAAACCATACTCATTGCCCTACCTACTCGTGCTTATTATGTTTAGGATTCCTCAGAATATGTTACCTAAAAGAGAATAGATTGACTAAGGTTAACTAAGGTTAACTAAGCCCCTAAGCCCCTAAGGCCCCAAGGTTGACTGGTAGAAAATGCCTCAGGCATTAAGTCCGCCTTTGTACGGTATATTTTTACTAGTGCATGAAGTTTTAATAAATAAATAGATTAATTATGATTGCCTCCGGGCATGTAATGTATGTAGGTAAGTAGGAGGTAGGTAGGTTCTATACAGGGTGGAGTTTTGAGATGGGGCAGTAAAGGCAGCTACCTTAACCGTTGTAGCTACACGAAAACGGTCTTAGAAGACTGTCCTTAAATTTTTGAGACATTTTGATCTGCATTCACAGATTTGAAAAAAAAAATTGTCAGCAATAAAATGGGCAGTTTTCACAAAAAACTTTTCATTGATGCCAATTGATCCTGTTTTTTATAACGATCAAAAAACTCTATTGGACTAACTGAGTTCTGAGCACTAGAAAACTCAGAAATCGCAAAAAACTTTTCCTACTCAAGTTCTGTAATATTCTTGGTATTGTGAGCTTGGGATCGATTGATTGTTTGCTTGCAAGATCGCTATAGTACCAACCTGATAGGTGAATTGCCATAAGGGTCTAGCCCTCAGTTGTGTGGGGAAATTTAGAACATAAATAATAATCTAGCAAGTAAATTTACGTAAAACTATTGCTCCCACCTCTATGATGGATCAAACCCTAAAATCAGACACAAGTTTTTTTTATTTTCTATTTGTCAAACAAAAATCAAGAAAAGTCTGTTTTCAAATTAAGTATTTCTTCGTTTTCTATTAATTAAATAAGTACCTACCTACCTATAAACGAGTCACTCGACTGCAGTAATTACTTTGGCATTGATTAGCCCAATCCGATTCAGACGACTAGATACCTACTTCGTAATAAGTCTAGATAAATCTAGGGTCTCTATCTGAAGCTGTAAACTAAAGTACTTAGTAGATATCAGTTTATGGATAAGATTAACTTACTTATTAGGTAGGTTACAGTACGACACAACTTAGATGTAGCATAGGCAAAATTCGTAAAACCGATCACCATCTGAACTGAGTGCGTCTTCAAAATCACCAATATTTATTACTGCTTTAGTTAAAAATGATCTTTACGCAAACGCTATAACTTGCATAGTTATATAACCAAATACATTCGTAATTTGAAATGAATGATTTCTTCTTTTCTTTTTTTTAGGCTACATCTAAGTTGTGTCGTACTGTACTGTTGTGAACTTACCTAAGTAGGTACTTGATCGAATTGTTTTTTTATTGTGTTATGCGCCAGCTCTTGACCTCGATCTCGTCTGATGGAAAGCAAACGACGAGGTCTATGATAGACGAGCAAGCCCAGAAGATGCTTGTTCACTGTTGCTTTGATTTTTACGTACTTATTGTTATTTCTTATAGCCAATGATGCTGATGCCAATATCCATAAGATAGGATAGCCTAATTAAGGCTAATAACACTGATCGTACAGTCGACCGCATGTCTGTGGTAGCACTTTGATCTTGAGCTGGCCTAGCGTAGTAGGTATGGAGTTTCAATAGGCCAAGAGGCCAGCTATATTATTGATTTTGTAACCACTAACGTACGGCTGTACTATAAATAGAATCTGGACTTCGAAATTGGGGTAACCAATTTTAAATTGGCGGATACCTATAACCCCCACTTTACGAGAATTTATATCTACCCGTCTAACTCAGAACTTGATCCCAAGACCCAATGTGAGATCGAGAATTCAACGCAGGAAGCTCTTGCTTGCTTCAAAGAATCGCTTTCTAATGGTCGAGACTTATTAAAATCGATTTTACAACCACGAGCAGGTACACTACCAAAGAGAACAGGATTCCCTTGATGTTATTGTATGGCTGAGATTTCTCGTAACAAACGTTCTTGTTATGACTAACTCACTTCTGTGTTTCGGTACCAGGATGGAATATGTTGGGGTAAGTTCGTGGCCCGAGTAAAACCGTAGGAATCAAATTCTCGACAAATTTGGTTTTTTTTTTGAATGCTGACAACATTGTGTTCTGCGCCATTTCATTCTGCCCCGACGGTCGGGGTAGAATAAAATGTACGGTCGTAATGTCAGTGTGTCGTACGGTCTTACCCAAGCGCAGAACTTACTCCACCATACCTACTTTACCAATAACTAAAACGAAACAGAACCCTGCACAAAAATGGATCTGCTGGCACAGTCAGTGACACAGAAGCTATAACGATAACTATTTGCCATCTGTCTATCAAAAAGGTTGCTTCTGCTGGAAGGCTTCTTTCATGCAGTTTTCAGACCTTCAACTTCCAGCATAAAATAAATACCCACCTACACTGTCTAGGAGAATTGTGTGTGCTGCTGCTGTTAACATTAACTTGCTCGCTAAGCGTTGTGATTTTGGTCGTTGGGTAAAAGCTCGTTCAATATGTGAACGGCCAAATGACAGCGACATTTGTTCATTAGGTAGATATATGGTCGAAGTTTGAATCACTATCCTCCATTCCGACTATGTTTTTTTTCCATAGTTAAGTAGGTAGATATACCCATTGATGTCTTAAGTAGCGTATCTATGGTATATATACACTTGGGTTAACAACGTTAACAACATGGTAGGTAAATGGAAAAGTTTCGATATTTAGTTTGATAAATAAAAGCCCAATTTGGGTCACGCTACATACGCATTAACCATAAACAGTTAATATGGAACAAACTTTGCTTTTTACAAGTTTTTGAACATTATCAATGGAAAACACAATAAGGCTTCTTTATTTCTTATGTTAAAAGGTTAAACCGAGTTGTTTGTGGGTAATCAACCATATTTTTTATAAAACTGCAGGAAGCCTACGATAAATAATTAATAGGTACTAACAACAGTAGGTACGTAGATACCTACATAGTATATAATTATAAATTGCACGTTAAAGTCTAAAGCAGACGTAAATTACACTCTTGATTATTACTTGTTCATATCTTAATAATTATCACACTAGATTTGAATTTAATAACAGCTTCATCTATTCTCATAATTGCTTATTATGTACCTGTACATATGATACTTACATAGTGTACCTACCTACCTATCTGTATTTAAATTATGTGAAGGCTTACCTCATCGCTCATAATAACAATTTATTAGGATTTCCACGAAATCTGTTTTGGCTAGTCTGAGTTTAATTGGATGGGTATTTTTAAGTTGGTTCAGCTTTAATTACTAACGTTCGGGTCGAGACAAAGTCGAAGTACTTATGAGAATTTTAGAATTAATTAGGGACTAAGAGCGAATTTCACCAAAGTAGGTAACTGAACGCGTTCAGTACATATACCGCGTTCAATTTCATTGGTAAAATCCACACTAATTAGAGGTTTTGTCTCTTAAGATGTCTCTTAAACTAGGGTATCCTGTAGGATACCCTAGTTTAAGAGACAGAGTTCAATCTATTGTGTACAGATTTCTGCAGCATCCAAATGTTTTATGTTTATGTTCTCTACCATAAATTAAAAATTGTAAACCTATAGTGCGATTTTCTGTATATGTTTTTTGGGAAATAAAGATAATAATAATAAGGTAATGGATACCTAACCTAATGCTTGGGATTCTTAGGAAAGAGGTTCCGTTATACTTATCATAATGGCCGTCATGAAAATCTGTAATTTACACCAGTATTTGGCATTAAGGTGTAAAAACACACTGTATTTGAAGAGCCGTAAGCCCGCCTGCGCACGAACGTAAAAATATCGCGGCGGGGTTTTATCGCGCACTGAATTTTTCAACTCTCTGTGTTGAGCCGAGCATTGAGAATCCAACGAAGTGCATCCCAGCGCGTCGAAAAAACACACTGTTAGATTTTCAACTCTCGGCGCTAAGCAGTGCGTTGAAAATCCAGTGCGCGAATAAAAACGGCGCGGTACCGCTCACCGTTTTCATGAGAAACCAAGGCTACCTTCATAATTTTGTGTGATAAGCTGGAGAGAAAAAATGCGTTTGTAGGTGATGGCCGCGCTGAAGAGACCATACTTTTTAAGTCTAATTATGAAGAAAAGAGAAATGAAAATTCGTAGGTCTTAGTAATAATGGACAAGCTTTTACTTTCGCACATTTTTCCAAGTAGGTAGACATGCGCCAATTTTTTTGAAATATTGTCGACGAAAGAATTTAAATATATAAATAAAAACATAGAGGTAACTGGTAAGTACTCACCATACCATGCGACCTTAAGACCATTTCGTGGCCGTGTCCAATAATAAATGATGACGGATCCGTCGTTAATTAGCCCATTGATAATCATAAACTTATTAATTGACCATTCATTGTCGTCATCATCATCTACCGGCAATTATTTTACAAAGATTTCTATAAAATTACTGAAATTAAACTTGCGTGTTTGTCAACATTTAATGACTTATTAAATTGTACCTACTCGTATCTCTCTACTTACTTTTTCTAATTAAATACTTCTTATCAGGATAGCGATTTAGACACCTGCTTCTGTCAAGGGGGTGATTCTACCCGACGAACTGAACATCTTTCACCATGAAACTCATATCGGATTCGAGAAAAAAAATCAACAAATTCCTGTTGTAAGTACAACAGTAGACAATTTCGATACACGTATGGTTTTTTTTTACGAATTCCATATGTGTAGGTATGTGTTTCATAGCGAAAGTTGTTTAGTATTATGACAGGTAGAATCACCCCCTTGATGGATGCAGGTCACTAAATCGCCCCCCTGTATTGATGCTGTATTTAAGTACCTACTAGGTATTATTGTACTACGTTGTAGGTCAATTGGTTGGTATCTACGGTTTAAGGTGCGTCTTTTTACATCGTTCAATGATGAAAGTAACTAATATTTGTAACAATATACTTAATTTAAAAAAGTGTACATGGAGTTTCTTGCCCGTTCTTCTCCATAGGAACCTACTACGCTTTGGAATGGGCAACTAGCTTCATCTTTCTGAATGACCGTATCCTTTGACAATTCAAAAGTGCCTGTAAATGGTTTAATTGAAATAAATGCTAAATCTACCTAGCCTTTTCCCAACCATGTTGGGGTCGGCTTCCAGTCTAACCGGATGCAGTTGAATACCAGTATTTTACATGGAGCGACTGCCTATCTGACCTCCACAACCCAGTAACTGGGTAATACGATACCCCATGGTAAGACTGGTGTCAGACTTTCGGGCTTCTGATGACCCGTAACGACTGTCAAAGATCCACGAATGACAGCTGGGACCAACGGCTTAACGTGCTTTCCGACGTACGGGCGTCTCGGTATGTAAAAATGGACACCCATCCCGGGACTAACCCCGGCAAGCGTACCTTATCCTGTTGGATCGACCCGTACGGCTGTTATTACTTAGCCACGAGTTAAATTCATGATGCTTTTTATTTATTTTTCATGATTTTATTGACAAAAACGCATTAATATCCTCAGTGGGTCAGTAACTACTTATCTACGAGTTACGTATAAATCTATGTTGTTGTATCACAAATTCACAATAGTCAAGACACATTATTATATTATTAAAATCCAATCTACGCACAATACTTTCTTAGCGACACCGGCGAGGAAAGTAAAAATTAGTTTCCGTACACGGTTCATTAATTTCACGACCGCCATCAGGTTTTTTTACTGTCCACAAATAAGTGTGCAGTGGCAAGATATTGCACAAGTTACACTTTTTTATGTGTTTAAGATTAAGTTTGTGCCACTTCCTGTTTCTTGTTATGTCATAGATAGGTACAGTAGTTAAGTTTGTTTCCTGATGACACTATGTATGGAGAAATATATCTTTTTATTACGAAGTCGGAAATGAAATGTGGACCACATAAATTCTCCCATGTGGGAACTACTTAGTAGACTCACCTAATTGCGTAATTATAGCGGTTGGGCTTGTTTCGCATTTAGAAGAAAATTGTAGGAAGACCATCAAGATACTCGTAAACTGCGTTGGAAGTACCGATAAGGTATCAACGTGGCTAGAATAGCCGGATGAACGAAATTTCCGGATTCATATCTTTAGCACTGACCAGTTAGTGCACATATTTTTGATGCCTTCATTCAAACAGGTTTACTCCCAAGACCGAGACATATGTAGCTCTATAACTTCCTATTTAGGACTGCCGGTATTAAAAAACTTATAACCGCTTTCTGCGATCGATATTACTTACTTAATTTAATAAAAAAGGTTTAACATTTAAAGAAAACCATGCCAAAAGCTTTCTAGGTCACATCGATTATTATCGATGCAACAATTTATTTTTACTTCCTGCCCGAGTTCATATTATGTGCATTGACACAACGAATTGAAAACAAACATGAATAAAAAGTTCTATAATAGTCATGGTCTAATAAATATATTGTTGCCAATTATCTAGGTAGGTACTTCACGCCTGTCTCAAAATAGAGGTGTGCGTCTACAGTGACGTAACAAAAAGTAAAAAAAAAATTGACAGTTCATGGCGACCGTCTTTTAAATTGTAAATTGGAATAGGGATGCAAGGATTTCGTAAATTACATGTAACCTAAAGAATGCCTGGAAAAAAACTATGTGTAAGTATTTAAATTCAACGAAATCCCTGTGCTAGTTTTGACCACCACCTATCTGCATCACTTTTTCCCACATTTTATCGTACGGCATATGCGGGAAGGTAAAATAGTAGGTGCCTAAATTGTTCAGAAGAAGCATTATGAAGGAAATAATTTGATGATAAATTGAAAAGATACCATTCAAAGTTATTCCAATAAATGATTAGGTGTATAACATATTAATATTCCATCGTATTACTGAGAAATTGCTTTTTTATTGTCTATTTACCTACTTTTTACAGATATACCGCCATAGTCTGCCAAAACCTCTCAACTGATTTTTACCCATTATTGTGACACAGTTATTCGTAATTGAACTTTACGTAACATGATTTAATAGAAAAACAAATTCACTTTTTTATTGAAACCTTTTTCATTGAGAATTTGAGATGCAGTGCAATGATCTCGTAACCCTTTCAAGCTATTTAGAAATGGTCTGGTTAATTTACAAATAAATGGAATGGATAATGCACTACTTTTTTTTTGCAAGGCGTCTGTAGTTGTCTTGACAAGCAGATTCAATAAGTTCTGCTTGATCGTGTGTTAAGAGTAGGTCAGTCAATTGCTCCCAGGGGCGTCGTAACGGATGACTGAGTATATGTAGTGCACACTGGATAGATAAGTTGGTACACGTACCTGCCAATAAAGTAGATCTTTTATTTCGATTCTGAGAAAGGTTTTGACTATCGAATAGTCGAATTTTATCGCATTTATATCATTCCATCCAAATCCATCTATGATCGAGTAATTCTACAAACTTGTTAAAATTAAGGCTTTTAGGAAATTAGCAAAGTTAAACGAACCTCTTCCCATTGCTACGTAACTTACCTAAACCTACCTACGCCAATGTTACCTTCTGCGGCCATGAGTATATCCTAATATCACACCTTGTTTGTTGTTTCAGATATTGCCGTTCATATTATCCGTATCAACGATAAAAGTACCAGTCGACAATGTAGATACTCCCACCGAAGTACCCCGTGGCCCGGAAGGTACACAGAATACTCCTGTTTACTACATATCTGACGATACCAATGTCGACAGCTACCTCGTCCATCCAAACCCTCACAAATCTGAAGAAATGCCCGAAGGACCTCCCACGTTCCTGATACCACCCTCACAAGGAAAGCAGCCCAACTTTTATAACATACCCAAAGAGTCTGCAAATGTTCAAAGTGACTGGCTGCCTATCCTTCAAGCACAGACGCAAAGTAAACGCAACGCCCAATTCCAGCAAAGATTGCCTCTGGAGTCCATTCCAATTTTTTTCAACCCTAACCAAGCCGGTGGAGTTCAAGTTCCTCTACGCATACCCCCTGTACCTTCAACACATCTAGAACCACCTTCAGTTGATGCTGTCAACGAGTTCTTTATAGAAGTACCCGAGGATGAAGAGCTGCAAGTTGATGAAAATAACGAGTCCGTTGAACCATCGGACTATAATGTGCACCCTCAAAACGAAAACGAAAATGGGTCACCACTAAACCAACAACTTAATCCTGCAGAACCTACCCTCGCTTTACATTTAACACCCCCTAAACCACAATCATTTAATACGCCAACAAAACAGTATCCGAAGAAGTATTCTGGTGGATTCAAGCCTGTTCCGATACCCCTGGCCCATTTCGCTGACTCCGCCCCAGAAGTTCCTAAAGCGAAACCTGCGAAATACTTCAAGCCACAGTCTAACGATGAAGTAGAACAATACACACCGACGGACGAGAAGAATTTATACCATTACCGAAAAGCTGAACATCAACGAAAACTGAAGGGAGAACAGGAAACCGTTAAGGTCAGTAGTATATCATTTTGAAATACGGTGAGAATTTAGCGAATATGAATTTAACTTGAAACTTGTTTGGTTCTCAGCAAGGACAGTCAGCTGATGGTGGGTCAGAGGAAACATATGGCGAGCCTACTTCGGCGGAACAAGAAACTTCGGAAACTAACTTGAGATACCCCGGACGTACGTGTAATATAACTTAATAATAACATAACAATTATTGTTTGAAGTGGGTTGAGATATATAAATCAAAAACTTGTTGTATGACTAAAGTTATTGTAATAATCTCTATAGATTGTTCGACCCTTCTAAGACTTCCAACGAACAACTGAATAATATTATTGTTAAAGATACAATTTCGTACACTCGACGTATAAGTTATGTTGGTATATAAATTAATTAATTGGAAATGGGTTATTGATAAATGCTTATTAGTTATTTGGAAGCTACATTTAGTGGACTAAATGTTTATCTTACTTACATCAAATTCTGGTAGATAGGTTTGTTCTTGTCCAAAACTAGATTTGAATTAGTAAAGTGCGACCTTTTTGCAAGGGTTAACACTGAAAGGTGTATTAATAGTTGTGTATAACTTTACAGACAACGCGTACCCACCGCATCACGGCCCCCCTGCGCCTGTTCGTTATGGGCCCCGGCCTGCTCCTCTACGTCAATCGCCCCCGCCGTCTCCCCCACAAGACGAGGGCCCCGCGGCCCCGGCCCCTGATGGCAGGACCGAATTCAGGATGCATGGCATGAAAGGACCTCATAGCTACCAGTTCGGATACGATACTGGCAAAGGGTATGTATTCTAGTCAAACCATTTGGAATAGAGGTGGGCAGACCTTATCAAGATGGCCGAGACAGACTATGCGGAAGAGCAGAACATGATTTTTGTGTACGCAAATTAAGAGAGGCCTATGTCTAGCAGCAATGGGCTGAGTTGACGACAGTTAAATAAAAGTGGTGTACCTAATATTATCTGTGGTCACATCACTGGCTAAGCTGGTAGGTAGTCAGCTTCGCCAAAATGACGTTGCTACTACCAGTGCTGATCAAAGGCCTTCTGTTGGTTAGTTGGACCTAAAAGCAGATAATATGACAGATGAAAATATTTCTGCATGTATTTATTATTTTATACATTTTCAATTACTTACAAGAATCCTTTCGTATGTCTGAAAACTACTCTGCTAAACACTAGTTTTAGGAAAAACAACTGTAATGCCCACACTTAAGGTCTAGTTTGCTAACTTCATATTTTTTATGACTTTTTCAACAGTACTAGTCAGTCTAAAATCAAATTTATTTACACTTAGATAAAGTTGATGTTTGGAAATAACATCAATCGGCAACAAGGGTTTGAATAGACCTAAATATTGATCATTACGTTTGCTCGCTGTGAATGTCTAAGTTTACTTTCGACATTATTTCCTTTTCATATGTCAGTAAAATCCATGATAGCTAAATTGTAAAAATTGCAGGAAAAATCGTCAATTCCGGTACGAGGAGCGTGACAACGAAGGCCTTGTGAAGGGACACTATGGGTATATGGACAGGGCCGGCAAACTCCGCGTTGTCAACTATAGCGCGCACCCCGAGCATGGCTTCCATGCTGAAGAGCCCGTAGAAAAGCAGTCATAAACATCGAATATTTTTTAAGGACAGTGATACCCGGGGACCGAAGGATACATCGAGCGCTAGAAACATACTGTCACACGATTATGAGTGATAGAGATAATGCACTACAAAGCTGAATTTTATTGTTTCTCAATCTCGATGTGATATATTTACTACCGGGTATTGTATGTGTGGTCGTACTTTGTACTCGGGTATTGATAAAATTATCTAATCTTCATGACCTCTGTGGAGTTAGAATGTTGTAAATATTATTTTTTTGTAAATAATCGTATTTACTCCAAATTATTGTGTCGGTAAAGGGAGTTCAGTCCTTAAACGACATAAGGAAATGTTTATAGCTAAATACAAATTGTATTAAATTATGTCAAATTTTGGAAGTAAGCTATTTTAGGTCTGTTACCATAAGTGTCATATAGTGGATAAGGTATAATAATTTATATGTTAACATAAATATAATAAAAAGTTTTATAAAATTGTTTTATTTATTTAGTATTAAATAAATATAATTTCAACAGCATTCAATATCATATCACAATAAAAAAACATTAAAAAATTCTATAAACATTAAAAAACTATCAAAAATTTTGTCAATAGATCTTTGTATCAAAAATATTTTTTATTGGTAGGTAGGTACATCTTCAAGAATGTAGAGGAATGTTATATAAATGATTACCTACTTTAAAAGACATGTAAAGAAACACAAAATATTTACAGTTTAATGACGATATAACACAGCATAAAACTATGTTAAAAATATGGCACTAAGTAACGCTTTTCCTATGTGTAATCGCACCTGATTTAACAATAACAAAAATGTATGAAAATTCGTAATATAGTAATAGATGTTACTTTTTAATGCTATTTACTAGTTCGTCAAGTAAACTAGAAGCACCAATGCGGAACAGTTTTGGTGTGAGCCATTCTGGTCCTAATTCCGTGTATACAAGGACCAACCAATTGACAGCGTCCCTTGCTGTCTTTATGCCCCCAGCCGGTTTTAGGCCAACCTGTAGAAGAAATAAGTATGACTAGTGTGTTATTCGAATTCGACCCATTGTGGTAAAAATCCTAACTAATATTATAAATGCGAAAGTCAGTTTGTATGTTTGTTACGCTTTCACGCTAAAACGGCTGAACGGATTTGGACGAAATATGGCACATGGGTAGACCATGACCTGAGTGAGGAAATAGGATATTTTTTATCCCGATATTCCCACGGGATCGAGATTTATAAGGGTAAAACCGTGGAGCGCAGCAGTCTTTAATAAAAATGTAAAAACACTTTAATTTTTATCTATGAATATAACTTTTAAACTGCCCTACATGTAAGCCAAGCAAAAGGTGATGAGTTTGGATCCCATATCTATTGCGATTTAGAAGACAACCTACTCTGTATTTATCCACTTGGTTAGTTGAAATATTCTAGTAATAAGAAATGTAAATTGATCAGTCTCCTTTGACGAAATTACTTACCCTAACACCCGTCGTCTGGTAATGCTTTCTTATAGCCCTACACATGATCAGACCAATAGGCAGGGTAGCATTCACTGCTTCTTTGCCTGTTGATGTCTTTATGAAGTCTGCTCCAGCCATCATTGACACCATTGATGCTTTGTAAATCTGTATAATAATATTGTTTATTCTTTAACTAGGATTAGATTACATGACAAGGTAATATATAAAGCACAAGCATAAAGTTTCTTTAATCTAGTTAGTGGGTACAAATAAAAAAAATGACTTAAATCTAAAAATACAATTTTGGACAAGACAATTTCATAAATGAAAAAGAAAGTTCGGTATGTGTGGTGAGTGTTTCGTTTATGTATGTATTGTGTGATGCATGTCTGTGTTTGAGAGGTCACTTCTTTTGGAATTCTTATCAAATTAATCTTTGTCACTTTTTTCTCAGAAATAAAACTAGTTAAAAGAAGAAGTAATAAAACTATGAATGTATGACCAATTTTTATAGCAAATTATAAGACAAATCTAAAACAGTTTATATCTCTGAGGTATCATTGGAAAATCAGATGCCATTCATTGGTGAAAAAATTAAACAAAACTGCTTTGAAACCTAATTGCTTTATATCTTTTAATATAGCCAAACTCTCAAACACAACTCAATTTCAAATTGCTGTCTCATGCTGCCTGTAATCTTCATCACTTTCAATATTACAGGCAAAGTTTTCGAAAATTCCTTGTTGTATAATAAAACTTACATTTTCATAACTTCCTAGTTCTCCAACTCCGAGGATGACTTTAAGGTGAGATTTACCGCATACTTTCCTCATCTGCTGAACTTCCGAGTACAGTGTGTCCCACTGCCCAGTTAGCACTAAACTACGGTCAAGGACTACATCAATCTCTGTGGCTCCACTTGATACCGCATAATTGATTTCTTGCAGTCTTGTCTCTAGCGGGTAAAGACCAGAGGGGAAACCAGTGGCAACTGTAAAAATTCGATCTTTTACTAAGTCTTCATGCTATCCACATTGATTATTATGATGTTATTATTAAATGTTTCTTTTTTCTGCAAACAAAAAGCAATACCAAAAAGGAAGAGTTCAGCTTACCGGCAGCAATATTAATTTCTTTGGTGAGGTTCATTAGTTTGATGGCCTCATACGCATCCTTCACCCTGTTAGGGTATACACACACAGCCGCAGTTCTAATGGTTTCTTCTAATTTCAGATCTCCTTTTAAATGTGAGGGTATAGGATTTGCGGCCTGAAATTAAAAATAAGAATGAAATAAAAATCTACTTAATGCCATAAAAATCTAAAATACCAAAAAAAAATAAGGAGGACCATTTGCAGACATTAATTAATGGTTTAGGTATGAACATTTTTAAGATATTGTTTGTCTGAAGTATTTATGTAGTGAAAGAAGTGTTTTATACAAACCTTCACGCAAAGTCTGAAGACATTGGAACGTGTATCGTCACCAGACAATGTAGTCAAATCAATTACGGTGATAGCTTTTAGTAGCCACGCATTGAAGTTGTCACTATTTACAGGGTGTGTCTCCAGTATAGTCTTAATTTGTGCTTCAACATTTGATTTGTTGATGTAAACATTCTTTAACCCTCCCACTTCTATATAAAAATTAAAGTTATTAGTTCTAATACTGATGTAATAAAACTGCTGACTTGGCTTGGAGTCATATTGTTACATTACAAAGTCCAATAAAAATCATGTTAACTATTTCATAATTTTTGGAGGAAATACTTTTGAATAGTACTTTGAACATACCTTTTCATGTTTTGACCAAGAATAAAATAAATAGCTAATCGTACAAAATATTAACACATCTATGTCATCGTTTCATTTTTATTAACTATTTAACAATTGAGATAACATTATCAGCTACTATTCTTTGAACAATAAAACAATGTAAAACTTACCTAAAACTTTAGAGGTTGGTTGAACCATTATATTTATCTAGAATCGATGTAATTATTGTGCAATATATTCTTTGTTTATTGTTATATTCTTCTTGCAAATGTATAGCCAGTATTTTAAAAGGAAATACCAATTGTTTTTTTTTTTCCAGTTTAGAATGATACGAAACATTGAAACAACCCGCCCGGGAATGACCGGTGACATAGATAATACCGGTGACATAAGAGTAGAAGTGTTTCTGTCATAGAAAAAGTTTCAGCGTGCTTTATTATTTTGGGCACAAATGAACTAAATAGAAATATGATTATATTTTCTTTTCTTTAAGCCGAATAGCCGGGTGCATTATTCTATTTCTATAATTTTATTATGCGAATGTGACAAAAAAAGTGTTTCTTCTCCGTTTGGGGTGGCGCCACAGTCAGAATAAAATATTGTCTTTCTAAAACTATTGCTGCTGCATTTGTGAATTTCACAATTAACTTGTTTTGATTGTAGATTGTATGGTAATAGGTACTTATGTGGAATCGAAACAAACTGATTGAAATTAAATAACCATTTAGTGTATAATATTGAACCTAGATGTCGTTCTCAACGGGCGCTCACCACAAATCTGTAACATAATGAATGAAATGGTCATGGAATGGATTAATTGGCGTGAAATGGACACTTTAGGACATTGGAAAGGGAGGGAAGGAAGACGACCCTCTGACCAGGGCTAGAACATTAAAGTTATTATGCTTATCGGTATAAAAAACATTACCTTACCTCACATTGTACGGAAACCCTATACAATGCGAGATCAGCATAAACTAGAAATGTATAGCTTGATGTATAGCCGTGTCAGCGTTGCCAGACGTCCCGATTTTAAAATCAAATTAAATATCATGAATAAGTAATTCTTATCATAGTACTCTTTCTCAATTTTTTTTTCTATGCTCGCAGCAGTTTTTCTAATCTTGAACTGTTATTGAATTAAAAGCTTCTATGGTTTGTGAAGCATATTTTTCTGTACCTACTTAGAATAAACCTTTTTTGATTTTGTTTTCTGTTTTTTTAATTTGTTTTGTTTAGAAGACGAATAAGACTCAATTATTTAACGATAGGGTATATCTGATTTAAAATATCATATTTTTATTAATTAAAATACATTTTCTGTGGCTATTTTTGCTATCTATTGTCACGTAAACGTAATTTGAACTCAATTAAAAAGATAAATATTTAAAAACTTCTGATTATATAGGTACGTTTTTTTACTATGTCCCGCTTTCGACGAAATAATCCCGCTTTTTACACTCAAAAAAGTTCCAAAAACCCCACCTGGCAAAAAAAAAAAACTGGCAACGCCGAGCCGTGTGTACCTGGTTTGGGGACCATCGTCAGAACAAACAGATTTTTTCAGATAAAATAAAATAATCATGTACCTAATAGTTGTAACTGTTGTAAACGCTACGTACACTACGTACTAATTATCAATAACTAAGTAAGCAACTAATTTTATTTCTTCATTGTTACAACCAAGGGCGTCGCCAGCCGATGGCCAGTTGATATATTTGGAGGATGGGAAAAGTATTATTTGTAGTCCTATAGTCAAGAGTCTAGAGCACATGAAGCTTTACACTTCTTGTAGTGCGAGTCTTTATCTCTACGCGGCGCGGCGGTAGCGCACAATGTGGCCAAAATCGACGCTGGTGGACATATTAGGAACTGCAAAAAATATAAAAATAAAAAGAGGAAAAAATATCCTCTATTGCAGCATTTGCAGCTGCCCCCTTTGCAACCCCCTCTTGGCGACGCCCTTGGTTACAACCATGAATAAATAAAATTCTTATTCATGAGTAGGTAGGAAGCAGCAAGATCGTAGACGAAGACGGAACCCGAATTTTGTGGCAGGTACCTATCAATTATTAATGTAATTATAATGGTACCTACATCTATGGGTAAATTATCATTAAATTCATACCTTGAAGCAAATATTTCTATTGTATTCCTTATATAAGGTCCCATTAAAATAGATGGACAAATTTCAACACAGCGTTCAAGTACCTACGTCTAACCAAAGATATTCAAGCAAAAAAAAGTGATTTTATTTTGACCTAAAATAATAAATGGCATTGGGTACCTAACCAACATTTTCAGTGTATTTGCGTTAGCCGATTTTTTTTCTTGTAAGTATCTACTCAATGTGTTTTTCCTATTATTATTTTTACCATTGTCTTTATTTTGGTGCTCTGAATGATTTCTATATCTATTTCTATTTTCTCTTTTAATGGGACCTTATATATTGATACTTGGTAGTATCTACATCCATTGCAGTTACTCAACTCTGCTGGCTTAAGTTTTTATGCAATCTGCCGAGGATGCGGCTAAAGTGATTGCAGATGGTAATAGCTCTAGGTATGTTATACCTACCTCCACATCCCAATTACTTGGGAAAAGCGATTTCGTTTACTAGTCGCCAGTTTTCGGTTTCCTGACAACTACTCTAGGTTGCAGATTTTTGGGACCGGAAAGGGACGGTGAAAATGTTTTACTCTTGGGACACGCAGTACTGATGGATCGGTTTGACTGACAGCTTACGTAATTGGTCTTTAAATACTAGGTATATTGTGTATCATACAAACGAAGGACCAGAATCAGAGATATAGGTAGTATAGTGTTCAGATTCTAGATTGAGTCTACATCATTGAGCCGAAAGAATAGCTGGAGAGGTAGGTACAGGTTAGATACAACCGCGTAACTTCAGATCAGAGCTCCTGGTTCATAGAGGAAATTGGGCATTCGTTCATCATTCATCTCCCCAGCGTGATTTTTATTTATAAACTCAAATTATTGTGTTTTCAAACTCAAGTTGGAATGTAATGTAAGTAGGTATTTTCTTTTTCTTGACGTTAAAGGCCTGCTTGAAATAAATGATTTGACTTTGATTTTGCTCAAGGCCGGTGCCTTGTTGACTTGGCAGATTTCCCGGCCCGGACACTGAGTGGGGCCCCCAAACACCACTTTGCACCTTATAATCCGGCCGCCGCCGCCGCCCGAGAGAATGCGTCCCTGACACCTGTCAGTTGAGCACAAAAAAATACGCGTTTTAAGAATTTAAATACTTTATTTGTTCCTAATCGTGTCCAACTGAGAGATGTCAGGAAAGCATTGTCTCGGCGGCGCGAGTTTAGTACTTTTAGTAGTTAGGTACGCCACTGATAATAACCACCAGTAGGATGTACCTACTTCATACATTTCTTCTACAATGTGTGTCGGTGTATTAGCTACATTCTAAATGAACTTTAGACATCTTTTTCGGTCAAAATTATAGCCTAGCAACGTTACAAGTTCCAGGTATTGTTTCAATAAACACAGAAATGTTAACCGAATCGAACTGTAGTGGACACAAGTTTGTATAAATCAAACATCCTAGCCACGAGCTGATTAAACGTAAACATCGGAACTATCTGGGGAGAGCTGGATGCGTTATTCAATTCGCTACGCAGTCTGTCATCATAAGGTACCTACGGTTTATATTGGTGTACGGTACTTTTTATCACGTGCAGTGCCGGGAGCCCTCCTTGAGGGTTCACCTAGTCGCATATGGGATTCCGGGAGCCCTCACGGAGGGCTCATTTAAAATGTAGATTTTTCTTAGCGAATACATCATTATAATCCGTGAAAATAAAATCTGATGTAAGTATATTATAACAAGATTTATTAGTTTATGCGTTGGTTTTAAAATCCAAGCAAGGTTTTTTTCATTTTTGTTTACGGTTAGGACAAATCTTCACAAAAAAATTAAAAGGCTGGAAACTACGTATAGCAACGACACCCCCTAAAAACACTATTTTACTTCGTTTTACAGTGTTTAATAACACGGTTAATGCCGTTGACCGTCCGCGATAACGTAATGCCGGTAACCCTCCCAGAGGGTTCACTTCCAATATGTATGGCGGCATGGCGTATGAGTTCTGTGAAAAGTGGGTGGAGTTGAAAATATTAAAACCACTAAAGCTTAGTGGTTTTAACATTTTCGACTCCACAACAATAGCCTAGTGACTAAGCTATTTTTATTTTTTAAGGTTCTGAGAACAATATTAATGTCCTGCTAGACCTCGGGTCTTATATGACTTACCTACTTTAGGTTAGGTTTTATGACATATAATTTGACATTGTCGAGCAGGTGGTGTGAAGAAACAATTTTCTTTTTCGCGTCTTTTGCCAATTTGCAACTAGACTAGGGTACTTAGTAGATTTGTTTCTTAATTTTAAATGTAAAATATGTTAGATTTTTCGTCTTACTGGCTTATGTAATGCAGAGGTAGGTAAGACGGAGAACATCTGATTTCCCTAAGGAATTTAGAATAATTGTAGTACCTACAATGAACATTTTATTAACCACATTAGCAGCAACTCACCATCTCGTTCACTGCCGGGAGCCCTCCTGGAGGATTCACTCAAGTCGCATATGGGATGCCAGGAGCCCTCACGGAGGGCTCATTTAAAATGTAGGTATTTCTTAGCGAACGCAGCATATATAGGTACTGTGAAAAAAAAACCTGGTGTATATTTTAAAAAGATTTAAAACCTAATGCCGGTCCACACTCGAGGGTTGAGTTTAGCGCAAACATAATGCCGGTGACCTCTCCTGGAGTCAACTTGCAATATGTTTGACTGCATGGCGTATGAGCTTTATGATAAATGGGTGGAGTCGAAAGTGTTAATGTTTAATCGATCAAACTGAAACTCAAACTAAAAAGCATTTAAGTAGGTATTTCAATTTAGGCACTTTTGAATTTTCAAGGTCGGTCAGAAAAATAAAGCTAGTTGCCCATTCCAAAGCATAGTAGGTACATATGGAGAAGAACGGACAAGTAACTCCACGGACACTCTTTTAATCTACACTCTTCTACGTTTAATACTTACTAAACATAGAGTAGGCAGTCCACGTGTTTTTCAGTCTGCGTCACATTCTTTCACAGTTTTGCATTTTGATGTTTCAGTTAGCGCACGGAATTTTTTATGTCGCAATTTATAAAATCTTGAATAGGAAATGAGGATCAGTCTCTTAGCCAATTTATTTTATCCCGGGTAGACAGCTTAAGATTAAGACGGGTTCATTTTTACTTAAGTAACAAGAAAAAAAATTAAAAGAAATGTTAGCTTGAAGTTTGTGCTTGACGTTTTTTCTGTGCATTTAAATATCTGGGTGTTTATACTTAATGGGACATAGTAGGTATTCCTTTGGTGTTTGCCAATTTCTGTTGTGTACGTATCCGGAGAATAGAGAGACGCTAATCAAAGAATAAATCTCTGTACGTGCCTACAGCGTACGATTTATTGCGATCAGAGATTTGTTTCAGGCTCGCAGGACGCGAAGCGGGCGCTATAAACATTTCACCGAGCCATTACTGTAGTCCCACGGAGAAAATAGCGTCTTAGTTCTCGCTTTCAAAGTTTTAAAGGAATTACTGTTGTTTCCGCCTTCGAACACAGATTGAATAAGACGCGATGTCATAGGTCAAGGTAAGTTTGTCCTGTGATCTTTTAGTTTGGAACTTTATGAACCTTGAACTTCTTTTGTAGGTAACTTTAGTTGATAGCATGGTCCGATCTATAGCAAATTTGATAAAATTTGTACCTACCTACAAACCACTAAGCTACATTTTTTTTGCTGAAATTTACCTACCTACCCGTTAGCAAATAATAGAAAGACTAACATTAAATTATTATATTATTATCTTTATTTCCCAAAAAACATATTATACAGAAAATCGCACTATAGGTTTACAATTTTTAATTTATGGTAGAGAACATAAACATAAAACATTTGAAATCTGTACACAATAGATTGAACTCTGTCTCTTAAACTAGGGTATCCTGTATCTTAAGAGACAGTGTATAACAATGAGGTTCCAATTGATATATGTCTGAGTGGACTGTGTCGATTTACGTTCAGTAGGGAAACAAGTTATAATTTACTCTAAACTTTAACTTTATGTATGAGTTAGTGAGAGTGGGAGGGTGAGGGTGAATGAGTGTGAATGTGGTGGTGTAGGTATTTGTATAAGAGTGAGGATAGGTAGATGATGTGGTGTTGGTGTGTAAGTGAGTGGGGGATTTGTATGTACGAGTGTATATGGATGCAAGGATAGAAGTATTCGTGCAAGCATGGAGATTAGTGTGTCCTTATTAGGCAATGTAGGTAAGTAATGACTCCTGCTGACTTCGGCATAGTCCTGTTTGAGTAGCCATTCCGTCACTTTTAATTTAAGGTACCTACTATAAATACCTACCACTACAGTTCGGCCGTCGAGAGAATACAGTTTCATTCTAACGAATATGTGTTTTGCGAAAACCATATAAAAACGCAAAACACATAATTATAATAAAGTAGTACCTAGTAGTAAGTAGTACCTAGTAGTAAGTAGTTGTAATAATACAACTAGAAATTGTCCAACTGACGGATGTCAGGAACGCATCCTCTCGACGGCCGACTGTATTATACTGCAAAAAAATAATTAGTCCGTCATTTAGTTTATAAAAAAATATTAATAATCAAAACTCAAAAGATTACTGGAATACATTGAAATAAAATGACCCATGACGTCACGAGTATGTAGATTTTATTCTTACTTGTGACGTAGCGACCCCCACTCCCCAACTTGAATGCGTTTTATCTAAGTCATTATTTATTAATATGATAAAGAAAAAAATATGTCTATAATTTTTTGTTATCTGACTTACGGACTAAATAGAATTTCTTAATTTTTACCCAGGCATCATCCCTATTATGAAAAGAGTAGGTAAGACCACCAACCAACCAACCAACCAACCAACCAACTACCAACTTTAATACTAAACCTTAGTGGCTATAACCATGTCACTCACACTCATAAACACTACCACATGTAAATAAGTCTTAAATCCTCTTTTCTGAAACCTATACATGTTTGGAACAACTCGCGGATAACGAACTGCCTTTCAAAATGAAGGATCTCAAGATATGAGGGTTCGTGAACAAAGAGCAAGGTCGTGTCTTCGTGCGACGGTACCTACATACGCAACGGCTCGGAGTCGGTATACGAGCGCGGACGTGTGGATGAATGAGTGTTCCTTCATCCTATTTCCATATCCGCATGTCAATTGCCACGCAGTAATTTTACTTTGTTGTAGGAAGGGGCTCCGGAATCAGATTTTTATTGACGGTTTATGCGGATATTGTTAGAACGTCGCCTTTGTGTTTGCGCTGGTTTTGTATCACGGAATGAGAAGACATCTTTGGGGTGTCAGAATAAGCTTCGGTATATTCATCGCGCCCAATGCCAAGGAAAGTGAAGCTCCTTGAGTTAAAACTGTTATAGGTACTTAGCTTGAACAATTGGCTAAATTGCCAATTTCCACGTTGGTTAGATAGCCGAAAAGAATCTAAGACCATACCTACTCATACTAAGCCAGCAAATGTGTTGTGCTGAAGATGAAATTAGCCGTATATTGCAGTTAATATATCACCCTCCCTGACAAACGGATGGGTTCTCGCAGCTACGACATGATGAATGTTACTCTGCACATTTGGTGAAATCAGTTACCCGTGTCTTATCAAACGCACTGGAAGAACTGTGGAGGGGCATACAAATGGAAATAAGTAGGTGCAAGTAAATATTTTGATCTTGGTTCTGTTAAAGATTTCATCAGTCTACTGGTAGATAAGATAAATAAAAAATACACACAAAGCACATTAAATTAAATGAATAAAAAAAAAAATGCAAGGAGCTCTGTATCAAAAAACTAAAACTTTGGACACTTGAAACTGACTTTTTCGGGCTTATAGACGGGACCCGCAGACAGGCGCGATGCGACTCTAGTAGCCAAATTCTATGAAAACGTTATACCAAAATCGCGATTTCTACCAGCTTACTCCTACCGCAAGTCGCGTTAAAGAAAAGACAGAATGACTCGGGAAGAACACGGCAGCCAGGTACGAAACAATCATACCCAGTTTTTTTGCAAGGCGATAAGAAAGTGCCGTAATCGAATTCTGAAGGTATCAAGATATTTAAGATTCCTTACCGGTGGAATATTGCTCCAGTATTTGGATGTGGCGTACCTAAAACTTCCCCGAAGTTAGCTATCTTGTGCGATTGAGTAAAGAGTTATTGCGAGCAAGTAGACATTATCTTCATTCGCATGCTCTTCTACTAGTGATCCAGCTCAGTTTGTCGTAAAGTTAGGTCGGCTGCTTGTATTTTATAACCCCAAATAGCTTTATGCTGGTCACAAGCGCGACTGCACTGAGCGTAGGCTCTTGGGTTCGATCCCTATTTCAGGCAGTGACACTGAATAGGTAACTGTAATCCATTACGAATTTCTTAGTATGTAGGTTAAAGTCCAGAGTCTGGAATTGTATCCTGATGGGCCCTTCCATAGCTCCTATTGGACAAAAACAAAAGTGGGTGTACCCATCTAAACCTGCCGACTCCTTCAGGGAATTAGGTGTGATGATGTGAGTTCCTATTAAAGTAATTGCCGAACAACATTGTAGAACAGTTGGCAATTTTAGTTTACATAGCTTAGGTAAACGTTAAAGTAGGTGGCAACTCCTCAAACCAACTAAATTATTCTAGATACCAATACAAACATAAATAGCAAAGTTCTAGGTTTTGGTGGAGTAGGTACATATTATGGTGGGTAGAAGTTTAAGTAAATCGAAGAATAATAATGGTAGTATTGAATTTTCTCTAACATTTCATTGTATAGATAACCTACTTGATCACTTGCTTTCATTGTTTTATTAACTGGAAGACGCTGGTAAAAAAAGGCCTTTTTATATTTTCTTCATGATATTGGTATAAACGGATGGCAGATGGGGCCGAAAGGTTCTGGAGTGGCGACCGCGTACCGGAAGGTACAGCGTTGGAAGGCTTCCTACATGGTGAATCGATGCGGCAGCCCGGCTGCTCGCATCCGCTGGATGCCAAAAGCATAGGACCAATTGATGTGGTGACGCTTGGGGAGGCCTATGTGCAGCAGTGGACGTCTTTCGACTGTATAAGGGTAACACTGAAAGTTTTTGGAACTGGCTGGTTAGAAACAAATCCAATGAAAAATTTATTTAAATTTCGAATTTATACCTCTTTTTGAATTCATCTATCATTTATTCCTATAAATTGGCGGCAATTTGAATAGTGCGTGTAGCGCAAAATCAATTTAACGCGAGAAAATTTTCGCTCTCTGATTTATTACAACTTTCGTTGTAGTTTTAGTCAACAACGAAGTTATGATGGACTTCGATTAGCCTTTCATGATGAAGCCCCATCACGTGTCACTATTTACAACTGGTTCAATGTGTTTAAGCGTGGTCGTAGGAATCTTAATGATGACCTGCGTGAGCAACGGCGACAACTGACGATACCATCATTACTGTGCAGCGCATCATAGAGGCAGATAAGAGAGTGACTTCCCAACAGATTCGGGCAAGCTTAGGCATTGGTATTAGTTAAGTGCAAAAAAACTTACATGAGCATTTAAGCGTCAGGAAGCTATGTACACACGGCTACACATCAAGCTATACATTTCCAGTTTATGCTGATCTCGCATTGTATAGGATTTCCGTACAATGCGAGGTCAGCTTATACTGGAAATGTATAGCTTGATGTGTAGCCGTGTGTACTAGATGGATACCCCATAATTTGACCGAAGACCAAAAACGCCGTGAAATGGCATGAACGTTTGGTCCGTACCTCAGTGGTTCCATAGAATGCGACGTTGCTTAGAAAGGAATGGAGAATATTTCTAAAAACAGTAAAGGTAGAGACAGAAAGAAAATAAAATACTGAATGAAGCATTGCTAATAACTTAATTTCATTCAGTATTTTATTTTCTAAGAATTTTCAGTGTGTCCCACGTGGTGATTGGTCTATAAGGGCCTGTCCTGTCATGCATGACATTTTTGTTCTTAAGATAACCTATTTAAATTCTGAGTTACAAACACCTAAATCAGCAGTCTTCAAGCACAAGAATGGTAATTTCCTTACGATTGTGTTATGTATACTGGTCTACATTGGCCAGACTCCAACGTTTATTGCTCCATTGGTTAATTAATGACTGAAAGAAATGCCCAACATCTGCCACTATGTACAGGCTCCATGAAATTTGGGGTTAGATGGAAAATCGTCTGCAGATGAGTTGGACTCAGTTGAGTAGAGCTGGCAGTTAACCAATATAAAAAAAACTGTACTATTTAAGTACGGAAAAGTTTTTTTTTTTACATATTAATGTCCGTATTTAAGGCGATATCATGCTTTGAAAAGGTGACATGTAACCGTTTTGCGGGATTGTTCTTATTACAAAATTGCCAAACTGTTTCGTTCTGCGATTGCACGTAACTGTTACGTCAGTTACACAATTATTACTAACCAATATTTATGTTTACTAGCTACCTATCGTTAATATGATTTGTGTGTACAGTCACGATCTACGACTAGGGGATAAAAGTGTTACGTATTAATGTCGTGCGGACCGCGGACGTGTCACAGTCTGATTGGCAATAAATTCGACCGGTCGCTCGGAAAACCGACCAAACAAATGTTATAATTAAACGCTTCATTAACCAACACTTGACTTTCAAATTCAGTGATCGTGCTTATATTAAATTAGAATAGGTAGTGGGTAGATTCTTATTTACTATAATATACTATCTAGGACATTAGCACTAATAAGTAAATTATGTTTATTTTTCACGTAGTCCGAATATTGTAGAACTAGCCGTTTCATAACTTCCCATTCAATAACATTGACAGTAATTCTCGAGGAGTCCTATTTGTCCAATAGAGCATTTGCCATTAGGTTCTACGTAGGATATTACCATTGGTTAATCAATCGATTAATTTTTGTTTTTTTTTTAAGATGAATCAGGCCGTAAATAAATTGACTCTTGACACTGCCAATGTTGTTAAAATGCAGACATTAAAACTAAGATTAATTTTACATCGTTTACGCCAAAATTCATTTTCAAAGTTACGCCGGGACATTATTGTTTTATGAGGTCTATAACTTTCACCCTGTAATGGTTTTCGCTTCGTTGTGGCTGCGCTCTTTCGCTGTAAAAATATTCGATGCTCGCAAATAAAGTAGTGAAAAGAGAAAAAATTTCATGTTGCAGACGTGACTAATAAAAAGGGTAAGTTGGGTGGCTCCATAAATCGTCAGCCTACGGACTTGGAGATTTATATTTCTATTAGGGGTCTCCTAACAAAGATATCTGAGATAGCTGTGCAATCACAAAGTTGTGAATAATATATTCCAGCAGTTGTGTCGAGTGCCTAGCCTTGCAGATTAGTTTTCTAGTAAATTCTAGTAGTTAATTAAAGACAGCTTATGTGTTGAACTTGGAAACTTTTAAATTAATCAAAGCACTGCATTATGATGACCCATCGATCTTTTCATCTCCTACTCTTAAATACTTCAGTCTCGCATCATTCTTACAAATGTTACTCTGACGAGTAAAATTAGTTAGTATTAGTATAAGAAAGTTTATGCATTTACTTATATCGGATCTCATCGCAATCGTCGAAGTTATCTATCTAATAAATAGCCGGAATGTAACTTGTCATCCATGACAACTGACAAGTGAGTAAGACTGACGTGAAAATGTGAGAACACACTGAGAAAATTGCTCTTTGAGGAAAACGTTCTCTGGAAATGTCAGATCATATAGATATAATATTTTAGGAAAGTATTCCTTTACTTTAGGTTTCTAATTAAATGAAGGCATTCATATAATAAGTAAAAAAAGATATTGATTGAATCAGTAGGTCGAATGCCTTTTTCACTCTTCAATAATAACTTATTTGACTGGCCTAGATGATCACATTTAGGTATTTGCTGTCTTCTTAAAAACAGATATTATTGCATGAATCATGAAATCTGTTATTGCTGAACTGACCATAGTAAGATATTTATGCTTGTGACTGTACCTTGTCAATCACATAGTAACTCATACACCTACTTTTATTATTCGTAACATACACCAATGAAATTGTCTCGATGAAAATAAAATTAAAACATCGACACCACTATCATTACGCTGTGAGCAGAGCATCTCCAATCAAATTAATTAAGAACAAAACACTTTATTCCACATTTTTTATGAAAATAAAGAGTTGTGCAAACTCAATGGCGCGAACAATTTATCGACAGAGATGTTTGTTGCTTTCCTCTGTTTCCGCTGTCAAACCGAGAAAAAAAACAATGCGGCTTCCGCCTGCGAAGACAAAGTTTTTTTCTCCACGCCAGAATGGCTTCCGGGTGCACTAGTTCATCAATCATCGTATTTTCGGTTGACGAAAATCGAGGAAACTTTGATGTAGTAGACGGTGACAGCGTTGAAAAACAAACATGGCGGTTTTTGCCTGATTGACTGAAGGAAGTCCATTCTTTTTTTTTGGTTTACACGTTGTCCTTCCAATCTACTATTGGCTTGCCCTACCAATTTTAATTCAGTTCCACTTTCAAGGTTTTTTCAGTTTCAGTTTAAATTTTATTTGAGTTGCAACGTCATCAATTTAATGGAAATGAATTGGTTTATCTTCTAAATAAAGATAGCACTATAATGTATTAAGTTATAATTTGATTGAAGAATCCTGCTATGTGCCGCTTGGAGTAACACAATAAAAAAAGATTTAAGTTTTGTACCGCTTGAACTTACTTAAGAGGAAGACATCGACTGATTTGATCAATTTTGTTCATTCGTTGTGAGAAAGGGAAAAAGAATTAAACAAAACTATTTGTGTTCAGCTTTCCTTGAAATAAAATCAAAATTTAATTTTATGATTATACAATATGTTCATTAAGTAAATCAAAGGCCATATACCATATGCCATATGGCCATATGGTGATAAACCATATTTTCGAGAGCGCAAAAGTGATGCAACTATTAACAGATGTTGTGACTGACACGAATGGTTTAGCACCATGAAAACTGTACTATTATACTTACACAGACTTAATGATTCAATTATTTCAAGCTTTCTTACAATTAGATAAGATATTGACGAAAAAGGGATTTTTTCGAGCACGGAGCCTTAAGTTTTATTCAGCCTGCTTGTTCTTAATAATGTTTAAGTGCAGGAAAATAGGACTTAAAGTGTCAGACCATACAATTAGGCAAAGCTGTTTTGTCGCATTTCGGTCTTTTCATAATAGTAATAAGAAAACACTTTTATTAATTAATTTAGCCCACGTTTTCTTTACAACGTTCTTAGGTATATACTTAGATACTAATTTGTCTGCGACATTAAGATAGGTAATTTCTCAGACGAAAGAAAATATATCTTCATAAGAAGTTTCGGGCTTTAAATCGTGTCTAATTGAATTATTCAGTAAATTGGATTTATCTCCTCCAACATAACAAATAGAAAAACTTCGGAGAACTTGTTTGACGTAATCGCGTGAAATGTTGAGGCAATTTCAAAAATGATTTTATTTGAATAATCTTATTTTATATGGCTATAAAATATATCAGTGCCTCGTACATTATTTATAATCGAAATGAAAACAAAACATGTTACAGAAGGTTCGTATACTGAGTTGAAAGATATACTCACTTAAAGTGTGTAGAAATTTTATATCAATTTTATCTGTTTTAATTTAATGTGTTCGTAATGGACTGCCTCTGAAAAATAAATGATGAATTATTGTTGTAGTTAAGTTAATCGTATTGTGTATTCTGTGGAGGTTATAATCCATAAGCACACATATACCTAATCTAATTCAGGGCTTGTATGAGAATCAGTAAACTCTATAAAATACAAGTAAAACGTAGAATTAATTATTTATTGCCATTTCAAGTTGCAAGTTCACTGCTACTCAATTCTGCATTAAAAATATATTGATAGGGCAAAACAAGTAAAAAAAAAAAATTGGGTTAGCTTTGAAGTAAAGTACTACGGTAAATCGTCTCTCTCGCAAGTGAGTAAGTGATCCGTTTGCGTACTGACAAATTAAAGCTAAGGCACAATAATCCTTTGTTGCTCCAATCTAAAAGCATGATCACTCGGCGAGTAACGAGTTGGTATGAATTACTTCACTCGCAGCTAAATTATCAAGCAAGCCGGGCTTTAATTCCACTTCCGTTAATGGAATTCGTTCACTTTTCAACAATTCACTGTCCAGCTTCTTTCTAAAGAGCTTTGGGGAACGTTTTGTTTCTGACACTTAATCAGACCCCGCGATTGTTACGTTGATTATACTTAGGCAGATAACCCAAAACTCTCCGGACTCTGCCCCAAGACTATTCACTCTTATCGATTTACTTATAAGTATATATACTTTTTCACGACTCGGCGACACGTATATATATTACCACACTGTGATATATGAAAGCTGAAGTCAAATAAATACAAAAATAATGGGAAGGCTTTCCGAAGTCATGTATCAATTTAATGTCTACCTAAACGGTCCTGTAACAGTATCGTAAGATACTTTAGTGAGGGGAGGTCTACGGTGTGTTATTACGTAGAAACATGCCCCATTAAAAGTATTAAATTTAAGGTCAATACTCTGTAACAGGTAAATATAAAAGGCGGGGCGGTGGTCTCCCAGAAACCGCCGAATGTTTTCACATACGTTTACAATTTCACACACCGCTGGTTCTCTTAATTAACACGTTCAGCGTATTTTAAATGAGTTGGGACTAACACGCAAATCTGCCCTAATTTGGAACTTATGTCGTCTTGAACTAAAATCATTTGCTTGATCCAGACTGCGGTCTTGTTTACACGAACAGATTTTATGCCCTTCGGACTTAATGTTACAAACTGTTTCGATGTTCACAATTTGGAATGGAAGCTCATCGGAACGGTGATCGAGAATTAACTACAGAGCGTGTCCGCTGTACCAAGTTACCAAGCACGAAGAAAATGCTATTATCTCATACAGCTGAGTTATTGTGTGAAACAGGAACTTCCTCCAGGCAATGCACGTTTGATAAAATGTATCGTCATGCCAGACGGATACTTATGTGGTATTTTCTGTTATTTAGTTTCTTTACATAAGTAATCTTCTCGATGAATGTGGGTTTGTCGTTCTGTTATACCAGTTATGTTTAACAGTAACGTAATACCGTTACTGTCTCCGCATTTTTGTAGTAACTTAGTAAAGTAGGTTGTTATGAAATCTTAGGAACCTAACTAGGTTCTTTTATTCGCGTTTCTTCATATGAGTACGCCTGTAACGAGCCGTAGTGTAAGAAGTTGGCCGAGATATCCAAGTTTCTCACTGGACCGAACTCAAAAAGAGTTACAAGTTATAGGAGTTGAATCTACGTGACTTTAAAAGAGCAGAAGTCGACTGTACTTTACATTAAGTTTTGGTTAACGCGAGTCTAATTAAGGAAGTTCCGCGGGAGTTTTGCTAATATTATAAATGAACAGGAAAGGGGCCAAATTCACGCTCACCCCTGCCTGTAATGACATTTCTTCTTGCACTTTCAAGTTTTATGTTTTGTGCAAACTTCCCATCCTGTTTCACTAGTTTGTTTCAAACGGTAAACTTTTTTAGAACGCTTTCGTGAAAGGTTTTGGATGGAATTAAGCAGAAACAGTTTGAATTGATTTTAAATAGATTCACATAACTTTCTTTCAGTCCAAGAAATAAAGTTGCGGTAAGCCACCTTTTGACACGAGTGGAGCAAACACGACGTAAGACTTACTTACTTAAGACAACAAGGCCCGTTCACACGTACCACAAGCACACCACATCGCAGGGAGAAAATGTGGGCAAGCAGTGGTTACGTGTGGATAGTGTAACTGCAACTTCTTGCCAGTTGCGTTGTCACTAGTAGTTGCGATGTGGTTAAAGTTGTGGCTACTGTTTCCAACAGACAGATCATTGTGGTTCTGGTATGGTGTCGCTGGTGGTTGCCTTGTGGCTGCGACGTGGCCTTGATGTGGTAGGTTTCGCCCACACGCTTGATTTTGACGGTCAAATGTGGTTCGTGTGAATAAACTATTATTTTTCATACTTTTTGGCTCCCGTCCACGAGTTGCCGTTGTGGCGTGATTGCGTCTTTCCACTCTATACAAGGTCAGAACGCAAGGGTGTGAAACTAATCGCGTATAGATTGGATATCACTTTTTTACTAAGGTCTTCCAATCTATACAAGAGCAGTACGCAAATACTCGCGTATACTTCGTAGTGACCTAATTAACTACCTTATTCCAAAATATACAGTACCATTACGTATACGGACTAATCGGGTATATATTGCGTCAAATTGTAATTTGCATTGTGCTGCCTTGCGCTAAATAGCCTGCCTGGCTGCGAGCAACTTGGACTTAGCGCTCGCTCGGCTCGCGCGCGGTTGACACAGTTCAAACCTAACCTAACCGAACCCATTTCATATTACGTTATCTGTTCCATTTCACCCAGATCACATTTTTTTTTTTTACTATTTATGTTTAAAACTCATGTTAACCGTAAGTGATGTAGTACAGTTTGGAACCAGGACGCGCGCGTCCACGTTACAAACTATACACGAGCAGTAAGCAGAATTCGTGTATACATTGTAATCACAGATTTAAAAATAGCATTACATTGTATACGCGAACAGTTACCTATGGCTGCGTTCTGGCCTTGTATAGATTGGAAATACTTTGATTGTGGTTGAGGTGTGGTTGTGATACGTGGGTTCTAGCCATAATCCGTTGCTTCATAAGTTCGAAAAAAAAATTGCTCAACATAGTAAATAACGCAATGAATGTGGTTGAACTGTCAAGTGAAACGGATTAGTCGAAATCGTTTACGAAAAAATGTTCTACGTAATTAGATTGCAGGTTGTTTTTATATAACAACCTGATTGACAATATTTTCATTTCCATATCCATATTTGGTTGTTGACTATTATTACGAGTTGTTTAGTCTCAATTAAAACGCGATCTAAAACAAAATAGTTTTTTTTATTTATTGGTTTACGAAGCCTTTGGTTACTTTTGTATGTGTGTATTTTATAAAAAAAAAAAAACGTAATTTTATTTAACCACTTTAACGGTGGGATTAATATGTATACCCATGCCAAATGACAGCTTTCTAGTATAAGAGTTTCTGAGGTAAACCGCGGCCAGACAGACAGACAGACATACGGACATGACGAAACTATAAGGGTTCCTTTTTGACTACGCATCCCTAAAATGAAAAGCGAGTAAAGTTTTATACTTACGACACCTTTACCGTTTACGTGGTAATGTCATATACATTTTCATTGTCTACTGATCTCCTCTGTACATTTATTTTATTATTCTTTTAAATGTTCTCGTTATTCCTAAAACAGTTCAGCCACAGTTATTCAATTTTTAACACAAATAAAAATTTCTTTTTTCGTAAGGCCGTCACAAACAGATAAGAAGTACTGAAGTGTCTGTCTAGATAGATCAAGTTTTTTCCTAGAACAAGTCCAAAGTGCCCTTAAGATAAGTTTCGTTAGTAACGAGCTTAAAATACTGGTTTTGATGAAGTGACTTTTGATTTAATGTGCATTTAATACTGATGGTGTTTGCGTAGCTACCCGCGCTTACTTGTGGCTTTTATAGTTCAGTTTTTAGGCTTTAAGATTAATTACCCAGAGGGTAGTTAAGGGTTGGTAGGTATAGTAAAAAAAAAAACATAATGGTATGATTTAGATATTCTTCCTTTATAGAAAAGTAGGTAAGTATCTGCCCCTGACCGCGGCTTCGCATGGTTTTAACGACTCGACAAAATATCGAGCTTTCTTTAATATGAAAGTTTAATATTCTATTATTACACTCATAAACCTTTTGGAATAAATTCTCTAAATGAGGTTGAAAACAACACGGTCACACAGACAGACACGAAAAGCGACTTATATTTATACTATGTATAGATTCAAAAGTGTCGTGATATCCCAGTGGTTAAGACCTCGTCTCTCATGCACGAGGTTGTGGGTTCAAATCCGGGCAAGTATCAATGTGACTTTTTCAATTCATATGTACTTTCTGAGTTTATCTTGGACATTACTGACATCGGTGAAGAAAAACATCGTGAGGAAACCTGGACTTATAGTTAATATAAGTCTGAAATCACCAACCCGTCTTGAGCAAGCGTGGTGATCAATGCTCGTGCCTTCTCTGTGTGAGAAGAGGCCTTTGCCCTGCAGTAGGACAGTAATAGGCTGGTATTATTATTATTATAGATTCAAAATCATTTATTCAAATTAGGCTGAGAATCAGCACCTTTCGAGCGTCAAAATTACATAAGACAGTGCCCCAAAACGCCCGCCCTTCACCACTGCCTGCTTTAGCTGGGAAGAAGAAGTGGCACAACAAACACCCCAGCAGCACAGCTGTCTGTTCAGTTAGAAAATAAATATTTTGTATAATACTGTGCAAAACAACCCGACCCCCGACGCTACCGCAAGCAGTAACATCTAAGGGAGCATAACAAACTTGCTACCGGTTGCTCAGTGAAAAAATAATATGATCAATTGTCGAGGTCGCTAGCTAACCACATATTGCAATACAACTGATAAAAAAACATTATACTGAGAGAGATTATGTCGACAGATTTTGAGAACAGATATTGATGCGTACACTATCATGGGCATTCTTTTAACACCTTCACTAGCTACCCGTCCCTACTTCGAACTGGTGCATTGGCGACATGTCAAAACATCGTAATTTCTGGAGTATATTTAAGTTCAAAGTTCAAATAAACCTTCTGGAACATATACTCTAAATAATAGTGAAAACCGCATCAAAATCCTTTATGTAGTTTAAAAGATCTAAGCAATCACACAGACGGACACGAAAAGCAATCTTGTTTCTTATTATGTACACCTATAGATAATACATAGAGGTAGGTAAATAAAGCCTAAATAAAAAAAAAACTTTTAAAGTCAAACTTTTGCAGAATAGGGATCTCTCATAATAGTTTTTACGTATATTACTGTAATTTTAAACGTTTTAAAAGGAAGTTTATTTTTAAAACTTGCCTGAATAAGAGCTAATCTTATTTTCTTTATCGATTTTCTTTTTAACACTAAACGTCTGGTAGCTTGTTTCAAAGTTCACGAAAAATAGCTTAGATATAGCTTAACTGTTCAGTAAAATTTATAGTTTACTGTTAAGTTGTAGCGATTTACTGTTAATTCCGTCCATTATAGCTGTACTACATTTTATGCGACACTAACGTGCCACGTTACCTCCCGGAGTTTACAAACATCGTAAAGGAGAAGGGATAAAGCTGTATAGTATACATTTCCTTGCCTTCTATAAAACAGTCGATAAGAACAAAAATCATTAAAATATAGAAAAAAATATCTTTAGCTGTGCGTAAGGACATTTAACTCTGAAAAGAAAAGAATCGAATAATCCCAAAGGGAAAACAAGAAAGAGAGTAAAAAATGAACGCTTACTTACTTACTCATCTAAAAAAGCTCGAAGAAAAGAATTTTTCAAATTAAAATTCTCAAAACACTCCACATAAAAGAAAAAGCAAGCAATGTAGCTTCATTCATTGTGGCATTTTTATTACGTAATAAGAAGGAATTCAAATGGATAATCTCAAGCCGTAAACGAGCTGAAGAACATGAGCGGCATGTTTAATATGACTTTTCCATACAAATAAAAATGGCGAATGGTATGTAGGGACAATCGTAAAGGACGATTGTAGCGGCGAATTAAGTTTGCGTACAGAATTATCAAGTCACGCCCTCGGTTTCAAATAGCTGGTAAAGTAACAAGATGAGATAAGCAATTAACTTGAAACACATGCAATTTTTTTTATTCGGTCCTTATTTTCAAATCTGTTCTACAAAGATATGAACGGATTTACGTGCTTCACATTAAAAATGGAACAAAAAGATTCTTCGAATTAAAGTGAAATTTTCTGCTTCCAATAAAACGATTTCCGCCACTGGTGCTGAAAACGTGATTTAACATAAAATTTTGTTTGCTTCCGCTCGAACAAATGTTTCCACTCTCCCCGTACTAGCTCAACGAGTTGTGAAGTTGAAACTGTCTATTAAAATACGTATGGAACACTCAAATAACTTCTTTGCGAAGATAGTATTGTCTGTCTAGGTTTTCGTCAACATCACCTTTCTTACGTCAATTTAAACTTCGTATCCAGTTTATTATGAGAACAATTCATCGTTCTTGTGCGTTTCGCTGGGTACTTGTATTTTATAGAAGCGAGCTCAGTGACACATCGCTGGCTCTTCGCCATAACCATAGTGTCTACTGTCTACCTACTCACACCGTCGCACCACCCCAATCGGTTTTTACGACTTTTAGCGACCTGATAAGCGCCCGATATAGTTTATGTCTTCTGTTCAATTTCAAGTACGTAAAGCCTTTTAAGAGTTCGTAGTTCAATCAATCATTGGATTCAAGAGTAGAGCAAAGTAGCCTACTTCTGAAATATTCTGGAGCTTTTACAGCTAGCTGGTTCAACGAAGTGGTCAATAAATGTTAGTCATGGCCTAAGAGATTTATTTCAGTCCGCTTCTAACATTTTCAGGTTCGAAAACTAGGCTTTGTTCTTACCAAGAACGGATCGGATAGCATTTCATCTAAAGCTAAAAGATGGTTGTTATACCTACATACGTTCCCGGTATCGTTCCGGCAGAGTAAGCTTACTTACAATAAAGTGCTTCTGTATGTAAAGCGGCGTCACATCGAAGGCTCGGCATTTCGAATACCTATCATTCTGGATCAGAGGCTTCATAACTATAACTTTATGTGTTTCGGGAAACATTCACAAGTACTTTTATAACCAGTTGATCGTGTATTTTATCTTTACTTTCTTGGTAAGTGGACTTTTATTTCTATTTATTTAAACATGCACTGTACCTAATATATTTGAACCATGTGTAGCTTGGTTCAGCAGATATGTTGGTCTAAGTATAAGTAATTTATAGTCTCTAAACATTGACCTGTGTGTTCTGTTGTCAATACTTCATAATTCATGAGTTGCGTGGAACTTGGTGCTCGGAGTTTGGACACGTCGCAAGTCTAGGTACAGAACGAGCAACTTGTGTAGTTGTGTGCGCAAAATCGTCATTGTTCTCCACAGAATCTTGTAAGCGTTTGGACGTAAACTGTTTATCAGTAAGAATAATGAGCTATACTGAATGTTGCAATAGTAGTAAAATGTTATGCTTCCGGCTCTCTCTTCGGGGAAATTCGAAGCCAATTTTTGTATAGATCTTTGTTTCGCTACGACGTGAATCTTCGTGTTCCAGTTTATATTTTGGGGTTGGTTATCATCGATGAGGATGGTGGAATATTTCAGACTTTAGGATTAATATACTTTTTAAAGGATAAAGTTATACCTGAAAAAAAATACAGCAAAAAAATAATTTCTCATTCGAACAATTAAAGTTCATCAGAGAATTATATGATTTGGTAATTTACCTGAACAATACGCGTTTTGATTCCTATAGTGTTTTTCTTCTTTTATTCTCTCTGGGAAAAAGTTTCATAATAAGATGTCCTTATTACTTATTTTTCTTTATCATTTCTCTCACGCCTCATGTCAGTCGGAGACAAGGCAAAAACCCTTCCAAATAACACGGACGCCTAGACGAATTGTATCAGCAATAACAAATAAAAGACAGCGCGGAAACCCTGGCATAATGTAATGTAGCAGGAAATCACAACTAAAGCAACAGACAAAGGCTAAAGTAGGGTAAATAAAGTTCCTAAAATAGACCACGAACCAGCTAAATTTATCTTACATCAAATATGAAAAGTGGTTTGACGATAAAACTTATGTCCGCTTTAACAACATTGGAGTTCAGAGTTCCCAACAATGGTGATTGTGGAACAGATATTAAGCCACTTTGCTTGCTGTTTTACCTGCATTTATTTGGGTCCGTGAACTCATTTTATTGTAGTAATAATTTAAACTAGGTCATAAATTCTGGTTCTACTTTGGATATTTCCGTGATTTTAACTCCCTAGCTATGTTTTCGTTAGGAAAATATTGGTTTAACTGACGTTTTACTTATTCATATTTTCGGAAACGTAGTGAAAATAACAAATAGTAAAAAAAAAAACTGTCAGGTTTGTTCATGATACATCCAGTGAAGATTTGGTGTTGAATAAATTAAAAAAAATATTTGCGACTTTGTATACGTGTTATAACAATAAACGGTTTCTCAGCCCATAATAATGCAGCACTATAAAGAAATAATAGCATCGTGGGTCTAGTAAAGTGAAAGGGGTAGCCTTTAGTGGGCTGAGCACAGTATTATACTGAGGTTAACAATAGGTTAGCATAGAACCTTAATGTTTCATACATGGATTAATGAATGGGCAGCCTGAAGGCACAAAGAAGCGTAATGAGTCGGTTCTCGCACGGCTCACGAGGGTAAGGACACATTGAGTTGAAACTATACCTAGTGGATGAATTACCCCCACGTCACACCCCCCGCGCCCTTCTCTTCAGCCCTCTCGTCTCGTGCTATGCAATGACTTGCGATCTTGTTGTTCGACTTGCTAATGAGTTCTCGATTTAGCTCGAGACCGGCATTTGCAAGTACCTACCACGTATTTTCCTTCTCATTACTTATGATGTCTTTTGACGTTTACTGTCAAAACTTCGATGTGTTTCGGTGGAGAATTTCAACCTACTTGACGCCTGAGTTTTTGATTTGCTTTATTTGAAATTCATTTTAGTCGAATCGTGATATCGCTATCGACACTTAAATAAATTGTGTAGTTACGTAGGTTTCAAATGCGGATGCTGTAACATTGCATAAGCTTTTGACAAAAATCTATTACCAGGTACATCAAGCATGCATTGCATTTGATTTAAATCATAAATAGTAAGATCTATCAAAAATAAACCGTGTGCAAACCGAATATTCTCGGAAGCTCATCTAATTCTAGAAACAATCCCACTGCGACAAACAAAATACTGTCAACTCAATTATCGCCAAGATTAACTTGCCGGAGTTGTAGTTCAGTCCTTGTATCAGAGAATACGATATGATTGCATACCCGCAAACGCTATTCCTCCGATAATCTCGTGATTATGGACAATACAGTTTTATTGTGTCGGGATATAAGGCTTCCATATCGTCACCCTGGGACGAAATCGAAGAATTCTGCCACAAAGCGTTAGGGTTGCCAATGGCATCCTCTTAGAATAATATTAGCAATAAAGTACATTTTCCTTCACCGAAGCCGCGTTGGCTTACACCCTTAAACATATTGACTTTGTTTTTGTGTGTGTGCAAAGTTTTTGTTAATATCTTGCCGCATAATGAGGCCGCATAATTATTGAGTTTCAGTCGTGCCTGTCGATCATTTACTGTTATTCTAATGGCAGTTCATGTTTTGTTGGTTTTAACCAGAATGTAAAATAGCTAACTGAATATTAATGGCTACTAAGTAAAATAATTATGTTTTGGAAAGTAAAATATGATAATGAGATTTAAAATACAAGTCGCCTACAGCGAGGTCTTGTTCCAGACCTTTTTTGAACATCTCAAGAGACTGTTCGGGTTAAAAGATGTGGCACAATGTACCGCTACCCATTTTATTTTTAAAGCCAATTCAATTGAAAAAGCGTAACAGCGTTCCTACCGTAACATCTCAGAACCGAAAGATAGCCGAAGGCTTTGAAAAGCTATGTTGATCAAACATTGGAATAACTTAGGATTGTTTATGTTTCCGCTCTGTGGAGCCCTAGCGAGGGGTCTACTATCATACGTACGCCAACATTGAATCAAAGTTGGCCACAGTTCGCCAGCACGCTCCAGCAGGAAATACGTTCATTGTATTTTATGTTACGATAGTTTCCCAAACCAGCAAGTGTATAGGGAGATTATTAGCCTCATTTATTGTTTAATAGCTTTTTCCTACCTCGTTTGCGTTGGAAAAAAGTTAGAAGGAAAATACAATGCTCTTGGGTAACTTAGAAATGGTTTTCCATTTCCGTTTTTGCGTCTGATGGCAACGTTTGCTGATGCAGGTGTTTATCGAGCGACTTTTTGCAAATGACAAGATGGTATTATGAAACACTGATAACGAGAGAGGACGTGCACGTACAATGATAATTTGTTTTGAATAGTGCTTTTTAAAGTAGTTTTTTTATACGTTAAATCACCAGTTATACTGATTATACGAACTAGTGTTAGTAGGGTGTCTCGTTGGTATATTGGTCGCAAGCGCTACTGCTGAGCATGAGGTCCTGGGTTCGATACCCGGGTTGGGCTAAGTGGTATTGGGTTTTCAAACTGGAATTTCTCAGTAGCAGCTCGGGGTCTGGATTTGTGCCCGGTTGATGGCAATAGGCACCTAGTACATGGGATTTAAACATAACTGGGTAATGTGGGTGTACTATAGGTACACCTCTGGCCAACCCTTGAGGAAGTACAGGCGTGATGTTATGTTATGTTAAGAACTGGTATTACAGGCTCCATGTTTTCAAACGATTAAGAAGTTTTATAAAATATTGCCGGGCAACGCAACACAATAATTTTCTTGGCATTACTGAAAACCACGAACTTCTAATGTGTAGTATTAACTAGAATTACACGCTTAAATACGTTTATGTTAGCCGTGGTCACCACGACAACATTACAGTCGGGAAGTCAAACTAGTTTATAATTTGTTTGTGCTCTTAAATTGTCATTTACAGAAAAAGTTATTTGTGTACAACAGATTTTTAGATCAGGTGTTATCATTGCTGAATAATTATCAAATAATGAATAATTCTTGGTTTTATGAGACATTAACGCAATAACCATTAACACGACGAAAATGGAAATATACGAACACCGAGTCCATCCGCAGCTTAGTGATTTTTAACAGTAGCGAAAATTCAGGCGTCCATTTATTACTATGAGTTTCCCGGCGCCCGGCGCAGAGGGCGCTACATTACGGCACTCCTGTGGTTTCCTAACTACCATCTCTAAGAATCGCGTGATTTACGCCGCTGGAACTTTCGCTGCTCACCACTAAAACGGTTATATGAAGATTTGTTGAACTCGCAACTTCACGTGTTTGTGAAGTCCTGACGGTGCGTATTCGTTAATTAATATAAAACTCCCGCGTACTGTTTACTCGATGTTCAAACATGACGAAAAGTTACAAAGTTAGATACCAACTCTGTTTTTGAGAAATAATAAATGAGAACTCCGTAAGCTTTAGATTCTTTGTTAATTAAATTATTTAAATGACTTTACTCTCTCAAAGTGCACGCTACTAAATTATTTGGTAGAATTAAGTCCGCTGAAGCCTTTCTGGCCCTCAGTGACGCCTTCAAGAGACGTTTACTAGTCAGAGTAATTAGGATGGTAAGGTTTTCTTCTGTTGGATCTGAATAGGGCGGCAAGCTCAAAGTAAACGATAGTTGGAAATTTTTTGTCGGGAAAATTTAAAATTGATGCAACTTTTTAAAATTAATTTTGTTTGTTGTAAAATTTTGTTGAAGTAAGAATTTCGGGGAAAACAATCCTGGCGTTGCGTTTATTAGCTTCAGAGAAAATGCGCCAGTTTTGGCTTGGAAAAATATTTTAAAAGAGCGTGTTATTAAAAATGGAAAATGATATTTTCTTCTTGATCGGGTAAATGAAAAATACGGACGTATAAACTGGCGAGGTAGGGTGTATATGAGGCTGATAAAAGGGTAACATGATGGCAGTACAGAGATTGTTAAAAATAAACAAAATTGCGAACCTCGAACAATGTCATCATCGTCACTAGCCTTGTCTTTTCACTTCAACTCTCTTAATGTTTTACTTTTTTTACCCGACAGTACCTACCTGGGCGACCGAGCTCTGCTTTGGTGAAAATAAAGAATGCTCATTTTATAATAAAGGATAGTTCATAATAATTCCATGTATAGTACATACTAATTCCATGCTGCCATGAGAGTAGGAACTTACTAATTCCATGCTGCCATGAGAGTAGGAACTTACTAATTCCATGCTGCCATGAGAGTAGGAACTTACTAATTCCATGCTGCCATGAGAGTAGGAACTTACTAACTCCATGCTGCCATGTCATTATTCTAAGGTAGCCTATCTTATTCTAAGCTTTGGGCGACCGAACTCCGCTCGGGTGAAAATACGGAGAAAACGAATTTTCCCAGATAGGAGACCTAGTTTTATCGATTTTCAGCCCCCTAGCCGTTTTCGAGAGCGTGATTACAAATATTGTTCATTTAATAGTATAAGATGTTATTTTTGGTATGAATTCAGATACCATTTGAACCAAAATTGATACTACTGCTAGATATAAAATTGATACGAGCACAAAACAATTGCCAGGTGACTATAATAAATACCGCGTTATAAACAGGGCCGTCTTTAAACCTATTGGAGGCCCTGGGCACACATAGATCACGGGGACCCTGTAAAGATAAGAGTAGAATAAAATTCTAAAATGATTCAACAATTATTTTAAGGGACAATGCCTATGAACAGGGTCAATTTTTATGTCAGTGTATAAAAAAAATTGTGTGCTAAAAAAATATATAATTTTTCTGTCACGAAATACAAATAATATTTGTATTTAGTTTACCCTGGATAAGTTTTTCGGATTAATTGGTGCTAACTAGATAATTATTCAATGTCATTACCGCATTTGGTCCCAGTTTATGTATTTTGTTAGTTAGCAAATTGAATTTCTTTCAATGTTAAATTGAACCTAATTAAATTATATAAAACCAATAAAAAAAACATAATACTAATATTTCATAAGTTTGGAGCTAGAAATTTATTGTAAATCATACTTTTTTGATTTGCAATCAATTATTTTGTCATTAATCGGGTACTAATATTGCGTAGAATGGAGCGGGGGCGGCTGCAAAGAATGATTTTTGAAGGCAGGCCGGGGCCCCCGTCGATCGCGGGGCCCTGGGCACTTGCCCAGAGTGCTCAATGGAAAAGAGAGGCCTGATTATAAAACCCGATGTACCTAAGAGAATAAGTTTTAATCGTGTATCTAGCGGAAGATTCCATAACGGAATGATTAATTAAAAAGAGTGAAAGTCAAATCATTTCGTGGCGTGTCAGACTCTTACTGACTAAAACCCACCCGTGTTCCTTCAGTTGCCTGTACGTTGCCAGGGGGGCCACGGCATCCCTTTCGGACTTTCCCGCGGCCCCGGCAGGCATCGGTTGTGCTGACATCTCTTTGAGGCGCGCGTGGAACACAACGTGCCGTCGACCCGGGCCTGGTCCTTATCAGACGGCGAGCTAGCCATTGCTCACCGTCCGCAAGCTCGCGCCTACAGTGACTAGGGGCGTGAGGGCGCGACATTTGCCTGTCCCTCACGCGCTCCGTCTCCTCCTTCGCGAGCATAGATTTGGCTACTTTCCATCGTGGATCACCAGCCAGTAAATTAATAAATGTGATAAATCATATAAAGTTGGTTATTAGTGCCATTCTATTCATCGTTTTCTATATTCAAGTATTGTAATGGTTACGGTCATTTTGTGACAATTTTTTTTTACAACGTGTAGAAGATAGTGTCTAGTAGTTTTATTAGGAACAAAAAACTGTTCTCCAATAACTTCCTTTCCAAGAAAAGTAAATTTCCTGTGACACGTGAAGCGCGCCTCAATTCTATCCTTCTTTGTAGACCTAGCCTTTATATTAATAAAAAGGTTGCCTAGTAGGTTTGCCCTTAAATAGTCTGATCTAACGAGAAGCTAGATAGCCTTCAACTTCGATAAAATAATCTAAGTAACATAAAATAGTCTAGCTAGGGTATCACTCTAGCTAGACTCCTGCAGTTTCTGTATTCTGTAGAAATGAGCTAACATATTCCGTTTTCCTTAAGTGCTTACTAACCCGAGTCTCCTTGAAATATTTAAATGGCACTGAGTTCTCTGCGAGCTTTTACCAAATCATTTAAATTTATTTATCTCTGATTAACAAGATCAAATGAACTTCTGAGTGAAGTTCGATGTATGATGTATGATGTATGTGAGTGCTCGGCAGGGTGTTTGGCAGAAGGTTGAACATACGAAAATGGCGGATCCGTGGGGCCATCTACTACGTTTTTAGGCCCAAAAACAAGACCCAGGAAACAGGACCCAAACAAATAAAAAAGAAATACCAAAAGCCCGACTTTGAACTGCGTTAAAAAAAAAACTAACAGTGATAGAGCAGTTCTAATTTTAGGAAAACATCTTTGGTTCATGCCTAATCTAACGGTATGCAATATGCACTATTTCTTTTAAAACAACTGGAATAAATGAAAAAAACAGAAATTTGAGCAACCACGAATTTCCTTTAAATTTAAAGAGTGGTTGCTCCAATTTCAAACGTCAATAATTTCATTTAAAACAACAAAACTGCTAATTTAATTTTAATTTTTTTTCTAGCATTATTGTAGAACCTAATATGTAAAAAGAAAATTGGTTCGTATATTAATTAATTTCACTTTTCGCAAATTTTCTTAGCAATTCTTTCGGTGAAAAAAGTCCCAGGCAGTTAAAATTGGCGAATTGTTCTAGTTGTTTTATAAAAAATTATGCATATTGCATACCGTTAGTATGGGCATGAACCAAAGATATTTTCCTAAAATTAGAACTGCTCTATCACTGTTAGTTTTTTTTTTAACGCAGTTCAAAGTCGGGCTTTCGGTATTTATTTTTTAGTTTTTTGTAGTTTAAGGGCTCGTATTTACTTTTCTAGCAATCATCTGCGTCAAATACTAATTTTATAAGATTCTACAGTTACTTTAGATGAAAATTAAAATTAAATGTTGCCAGTTTGTTGTTTTTAAATGAATTTATTGACGTTTGAAGTTTTGGTAACGACAAATTCCGAAAAAAAAATAAAAAAAATCCTTGTGGCCTGGGTCTAGTTATTGGGCCTAAAAACGTAGTAGACGGCCCCACGGATCCGCCATTTTCGTATGTTTAACCTTCTGCCGAACACCCTGTATATGTCGGAAATACGTCACTGATTTGACTAATCGGGGCACTCGACAGGGTCTACAGCCTAACGCTCGACCGGGGTTAAGCAGAGTTTGTCGGTGGCGGTCAAGCAGTGATTAATTAGATCGTAAATTATAATTTATTTGATCTGAAGAGCAAACGGTTTTTCTATTGCGCAATAACCAACACTACCCATAGTACACCCACAGTAGTTAAAATATCGCTGATGATAATGAGATGGACGTACCTTCTCCGCCATATATAAGTATATCATTTAAACCAAGTATTCTAATTATGCAAGAAAAATCAAGAGAAACTAAATCATTTTTTCTTTTTCACCAGAAAAAAAAAAGAAATCGTTTCTAAGTTTTAAAATGATATACTTAGAATATATGACTATGAATAATGAATGATATTCTTGCATAATTACAATACTTGGTTAAAATTATATGCTTTTTACAATTTAATACTCAAAACTCAATCATTTATTGCATTCCACAATGTTACTAAGGTGGTAACTTAAACTTTAAAGAGATCATTATGGGGGTTGTTGGCACAGAATAATAATAAGAGAGGACGATTTTAAAACTTAAATTATCATTCTTTTTAAGGTTCCGTACCTCAAAAGGAAAAAACGGAACCCTTATAGGATCACTTCGTTGTCCGTCCGTCTATGTGTCAGTCTGTCAAGATCCTTTTTCTCAGGAACGCGTGGAGGCATTAAGTTGAAATTAATATCAAATACGCAGGTCTCTAGTCCCCTGAACTTCCAAACAAATCAAATTTCTAAGTCAACGCAATAAAAAAATACGGCCATTTATGTGACATATTTTGATACTCACAAATAAATCAAAACCTACAAGGTACTTCCCGTTGACCTAGAATAATGAAATTTGGTAGGAAGCTGTCTCACAGCACATGAAAAGGAAAAGGTCCGAAAATAGTTATTAATTTGTAGTTTTATCACACAAAATTATTATTTTTTGCAATTACTACCTTACATTTGCAATTGGAGAATTGACCGTGACGTGTATCGATGTATGGGAGAACATATTTTTCAACTACAATGTTAAGTTTGTTTTGGGATTAATTCATCCAAACTACGGAACCCCTAATTGTGCGTGGTCCGACAGGCACTTGGCCGGTTTTTTAACTACATATATCTAATGTTAATAAGATTTTCTTCATATAAATTTCTCTTCGTTCTTTTTTATTCTCGTTTCGTAACCGCCAACGTAGACGTATGTATAACTCAGATTATTACCATATTCTGGGTTGATTTTAATAACATTCAACAGAGATTCGGATGTCGCTACTTCAGTAGTTCCCATGTGTTTGTGTGTTTGACTGGCAACCGAACTCTCATTGCATGTTTAACTTAACTGATGTGAACAAGACCAACATAACTTAACAGAGCTAGCGATGCAGATAATTATAGGTAATTGATTAATTATATTTAGGTATTAAGAAACCAAGTTAATAATTGTATACTACTCACAAATTAACAGGTTACACTTATTAAATGAATAGGTAAACCTCATTAATTTTGTACATGTGAAAATCGTTTTCAGTGTAATTTTTATGAAACAGACAGATTGGGTTTGCGTAGTAACTTTAAAAGTCTCATTTATTATGAAAAAATTTAATAGAATTCTTTCAAAAAATTCCAGAGATGTGGAGATCAAGTATTCGTAGCTCGCTACGCCGTAGCAGAGGTTCTACGGGTCTGCGGATAATAAACGACTGGCATGCGCGGGCGACGTAGCGTGGAGAGATGGGTTTGCGGCTATACCTGCATCGGAACGTGGTATAGAATAAAAAATTTACTTACTTATGTTAACCCCTAATATAATAATATTAGATTAAATTCAGAAGACTGATAAGCTAAGTTTTTCAAAGCTTCCTCTCTCCTACTATTTTGCTGTGCCCGACAGGGTTCATTAATGATCACATATATATACGAGTATATTAAATTACCACTTATGTAAAAATTGTAGAATGCCAATAAAATATTGAGTATTGAGGATTGAGATTGATTTTGAGTTAAAATCTAAGAAAAAGTTATAACAGTAAAGTGCGAATAAAAATCTAATATTTTTATGAAAGTAATTCTAAACTAGACTTCAGTATAGAATTACTGTGAAACCTTTTTCTTTGATTTTTTGAATTCAGAATCAATCTCCATAACTTGACAGTAAGTCTCTTGTTAGTAACAGTAGATTTTATTATTAGGTAAAACCAATGAAAACGTTTTAGATGAAATATTAACAGAGGTACATATTAGCTTAGTAACAACAAACGTTATGAGATTGTGTATATCTTTGTTCTGAATTTTCATTTCTTTAATTCTTCTATCCAAACATTGGAATTGTAATAAATTGCCCCGAGATACGAGTTGTACGTACGCGTACATTGCAATCCAATTATTCAAATAGCCTTAAGTAAAGTATTTAAATGTAACAGTCTCGTATACTCCTACTAACAAATGTTATGATAGCAAGAACGGTTAACAAAACGCTTACTTCGTTACGAATCTAGATATCTACAAACTTTCAGTCTAGGCTTTAATTTTCTCAGAGTAAATACATCCATTCTTTTTTATGAAAAGAACCGCTGAGTCAGTTGTGATAATGGCGGGCGCTGATTGTGCAGACAGGATGAGTTTATAAAATTTAAACAAAATCTGTAATCGATATTTTGTATAGACTATGGTGCCATTATGCGGCACATTGTATTTTAGTATTCATAAACGACCACTGTGTTGAGAGAAGGGGTACACAAAGCTGTATTTACTTTGTAACAACAGTATGCTTTTAAACCTTTTAATATTTGCATTGTGGTTATATCATAATATTTAAGTGAAAATTATCATTATCCTTGTTTTCCTGCGATAGTTAGGGAGATTGTTATTACAAAACACATTATAGGTAATAAGTACACATGCGGTCACCCGCAGCGGCAAACTCATAACACTGTTTTAGGATTCGTTGTCAGCTATAAATAGACACCAACCACCTGATCCTGTTTGATAATGTGGAACATTTTCATAATCCAAGCTTACAAAACGGTGTCATGACCTATGCCTACAAGTAAGACACGTGTAAAAAGCTGTCGCATTTACATACTTACCTACTTATTATACAAGGTATTTGGTAGCAGGACCGACACAATTTTCTTAGGGATACCAACATATCATATTTTTCACTCATAAAACTTATGTCAAATGTAATGTGTGTCACGGTAGGTAATTGAGATAATAATATGAATTTATTTAATCATTCAATTTGTTGTCACAGCTTTTTAGGGTTCCGTAGTAAACAAGGAACCCTTATAGTTTCGCCATGTCCGTCTGTCTGTCTGTCCGCGGCTTAGCTCAGAGACGGTTAGTACTAGAAAGATGTAATTTGTCATATATATACATATTAATCATGCCGACAAAGTGGTAAAATAAAATCAAGAAAAAAATTTTTTTAGGGTACGTAAAATGGGGATGTTTTTTTTTTCTCCGTCTATCCCATGTTGTGGGGTATCGTTAGAAAGGTCGTTCAAAAATATTGTTAGTTTGTGAAAACTATTTTTGGATTCAGGGATCCGTTTGCGAAATATTAAGCTTTTAACTGATTTTTTTTGTTAGAGTCAAGTGTCCCCCCCCCTCTTCTAGCTAAATGGTTGTACTTGGACTTGTGAAAAATTTCACAGCAGTAGTATATATAACGAAATTAAAAGGAAAACTATCAGAGCTAAGTAGGCTGTACAGGTTAACGAGTAATAATCAACCAACTTAAATTTGCGGTTTGAAAAACATTATCTCCTATACATTCCGTATGGGAGAACATGTTTTTTATTCAAAAAACATGTTCTCCCATACGGAAAAAAAAAAAATTGTTTATTCTGCACAAACAAAACGCACATATAAAGACATAAACACATAAAATACACACAAAAGTAGCCAAAAGCCTCGTGTCTAACCAATATATAAAAAGTAAAACAATGTTTTTCATTGGTTGCTGTCAAGGCCACGGACCAAAGACATTATTGCGTATTATTGCTCTTGCGACATTGGCAAATGTCAACAAAAACATCACAAAAACAAAATGCAGATTGCAGAGTTACTGCTACTTTTGTAACAAATAATAAGAAAAATTATGCTGTGCGTCGCATCTGTGCAAGAACAGGTCATGCTCAGCGAAATACTGTGAATTCGGACGAACCTAATGTCAACAGCGCTGGTTTTCAGCAATTACCTATGGAATGACGCATTGACGTACCCCTGCGTGAGATATTCTACCGGGTTAGTAATCATTGTCACTGAAATATGTGTGATTATACTTAAATGTAATAAAAATATATATCTGTATTTGTGCATATCATAAATTTAAGAAATAATAATAATATTTAATCTAAGACCATAATACAATGACATTATAAAACAAGTAAGTACCTATATTATGTAATTACGTATACAGTTTCAGTATGTTATTAGTACTCTGTGGTTTATAGTGCGGTGTGATTTCCTCTTTTTACTGTTTGAGTAATTATAATAATTTCGTTATTACTCTAACAACCCACAATAAGTCTGTCTACATTGATACACCATAGTTTCCCAACTACAATGTTAAGTTTGTTCTTGGGATAAACTCATCCCGACTACAGAACCCTTCATTGTGCGTGGTCCGACACGCACTTAGCCGGTTTTTGTTTTGTTTGTGGTTGTTTTTGGTGTTAGCTGCAATGCACATTTACGTACAATTGGTCCAAGAAAATGTTTTGTGTTCTTTTTTTTAATAACCATGAAAAAAATAAAACATTTTTGTGCTAGCAAATGACATGCCCAATCCTTTAAACTAAGATCAACATTACCTATATCCCTATATAACAAGCTACTTTTGACCTACAAATAAAGTATTCAGGTATTCAACTCAGATTTCAGGATACCTGGGGAGCACTTTGGAATAAACTAAAACGTGTTTAAAATTCCACTTGCGGTCCTCGAGTAATCAAAGTTAGTAAGAATATAATGAACCTGCTTTATTTGATACCTGCTTTCTTATACATACATTTGGGGATTATGATTTTAGTTAAGTATCTTGTTTAGTATAATCTTTTTAGGATTTACAAGTTAATTTTTGAAGTAAGTTTACAACAAAAATACAGGGATACTTGATAGTAGTTACGATCCCGTGAAACGGTTTTTTTAGGACACATTATGGTACATTATGGTGGGTACATCATTAATGCCCACCATAAAATTAATAGCAACTCTTATAGAGGGTTACATATAGCTCTCTTTAAGTAACCCTCTATAAGAGTTGCTACTCATTTTTGACGCGTCAAAATATTTTTTTGAACCAATTTACAGAAATAAATTAACATTTTCAATGTCAATGCGTGACACAGTGGACTGCAAAAGAGTAAAAAATATTCAGAGAAAGTTATATCTATCTGACGCCTGTATTCCCCGAAGGGTTAGGCAGAAGTGTACCTAATAGTACACAGTAATATCGATTTTTGTACTTTTATATTCCAGTAATGTTCTTTTCACGATTCTATTGCATATTGTTGCACCCTATCTAGATAGTAAAGAACCTACTCGTAAATATTCAAAGATCCGATCCAGCATTTCCAGAGCATAAAGTATTACAGTGTCTTTGATAGTATGGATTGTTCGAGGCAATATCACGTAATAGAAGGTGCTTTCAAAATATTTTATTTTCAAATATTTTACACCCTGCATTTATGTACATACCCTCATTCATATTATATGTGGGTATTTGTGTGACCATAACAGCACAAAGGGTGTTACATAGTATAAATAAATAATAATGCATTGGGTTTATGGAGGTAGGTACCAATATTAGTTACCAGCCGATACAGGCGTGCCATAATAACTTGTTTTTCTTAGTGAGTCTCACAACTCCCATGGAATAATAAGCAGTTCTATGTTTTTCCCTTTGATTAAATCAGTACAGTAGGTATATTTTAATAAATAACAAACAATATTTCCGGATTTATATCTATTTAAACATTCATTTGTATTCATGCAATGACCTACAAAAATAGATCGAACTATCGGCTGATTTCAAAAAGCGTAACGTTGTTTTAATTGCCTTGCCTGTACGTAAAGATTAACATATATTTAAAATTAATTCAAGGGGTGGGTTTATAATGACAAGCCTAAAACGTGACCATACCGAGAACGTGTACTGAATCACCTTCAATAAGGATTATGAATAAAAGGCTTTAACGTTGACAGATGTGTTTGTTTACATTGTTAACCCACATGACAAGGTGAAGAGAGCTGGAGATTACCTACGTAAAAGTTATTGTAATGTCCGCCTGGGGTCACGGACCGAATGGCCACTTTAAACTCACGACCAGCGACGTTGATAACAAATCTTTAAGCCAGCCTGCATCCACTCTCGATTACTTTTTATTATTTTTCACTTACACAATACCCTCTGAGACAATCAAAGGAATGCTATTGTGTTGAAAGTAAAAAAAATGTTTACTTTCAATTGAACTTTTTTAATTAGTCTTTTAGCTGTAGATTTACAGGGTAAGATGTTTTTTGAATGAGACAGAGATTAAAGATTTTTTACTTACAAGGTTTTACATAAAGGTATTAAATTCGTTTTTTTTTGTGTAGGTAAGTAACCTGTCTCCGACATTTCTGAATAGATTTTTAAATTCTTAAGGTGATTCAGGATGGTTCCATTTAAATGAGGTTTAGTTCCATTCATTATGAAGAATGGAACTCATCAACTTATATTCAAAATCAACCTCAAATGCCGCTATCTTGTAAATCATGGCAAAAAATCTAAAATCTGGTAGAAAGATAAAGTAGAAATTGATGTTGATTACAGTATTTGTAAATACGTGAGCACCACGTATCTATTATCTGTCATTGCTTTATTTTTAATTCTTTTTACCTATTTTGGTATAGTAATCTTATTCCCGGTGATGCACCTGGAATAAGATTACTATCTATATAGTCTTCACATATATCCGTGTTTTCGCAATATTCCTAGGGTTTTCGCGAAAATTCGAATTATGAAATCATCCTACGACATATAAAAAATATTGTAAAACATTTTAAAAGAGTAACGCTCCAGTTTCTTGCCCATTCTTCTCCTTATGAAAACAATTTTTTGGAAGGGGCGACTAGAATCAATTCTATTTATTTGTAAAGTTTGACGTTCAAAAGTGCCTTATAAGTGTCTAATTGAAATAAATTATATATTATTTGACTTTGACTTGACTTTGATGTCAAAGATTTTAAATTACAGTGAAAAATTGAAAGCAAATCGAATTGAAAGCACTTACTTTAAAAAGCATGTACACGTAATAGTCAATATTTTTTTTTCCCATTAATCTTTTTGAATCTTATTACGAGTACGAGTATAAATAACTTCTAAAGTGTATGTTTGTGTATTCTGTACCTACATCGTAAATTATTACAGTCCTATGCATCCATTGACATTACTATTAAGTTATTTCTAACAGCATTCGTGTTTCGTAATGCATAGTTCAGCACTGTCCAAACTTTCTAGTTATAATAGAAATGGATGGGTAACACGTAGAGTGAACTCACGAAAACAAGTATAGTTGTGCTTGTAACGGAAGGCTCTGGCGCGCTCTATAGCGGAATTGTGACGTCAGAGTCAGTCTACTTCGTCCACAGAACGACGAACGTTTGCGGCCCCGACACACGCATCCGGGACCACGAATCTAGGCCACAACTTACAACAAAATATTATGAAAAAAAAGTCAACGCGAAATGGGGATAGTTACTAAAATAAAGTACAACGCAACCGAGGTCGGTGACCGGTCGTAATCGGCATGTGACTGCAGATCACTAAACGGTTAGCTGAGCCGCATTCTGCAATTACCTTCTTGTAATCGAAGATTGACGTTCGATGGCCCTCGTTTCAACACGATACTTACTGTTTTTAAACGATTTTATTTTTATGACACCATTACCCGCAGTCGCTATCAGAAATTATGCAATCATTTGGATATCTTTAAAAAGATAATGACATCAACTTTGACGATTAAATTATCTTTTTACCACATATATTAAAACAGAGCTAGTTTATTCTTCGTAAACTGGGACTAACATACCTTTTTAATCCCTAGGGACTAAAAGAGATTTGAATTTGGAATGTGAATATTGTTAGTAAAAGTTCCAATCATCAAAGAGATCTATCACGAACATTGTATGAATAAATAACATGCTGGCAAGAGAGAGAGAAAGTGTGAATTTGGTCAAAATGAAAATCCAAGATGGCGGCTGTGAAAGTTTTCAAATATTTCATCATGGGTGTCGTTTTCATGATTTTCGAGGGTGCTAAAGCCGATCGTGAAGTAAAAATGTAAATACAAGATGGCGGCTGCGAAAATTTTGTTTTTGTTTTAAATCATAAGTGAGAAGGAACTTCGTTTCTGACGGGGGCCGGACCGCACACGTTTTTTTTTCTCATAGAGGGTGATAAAAAAAAGGTAGAGTGTTCACCTCGGGAGCAACACTATTTTAAGCTCGAGTGACGTATTTTGAATCCCTGGGTCCACTCTGGATTCAAAGAAACACTCTTGCCTTAAAAAAAAATTGTTTGCTCCCTAGGCAAACAATCTTCTATTTCATTTCTAATATTTAAAAAGTACGCTTGAAGTTACCTGATCAGAGGGATGAAAACAGTACTTTTCGTTCCGGGTAAACAATTTTCCCTGCTGTCAACAATTTAAAAAATATACAAGCCGTCTCCCAACTTTTTATAATACAGCCACTCTGTTATATCGCGGCGTAAAATTGTAATTAAAATATATTATCAACAATTTTGTAACATGACTTTATACTTATAATTTAGTTTTCACTAAATTATTATTTAATTTACATCGATTTGTTACCTATATTTATTAACCATCATCAATGATAAAAGATACTGGCTGGTAGAATGAGTATGCCACAGAAAAATAAACAAATAGGCGAGAAACCGGCAACTCGATCTTAAGTTGTTTCGATGAGTGCTAATTATTTATCTACAGAGATATTTTTATAAAAGAGTTGAGTTCATCAGATTGATATATAGATTTGTTTAACTAATTAGGTTTTTATTTACTTTCCTCATATTCGAAATGAATAGCAGAGTGTTTACCTGGTGAAAGACCTATTGAGGCACGACATGATTTGGCGCACGAGCGTAGCGAGGGCGCTAATAGTTCGATTGCCTAAATAGGTACCTTTCATCCCTTGTAAAACAATCTACTATTACGTCGTTCTGTTTAAATATATTTTTAATTAAAACTGCGTGAACTGTGCTTTGATGTTTCGTTTATTTGTGTAAAGATAGATTATTTCATTTTGATTTGAATTTTAGGTTTTGACGAACTCCTCCTCCTGTTAATTTTAGCAGCTTTGTTTGTAAATAGAAACGATAAATAATATTCTATTCCATTCTTTTATTTGGCTTAGGAGTATGTCATATCAGTTTCTCAAAAAACAAAACACAATGTGGCTCATCCTAACATGTACCTCCCTAAGTCTCAAGAGATCGAAGGAAATGGAAAATGTGTCAGTGAATTCCTCGTCAGGCCAGCGACTTCTGCCAACAACCCGTCGCCCACCGCCGCTACTTATTTCACGATTTTGGAACACGTTTTTGCGACACATGCTTCGAACGCTTCTGCTGTAGGTCGTAGTTATTAGGGTCACAGATTCCTTGTGCCTACTATTGGTTTTATCGTACATTATATCAGTCCTTAGTAGAGTATATTTGGAACATGCGACTCGAAAAAAATGCGAAAATTAAAGGCTTTTAGGGTAATTACAACTAACTTACAGTACGACACAACATTGATGTAGGATACATTTGAAAATTTGCATTCATTCATTTCAATTTAATGAATATATTTGGATATGACTTCACAAGTTATTGCGTTTATGTAAAGATAATTTTCACCTAAAGCAGTAACACATATGGTGATTTTGAAGGCGCACTCAGTTCGGATGGTGATTGGGTTTACGAATTTTGCCGATGCTACATCTAAGTTGTGTCGTACTGTGCCTCGCATGGACACATTGAAGCGGGTCAATACATAAATAATAAATATGTATTATTTCATCAGCTTTTAAAACGACAAGTGATTACCAAAAGCCACACAGGAAAATAAATACCTAATATTAATCTCATAATTGCTCAACAAATAATGAATAAGTTTCCGAGCAACGCGCTACAGTGTCGGCCGCAACTGTTGGCGCGTCATTATTTAGTCGTCTCGTGTAACGCGTCACGTACATCTGTGACTGTTACTAAAGTAGCGCTCACAAGAACTGATCGCTTCTGTTACGTTCCTTCGTAAAATTTTATCACTCTTTTATTCCTTTCAAAGTACGAAGCCCAAGTGGCGCTAATGCACTTTGTGTAACCACGTGTGACAGGAATATGTTAGTGATAGCTTATGATAGCTCGTACATTGCCCGCGTGCACGTAAGTAAGCACTCGCACGAAAAGTGCCAATGTCCATTCTACTTCTTCTACAGCTTAGTTTTTGAACATTTTGTTACAAATCGCATTACGATCTAATGAATAAATTAATAAAAAATGGTTTCGTAGACTTGCTACGGCTGCTACAAGATTCTAATTTAGTCATTAAATTGTAATCCATACCGTAAATAAGATTGAATCGCAAGAAAATTGAAGATCTTTATTAATCGATATTTAGAGGTTTAAAAACTTTAACACTTTCGACTCCTCCCACTTTTCATAGAACTCACACGCCATGCCGCCATACATATTGGAAGTGAACCCTCCGGAACGGTTGCTGGCATTACGTTTGCGCTAAAGTTAACCATCGCGGACGTTCAACGGCATTCGGTTTAAAATCGTGTTATAAAACACTATAAAACGAAGTAAAATAGTGTTTTCAGGTGGTCTTGTCGAACTTTAGTGAACATTTGTAACCGTGAAAAAAAAAATGCTTGGATTTTAAAACCAACGCATATACTAATAAATCTTGTCAGATTTTATTTGCACGGTTTATAATGCTGTATTCGCTAAGAAAAACCTACATTTAAAATGAGCCCTCCGCGAGAGCGCCCGGCATCTCATATGCGACTAGGTGAACCCCGGCACTGAACGTGTTAATAATGTACATTATATGTATAAATATAGCTTGGGAGTTAAAAATAACGAACTTAAAATAAAATGTTTAATGTAAGTTGGCAATTTGGTTATCACAGCAATACAGCTGCAATTAATTTCAGATATATTACGACATTCATCCCGGTATCCGGATACCACTACAATTAATCATTTTATTCGAGCAGCAAACGAATTAACATATACTTCGAATACAGATCGTCTGATAGCAGGAATCAGAATACTCTTTGAGTTGGCTCGGTAAATAAAGTTAAATTGGGAGCAAAGTTTGAATAGCCAAAGATTTGGGAAAAGAAAAAGTCGAGTAAAAACAGGATACAGATTAATTGGGCTAGTGAGGCAGTAGCAGGTTCATCCTTGTAGCCAGAGGATTGATTAGACGGCGTCGGCACGGTAATTAATTGACGCATCCGGTTCTATTCCGCTTTTTGTATCGCAGGGTTTGATTGAATTTTTCACTTCGCCGCCAGTCAATAAGTTCGGTGAAGCAATCAATTTACTGGCACTTCATTAGCCAAGAAAATTACATAGAAGCGTACAAAGCGCTTTTGTGGCATACATTATTTACACTTTTGCCATACGTTGTTTTCGCCTTTATAATTTTTGAGGCAAAATAAGCACATAACATAGGTATTATGTAATGACGTAAGCAGTGCGACAGCTTTCCTGGATCCAATCTACATAGATGACTGAGTTATCACTGTCCTGTCCAGTGTGGCCGGATAACTGGAGAATTCATGAAACCGTAACCGAAGATAGCTTTGTGTTGCTTTTAAGTTCCTCTTGTATCGGCTAATATCGTCCGTCAGACTGTCCGGTTTATCTGCGAATCTTCTTTTCACATCATTCACACTATGCAGTGAGTCTAAAATCCAGGAATACCTATTAAACCAAAACTGATGGTAGCCATGTTGGTTATCAAGCCCTCTCTCCCTCAGCGTACAGTCAGGGAAATTCATTATTACGCAAATTGATACCATATCTACGTCAATTTGCCGTGTTATAGCCATTTCGTACAACACAACACAATGTATTTTGAAATAAATGACTTATGACGTATGACATACAACTGTGTGAGCAATGTGGTGGACCAGAGGTATCGGCCCCGACTTACGAGTTTGAACCCAGGCAGTCACTTGACTTTGTGTAAACAATTTCATCACCACTGCTCTCAAAACGGTGAAGGAAAACATCGTGAGGAAACCGGCTTATTCTAGAACCAAAAATTCGAAGACATGTGTCATCTACCAACCCGCACTGGGTCCGCGTGCTATATTATAGCCCAGTGTCCGAGCAGTGGGAACATTATAGGCTGATTACGATGATACAACTGTTAAAGAATGACAGTCGTGATTTGGATATACGGACAATTTAAGTTGGTAGTCAATTTGCTTAACAATTCGTTTCCCTGAGTTTACCAATTCATTTGTTTGTCAGACCTTCTGCCTTATCTATGACGAATCTCCTTTCTCGTCCTCCGTTGTATTATGTGATGATTCGATGTTTGCGATAGTTAATTTTTTAGTTGGAAGTGTTTTGGGTAGGTACCTCCTTTTTCAAAACAACAGTGTGAGTCTAAACGTGCCACCTAGTTCATCGTGTATTTTCCGGTTTATTAAAATTTTGAGATTGAACGACATAGAACTAAATAATGAAATCCTATATACTATTAAATTAGCAATGTATGTTAAACTATTACATGAGCAATATTTTTGTACCTTTGTATATTTGTAATCACGTTCTCGAAAATGGCTATACGGATTTCGATGAAAGTTACAATATAGGGGGTTACGGGGATAAAAAATCGATCTAGCTAGGTCTCATATGTGGGAAAATTCGTTTTCTCTATTTTCACCCGACAACTAAGTGGCTTCTGCCCACGAATTCCGTCTGTGTGGAAGTAAACTATACCATAAAACATATCCTATGGCACTCGGCAAAAGTGTTTTTTTTTCTATCAGTAAAAGTTTTTTTTTTATCAGATCAGTACTTCCAGAGATTACCTCTACTGCCGGGGTCGCGGGAAAGTCCGAAAGGGATACCGTGGCCCCTGGCAACGTACAGGCAACTGAAGGAATACGGGTGGGGTTTAGTCAGTAAGAGTCTGACACGCCCTCCCGCTCCCAGAGCGAGAAGTTATTTGAAAATTTCGCACTCTAAAAAAAAAAGAAAGGAGATTATCTCTTACAAACAAACAAACAATTCTACCTCTTTACAATATTAGTTTAGATCTAAAATACTGAGCATAACTTCTGGACATTGAAAAGACCTCGATAACGTTACGTAATGATAAAATTTTAAATTCGTTTTAAAATTAATAATTCTTCGTTAGCAAAAAACGTATTGTTGTAGCTCGTCGTCGCCGCCTGTTTCATTGAGTTCGTTAATACTTTAAATTTTAAAAGATTCGCTTTTGTCTTTTATACTCTTAGTTCTTCATGCCTTATCGGAAACCTTTTAATATTACAAGTTAAAATTTAGCTTTGTTCTAGGAAGGAAGTGGTGCCCTAATTACGGACGAGAAGTACGAAAAGTTTCATTCAAAATTGGAGCGTGGATTCCATTTTTTTTGGTACTGTTGTATGGGTATAGAATTAAGCTCGTTTTAAAGCGAAATGCTAATGATATAAGAGTAGCTTGCACCAAAATGGTGAAAAATGTAATCATGAAAAAGATCGGTACCAAATTAGTATTGTAGTAAATATGGTTTCCACTTGAATTTTCTAAAAAAATATACAAAATCGAATTATTGCTAACCAAAATCAGCATGAGTTTCACAAAAAAAAGGTCGATTTGGTTTAGTTTGCCACTTGTGCTGCGAAAACTAAAAATTGGATTGTGAGTGTGTGTTGCCAATAGTGAAGTTGTACGAAACTGGGATAGGTCACGTCACTAGAGGCGTTCGTTCAATCAATGCGAATTCAAAACTTTGATGGCACTAGTCGTTCCGGCGCCGATCCAACTTTGGTTTATGGAGATACCGCTACCGAACGCGGGAAGTGTCTGCCGTGTGGGGAATCACTAAACATACGTATGTTGTGCTTACTCACACGGTAAAAGGTATCAATTCGAGATATTTTTATCTTAGTTCTTTGTAGGATTCGTAAAAATTCTAGTAAGAGATGGTTAAACTAGCATAGAGTTGTGCTTAATATTTTGTGTGTTTGTGTTTCTAACGTAAATTGTAGCTGAATTTTGAACTTCAGCTGAGTTTCAGTTTAAATTTGAAACTCGCATCTGAAACTTCTCAGGTGTATTTTCGATAATTCACAAACTGCTGATTATTACAAACTGTACGGGCTTTGATAACCCGATTCGAAACAATGAGTTTTAACTTAGGTATTTGCGAGTTTGGCACTTAGTAATTTTGTAATTTTATACACAGGTGTTTGACAAAAATGGTGATATTTTTTATTTTAACGTTTCGTTTTAATAATAATAATAATAATAATGTACATCCCGCGGAAGTGCGGGGGTCGAGGCTTTTTAAATGCGAAGACCCTCCACAACCGGGAGGTTTGCAATCTCAGAGAATATTTTTTAAAAACCGATGTGGGTATGCACCGTGATGTGGTGGCAGTGGACAAGGGGCTCACCCCACTGTCCATGGCTAAAGAGAACTGGCACAAGCCTGTGATACTTACTACAGATGACCGCAAAGAGGTATGGCAAAGCAAGGAGCTTCACGGGCGCTTCTATCGGGCTCTTCATGAGCCCGGTGTAGACTTCCTAGCGTCCGTATCCTGGCTACGTTTTGGTGAACTTTTCGGGGAAACTGAAGGTTTCGTCTGTGCAATTATGGACGAAGTTATCTTAACGAATAACTACCGGAGACATATTATGAAGGACGGGACGGTTGACGTGTGTCGGGCATGCCACCGTCCGGGTGAGTCCATCAGACATATAATCTCTGGTTGTTCTCGTCTGGCTAACGGCGAGTACTTGCACAGGCATAACCAAGTGGCCAGGATTATTCACCAGCAACTTGCTTTGAAATACGAACTTGCAGATTCTGAGGTACCGTACTACAAGTATGTGCCCGACCCAGTTCTTGAAAATGACCATGTCACGTTGTACTGGGATCGGTCTATCATTACTGACAGGACTATTGTTGCCAATAAGCCTGATATAGTGGTGATAGACCGATTAGCGCGCCGCGCAATGATAGTCGATGTTACCATTCCACATGACGGGAACCTCGTGAAAGCTGAGAAAGAGAAACAAATAAAATATCTCGACTTAGCACACGAGGTTGTCGACATGTGGAATGTGAACTCGGCTATCATTGTGCCGATTGTCGTAACGGCCAATGGCCTGATGGCCGAAAACCTCGACCAACATCTCTCGAGGCTCTCGTTAGGCGGTTGGATTAAGGGCCTGATCCAGAAGGCAGTACTTCTCGATACGGCTCGCATTGTGAGGAGGTTCCTATCTCTGCAGCCCTAACCACCGGTAGCTTGGACCCTGCTCCCGACACCGGCGGAACACTATTTTTTATATTTTTAAATGTTTTTTCTTTTTTTATATAGTTTATTTAAGAAATATTTAAAAATGTAAATGATGAGAACGAAAGCAAATAAACGACATAATAATAATAAGTCGAGTAGAGAGGCGCACAATGATTATTGATATAACGGTCCCACATGACGGGAACCTCGTGAAAGCTGAGAAAGATAAACAAATCAAGTATCTTGACTTGGCTCACGAGGTTGTCGACATGTGGGATGTGGACTCAGCGATCATTGTGCCGATAGTCGTATCAGCCAATGGCTTAGTTGCCAAGAGCCTCGACCAACACCTAAGGAGGCTCTCGTTGGGCAGCTGGATCAAGGGCTTGATTCAGAAAGCGGTACGTCTGGACACGGCTCGCATTGTCAGGAGGTTCCTCTCTCTGGAGCCCTGACCGCCGGCCGTTAGCTTGAACCCTGTTCCCGATACCGGTGGGCTACAATTTTTTATATTTTTAAATGTTTTAATTTTTTATATTCTAATATTTAAAAATATAATTTATAAGTATTTACAATGGAATAAAGGAAATAATAATAGATACTTTATTTCAGACCATGGTGTCCATTTTGTTAGTAACAATGTTCTTATAGACTAGTGTTAGTAATATTCAAATCAATAAATTATATAATAATAAATAAAAATAAAGTAAATTCAACAATCACTACTGCGCCATTCCATGGCAAATGACGCAGCAATGATTGATGTAACTACAGTCCAGCCGACTAGCGATCATGCTAAGGATGCTGTTGGCGCTGCGACGTACTCTATGCACCAAGGATGCGCACCTTTTACGCATCGTAGCATAAAAGCAGTCTACGCGATGTTCAGCAAACATCCCTGATGCACTACAGAATCGCCGCAGCCCCATCAGTACCCTGAACGCATTATTAAATTGGACTCGGAGGGCACTGTAAGACTTTTGAGTATAGTCGGCCCACAGGCTGCACGTGTAGAATGTACAATAAGACCTAAAAAGTGTAATTTTGACTTCTGTCGAACAACGTGCAAACCTGCGAGCTATCATGTTCGCCCTCACTGCCAGCGCCCTCCGTTCCCTCTCTATGTCATCATTGTCCCTGAGGTCAGAGGTCAGTATATGTCCTAAGTACTTAAAGGAGATGTTTCATTTTCGGCCATAAAGTGTACGGTAATGGAAAAAAAGGAAAAAAATCCACGAATTGAGGAAAAATATTCATTCTTGAATATTCTCCTGATTACTTCGGCACAAAAAATAATAGTTTATCTAATTGTTGCCATATTCTATTATCATGGCATTGTCTTACTTGCATAAATGCTTTCATCCAGAAGTCATGTTACATTAAAACATTATAATATCACGCAGACGTTATTAAAATAAATATGAAAGGCATGTAGACAACTTTTTCTATTAATTAGAAAGTGTGCTTCAATATAAAAAAAAAACTACTTTTGAGGATTGTAGATTTGTAGGTACTTCTGGACGAAAAATTCAAACAATTTGTATTTGACATCACATCTGTCAGTCTCGTTCCTAAAAAGTACTCTGTGGTCTCGTTCGCCTCGATTTATTTTTGCGTTATTTTGATTTTTTTTCTAACTTCTTACGACTTTGGCTTTGTTTATCGGTTTTGATGATATCTGCTCGTTTTTGGAATTGACTTTGGCTTGTTTAACGAATCTATGAAATCTGAAAATTCTAGTTTCATTTTTTTACACGTAGGACATCTATTTATTTAACCATTTATGTCCACACATATATAAAAAGACAAGAAGAACATAACATAACATCACGCCTGTATTCCATAGGTACATAGTACACCCACCTTTCGCCAGTTACGTTTAAGTTCCATGTAATAATAGGGCATGGGGCCTATTGCCATCAACCGGACACAAATCCAGACTCCGGGCTAATTCAGATTGGAAAATGCTATTCGCAACAGTGGCTTTCAATGCCAAGATTTTCGTACTAGCGTACCATTCAAACAGTTTTTCGAATCAAAGTGTTCGCGACAACGTCATTCGATATAGCGGTTTTCGACTTAACGTGTTTTCGAACTGGCGTACCACTCTTAATTTTTTTCGAAATAGCGTGCGTCGTAATAACGTCATTCGAATCTTCATATCACTCCCCTTGGGAAGAGGGCGTGAGTTTATGTATGTAGGTATTAGATAAAAGTGGGCCCACCAAGACACGATCAAATCTTTTGAACTATTTATTTCAAATAAACCACTGTACCAATTACAGGCATTGAATTGTCAAGGGGTCGTTCAGTCAAAAAGATGAAGCTAGTTGCCCATTCCAAAGCGTAGTAGGTTCCTATGGAGAAGAAAGGGCAAGAAACTCTACGCAAAGCTGTACCATTTAGCGTAATGCTGGGAAACACGATACCTGTACTGTTTCCTCTGCGCCAAAGACCATGACTTCACTTTTGAGTGGATTATACTTTAATCCGTGTTCCTCGGCATATGCTTCACAGATGTTAAGCAGTTTTTTAATACCACATACCGATGCACTAAGTAGCACCATGTCATCAGCATAACTTATGTTGTTTACATTGATTCCGTCTATGTGACAACCTACCCGGGTGCTACTGAGTGCCACAATCAGATCATTCATATACAGGTTAAATAGGATTGGCGAGGACAATCCATCCTGCCTCACCCCGCACTCCAACCTGTACGACTGCGACATGGTTCCCGACCATCGCTCGCCATTGACCTGGTTTCCGTACCAGTACTTGCAGATGTTGATGAGTTTTATTGGTAGATTTGTGTTTTCTAACTGTTCCCATAGAATATCATAGGAAACCAGGTTTTTACCATTTTAGGTTACTTAGTCATTATTTGAATTACTCTTCGTTTTATTATATTGCCCGCGACTTCTTCTGCGATCTAGAATTGAGAGAATCATATATCCTTCTCCACGTCATAGTCTACCTATGTGCCAAATTTCACGCAAATCCGTTCAGCCGTTTTAGCGTGAAAGCGTAACAAACAAACAAAATCACTTTCGTATTTATATAGTTAGGATAAGTCAACGTGAAGAAAACACAGTGTGTAAGTTAACAAATAATTTATTTGACAAAGTCATTATTATTTAAATTCAAATCTAATTTCCCTACTTCATCACAATATAATAGGTAATAAGCTTAAGTTATAATCTAATTACATTTTCTAAGCTTACATCTAAACAACGGTTAGTCATGACGCAATTTGTGTTTTAATTGAATCGAAACTAATGAAATCTTGTAAAAATTAACATTGCGATTGCCTTTCACAAAGGTCTTGTAATGAAATTGAAGACAATATAGAAACATAACAATTAAATACTAACACACACATACATGCTTCTCTTAAATTAGTTTTTAGAAAAATTTGTACTTATTCCAGTTTTATTTTCACAAAATAAAAATAAAATCTTTAATATTTTCTGGAGTGAGAATTCACGACACACTTAAACTAGAAATATTAATACTTAGATCCTCATTGGTAAGTGGCCAGTATTATTAATTATTATTATTATGAAATCGGACACTGGCTCTTTATCTAGTTCACTGGAAGAGGATTTTTTCCGCTTTTTGTGCTGCGAGTGCCATCTCCTTTACTTTTATCCGATGTACTTTGCCGGAGGGCGTAACGGGTAATGAATCTACGAAGAAAAGACCGCCATTCACTCGCTTCCCTTCCATGTTCTCTGAAAACAATAAGTTAACAATTGAGTAAGAATGAAGAATGAAATTGTTTAGTCGTGTGGCTAGCCGCTGGTAATAAATCTGGAACGTGTGTAGTCCCGAGAACGGCAATAGATTTGGCCACCTGCGACGCTGAATACGAACTACGGCGACGTAGATACATTGAGCTGGCCAAGCATTCACTGCGATGATTGACAATTAAATTTCTGTTCAGTGTGCTTTCATAAATTACATTAACCTAGCTTTTCATTTACAATTTGATAACAGATTTTGATTGATTAAACAATTATTTACTCCTCACTTGATTTCGCCTTTAAGATTTTTGATCATGATATTTCTTGGAAATATGCAAATTAATACCACCAAAGGGAATTTATAAATATTATCGCAAATGCCGAGCCTCTGGGAGGTAGATTCCGTTCGCTTGCCTTCTCATCCATCATCCATTTGCTTATAAGGCAATCAATTTAATATAGATTATTTTTATTTCGATATTATCTTTGGCGTTATTATCTAAAACAAAAACGAAAACAGGGCTTCTGAATTTCATGGGCTGAGTAGGTAAGTACATAGTTAGTTTAAGAGAAACATCGCTTGTTACCTCTACTAAACCAACTTTAACAATATGTCGGTGGATTTGATTTAACACATTCCCATTCATGATGTCCCAAGAAATTTTATATAAGTACCTATTTACGCTTGGCAACTGATTATGAAAATTAATTACATTCAATTGTTTTTTTGCGTAGCGGGTTTGAGATTTTATCAATATGAAATCAATCAAAGAACGAATGTCATTTGTTTTCTACCTATCAAAGAAATTATCAGAAGAAACAATAATTAATTTTGATTAATCGTTGCTCCGTTTAATGAAAATATAACGATGTACATACTGCAATAAAACTGTTTCTTTGAGCTGTGTAATAACGTTGATTATTATGTTTGTTGCAATTTTGCAAATGAACGAAATGTTTTTCAGGTAAATGTAATGCACAGCTATGAATGTCACAGAAGCTGGCCCGAGCTTATCTCGCTAAAAACTAACAAGTTAATATTTTTATTCCGTGAAACTGTATTCTAATGCTGTTTTTCAGTGTTTTTGCAATAACCATAATTGTTACAAACTTTGAATCAAAGGACATAACGCGATAGTAAAGAAAACATATTTTATATTTCTGCCCTGATTTCGGAGCTGAAATTGAAACGTATTCGGTAGCCACAGTTGCGCGTTATTTCACAAATGAATATTATTACTGCGCAAAATACGGGCCAACTGTTACACAAGTAATTATGACATGCGATATGAGTTTTCTTGAACCATCTGATGAAAACACGGATTTATGATTGCTGTTTCTCAACAAAATATTTTAATCTGTGTTTCGTCATATGTTTACCTACAATTTTATATCTATTGTGTCCACCAAATATAATATCTATTGTGTCCACCAAATATATATCTATTGTGTCCACCAAATATATATCTATTGTGTCCACCAAATATATATCTATTGTGTCCACCAAATATATATCTATTGTGTCCACCAAATATATATCTATTGTGTCCACCAAATATATATCTATTGTGTCCACCAAATATATATCTATTGTGTCCACCAAATATATATCTATTGTGTCCACCAAATATATATCTATTGTGTCCACCAAATGTATATCTATTGTATGTATATCTATTGTATCTACCAAAACATTGTTATGTAATAAAAGTACCTAGGCAGCATTGCATATAAAGGTAAGCGAAATTGTAAATTCTTGCTAAGTAATAACCTGTGGGGGGTAGTTAAGATCAAGTTATCCTTTATTTATCGGATGCCTCCAACTCTTTAGAAAAATTATAATAGACATCTTAAAACCGATAAAATACCTATAATCTTGAGTTGAACGTACTAGAAACTGAATAAGAAGTAGGTATACTATTCTACCTAAAAGAAAGCAGCCACCATATGCGATAATTTCGTTACTTCACGCGAAATTAAAAAGCAATATTCACGTGAAGTAACGATTGCAACTTTAAATAAAGACCTATTACATAACAGTATGGTTTAGAGTAGACTATGTTCGTGACACCATAAAATTTATTTCATCTCCTTAGGAGAAAATATCGGTATTCAGCTGCATCCGGTTAGAATGGAAACCGACCCCAATATAGTTGGGAAAAGGCTAGGCAGATTGATTGACTATAGAAGAAAATTGCTTTTGAATTTTGCTTAATGTGAAATAGGTTCCAAAGCAGATGTTTTGACGCGTTTCGACTTCACGCAAAATCAATGTTTCTCTTAAAAAAACAACGAATTTGCGTATTTTTTTATGATTACGAAAATTGAAGAGTCTCCTTAGTGAAGTATGAGGCCCGAAACACGATTGAAAAAACTTTCCTAGATAGAAAAAAACGGCAAAGTTAACTTAAAATCTGCTTTTTTTGTTACAACCACTAAGAGAAAAACTTATTCCATTCGATTGTTATCAAAGCAATTGTATTAAAATTTTGTCTACGAGTTCAAAACTATTAAATACTTTAAGGAATTATGGACTCATTTTTCTATATCAACACAAGTAGCATTTTTAAATTAAATATTTATAAACATAGTGCAATAGAATTGCGCGCGGGCCGGGTCATACCGCCGCGCCGCCGCGCCGGGAACGCTACCACGATACCATTTCGCCTTAAGTGTAGCGTATTTATACTCGTGACTGTACAGGTAAGTCATTATGTGACCTATGAGAGTGAGGGAAGAGTGAGTGCACCTGTCTGCGCATATACTTGTGCACCATAACTTAGACTTTTAATTGTATTCAGTAAGTTGGCAGTAAGTTGACAGTTCGAAGCAAAAAAAAATCGGTCGTTACTCATTGTTTAGGTTATGTAAGTTGTTAATGTAACTTTCTATTGTACATATGCAGGGTTTTCATTGAATTTAACGTGTAATACAGTGTAATATCTCCCGCGCCCGATGGCTATAGTGTCCGCTGAGAATGGCCGCCATAGTCCCAATTCTTTTTTTTAATTGTGACCTCTAATAACGACATGGTTATTGGAATGAACATCAACCTCACATAAATGGGAAAATTACCTATTAGTTTTATGGCATACTGACATACCTATCTATGTTTATCTCGGATACTACAGTTATGTGATTTGGATATGTACTTACCTAATAACATGCTGCCTGTATTTTATTAGTATAATACCTGATTAATCTTATAACATTGGCTTATTATGACAAAGTACCTAATAAATCAAATATTTCCAATGGTTATCATAAAAAGAAATCTTATCGTATGATTTTATTCAATGACAATCCAATGATGTAATAGAAAAATATTGTTCAAGAGATAGATATACACGTTTATAAATCTGATCAGATTTTTTTGTTATTTTAATGAGTTTTTATGTGATCAAAGGCTTGGTTTTTTTTTTTTTTTTGCGGGTTTGTAATTTCTCATATAAACTAGCTGATTTAGACCAGCAAACCTCGTGTCTAACGCAAAGAAATCAATTTAACTAATCTTGCTAGCCATCTTACTTTATTGTGAATTGTACTGTTTTTCTGTAAATCAGTAATAAGATCAAAATACTTACTTCTAACCAAGTCTAAGATCTCTTTCGTGTCAACATTATCGCCGTTTCTCCTCTGCAGGGCGATGACGGGCAGTTCCATACAATCAAGTTGAGGCAGGCTCACAACGCAGGCATCCGCCACGGAAGGGTGACTCTTGATGATTCCTTCCATTTTCAAAGGTGAAATCTGAAAATAAAAACATTTATCAATACTATATACACTAATTTAGTTTCGAAATTATTAGTCATCTGCGTAATTTCTTTCACTCGGTTTAAGCTCACAAGTTTATGAATTGCTCTTATTGCTTTTTGATGCAACAAGTATGTCTAGATAGAGTGTCACGCTGCAAAAACGCTAAAACAAACAGACCAATTTTTTTAAGCTAGTGTGCATAACAGCTACTTTTTACACTCGCGCCACGTCATTGTACCGTCGTTGTGCTTTTCTAACATGCGTGCATTTAGCGGCCAACAGTTGGACGCTATTTAATTCGACGATTTCACAGGTTTGATTGTATATCCAGACATATTTCATTTTACACATATCTTTTTATTTTAAGTATTCATATAAGGCCTGTCTTAATAAGAACATTCACAAGCCTACTTGGCTACACGAAATTAAGTTATCTGCAAGAATGAATACGGCTTGAACCGTTTGATAATATCGTAACCACTTTTGAGTGGCTGAGTTTCAGGGTTTCAAAAATGAATGAAACTGTTCATGTGAAAGGCTGCTTTTAAAATGAATCGTATCATTTTTTAACATCAATAATGAAAGACTATACGCAATGGTAAAAATAATATTATTTGAATAACGTGAAGCGATGTTTGTAAAATATTTTCTTGAAATGGAGACGTCGAACTGTAGACGAGCAGCAAGCGGCAAAAAAGCAAAGCGGATTTGGTAGATATTTTTCTTGCAAAATATGTCTTAGTTTTCTCTTGTCGCATATCAACTGACTCGAGACAGTGCGCCACTAGGATGAATCAGAGCGTGAGAGAAATAAGTCTAGCTAAGTTTACGCTGACTGAGTTTTCGCCTTGCGTTATTTTTAGAGGTTTCGCTAGAACAATATTATTTCGAACGAAACTTTTACTCCGAATTGGTACATTGTATTTGATTGCATTGCCATGTTTTCGCATCATTGAGATTTTTAATATCCGTTGAATCTTTTCGTGCATTTTATTCATTGGCGTTACTTTCTTTCTAAATTCGAACCTAGTTCATTTCGTTGGAATTTTTAATTAGAAAGGTAAATGCTAATTAAACTTTTAAAAGATTCTTCTCATCTTCACTCACCAGAAAACCGTAGTGCTTAATTAAAAGTCTCTTGCGCTCCACAAAGTAGTAGTAATCTTGCTCGTCCTTGTAGAAAAGGTCTGCGGTCTTGAACCAGCCGTCGTCAGTTAACATGGTCTTCGTCTCCTCGGGATTGTTTAGGTAACCCTGGAAATTCAATCAATAATGAATAAAAATGCTCCGTAAATTCCAATTTTGGGTAGGTTAAAATTATTTTCCACAAAAATAAGATTTTCTACAGCATTCATTGGTTGCCTAAAACCTTAAAACATAATGTATCGAAGAACTATTAACTGTTACAAAAGATCAATATTTCGTCGAGTATTATCCAAACCTGTGGTGCTTTTACTTGCAAACCGACCGCGGGATAGATATTACCTACAGCTATAATATTCCGAATACTATATTGAGCAACTGTGTAAGTCGGGACCGAGGTAGTATTAGCGCGCAGGTAAATTATGAATGTGTTCATCCTTAGGGCATTATCATCCACGGCCCACGGATTTACTATCGGCTTACCTTTTTGGGGATTGAGATTCTGAGAATCGTTCTCAAACATTTTAACTTACTAACTAGATAGTATGTTTTGGGTAAAATTATCGAATAGAATAGCTATTTTGTTAGTTACTTAGTAGATATTTATAGCCCTATACGCTCATGTACCTATAAAATAATCATACTGAACTAAATATTTGGAATAATATATACTTACATATAGATACTTTTGACTTCGTTTAAAAAAAAAAAAAACAGGTACCTTAAAGAATGCATCGCCCTTAACCCACAATTCACCGGTTTTGTAAGTTCCTTCCAGAGGTTTGCCATCATCACCCATAAGCTGCAAATAAAATGTTTAATATTAGAATAGGTCAATTGATTCGTAATTAATTAATTAATTAATTATACCAGTCCTGAAAACACATTTTACTATAAGTAGATAGCTTATCAAGTAGGTAGATAGATTGTTTATCAGTTAAAACTTCCAAAATTAATCAGTCATTACTATCAACAAAGGTATCAGATATTGTTATTATTTGTTTTGTTTTAACCGTAATAATTTGTGTGTTTTACGAAATATTGATTTTTTCATACCTTAGCATTATTACCTACGTCACTATGATGTCATATTTTTACTAGAAAGGGACTGTTATCACTATCACTAGCATTATTATCACTTGCTTCAAAATCGGTGAAGGAAAACATTGTAAAGAAAATGCCTGAGAGATATTTCTCGACGGCATGTGAAGCCAAGTCAGAGGCCCATGGGCGACTTAAAAACCCTGACATCAGGTTAGTCACTAACCACATGAAAAGAAGAAGACTAGAAAGGGACTGCAATTTAAAACCTTTAAGCAGCCAGTTCACAATATTACTTTAATACAATAGTTGTTTTCAAAAATACACCGACATGTAGTTTGTATTAAGTGTAAAAGACATACCTTGAATTCGTATTTTGATTGTGGCTTGCCAGATGAACCGAAAGGTGTGTCGTTATCAAAATCAAAGATAGGCGCCAATAACTCAGTCATCCCATAAGCCAGGTATAGGAACGCGTCGCACATACTCTGCAAATAAATACGTTTATAAAGTTATGTACCAGAACATTATATATCATGATATTATCTATGGTGTTTTTTAATAGATAAACATGGAACTAATGGTCCAGTTAACACTTTGAATGATGATAACATTATTTTGTGTCCATAATTTAAAATACATTCAGAGTTCATAGAGATGTGCTAGCTAGATATTACTTCTCGGAAAATATTAAGGTTGGAAGCCCGACGATGTTATGAAATTAGGTCAAAAAGAACAGCCATTCTTTCCTTTACAGTCTACAATGGACTGTATCGGATAATGTACGTTATAATACTTACTCTAAATCTGTCCAGTAATGGCTTGTCCATAGCGCTGCCGCCGATAAGAATTTTTTTGAAACACGATAAGTCACAAGTTTTTTCTGCCACATTCAGAAAATGACCTAATAAATATGGCGTAAATGCAGTGGTGTTGGGCTGAAATATTATCAAAAAAATTAATATCAAGTAGGTAAAAATCTCAGTAGCAACATGTTATCAGCACTTATAAATAACACACCTGTGTGTTATCGGTTATTGTTATTATCATAATTAATTACCCTGTATTTGTTGATAATTTCGACGATTTTCATCGGTGTCAGTGGTGCCGACGACTGGACCCTTGTGGAGCCTTTCAAGGGGCCAGATATGAAGTATAAGAGTGATGAGACCCACTGTAGTGTTGCCATAGCCAATGTGACGTCACAGCTACCCGGGAACGGTTTCCTGCACAACGAGAGTAAATCCGTTACTGTCTTTCCTTCGTGAGGCATTATTTGTAATGACATCGCTATGTTCTTCGTCAGCGATGTTTCCAGGCTTATTAAGATGCTTTATTAAATAATATTTGCATCGAAAAGCGATTTTACTATCACGCTTACGAGGATCTCTAAAGTTTAAGAGCCGATGATAAATGTTCAATTTACTTGAACTGTGCGGTGAGTCCCAAGAATTTAGTTTTGGACATAACTTCAACTAATACCATTAATTTATTATTTACCGATATGCGATGTTGCGAACTAACTAAACTTGCAATAAGTTTCGAAGCGTGTTCAGTGTAACAAAGTTCCGAGGGCATCTACTTGTAATTAATTGATTGTTTATTGATTTATACCTAATGCTGATGCAAGACCGTGGTATGTCTTAAAATAGATCAACATTGAATATAGTACAAGCAATATAAACATCCCTGGAGGGTTGAATATTGAAACGAAGGAATGTATTCTGAATATAATGTAGGTTTATTGCAAATCTTGTGCATATCCTTATGCGGATCCTTACGAGCATAGCATAAAGGAGTCACATCTCTGTAAATTCATTTACACTGTTATGATATTTTGATTTATGATTGTTTAGCAAATTAATGATTCAATTGCTAATGCCGACCGTTATAATCCACCACACCCAAACTAATCGGCCAGTCGGATGACTAAGCCGAGGATTGTGATTTTAATTCATTATTTATCGCTTCTTTGCTTCTAACTTATCAGTGTTGTTTCAGGTTTAATACAAATCGGATATTATTCAATGATAAGCAAGTGATGCATCCTACGTCATGCCGATAAATAACCAACTGTAAACCTAGCAAAAAAAATCGTTTGTGTATTTGTATAGATACTCACCACCAATTAATAATTCCATTTAGTAATGTGTCGAAAGGGATTACCGCCACCTTTGGCAGGCCTGTGGTTCCACTGGTCAACATCAACCATGCTGTCGTTTTGGAATGGTCGAATAGAGCTGGCCTGAAAACATCATACAAATTCTACAGGAAGCTCATCCTGCCTTACATGTAAAAGACAATAATTTTATTTAGGACATCAAATTTTAATTAAAACCATTCATATCACTATACAAAATTACAAAATTAACCATTATTTTACAAATTAACAAAATTACAAAATTAACCATTAATAAATTAATATGTATATATTAATTTAATAAATTAATATGTATATATTAATTTATTAATGGTTAACTTTGTGTTGAAGTAATCGTAAGTAGATAAACGTGTATATCTATCTACGTTTTGTTTCACATATTATCGTAACTGATTTTTATGTACCTAGGTATTAGTTACGTGGGCCATGTTTTTAACATAATGATTCTAGACGGTTCTTTACCTGTAATTAACTTCTGTCCCGTTGTGCTCCTTGACAAACGCCCTAAGATCAGATTCTTTGTCGTCAAATATGACGATTGTTCCCTTCTGATTGTTCGCTTTAAAAGCTACTTTAACCCTTTCTTCACAAGCTTTCTGACAGAACACTATTTTCGGAATGATATATGGGAACAATCTTGTTAGATCGTCTGAAAGTAAAGTTAATTAGAAGTTAGATTGCAAAATTAAGATAATTAGCTGTCAAATGGCTGCTCATATTATGATAAGTATGTTGTCTTTCTTAACGTAAACTTACTTTGTCCAATACTGGTATCGATGGCACACATGGGGTATCCTCCGAAGTGGCACGCGAAGTAAGGGATGCAGACGTCCATGTGGTTAGCGCCGATGATGATGGCTGGGTCTCCGGGCTTCAGGCCTGACTTAGCCATTGCACTAGCTAGGCGACGTGTGCGTTTTGCCACGGATCTGTTGGTTTCCTCTTGCTCGGTTGTGAAATCTATCTGGAAGATGCAATTTATTTATTTTTATAAATCCTATGTTAGGTAAGACACCGTGTTCGTGTGACACTTGTTTATGTTTTAACACATCTCTAGCTTTAACCATTCATTATTTGAATAACGTATTTTGAACAATAAATTAATTACCAATGTAAAATTCAGTGTAACGTCAGAATACCATTTTAAGATTAAAAATAAAAAGCTAGCTGGAACAATAATAATGGTTGCGAATGTAATCATAAATATTTTTTTCTGAAAGATTTCTTTTATAACTGAATTTACTGATTTGCAATTATATTGCTTAAGTATAAATTAGGCTTAATTAAGTATAATTAAGTTTGTTAGATCTTTTCTCGCGAAGAATCCTTAATTAAGATTTGATTAGAGTTTTTTTATTGTTTGATTAGCAAAAATAATTTGTACTTATTTCGTTGCAGGGAATTCTTCATTCATAGAACATGGTCTAGGTGCTTTATAGTGTCTAGATTTTGGTATAGTAATAATTTTTATAACTGTTAACTATGATTGATGTAACATTGAAATTAAATAAAAATACTTGGAAAAACTAAACTTCACATCTTAGTTATTTTGGTACTAAAGCTACTTAAAACGATCGATACTGAGCGCTACTAGTTTATCTCTCGTAGTAGTACACACGGCTACACATCAAGCTATACATTTCCAGTTTATGCTGATCTCGCATTGTATAGGATTTCCGTACAATGCGAGGTCAGCTTACACTGGAAATGTATAGCTTGATGTGTAGCCGTGTGTACTAGGACTACTAATGAACAAATAGCTCATGTAGTACGTGAGAGTTGCGGCAATGTTAACTATGTACGTGAACACGTATTCTTTACTGAGTTATTTCGGTTTTAACGCACTTTGCTTTCGCGTTATTAGTTTTCTTTTAAAATTTTACTTGGCACTTACAGCTATGAGATTCGTGATTTTTATATTCATACTTTAGGTGCAAACAAAATAGCAGACGAAAATAATTTTGCAATTCAGTTCTTTGAAGTATTGATAGTTGTGAATTCGTAAATCACAAGAGGTAAATTTGGTACAATTAAAATTCATATTCCTGGAAATTGTGCTGTAGATGAGTATATCAATCAGACATTTTGTTGAAGTTCAAATTGATATCAAGTTAATTGCATTTAATAAAAATTTTAATATTTATGTAAAGTGGTTTTAAATTGTTTATTGAACCAGATTTGAAACTGTTTGTGATTAATTAAAATTGTGATTAATTAAAATATTTACAATGAATTTATCTTGGAATACTAAATATTCAATCAAGAATTTACATTTACTAAGATTTTTCTCAAGTTCAGGGACCTTGATGTATTTTAACCTCCAAAAATTTCACATTGTCATACATTCACGACCCATAGATAAAAGAAATACAAAGGCACGTACCTGACAGATCATTTCTGGGTCATTGTACATGCCCTCCAAGGCTATGTGGCCGATATGTACATCTTTCTCATTGAGGCTATACCGCTCAGCAGCACTCTTCCTAAACCGCGCCACACGATTCTCAATACTTGTCTTCGAATGGGCCATTTTATTTAAAACACCTTTTTATCACAAAAAACACCAAACAAGTATTTCTACTATAAGTAGATCTAAGTAGCAGAACTTTTTCCACGAATAAATAAATTATCAGTGGAAAGCATTTATATATGTTTCACTCATTATTTTTATCTATACAGTAATTGCGTTATAAAATGTTGGTAGATATCTGTTAATCTTTGCTCTATACCTGATAAAAATATCCTCTGTTTGATTTAAAATTGTGTTTATCGTCACCTGTAGTTAGTATACTAAAGGTAAACAAAGGTCTGTAAAAGCAACAAAAATATTGTTTACGCGGCATTTTTTTTCTCCCGTCCGTCAAGTGTCATACGAGGATTTCGGCCTAGGGGATTTGGAAAAATGAAGCCATTATAAAAAAGGCTAATGCCAAAATTATTCGCATATTTAATAAAGTTAACGCTTTTGTTTAAATACAATATGAAGCAATAGCTTAATTAGTGGAAATGGCCCGTTTTAAATTACGGCAACAAGCGATAAAGCAATGTTTGCGTAATCAGCTAGTTTCACAGATTTAACTTCGTTAAATAATACTTGAAATGAACAGGTTTCATTTCAGTGTTTACTTTTTGTTGCGTTTTATGCCAGTTTTCATCATAATATTCTGAAATTCGTCAAGGAACCTAAGACTCAGTATTTCTCTGGTTGATGTAGCAAGACAAATGATAGCGAGAAATAAATCTTAACGAAACTGTCCAAAAATGAAGACAATATAAATGAGCCTTCATTTGTTTCATTTACTGACGTCAAAATAAATATATTCATGTCAGCTATTTGTTGACATATCATTACTTTTATGTCATAATCAGATTATATCACAATTATATTCATCATCAAATATTTTTGTAGCAAAAATGTGCTGGACACCTCGTTGGTTTAGTGGTCGCAAGCGCTACTGATGAGCATGATGTCCGTCCTGGATTCGATTCCCAGGTCAGGCAAGGCGTTATTGGGTTTTTTCATCAATTATTTCTCAGTAACAGCCCGGGGTCTGGATTTGATCCCGCTTGATGGCATAGACTCGCCCCTTTTACATGGGACTTAATCATAACTGGTAAAATGTGGGATTACTATAGGTACATTAGTGCATATTCCTTCGGGGATAATTTTAGGCGTCATGTTCTCCCCTCTTTGAGGAGTGGCTAGAGAGGCGCCACGGCGTCCTCACCTTCCGCCTGACGCAGGTCCTCACCGGACACGGTTGTTTCGGGAGGTTCCTGTTCAGGATCAAGCGGGAGGAAACGCCCGGGTATCACCATTGTGTGGATCGCCCGGAGGACACGGTGGAGCATACGGTGGAGGTCTGCCCTGCTTGGGCGGAGCACCGCCGTGTCCTCACGGAGGCGATCGGCGGCGGCGATCTCTCGCGTCCGGCCCTGGTTCAAGCCATGGTCCGGAGCGAGAGTGCATGGGAGGCCGTCACCTCCTTCTGCGAAGCAGTTATGCTCGCGAAGGAGGAGGCGGAGCGCGCGAGGGAGATTCAAGCTGCACGCCCTCGCGCCCCTTGTCGCCGCAGGAGGCGCCCCGAGCGTCGGGAGTCACAAGCTGACTTTCGGCCACCGTAGGCGCGGGCCTGCGGACGGTGAGCGATGGGCAGCTCGCCGTCCGATAAGGACCAGGCCCGGGTCGACGGCGCGTTGTGTTCCACGCGCGCCTCAAAGGGATGTCAGCAACAAGTGACGGGGTCCGGAAGGACCAATGCCTGCTGGGGTCGCGGGTTTGTCTGAAAGGGATATCGCGGCCCCAGCACATAGGCAACGGAAGGAACACGGGTGGGTTTTAGTCAGTAAAAGTCTGACACTCCCTCTCGCTCCGCCCAGAGCGGGAGAAGTCTTTTGATGATTTCCCACCCAAAAAAAAAAAAAAGGCGTCATGTTCTGTTAGGATGCATGCGGAAAACGTCCTTAGAAAACCCAAGAGCGGGCGCAGGCTCCGTATGCGGCGGGTTCAACTAGTAACCTAAGTACGTTAAGGACCCTGAAAAAAAAACAATCTTTCGAAGGAACGATTTTTGAATCGAGTATTTCGGTTTACTGAGAAGTACTATTACCATAGATATGAATAAATTCATACTAAGTACCTAAATATTATGTGCGAAACAAGTACTTTAATTTTAAAATTGTTCGAATATACGATATGTTTACTTCGCGCGTTCGTCCTAGGCGCACTGTTCAAACAATTCTTTGATGTCTTTTTGTTTTTTTTACAATTGTTATTAAAGCAATCAAAGATTCATAGATTCGTCTATATCAAAACAAATCAGCGATCTTTATCATTACAATTTGCGCCTTCGACGAATGATTCATATCTATAGAGTATTTTGTTTGTTTCTGTAAAGGGAGATAAAAATAATTATATACCTACGCTGTATAAACTAACTAACAAACTATTAAAATTAAAATATAATATCCTGACCTAACTAAAACTATTAACAAACTAAAATATGGCGTCGAAAAATTCCTCCACATCGCTGTCGACTGGTAATGTGCCCAAGAGACTGGCAGCATGCCACCTGGTATGACAATGCTTAGCCTCTGGCCAAGGTAAAAGCCAGCGCTTGAGTCACAGGAAGTGTCAACCAGCCGTTTGCAGATTTCGTTGAACAAACCATGAGCACTCGGTACCCACGGCCCGAGAGTTTTAACCCCAAAAGGCTCGAAAATATAATTACCGATAAGGTAATTGTATTAACAATTTATTAGTAGTTAGTTTATTAGTAATTTTATTCGAACTTTCGCCGATTGAGTTTTTCCACAGCCGCAGCAGCAGCGCTAGCACAGCAGCCGAGCCAGGAGGATGGGATAGAGCAAGAGTATCAACGTTGGGTAGGCCTTTAGTGTGGGACGAAACGTGGCGTCGCACACCAAAGGCGTACCCACCTGCCATGGAAATAAAGACATGCGTTCCGTTCTCTTGCCATCTTCGCGTGATAAACCATTGGGTTTGAATACAGCTGAAACGCCGACGCCCGACGGTGATAACAGCTCGTCGGATGATGTCATTACTGTTCGCGGGCCGCGCTTAGCGAATCGCACTATAGATAAAGAGATAGAAAATACATTTAATTCAAATTACCTACGTGTCCTGCCACACATCAAAATTTACAGAGGGTATCTATAACCCGTCCTTGGAACATGAAAACCCCGCTTTTTCGATGATATATAGCATTAAAGAAGACGGTTACGACGATTAAGGTAGCCAGGAAAGGGTCGGTTTTGTAAAAGTCTTTATCGAAATTCAAATTCTCGATACATGTGAAAGCATAGCAACGAGAATTCAAAAATATGTGTTTGTCTCAATGTCAAAATATGATTAACTTGAGAATCATTAACTGAAAACCTTGATTGCTTAGAAACTGCCTGAAAGTTGGGACGACAGTTTTAGGGGTTCTAAATTTCCTTCAAGAAGGAATCAAGGTGGTATCAGAGAACAAACGATCAGATGCCCAATTTATTGTCCTTGTATTAACTTGATGGCACTGTTTGAGTATAATCTATGACAAGTATCGCTGCTACTCTGAACTGTAAATAGAGAGTGAGGCTCCAAGCAGTTGCTAAGTTTTGGGGTTGTGGGGTACGCATCGTTTATTTTGAAGAGGCTTACTTACACGTGATTAAAAATATCGATCACATCACATTCCTTGCGGGTGTCAATCAACCCCCTGCTGTGAGTAGAAATTTAGATATAATCTGAATATTTATCAGCGACGAGATACTTTCTTAAGATTATACATGAAAGAGGTAAACTATTACTATTATTTCTTGAAACATAATTATGTTTTCATCAACGTGCTTAACTCTTTATCAATAAGAGCTTTGCTAATTATAATAATCATGGACGTTAGACGTCACTATAATCTAAAGCTGATCAGATTTTTGGGATCCCTGATAAATATGCTGCAGTAGATTTAAAAATAGCGGCTGATCCACTGCTTATCTTTAGACATTAGCTCCGTTACACCGAAAATAAAAGTTTTATATATTCGAACTTATTCGGATCGAAGCAGTTCTTCTGAAATTATATAAATAATTTGAGGTTATCCGTTGCAGATTAATAAGTCAGGTATGTTCAATGTGTCTTAGTAGCAATTTAGTATTTGCCTATTGGCAATTATTAGCTTTGAAAGTGGCTGGGAAAGATCAACAACGGGATGCGCGAACATAAAACTTTAATGAGTTTCGCCTCTTCTTGTTATCTTAAGGCAGGTTCAACAAAGTTTAACGTTGTTCTGTTTATTGAACATAGCACAGTTTGCCCACAACTCAATATGAAATTATGTTTAAGTTTTAATTAACGTCCAGAACAAACTTAATTCAATTTGAAGTTTGGACAGAGCAAACAGTTTTAATGTAACAGTGCTCGCAATTATAGATGCTGTAGTTTCGTTATACATCCTTCTCCGAAGCATAACAGTCTTACTTGTTAACGGAATCTTGTTAATATTAAACCTCTTATATGTATAAATTGAGTTTACCTTTATCCATTTATTAGAGACTAGCTTTCGCCCGCGGCTTCGCTCGCGTGGAGGTAGGAAATTGTCCCACAGGAACGTACTGCCGGGATAAAAAGTTCTATGTATTAATCTAGATTATAAACTATCTGGGTGCCAAATTTCATCCAAATCCGTTCAGCCGTTTTTACGTGATTGGGTAATAAACATCCAAACATACATACTTTCACATTTATAATATAAGCAGGATATTATATTATTATATATATATTAATATATTAGGAAGTAGGAAATAAGACGAAGTTAAAAGGTAGTGGGCCATACTTTTTTTTTTGGTTTGGACGTAATCAAATAACGTCTCCCGCTCTGGGCGGAGTGGGAGGGCGTGTCAGACTCTTACTGACTAAAACCCACCCGTGTTCCTTCAGTTGCCTGTACGTTGCCAGGGGCCACGGTATCCCTTTCGGACTTTCTCGCGACCCCGGTACTTGGCCATGCCTTCAGTAAGATCGATAACTGTTGGAGCTGGCTGCGCTGTCTTTTCTACGTGTGACGTTTTTGAACCTGGTGATGTGATATAATATGGGAAGGGGCAATAGTCCACTACGATACGCGGATCAGCTTGATTGATAGGTGGAAGAGAGCTTATTCTGATAAGGTTTTAATCCTGGGTTAAAAATGCAGAAAAAACAATGATCTACACTAATATTGAAAACATTTGTATTTTTGTTTGTGATAAATAAACTCAAAAATCCACAACCGATTTAAAAAATTCTTTCAACAGTAGAATGCGTTAATATCACTGAGTAATATAGGCTATAATTTATAAAGATATCACGTGGGCGAAGCCGCTGGCGGAACCTAATTTATGATAAAAATTATCACTCTAGTAATGAATTCTAGTAAGCAGGTATATATCTACTTTGAGGTCCGGATTTAGCAGATAATGAAAAATAACCGTACAATTTTATTGAAATAGGGTAGTGATGCTTACTCGTGTATGTAGGTATTTATAATAATCACTATCGAGACTAGGTTTAAACCCTACCTACCCTACCCTAATTTTCTCACCGTTTAAACCTTCCCTGGACTATGACAAACATTCCAAAACCAAAATCAGCTAAATCGGCCCAGCCGTTCTTGAGTTATAAAATTACAACGAAAAGTGGCATTGATTTTTATAGATATATACGTAGATATTCACCAATTCGCCTGAGCACTCCGAGCAGTCTTAGTTCTTAACATTGCCCACTTAGCTCATTGCTGTCGAACGATATTTATTTTATTGCCCCCTGCAGCTTAAGTCGGACAACCAGTAAGTAGTAGTTTCTTAACTGCCAATATTATACTTGTTAAGTTTGCGGAAGAAAACATAAATATTTTAATTAAGTTTTATTTACCTAACCGCTAAGTTAGTTGCACCGTTTAAAATCAAGTGGATGCACGTGGCGGCCGCGGCGAGGTGGCAAGGCAGCGGTACCGGCGTTAAGTAGTGTACTTGAACTTCAAGCCCACTAAACACACGATTATGTGAAGCGGATAGGGGTGTTAAGTATGTATCTCTTCTTTTAAACCTTTATATACAGGTTTTAAAGAAGAGATACATACTTAACATTTTTATCCGCTTTTCAATAAGCTATAGCTTATCGTCTTATCGACCGTTATCACACTGACGATTTACCAGCGTGTTTCCAGTGGAGCGATTAGTGACCTCCGCGGGTGCGACGCGAGCTAGCTGGCCCCATCGGCCATTTGTTCTGCGAGCAATGTACCCTGACACTTATGTTTGGCAATTCTTCGGGCTATGTCGGTTACCTTGGTTCTCCTGGGGATCTCTTCATTTCTGATTCGATCACGTAGGGAAACTTCAACCATAGCCCTCTCTATTGCCGTTTGGGTAACTTTTAGCCTTCTAATGAGGGCCATTATGGGCCACCATATTTCAGTGCCATAGGTCATCACTGGCAATACGCACTGGTCAAAGACTTTCGTCTTGAGACACTGTGGAAATATATTGTGCAGCTTCCCGAACGCTGCCCAAACGAGTCGGATTCTCGACGATTGACCTCATTCTCGAAGTTGGACTTACCTAACTGGACATAATCGTCATTAGCTTCGATTGTAAAGTCTCCGATCTTCATGAGAGTGGGTGTTACATGAGCATTAAACCTATCAGCGGTAAGAATTTAATCAAAATGATTTATTACTGCTTACTTTTGAAAATACTATCTTCGCTGATGTCACGTGCGATCCAAAAATGCATCTGCTTTCAATAGCATACCTATATAACCAAGAGAAAAATTGTCTGATATTGATAAGTAGGTATTTAAAATACCAAATACTCATTAAATTATTATCAATCACGATGTATGATATGCTTATCATTAATATTGCATTTTTATCATAATCATTTGGTCACGAGAGGAAGGTCATGATTTTTGGGGTACTCTACAATGTTCATTTCTGCTTGGAAAAGATACTGGTAAGAGATTACTATCTTTTCCAAGCAGAAATGAACGGATAAAGAGATATTTAAAAGAAAACACTTTCCTATGACAGCTAAGAGAAAAGTGTTCAACTCGTGTATTTTGCCATGTCTGACGTATGGATGGGGCATTGACTCAGAAAACTCTTCTGAAACTGAGAACGTGCCAAAGGGGAATTGAAAGAAGTATGTTGGGCGTGACGCAAAAAGACCACAAAAGAGCAGAAGATATTAGATCTACATCAAAGGTGGAAGACATACTAAAGAAAATAATACAGTTGAAATGGCGATGGACAGGACACATGACAAGGAACAGCAGGATAAATGGACGAAAGTTATAACGCAATGGCAACCTCATCATGACAAAAGAAAGAGAGACAAGCTAAAAGATGGACAGATGATATTAAGATTATTGGAAGGATGATCTTTAATGTTTAGTATTTATCAAGCCAAAGTCGAGCTAATACTATGCAATCAACATCGTCGCTCAACGACATGGCCCTTAAGACATTTAGATTTAAATGCTGGCCTCAGAAACCTTAACAAAACTAGCCTTAATATAAATCACGATTCCTACGAAACACTTCGTCCAGTCCATTATAAACCGTCGCTAATGTTTTGCAGCTCATTTCGCGGCCCAACTGAACGCTCACATGAATACTATCGCGCTCTGCCCCGGGAATATTAACGAGCCACTTACTGTTACTAACCCCCACCACGAAATTTTTATGTTCACAATCTAGAACGAGAAAAAGCCCATTATTTCCTTGTTAATGGTTTTCTATTCATCATCACTATATGAGTCTTAATCGTTTTCTGCTGAAAACTGCCGCAACGTTTTTGTCGATGGTTTGTTTTGAACCTTACCTATCAATAACGATGATCGTCTCCAAACGAACCACGAGGTATGAAACCATTCAGTAACAGCCCTCATGTCCGTTATTAACCCCACACAGACGATAGTGGTTGTTCCAAATGGCTAGCTGTCACTGAGAGTGAGAGCCAAGCATCCCATTTAGCTGAGTCGTTCGCTGCAGCACTAAAGAACATTTTAAACTACCGAACTGTATTGAACCGAAAACAGACCAAATGCCTGACTTCAAACAGTGTACTAGAAACACAAGCAACCAGTGTTACAGACAGTGTTGCCAGAGTTAATGAAGTAGCGTAAAAATGCTATTTTATTATTGCATCCCTTTTCCATTTGGTAGAAGCTTATCTTATTAGCGAGGTGTTTGTTAGCGCTAGTCAATGTGAAGCTTATTTCCTGCCCGAGAGCGAAAACATCAGGGCTCGACTAAACAAATATGTATACACAAAAGTCGATTCATGTACCCACGTCATAAGGGTATTTTCTGTTTGTACACATAAAAGTTAATGTTAAGATTGCTGAGTAGTGAACAAAACGGGCCAACTAACGGGTGCGTATCTGCCGTGATGCGAATATTGGCCGGCGTCGTACTTCCACGGCGAGCAGGCGAGCACGTAGGGAAAACAATGTCTCACAGACGTAGTTTTCTACATAAGTAAACAAGAATGCTGAGCCACCACTAATACTCCTTTTTCGGACCACAGAGCGTTGGATTTTACGTTGCAATAATCGAGATTCGGATCATACGTTGCAACTAGCCCAATTTTCCGAATAACTTCGCTTTTGTAGCTTCAGTTCGCTCAAAAATAAAAAGAGTTTGCACGACGCGGTTTCAGAAGTTTGTACATGATGGCACATAGCACTTTACGTCATGAATACAGCTCGTCGAGATATTTGTTATAAGCAAGCTAATAGTTATAACTTTAGCTTGAGGTGGACCTGTCGCACAGCTGTGGATATTTTAAGTGCTGAAGTAGGTGTCGCAGTAGAACTTGTACATTTATAAAACTTTGTAATGAATTTGGTAACTGCTTCAGCAACGAAGCCGAAGGTCGGCGTCGACGTAGTAAATTATGAAAGTTTCACCTGCATCCTGTGGCTACATTAGAACAAAGCGGAGTCGCCGCTCCTAAATAAACGGCTCCGGAGCGCTGCAGCCAGCTCCGACTGCTATTTTCAATTTCAAATTTGCTTCTCCAACGACAATAGAATTGCAGCATTTTATGTGAAAAGTTTTTGCGATCTGCCTTTATTCAGGTCATTGGAATTGTAAAAATGTTGATTTTTTTATCCAACGATGTATCAGTAGAAGTTACTTTTAGTCCCAGTTTTATTTAGTCGAATATTAAAATTTATGTGGGCATGCCTTTTCACAGGGTTGTCGAGGCGTTGTCTCGTTTGAGATAAATTGTTTGCGCAGCTAGCAGCATTCAAGTAATTTGAAGTGGCGCAGTTGTCTGGGAGGTGCGTGCGGCGGTGTCTCGCAGCAATTCCGACGCGACGTGTGCTCTAATCACCCTCTTTAAATGAAGGCTCACGTACCCGACCGGGAGGAACCGGGTTTTATTTTAATTCCCCACAAATGCGTGTCTAATTTCAGCGGATGTGTTTTGTTTAATTTCGAAAGATTATAATTGCCAAGACACAAGGATTAGGTATGAGGTCTTTAGATGCGTGCTCCAAGACATTTTGTTGTAGAGGCTCGAGATCCCCCGGGAACTGTCTCGTTCTAGAATATTTAGGGACTGGTTCCATTGTTTATAAAGTTTCGATTACCGAATACATTAACTAATAAATTGTTGTGAGGTTTTGCTCCCCGAATGGAATAAATAATGAATACTGAGAAAATATTGTAGAAGCAAGTTTTGATTTCAAGTGTTATTGAGATTAAAAAGCAAAATCGTCGGCATATCACACTGGAAATGGTACCACTAAAATTATATAAAGACAAGAAAATAATTCCAATTTGGATGATCATTTTGACTGTCAAAGTTGTTTTCCTATCGAAATTGATCCCCCGAGAAATGTAAATGTCGTGGGGATTAAGAAAGCAGTTGGCCTACAATTGCGCAACTGGGATTTACCTACGATTGTATTAATTAGTTTTCTTACGGTGGGTACGTACTTAATTGTGTTTGAAATTATAATTCAGTATGTAATTGAATACCTAGATTTTATCAGGATTTCTAAATTTCCATCAAGTCTTGGATGCATACAAGACTTGATTAAATCTAGAATGTTCTAAAATCTTTAAAAAAATTGAATGATTGGTACGAATGCAATGAAACCAACCCTGTTTCGCATGCACGGGTGTAATGGTGACATGTTAAAATATCGACATTTCTGTGCTATATCTAAGCTAAATATAATATAGTAGGTAAACCCATAAACCTTCCGAAATTAATTCTCTAAATGATGGTAATAATCGCATCCATTGTGTAGTTTTGAGGAACTAAGCGGCCACACAGACAGACACGAAAATTTACTTTATTTTATCCTGTATCTAATATACAGAGACACCTGATGGAGACACCTGATGGATAACTCAGCTATCCTTAGAAGGTGGATCACCTAATATTGGAACACAAGTTATAAATCCGTATCCGGTATGCTTTTCGCATGGTACGCTAAAATGTATAGCTAATAATTCCTGCGAAAGCGTAGGCGCACAGCTACGCTCGTAGCACCGTAGCAGTGGCGTAGCCGTGCGACCATCAATGTTTCATCGATTGCTTGCGGATTGAACGTGAACAAAACACTTTGCTCGACCTGTGAATCAACATTCAATACACGCCACTACTCTAATGAGGTAATTACGGTAGATTATATAAATGAAATGGGCTGCCGCATCTATGTTAATAAACTCATTTGGGCAAGCTGTTTCCATAAGGTTTACCTTGTGCTTCAGGTGAAACGTTCACGGTTTCAACAATGGAAAAAATTATGGTAAAATATTCTTCAAACTAATTGGTCCTTAGAACCTAAGAAAAAACAAGAGAATCCTCTATCCTATCACAAGTAATTCATACAAAGCTAATTGAAACTATACACTTGAGATAGTATAGTGTTTTACTAGACTTTAAGGAGTTCATCTACCTTGACTACGTGACTATCAGAAATAGAATACGAAATATTACTATTAATATTGTCTTAGGTAGTGGATAGGTACCTATGTATGTTCAAAGGGAACAAATGAGTGTAATTGTACACCCATATATCGACGAAACCACAAATTAATTGGATTAGATTGCGCACAACAATCGCAGTAAGTCAGAACGAGCCCAATCGACGAACAGCAATTACAAGCGCCGCACAAACACCCGACGAAATTTACGATGACATCCGAAATGAGAAAATTGACGAAAATATTCGGAGAGCCACAAGAATGATACACGTCGAGGTTGGATTATTTGTATTCGAAGTGCGTTCATTGAACGTGCCGCGGATGTTAATACTGTTACTAAGTAAACTCCATTTTCAATTACTGTATTTGGTTATACTCGATGGTATGATTCGCGTAATACGTCAAATTTGAATCGGCACACACCGAAGAGCGAACAGCGGGAAGAATTATGAACATTAATTTGCATGGACGTAGAATAACTCGTAATGGAATGCATTAATGTCGAGTGGGAGGTACTGTGGCTGCCGGAGAGCACTTTGTAGCAACTCGTTTCGAGCAAAAAGCGGAGCGTAGACGCGGATGTACCCTCAGGCCCGGCCTTAAGTGCTGCTTCATGCTAACATGTTGGCTACTTACATGGTATTTGTTTTTTAAACTGCCAATTTGTTACATATTTACTGAAAACATCATAATTATGTGCTGTGACATCATAATGAGAAACGTGATCTATTTAAAAAAAAAAGTCACGTATATTTTTGAACCAATTTCATGATGGATATAAATATGAAATAAACAACGTTTTTCAATAAATAGGTTTGTGTAACGACTCTTGTTAAACAACCATTGAGCTGAAAATGGGCACTCATAAAGTTATTGATGTAATCGACAAGAAACTAAAGAAAAAGTAGAACAGTGAACATTAGCTGCGAACAATTATGTTCCAGCTGAAATGCAATGAATTGCACGTTCCGAACGTTTCCATTCGTTCCTCCACTCAATTGTTTTTTATGAATAGCTACATACTGACGGTAAATCTCTAGGTACTGGGCTGTACAACGAGGGTTTTACAAAATAAATCAATGTTAATGTTGTTCTACACGTTCGACTAAATATACCTTTTTTTCCTCTGGCTCGTGAAAATTAACCTAAAATGCGAAAGGCCTGCCGGTTTAAAGTGGTTGGTGTTTTAAATATTTACCGAAATAAGAGCATTGTTATACGTCTTCTAAACCTCTTAGAACGAAGCAAATTTTAACTAAAAAGTTATTTGCCAAAAATATTTCTTAATAAATCGCGGCGTTGTTGTCACTACAAGGTATCTAAGTAAATGTAAATTCTCAATAATCTGAGTAGACAGAGATGGAGCGGATTCATCTATCACTCTCGGTCCACTGCCACTAGATACAGCGATAGCTCCAAAAATAAATACTTGACAATTTGCTGCTAGTAGTTTTTTCATATAAAATATCCGATCTATACGAAGTTACGTAATAAATGGTCCACGGTTCGAATGTGTACAGTTATTGGATTCCGGTATCGTAATAGCAAATGTGCTCCAAATGTTATACTTATTTTGTTTTATTTGGCTTTCCTGAATAGTTCATTACAACACGAAGACATTTTCAATAAAAACCTTTGTTGCGAAGTATCCATTTATATTACAATTATGATGAAATTATTTGAATGGGATCGGTACAAGTTTCGTGGGGTAAAACAATGTTGTAACAAAAGATTTCGTCAGAAAATTTATTTTTCAATTTTGTACGTAGGTACCACAGTACTCAGATGTATCGGCATCCATTCATCCACAGTCCTGTGCTATGGCGTACTTGAGTTCCATAACATCTGATCAACACAAAATTTCAAAAACACTAGTGCGTCTTGGCCCATCGGAATACTTTCTGTGTGGTGTTTTACTGATAAAAATAATTAAATGAAACTGAAACAGAAAATAATACTTTATGCACTTTTCCTTACAAACATTTCAAAGCGAAAAGAGTTACTTTGTGAAGTTCTGGACAACATTGGATTTAAAGTTTGTATCTGTGCATAAATAGAGGCAAGTGGCTGTTCTATTGTCTCACGGTATTCCTAGAATCCCATTTCTACGATTGGCGTCTATAACTTCACGGAAAGACAAACTGTTTCTAGGTTAGCTTTATTTTCGCTCCGTGATCAACGAAGCGTTAATTGCATCAGTATTTATTCTTGCATAAATATTCGTTATTTTGTCGGTACAAATAAAACTGGTTCCGTGAATTTCAGACGGACAGACAACGTACAGTCTTAAGTAGTCTAAACCACTAATCACTATAGAAACACAGAATGTTAAAAAAAACCTTAGTTCTAAAGGTGCATTTTTTTCAAATCTCAGCCCCTGAGTAAGTCTAACGGGGGATTCAAGGTTGTATGTGAACGATCGTTTATGTACACTATCTTTTCAAAACACTAGCACACAAAGCCTTGAAACGATTCATGAACATTTCTGTACGAAAATCAAATAGTGCCAAAACCATTGTTACATCGTCGGTATGAATAAAATAATATGTCAGTCATACAATGCAGGCAGCCGGGATGTAAATACACGCTAAATTAATTTCAATCATACGATGTAAATATTTTGTCAGTCAGTTTTTACAATTTATTGAATTCGAATCACAACATTCAGCAGCTGCCTTGATAAATGAAACGAAATAACTATTAAAAGAGCGTTGTTTTTCATTAAAAGCGACAGAGGTTTTTATTAATTATTTGCCTGGAAAAAATATTTAATGAAATAATTATGTTGTTTGAGGAAAATGGAGTGAAGCAAGCTGCTAACCTTAAGTAGCAAAGTAAAATTCAAGTGTCCGCCGCGAAGCCGGGATTTACCTAACTCTTTAAAAGACTCAGCGTCTCGGCGATTTTGCAGGAAAACAATGTCATTTATTTTCTTTATGTACTCCTGCTTTACGTATTATCCCGACCTCAGTCCGTCGCTCCACTTTTTGTATTAAGCTTATTGATGTACAAACTTTTGTTCAGCTAGGTATTCTGCCCAGACTTGTTATCATTACTTCGAAGTTTTCATCGTCTTTGCGATGACATTTTCAACCTGCAACATTTATAATGATAAAAGTTTTTGGAATTATTGCTGTATATCAAAGGTCCGCAGAGGTCATCGAGGAGTGACGGAGGCGCGGGTACTCTCCACACTCGGCGTGACGTGATTAACCTCCCCCCGCCCCCGCGCTGTCACCGGCTACCGCCGTCGCCCGTCCCCGGGGCGCGAATCCAATTTACCAACTTGTACCCCGTTATTGTGTCCGCCACTGTTTGCGTTCCCATAAGAAAACTTTTCTTCGTAATAAATATACTGCGGTGGACGTGTGCTGTTGATAGATTCAAATGTTACACTATCTTGCATGTACAATATGTTTGTTTGGTATCATAAATCAGATCAAGACAATATTATTGTAATTACTTCATAGTTTATCAATGTGCTATCGAATATTATCATTGTTAAAAACGATATGTGATTTTCTGGTAATTTTCCATAGAATTTGTCGAGTGTTATTATTAATTTATGTACACTAATTTGTTCTTACGCACTATTAATTATTATTAATACTGACATAATCATCAATCAATATTAGCTGTCAATTGGCATACATAATAAAGATTATACGTAGTATCCATTCAAACAGTGCTGGTTTTAGCACTACCAGCACCTTTGGCGAGATTTTTACGGCGCTCCTACGTAGAATCTGGGCTAAAGATTTTAGTCTTTGTTCCTGTGCTCTGATACAGTTTAATGGGAGATACTTTATCAACTTATGCAGAAAAGAGAGAATGCAGGCCGTTTTTTTGGATCTACTCGCATTTGTTAAATTTACTTTTGAACATTGATTGGAATCCTGTTTCGGCTAGGTTTTCTTTTGCCCGTTCAATAGAAATAGTAGTAAGTTTGTCGACTTGTGCAGAAAAGTAAATAAGAGAGTTGTTGTTGTTGAGTGCGAGAGAGAGCGTAGCGAGCTCGAAAATTTTAGCTCCCTACGTTTATATTTCATCTGACAGTCGCGATGGTTCGCAAATTCAAGGTCTCGCGCTATGGAACTGGCTATGCTCAGAGTTTCTTTGAAGGATAAAATCTGAAATGAAGTTATCTGGAAAGAACCGGAGTTACCGATATAGCCTGCAGAGTAAGCAAACTGAAATGACAGTGGGCTGGCCATGTTTTTCGAAGGACCGATGGCCGGTGGAACAGCCGAATCTTAGATTGGAGACCGCGTATCGGCAAGCGTAGTGTGGGACGCCCGCCCCCTCCCGGCTAGATGCTAGATGGACCAACGTCCTAAAAAAGGTGGCTGAGACAGACTGGATGCGGAAGGCGGAGGTCAGGGTGTTGTGGTGCAGCCTGGGAGAGGCCTATGTCCAGCATGGATTGCGAAAGGCTGATTTGATTGATTGATTGATTTATGTTTATATGTTGTGTTACGCACGGGGTTGCCAACTCCAAACTGCCACTTACACTTCACATTGGGCGCCCTTCGGGACGCCTGAGCGGTCACCCAGTCACGCCCTACCCTAACATACTGCATGCAAATGTATTGTTAGGTAAGTACGAAAGATTTATTTCTAACTAGCTTTTGCTCGCAGCTTCGCCCGCGTGGAGGTCGGAAATTATCTCACGGGAGGGTATTAAAATCAATCTGCCTAGTCTTTTCCCAACGATGTAAGGGTCGGCTTCCAGTCTAACCGGATGCAGCTGAATCCAATTGCTGAATTTTACTTGAAGCGACTGTCTGTCTGACCTCTACAATCCAGTAACTGGGTAATACGATACCTCTTGGTAAGACTGGTTGTCAGACTTTCAGGCTTCTGGCCACCCGTAACGACTCTCGAAGATCCACGAATGACAGCTGGGATCAACGGCTTAACGTGCTTTCCGAGGGACGGAGGAGTCTCGGTATGTAAAGATGATCACATGGATCGACCTGTGCGACTGTTATTACTTAGCCACGAGCTCCTCCTTAGTCACTAGCTCCTCACGGGAATGAACGGGATAAAAATCCTAGATAGATCCTATGTCCTAACCCAGGTCATAGTCTAACTTTGTGCCAAGTTTAATCGAAATCCATTTCTTCCGTTAAGGAGTGAAAATGTATCATGCTCAGCTTCTGCCCGTCACTTCGTGCGGGTGAAATTGCCTTTTTTTACGTAAAATATATCCTATGAACAGTATTTCCGAATATTACCCCATAAATATAATACCTGTTTATAATATTTAAATAATACTTGAACTTGGAACCTGCCATTCTCCTGTAGAATACTTTATTCATCTATTAGTAATTCCAACACCTAACCAGCAAGGCGGTCATTACAAGATTGTCCTCAATTCACCGAAAATTCATAACAATCCTTTGCGAGGTCCGTTGTACACCTTAATCCGCTTACTTCGAGTCTATCGGAATTGTTACAAAAAGCTTAAGCAGGAAAACGTCTTGTCGGAAGGCTTAAATGATACTGTTTACTGGGGTACAAGTAAATTACCAGCTTTTGTTATTGTATAAATTAAATATTATTCATAATAATGTGAAATCTACTTCCGTATATTAAGAAATACTCATTGGTCTTGATTAGATGGATTATTTTATTCAGTGAACAATTCATATTTTATAATTATACGAGTATGTACGGTGTTTTGTGCAATTGGTTAAACATTACGTCTTAAGTACGTAGCCCGTTGAGTACTGACTTAAATATAGTATCAAACCCGAAAAAAGACTACATACATTTAGCAGTAAGTAAGTAACCCACTGTACTTTTTACGTGGTTCCGTCGATTTGTCCAACCTACAAAAAAAAATGTTGACTATAGAAACATCTATACCAGTTCACATAACACCGATTCAGAAGCCAACAAAATATGAAAAGGCAAGCTGAAAGCGAATAAACGACGATTTGCTCAACAGGACTTCCGGACTCACACAACGTTGGAAGACCGGAAGTCTGTAGGTAAGGAAGCTTTTGCGGACTTCAAACACGAGAGTCGGCCTACGTCCATCTTATGTAACCTACAGTTCAGACACATATCTACCTATATCTTAGTGATTATCTTGGTAGGTACATATTCCAATGTAGTATTTTGCTATACGAAGCAAAGATATTTCTCAAAAGTATCTTGTGCCATATATCGTGTGGAAAAGTATTTTTTTTTCTTTTTACAGACGTATTAACCAATATTGTGAAATATAATATGTATGCTGGGGCTTACGGAAACTACTAAACAATCTTAAAATGTTCATATCATTGTTCAGTTGTTTGTTTTCTTACTTGTTCAGACGAGCAACGGCTTTCGCGGTAAGTCTGTTTGCACAAATCGAATGGTAGTGCTTATGCTACCGCTTACAGCAGTGGTTCCCAAAGTTGACTGGACCGTGACCCACCTACCAAAAACTTCCGAATTCGGGACTCACCTCTTGGCTGTCATGATGAAAAAGGGGCATACTTAACTATATGAATGAAGGACTGTTCAAATAAAAAAAGCATTCAGTTACAATCGAAAATTTTATTACATAATTAAATACAAGGAGTGCTATTTCAATGAGAAGGATGTTTTTGTTTCCTATTTTTTGTTATTATAGCTTTAGCATCAACTTGAATTTTAGTTACTTTTTATCGCAATGAGTTTGATATGTCCAATTTATTTCGGTATTTACATAATTTTAACATGAATCGTAACTGAAAATATTTTTTTCAAGGCCCTCCCAATATTCGCTCGCGACCCACCAGTGGGTCGAGACCCATCGTTTCGGAACCACTGGTCTACAGCATAAGTTGCCTTATTTTTATATCATTAATACATGCTTTAACTTCTCTTGTAGTAGCACGAAATGTATGAGACAAGCTACATAATGCTATTATAATATTTGCCAAGTTGGTAGGTGATAGTTGGACTCAGTGCCTGGAGTGACGCACGTACTCAGTATCGCATAAACGCTTTCAATCATTCACTAGACTAATGCTGGGGTCACATTGTCGCGATAGGGCGAACTGTACTTCGCGCGCTCTCTCTCGCACACCGCTTTACGTCTCGCTGAGAAAGAGAGAGCGCACGAAGTATAGATCGCGTTATCGCGACAATGTGGTCCCAGCATAATGAGCACCAGATATTGTGAAGACAGCAAGCTCATCGACTTAAAAGTTATCCTCATTTCATTATGACATACTTAATCGGTCGGGTGATCCATTCTTATCAGAGAAATCACGAAAATATATTATTATCACTTATGACGTCAAAATAATTATGTGCTTACGTAGCCATGTAGGAATTATAATAACAGCAATAATTTTAATTTCTCGTCCTTTTGATTGGGCTCCAAAGATACAGCTGTCAGGTGGTCAACTGATAAGATTTTAAGCATCTTAAAAATTATCATATGACCACTTATTAAGTTCCTGCGAAAGTATGATCGGCGGTTATTTCAAAAGTATTGGAGATTGTTACTGGATAATTATAATAAATTCTTACCTACCGATATCAAATGCAAATCATTACGCTGTTCGGTCTAGTGCCACTCTTAAGAGCGTTTATCCTAAAAGTTGGCAACGACGCAAATAGCTGTCAAATATTTACCTGTTTTAAATAATTTGGCAATATTACTGTATGGAAATTTGAAATGTGGCTAACTACCGAATTAAAATATTGAATATGAAATGCAATAATTAATATCGTAACACCGAATATTTCGTTTTAGATGTAAAAAAAAGTATTTGGAAATTTTCCAAATGCCTTTTTTACACCTAAAACGGTTACAACATCAAATTCAGTGTTATAATTGCAATTCATTATTAATATTCTAGTTCGCTAGTTAGCCACATTTCTTATTTCCATACAGTTATATTGCCAAATTAATCAAAACAGTGAAATATTTGAGATCTATTTGCGACGTTGCCCACTTTCAGAATAAACGCTCTTAAAGCATTTCGAGACCTTCTCCTAGAACAGTTTTTGTTCGTTTGTTATACCAATGTCTATGCCAGTCATTACACCCACCCAGCAACTCAAAGTCTCACAACTGGTTTAACTTCAGAATATCCGTAAATTGGCCAGTTGGGTTTTGGTCTCTGCATGTAAATATTGAAGTTTAGCTGCATCTGGTTATACAGGAAGCCGATCCGTTCGATCGTTTCGGTTCGCAGATCAGGCATTGTTATTGGGTTTATCCAATTTTTGCATAGCAGCCCGGATTTGTGCCCGGTTAACGACAATAGGCTCGCCCCCTATTACGACGGGGAATGCTGTGGTCCGGAGTCGGGTCGTTGGCGATGTCTAGAGACACCGCCAATGCCTTCAACACCCTGCCTTGGAGTTGCATCAGGGAGGCATTCCGGTATCACCGGATGCCTACCTCTGTCGTGTGGTCGAGGCCTATTTCACAGACAGGGCCGTCATCTACCCCGGTCACCAGGGAGAATGGAACCGGCGAGAGATGTCGTGCGGTGTCCAACAGGGATCGGTCCTGGAGCCACATCTTTGGGACATCGGATACGACTGGGTGCTGAGCGCCGACCTCCCTAGCAGTGTCAGGGTGGTTTACCCTATTGCAATTGGCAATGGGGACTCGAGGTGGCCCTGCACAAGTCCGAGGCCATGTGGGGCTATGGTCCTCGGAATGCGCTACCGTCGGGTTCCCAAAATACGATAGGAGGGGTTCACATTGGCGTCGAGTCGACGATGAAGTATCTGGGACTCGTCCTCGACAGCCGGTGGAACTTCGTGGAGCATTTCCGACGTTTGGCCCCCAGACTGGAGCGGGCCGGGGCTGCCTTGAAGCGGCTCCTGCCCAATCTAGGGATCCAAACGGCTCCTGCCGGAGGCTCTACGCGGGGGTCGTGCAATCCATGGCCCTTTACGGGGCACCGGTGTGGGCGCGTTCTTTGAGGCTTCGGCCAGCCCGTCGGTTCTACGCATCCTAAAGGGTCATTGCCATCCGGAGGAGTTGGATCCGGAGGGATCTCACGGTGTCATGGAGAGTGTGATTGTCGCAACCCAGAGCTGAGCATGCCACAATTCTAGCCACCGCAGGATCGCCCTGGGCATCGGGAATCACAGGCCTATTCCCGGCCACCGTAGGCGCGGGCTTGCAGGCCCGGGTCGACGACGCGTTGTGTTCCACGCGCGCCTCAAAGAGATGTCAGCATAACTAACGAGGTCCGCTAGGACCGATGCCTGCCGGGGTCGCGGGAAAGCCCGAAAGGGATATCGTGGCCCCTGGCAACGTACAGGCAACTGAAGGAACACGGGTGGGTTTTAGTCAGTAAGAGTCTGAAACGCTCCACCCAGAACGGGCAAAGTTATTTGTTAATTTCTCACAATAAAAATAAAAAAACTTTCGGACTTTCCCGCGATCCCGGCAGGCATCGGTCCAAGCGGACCCCGTCAGTTGTGCTGACATCTCTTTGAGGCGCGCGTGGAACACAACGCGCCATCGACCCGGGCCTGGTCCTTATCAGACGGCGAGCTACCCATTGCTCACCGTCCGCAAGCCCGCGCCTACGGTGGCCGGGAATCGGCCTGTGATTCCCGACGACGATAAGTAGCCCTCAGGCTTTATTAGAAACGTAGGTCTGTATACTTTTTCAATTTTGCTGTGTAATACACGAAAAAAAGGCATATGAGTACTAAAAAAACACGGTACTTTTACTACCAGTTTAATTAAACTGTCAGTAACAGGATTTGGGATTTCGACAAAGGAATGATTTACTAAAAATTAATGGAATAGTGTGTTGTTTTTTTTATAATAATTCAAAACAGTGTTTACATTTTCAGTTCTACCAGCCGATCTTGGAAATCTAAAAGTTTGACATTAATCTCACTTTAACGGTTACATTTGCACTTATCATGAAAGTATTAAAAACCCAACTCTGTGATTGTTTTAATATACTTATCTTATATTAGCGCGCGTATGTACTTTATCGGTAATTAGCTCAGTGGGAACCGCACTTTTTTAACAACTTTTTCTAAAGACCTGCATCCCGTAGCTTAAGAATTTGTAAAACGAATTACCAATGAGTAGGTACTACCGTTAGGTTAGGTTAAGTCAGGGTAAATGATTGCTCATCAAATTGAGTATCAACTTAAAATGTACGTAAATTCAAATCACAGCTGTCATTATTTAACAGTCGTATGAAATAACTACAGTGCGTTTGATTGGTAGAACTGAATTTTAGTTTTGAAACTACTGTACTGCACTGTAGTAGTATTGATACTAATAGAGTTCAAAATAGCGACTGACAGAACAGTACTACCAATCACATGACTGCAAAATTTAGTGCTACCAATCGCGTCACGGGTCAAGTTATAATTAACGCACTGTAGATGTCACCTGCGTATAACACAGCAAATTGACGCAATGTGTCAATCTGTTAATAATAAATTTCCTTGACTAAACATTAAACCCTAATTGATTTGAATATCGCTTAGGTTAAGCAATATTGTACGGATAATTATATTGAAATAATTTGGTTAGGTGTGTATTACGTCGGAAGTGCACGTCATACTTATTATCCGATTCAATGTCAGCTATATCTAAAATCTAACATGACAACATAACACTATCTTTGATAATTACATAATTGGATTTCAATCACTATACAAGCAAGTGTAGGTACCTACAAGATATGAATATATGACGGTGCAGCAAGTGGTCCCGCCTCTATGAACCACCCGAAGAGGTCAGATATGAGTAGGGTTGCCAACTTTTTTTATATCATATACAGGATGGCAGCGACATCGACGCGAAAACTTTTACCATGGATTCAGTACATGATTCTGAATGCCCCTGCGTTGAAATTTTTCGTCGGTTGTTGTTGTTTTTTTTCAATAACCGACGAAAAATTTCAGACAGCAGACAAGTGCAACACCCAGCACACCAGAACTTTGCAATAAATGAGACGTGCAGCACATTTATAATCTTTCTATTTCTTTTTTTTACAACAGGTTTGGCGCCTCTGTTGGATCGGCGCATTATCGATCCAAAAAAAGTTATTAATATGTTGACACTAGAATTTACATTTCTAGAAAATTTTAATTTCATGGGCTAACTTGGCACATGACCCATAAAGGACTGGGGGGGGGGGGAGCGGACGGCAGTTTTTGCCCCGCCTCAAAAAAATATTTGATCCGGGGCTGTATAGTAGGGCTAGCAACCCTAGATATGAGTGACATTGACAGGTGACAGTCACTCTAGTAGAGCGTCGCATCGATGGTTGCGTGGCGGCTGTCTTCTATTGATAGATATGATATCAGGGGAGCCCAGAGCTGCTATCGTACCACGTCCACCACGAACTGCTATATTCCAGCACAATCCTGATGATATTTAAGCTGCTGTATACGATACCCACTGGTAAAGGCTATCCTGCGTTCAATGTAGTATAAGTGGCCATCTATAAATGCGTCACACGTTAAGGGGGATGGAGGGGGTAAATAAAATGTGGTTTGGACGGTACAGAGACGGGACGAGTCATAAGCTTCGTGACGTCACATGTATAAATCTAAAGTATTAAAACTCTAAGCTTCAACTCTATCAATATTATTTAAAATATGTCACGTCACATCACACAAATATGGCCATCTATGACAAGGACGGAAGGCTCTAGAAATCATGAAATTCGTGTGACGTAATGTATGGATGATCCAAGATAATGTTAAGAATTAAAAATAAAATCATTCAAGTTCTAACATGTTAGCATTACCCATTCAGCAGTTCAGTCATGTAAGTAGGTAATTTGGGCAAATATTTTGTGGACATTCTATTAAATATTAAATGGAATGCCAAGTCAGGGTCGGGATGGAACTGCTTTAAGTAGACAGCCGTATCAGAAGTCACGTAAATAAGGTAAGCAATAAACATGGACCTTTTACCGGCCCACCGGACGGAAATAGGCAAACACATCAACTTAGACGATGTGATTTGTTCATAACATAACACCATTAAACATGTGTTTAAAATTATACATTCTAAACTAAACTGGCATAATTCTTGTATGTACATATTGCGTAAATTTAAATTACGAAAGAATGGATTGTCCTAATACACGCATTTACGTGCTTATAAGGAAACTACTATCACTAGCTATGTAGTACAAAGCTTGTTAATGAAAAATAAACTATTTGTATTTTTTTTACTGTACAGCCAGGGAAATTAATTGTTAAGAAAATTGGCACCCTACGTCAATTTGCCATGTTATAGATATTTCTTGAAAATGTCAAACCACAATAATTGTTATTTGAATATACGGACAATTTAAGTTGGTAGTAACAATTAAACTGCATTTAAAAAAATTATGTTTAAACGTTTTAACTTTTAGCAACGTTTACAATTTAAAGGGGTTTATCTATAGTTAGATTTTTCCACATCGAAAAATTCTTAGAACCGTTTTTCTTTTCGTTACTTGCAGTCATTTAGGCAACGTTAATGCCATTATCGATTAACTTTAACGTACCTGGTCGACCGAGCTGTGCTCGGGTGAAAATAGATAAATATATCGTCCAGGTATATATCAACGTTGTATCACATTCCCGAGGTTGAGAAAATAGAAAATTGAATTTTCGCCGCCGTAAACCCCTTTTTGCAACTTTCATCGAAATCGTTAGAGCCGTTTTCGAGAACGTGATTACAAATATATATATGCAAATATTGCTCATTTAATAGTAAAGGATAGGTATATTATAACTACTCTTTTGTGCAGTCACATTAAGCCTCGTGCAGACAGGCGCTTCGCGACGGCGCGGTGAGACGCCACTCTAACAAAACAATTTCTAAGAAAACTTGACGGTAGAACAATTACCAGTGTAGCATCGCACCGTTGCGTCACGCCAGTCTGCACGAGGCTTTAAAGACGACTAAAAATACAATGATTAATTATACGAAGTACGGTCTAATCGTTAAAAGCGATCTCTACCATGTCAGCGTTTCTATGGACAAAAAATAGGTATACATATTTACGTTACACTCACTACGTATTGTTTTTCTATAATATTTGAGAATTGTCAATATAGTTGATATGTTTTCCGAAAATGCTGAATCCTATGTACGTGAAAATTACATAAATGGCCTACAAAGCAGCCTAGAAAATAAAGACTTACTAAAGACGTGCGTAATAATATTTTCAACGACGGTTTCTATCTTGTATCGAGGTCTTATATATTTTTGTCAGCATCACCAGGCATCTTTTTATAAGTAGGGAGGAATAAAGGAAGAACACCTGCGAAGCAAAAACGTGAGGAAAACTGGACAAATAGTTAATATAATTCTGAAAAGTGACATCGCCAACCCTTCTTGAGCAAGCTTAATGGTCAATGGTCGAGCATTTTCTGTATGAGAAAATGACTTTGCTCTGCACGCGTAGCATGACAATCTTAGAAACGAGTTTTCTACGGGTTTTGTCGACGGAAGAATAGACAAAATGACAGATTGTGATTGTTTATGTATCATTTTGTCTATTCTTCCGTCGACAAAACCCGTTTCTATTGTGTTCATGCTAAGCGTGCTGCAGTGGGAGTAGTGGGGCAATAATAGGCTGCTATTATTCTCTAACTTTCCTGCCATCTGTGGGAGTGATTTGGTGAAGAGGGACGGAAGTGTGTAACAGGAAGCCAGTGAAGCGCGAGCTATTTGATTTGACCAATGAGCGCGCCCGGTGCTTGAGTTGGCCGTCACAAACGACCTTGACGAGGCCCCTTCCCTTTAATTATTAAGGTAATACCATTTTTTTTTTTTTTTTTTTTTTGGGTGAGAAATCATCAAGTGACTCCTCCTGCTCTGGGCGGAGCGAGAGGGAGTGTCAGACTTTTACTGACTAAAACCCACCCGTGTTGCTTCCGTTGCCTGTGTGCCGGGGCCGCGATATGGATTTCAGACAAACCCGCAACCCCAGCAGGCGTTGGTCCTTCCGGACCCCGTCAGTTGGTGCTGACATCCCTTTGAGGCGCGCGTGGAACACAACGCGCCGTCGACCCGGGCCTGGTCCTTATCGGACGGCGAGCTACCCATCGCTCACCGTCCGCAAGCCCGCGCCAACGGTGGACGGAAGTCAGCTCGTGACTCCCGACGCCCGGGGCATCTCCTGCGGCGGCTAGGGGCGCGAGGGCGTGCAGCTGAATCTCCCTCGCGCGCTCCGCTTCCTCCTTCGCGAGCATAACTGCTTCGCAGAAGGAGGTGACGGCCTCCCATGCACTCTCGCTCCGGACCATGGCCTGAACCAGGGCCGAACGCGAGAGATCGCCGCCGCCGATCGCCTCCGTGAGGACACGGCGGTGCTCCGCCCAAGCCGGGCAGACCTCCACCGTATGCTCCACCGTGTCCTCCGGGCGATCCACACAATGGTGACACCCGGGCGTTTCCTCCCACTTTATCCTGAACAGGAACCTTCCGAAACAACCGTGTCCGGTGAGGACCTGCGTCAGGCGGATGGTGAGGACGCCGTGGCGCCTCTCTGTCCACTCCTCAAAGAGGGGACTTATCGCCACAATTGTGGCGTACCCAGCGTTGGGTTGCGACAATCGCACTCTCCATGCCGCCATGAGATCCCGCCGGAGCTCTGTCCGCTGTGCCGTGATTTGTCGCGGCAGCGGAGTTATACCCCGGCGTTTCGCCTCCTCGCGCAACTCCCACATGTGCGCGAGGACCTTCGCCTCCAGATCCCATGGCGGTAGTCCGGCAAGGAGGCTCGCCGCCTCGCGGGAGACCGTGTGGTATCCCCGGACCAGCCTAATGGCCATGACCCTTTGGGACGCGTTCAACCGCTGATGCTTTGACGTTCGAAAAGTGCTGATTCTCAGCCTAGTTTGAATAAATGACTTTTAATTTGATTTGATTTGATTTGCTGGGCCGGTCGCAGCCTCAATGAACGCGCCCACACCGGTGCCCCGTAAAGGGCCATGGACCGCACGACCCCCGCGTAGAGCCTCCGGCAGGAGGCGTTTGGACCCCCTAGGTTGGGCAGAAGCCTCTTCAAAGTAGCCCCAGCCCTATCCAGTTTGGAAGCCAAACGTCAAGGTAATACCTTGATGTTGCTTATTAGCTTGATGTTGCTTATTACCTTAATGTTGCATAGCACCTTAATGTTGCTTATCACCGTGATGTTGCTTATCACCTTGATGTTGCTTATTACCTTAATGTTGCTTATTACCTTAATGTTGCTTATTACCTTAATGTTGCTTATTACCTTAATGTTGCTTATTACCTTAATGTTGCTTATTACCTTAATGTTGCTTATTACCTTGATGTTGCTTATTACCTTAATGTTGCTTATTACCTTAATGTTGCTTATTACCTTGATGTTGCTTATTACCTTAATGTTGCTTATTACCTTAATGTTGCTTATTACCTTGATGTTGCTTATTACCTTAATGTTGCTTATTACCTTAATGTTGCTTATTACCTTAATGTTGCTATCACCTTGATGTTGCTTATTACCGAGGTGAGGTTGATCCTCATACAACACATATTTTAAACAGATATTTTTTATCTTAGGTGAAAAGCATAAGGAAGTTGTTTAAAAGTAATATTGGAACTCGTAAAGCAATCATGCTTAATATAAATTATTCTAAAAACTCAGTGTGAATGATCATTCATGTTAAAAGTGGTATAATTGTTATCTTACTCAGTAATAGAAAGATATCGCAAATTAACGCAGATCTTCCAACAGATTATTTAATCATTAATCGTTATAATTTTTTTTGGTATTATACCTACCAACTCAAATGCATGTTCATTTCATCATTGATAATTTTCTAATTTAATTACATTGTAGTATTCTCTAAACTATGTTAACACAGGTCATTATGCCTATGCTATATACGGGATGATAAAATTATTAATTGAATAAATGTTGATACACATGAGCTCAGAGGTAAACCGTGGCGCTTCTGTTTGCGGCTCACTTGAGTGACGGCTTGACATGTTTTGGACATTTTACCTCATCCGAAACAACGTAACAATACAAATAATACGTTTAATTATTTTATCGTTTTGGTTCACTTAATGGAGTTGCAGAGTCTTCAAGTTTAATAATAAACTCTTGTTATTTCCAGAAGATCAAGCGGCACTTGTTTATTATATCCTTTTTAAGACACTGCCAGCTGGCGGAGACATTTTGTGCCCGTATTTATGAGCCAAACTTAGTTAGTAGCCCGAACTAAGTTCGTCATTCTAATGAGATTATCTCTCCTTCCGTCGCCGTATCATTTTCTCAAAGAAAGGATGGCCACTGATCTAATTTACGTGGACTGTCGCTGAATTTTATATTACTAATGAAAACATTGAAAGTAGCTCTGTTCAAAGAAATCCTATTTGATACTCGTTCGTTGAATTTCTCCTTTTGAAATTTCGATATAACTTCCGTTTTCAATGTAAGCAATGTATGTATATGAAATCCCGATGGCACCTGCATCGTGGTTAATGCGTAGTTGTAACGTGTGTTCAAGTGGTGATATCTACTTATTTTCAACAAGTTTTGTATAAGACATAAATGTCACATGTTTTGACATTGTTTCAGTTTTTATTTTTTTACTATATTGGAGAAGTTCTTGACAAGTTTTGTATATACAGCATGTAGAATACATGTAAAACGCGGGGTAATACATAAATCACATACAAATTCCATTTAAGTATCTATAACACGCAGATTTCGGGAAAATATCACTCCGTATCAAAATTTCACATGTGCTTGCTGCATGAATATCGAACAAGGTTTTTAGCGCTGATAACCAACCCGTGATGTGACGCTCCGATTAGCCAGAATGATGAATTAAAATAATAAAATAAGATAATAAGCTTACATGAATGAATGTATTATCGAATTATCTTTTATCATTAATGAAATCCAAGACGGCTTTTAAATATACATAGCTTGGGTTAATGCCTGACTATATTAATGCGTCTGAGTCATTGAGTCAATTTTACCTTTTAAATTACTTCCTGATAAAATGAAGGTGTTAGATAAGATGATACATGGATCAATTTACTAATTCTCTAGAATCGTAGGCCATTGTAAACTGAGTCATAACCCTGTTTTATCCTCTATCTATTCGATTTTGGATTATAGCAATGATTGTGCCTGCTCACACATAATATTTGAGCAGGAAAAGATTATGAAAAGGCGTTTGATTCATTCGTTTAAAAATACACTAGGTACTTATCTTTGAAACAACATTATAAGTAGAGTAGGTATGATGCGATACTACCGTAAATAGGATGCTCACTTGCTCAATACAAAATGGAAAAATAAAATATATCGACATATATGCATACTTACTCAGTCTTGGATGATAAAAGTCAGACCAATGTCTGACTTTTATCATCCAAGACTGAGTACACTGAGGACACTTTTTAAAATAATGTTTACTTTTTAACATTTATTTTAAATCCATAAATACTCTCTCTCTACTAAGTTCTACTCTATACAAAGTATTCCAAATTTACAGTCAAAATACAACAGCATCATTCTTTGACCTCAATATAGCGCAGAAACAAAAGTGAAGGATGAAGAGTGCTCAATCAAAAAGTTGGTTACACTCACTGAAGCAGTTCCCTGTACCAATCGAGTGCTTGTTTCTGAGAATATTGGAAACGAAAATAAACAGACGCTAGTTGAAGTTCCAGCAATTAACATCAGCAATAACGATTCAAAGGAAAGTATATAAGGAAAATGTGTATTTACGTAGACAAACGTTTAACCTTTACTTTTCAGTCAAGCATCGTTGCTGTCATGGGCGTGCCCAGGGGGGGGGGGGGGGGGGGGGCCGGGGGGCAGCTGATTTTGTATGCCTAACCACTGTTGTCGATAAAAGTTATGTTACAGTCACGTTAAGACTTAATTTACAATAACAGTATCAATCCAGCACAACTGAACAGTACAGTACAGATACTTGTATAAAATTTTAGTAAAAATCGCGCTACGCGGCCTTTCCTGTCCGACTTTAAAAAGGAGAAGGTTCTTTGTTCGGCTGTTTTTTTTTGTTTACAATGTTCATTGATATTTTCGTCAATTGTGGACCAAATTTGAAAATTGTTTATGCATTTGAAAAAAAAAATACAAAATCGGTCCACAATTCACGAAAATATCGATACACATACATTGTTAAAAAAAAACATACAGACGAACATAGAACCTTCTCTTTTTTTGAAGTCGGCTGAAACTACCCGGACGCAGCAGCAATATCAAACTAAAATACAATAGACGACGTATATTTAGTAACCTAATCCGCTTAACTGTTCTTAAGGAGTCATAAAGATTGTAAGAAATCGACACGTGTTTCACCTCTCAACGAGGCATCCCCAGGATGGCTATTGACTTGTTGCGAACCCGGACCCGACGTGTGGACACGTCAAGCGGCCACTATACTGCTCTCGACGCTTGACGTGTAAACACATGACATGAAAGTCACGCCTGAATCAATTAACTATCAATATCAAACTATGTGTAGGTGACTTACATTATATTTACAATATATAAATAATATATTTATACGTCCTACACTAATAAACACAAACACACAATATACATTATATTAATAAACATAAAACACTAAACAATAATTAGTAGCATTTAATATAATACAATATCACGTTTACCGTACGGTCCGTCCGTCATTAATATAATAGTTGTACACTGGACACACGCATCGCCTGCTGAGTCCCTTGGTTCAAGGCGCGTGAAGTTACCTGCGCGCGCGCATTCCTTTCCTTTACCGCGCATTCGGAATTTGCGGGTCGCCAGTCAAGATCTATCTGTGACGTCGAACGCACGCTCGCTTGTGCTATTTATTGTGATACCAATATACCCGCGCTTATCGCTGTGTATCTCTGATTCTCCGAACTATCCTATGCTTACTGCTTTTGCAAATTCGCTATTTACTGTGCCTTCCAAATATTACAAACAGTGTTGTGTACCTAGTGTGTGGAACATTAAAGTGTTGGACTACCAGTTGGACTATTCTTTCTTCAGACCCAGTAAGTCTACCCCCACACACCATCGACATAACCAAACTGGTGACCCCGTTCAGAACATTTGAGAATAGTGTACCGAGAGTTAGTGGTTATCATGAGCAGCGACGGTAGCGATACAGAAACATCGCAGCGCAGCCAACAACCCGGACGCCGGCCGAGTAAATGTGCGCGCGTTTCCACTGACCCGGAACCCGAACATCCGTCATTGGAGTTATTTCGTGTAGGCGTTCGAATGCCACCATTTTGGCCTGAAAAGCCCACTATATGGTTTTGCCAAATAGAAGGCCAATTCAAGCTGGCCAGAATAACGGACGACTACACCAAGTTCCACTACGTCATCGCTCACCTGGATCGGCAGTATTCCGTGGAAGTCGAAGACATTATAACTGCGCCTCCTGCTACTGGCGCGTACGAGAAGCTGAAGAGTGAGCTAATCAAGCGCCTGTCAGTCTCAAAAGAAAAGAAGGTGAAACAGCTTCTTCAGTCAGAGGAACTAGGTGACCGCAAACCGTCTCAGTTCTTGCGGCACCTACAACACCTAGCGGGACCAACGATCCCGGAGGATTTCCTCCGCACCATATGGACAAGTCGCTTACCAAGTAACCTGCAGACGATCATCGCATCGCAGATGACCTTGTCCCTCACCGATCTCGCGGACCTCGCTGATAGAGTTCACGACATGGCGCCTCCTATTCCGCAAGTCGCAGCAGCATCCACATCGCAAGCTGATCCACAGACGGACATGATGAAGCTGATCATGGAGCTAACGAGGAAGGTCGACGCCCTGACCACTGAAAGGTACGATCGGTCCCGCCCACGTACTAGGCAGATCTCTGGCCATAGAAGTCGCAGCCCATCACAAAGATCGCAGTCCAACTATAAAAAGTTTCCGCGGTGTTGGTACCACTACAAATTCGGCAGCCACGCGAAGAAATGCATCCACCCGTGCGATTACAAGTCGGGAAACGAAACGGGCAGTCAATAATGGCGACTGAAGATTGCCCTTCCACAACTGGTCGCCTGTTCGTGACAGATCGCAGGTCGAAAGTCCAATTTCTAGTGGACACTGGAAGCGACTTATGCGTCTTCCCTCGATCTGCGCTTCCACAACATCGTCGTGCGAAGACCGATTACCAGCTGTGTGCGGCCAACGGTTCAACAATCGACACCTACGGCTACCTACAGGTTGTGCTAAATTTAGGCCTTCGTAGGGATTTCCCATGGCGCTTTATTGTTGCTGACGTCACTAAAGCTATTATTGGAGTAGATTTTCTATCATTTTTTAATTTAATCGTAGATATTCGCAACAAACGCATAATAGATGGCACTACTAACCTGTCAGCTGTAGCATCTATCGCCTCTCCAGATAGCTTAATATCAAGTGTAAAGGTCGTGACTGGCGAATGCAAATACCGAAAACTCCTATCCGAATTTCAGGAAATAACACGGCCAGCAGGCGCACCATTCACACCCAAACACAACACAGCACACCACATTCGCACCTCATCAGGCCCCCCAGTATCTTGTTCCCCACGCAGACTAGCTCCGGATAAAATGAAAATCGCCAAGGCAGAGTTCGAAGCAATGCTGGCAAATGGTACAGCTCGACCGTCAGAGAGCCCTTGGTCATCGCCTCTCCACCTCGCCCCAAAGAAAGACAATAGCTGGCGTCCTTGCGGTGATTATAGGCTGCTCAACGCAAGGACAGTACCAGATAAGTACCCAATCAGGCACATACATGACTTTGCCCACAGTCTATCTGGTTGTAAGATCTTTTCCACTATCGACCTTGTTAAAGCTTATAACCAGATTCCGGTATTTGAGCAGGACATTCCAAAGACCGCCATCACCACACCCTTTGGACTTTTCGAGTTTCCGTTTATGACGTTCGGTCTGAGGAACGCCGGGCAGACTTTCCAAAGGTTTGTTGACGAAATGACTCGTGGCCTGGAGTTCTGTTACCCATATTTAGACGATTTCCTGGTTTACTCCAGGGACGAGGCAGAGCATGAAGAGCACCTTCGCCAACTCTTCACAAGGATGAAGGAATACGGTATGCTCATCAACACCGCCAAATGCGTATTTGGTGCACCAGAGGTAACATTTTTAGGCTACCACATCTCGCAACATGGAACGAAACCTTTGGAAAGCAAGGTGCAAGCAATTAGGGAGTTCCCAGTGCCTAAAACCGTTAGGCAACTAAGAAGGTTTCTGGGCATGATTAACTTTTACCGTAGGTTTCTACCACGGGCTGCCCAGACCCATGCACCTTTACATGCTCTACTGACCGGTAACGTGAAAGCCTCTCAGCCTGTCGACATAACCGGAACCTCGTTACAGGCCTTCCAGGAGTGTAAAGATAGCCTTTGTAGTGCGGCTTTGTTGGCACATCCTGACTCAAATGCCAAACTGGGCCTAGTCACGGATGCGTCTGATTTTGCCATCGGTGGAGTCTTGCAGCAGTTCAAAGACGGTAATTGGCAACCGTTGGCATTTTTCACCCGCAAGCTGAGCGCATCACAACAGAAACACTCACCGTACGATAGAGAGCTCCTTGCTATCTACGAAAGTATTAGGTACTACCAACATTGGCTAGCCGCTACCACCTTCACCATCTATACTGACCATAAGCCGCTATGTTACGCTTTCCAACAGCGGAAAAGTAATTGCTCGCCACGTCAGTATAGACATTTAGACTATATTTCACAATTCTCGACCGACATTCAACACATCGCCGGAAAAGACAACGTCGTAGCCGACACACTTTCCCGTATCGAAGAATTGCAAAGCCCAGTATATTTAGATGTACTAGCCAAAGCACAAGACACCGACTCAGAACTTGCACAATTACTCACAGGAGATTCTTCCCTGCAGATTAAGAAAATGATAATTCCTGGAAGTCGTATTGAATTATACTGCGATGTCAGCACAGCGACTCCCAGACCCATCATTCCTAAACCATTGCGCAAACAAATTTTTGACTCGTTGCACTCGCTAAGCCATCCAGGTGCAAACGCAAGTGCTAAACTTGTAGCACAGCGCTACGTTTGGCCACAGATGCGGAAAGACTGTCGCGATTGGTCTAAGGCATGTTTGGCATGCCAGCGCACGAAGGTGAATCGACACGTTTTCACCCCATTGGGTACCCTCGATCTGCCTTCAGCGCGATTCAAATATGTCCACCTAGACCTCATCGGCCCATTGCCCCCATCCAATGAATATCGGTATTGTCTGACACTCGTCGATCGCTTCACGCGATGGGCTGAAGTCGTCCCTATTACCGATATTACAGCGGAAACTGTGGCCAAAGCGTTCCTGTCGGGATGGGTAGCACGATTTGGTTGCCCAACCGATATTGTCACTGACCGCGGTAGACAATTCGAATCTGGAATTTTCCAACACCTCGCAAAGTCTATTGGGTTTAGGCATCGCAAGACCACTGCATACCACCCTCAGTGCAACGGTTTAGTCGAAAGATTCCACCGGCAGCTTAAAGCAGCAATCAAGTGCCATGCCGATAGCAGCTGGACCGAATCCTTGCCATTCGTAATGCTCGGCATAAGAAGTTCCTTCAAAGAAGACCTTCAATCGTCTTCCGCCGAATTAGTATACGGCGAACCTTTAAGGCTGCCGGGTGAATTCTTTGGCCATAAGGTTGACAAATGTACGACTGATATAACGGACTTTACAGCCCGTATCAGATCATTTGCCAACAATTTACAGCCAGTTCCCACGTCGCACCACTCAAAAAAAGAAAAAGTCTTTGTCCACAAAGATCTGTCATCATGTTCCCATGTCTTCCTTCGGGACGATGCGTTGAGGGGTGCACTCCACCCAGCATACACCGGTCCATATGAGGTGATCGAAAGAGGTCCCAAAGTCTACAAAATTAAAGTAAAGGGTAAATCCGTCACAGTATCTTTAGACCGATTAAAACCAGGCTACATACTGTCCGACACCAATGACACCCCTATCCCAAATAAACCCGTTCCCGAGCCACCACCCTCCATTCCAGCAGTTAAAACCACTCGTTCCGGCAGAAGAGTCCACTTTCCGGACTACTATCGCCCGTAGCACGGTCTCTGGAGGGGAGTGATGTAGGTGACTTACATTATATTTACAATATATAAATAATATATTTATACGTCCTACACTAATAAACACAAACACACAATATACATTATATTAATAAACATAAAACACTAAACAATAATTAGTAGCATTTAATATAATACAATATCACGTTTACCGTACGGTCCGTCCGTCATTAATATAATAGTTGTACACTGGACACACGCATCGCCTGCTGAGTCCCTTGGTTCAAGGCGCGTGAAGTTACCTGCGCGCGCGCATTCCTTTCCTTTACCGCGCATTCGGAATTTGCGGGTCGCCAGTCAAGATCTATCTGTGACGTCGAACGCACGCTCGCTTGTGCTATTTATTGTGATACCAATATACCCGCGCTTTATCGCTGTGTATCTCTGATTCTCCGAACTATCCTATGCTTACTGCTTTTGCAAATTCGCTATTTACTGTGCCTTCCAAATATTACAAACAGTGTTGTGTACCTAGTGTGTGGAACATTAAAGTGTTGGACTACCAGTTGGACTATTCTTTCTTCAGACCCAGTAAGTCTACCCCCACACACCATCGACATAACCAAACTGGTGACCCCGTTCAGAACATTTGAGAATAGTGTACCGAGAGTTAGTGGTTATCATGAGCAGCGACGGTAGCGATACAGAAACATCGCAGCGCAGCCAACAACCCGGACGCCGGCCGAGTAAATGTGCGCGCGTTTCCACTGACCCGGAACCCGAACATCCGTCATTGGAGTTATTTCGTGTAGGCGTTCGAATGCCACCATTTTGGCCTGAAAAGCCCACTATATGGTTTTGCCAAATAGAAGGCCAATTCAAGCTGGCCAGAATAACGGACGACTACACCAAGTTCCACTACGTCATCGCTCACCTGGATCGGCAGTATTCCGTGGAAGTCGAAGACATTATAACTGCGCCTCCTGCTACTGGCGCGTACGAGAAGCTGAAGAGTGAGCTAATCAAGCGCCTGTCAGTCTCAAAAGAAAAGAAGGTGAAACAGCTTCTTCAGTCAGAGGAACTAGGTGACCGCAAACCGTCTCAGTTCTTGCGGCACCTACAACACCTAGCGGGACCAACGATCCCGGAGGATTTCCTCCGCACCATATGGACAAGTCGCTTACCAAGTAACCTGCAGACGATCATCGCATCGCAGATGACCTTGTCCCTCACCGATCTCGCGGACCTCGCTGATAGAGTTCACGACATGGCGCCTCCTATTCCGCAAGTCGCAGCAGCATCCACATCGCAAGCTGATCCACAGACGGACATGATGAAGCTGATCATGGAGCTAACGAGGAAGGTCGACGCCCTGACCACTGAAAGGTACGATCGGTCCCGCCCACGTACTAGGCAGATCTCTGGCCATAGAAGTCGCAGCCCATCACAAAGATCGCAGTCCAACTATAAAAAGTTTCCGCGGTGTTGGTACCACTACAAATTCGGCAGCCACGCGAAGAAATGCATCCACCCGTGCGATTACAAGTCGGGAAACGAAACGGGCAGTCAATAATGGCGACTGAAGATTGCCCTTCCACAACTGGTCGCCTGTTCGTGACAGATCGCAGGTCGAAAGTCCAATTTCTAGTGGACACTGGAAGCGACTTATGCGTCTTCCCTCGATCTGCGCTTCCACAACATCGTCGTGCGAAGACCGATTACCAGCTGTGTGCGGCCAACGGTTCAACAATCGACACCTACGGCTACCTACAGGTTGTGCTAAATTTAGGCCTTCGTAGGGATTTCCCATGGCGCTTTATTGTTGCTGACGTCACTAAAGCTATTATTGGAGTAGATTTTCTATCATTTTTTAATTTAATCGTAGATATTCGCAACAAACGCATAATAGATGGCACTACTAACCTGTCAGCTGTAGCATCTATCGCCTCTCCAGATAGCTTAATATCAAGTGTAAAGGTCGTGACTGGCGAATGCAAATACCGAAAACTCCTATCCGAATTTCAGGAAATAACACGGCCAGCAGGCGCACCATTCACACCCAAACACAACACAGCACACCACATTCGCACCTCATCAGGCCCCCCAGTATCTTGTTCCCCACGCAGACTAGCTCCGGATAAAATGAAAATCGCCAAGGCAGAGTTCGAAGCAATGCTGGCAAATGGTACAGCTCGACCGTCAGAGAGCCCTTGGTCATCGCCTCTCCACCTCGCCCCAAAGAAAGACAATAGCTGGCGTCCTTGCGGTGATTATAGGCTGCTCAACGCAAGGACAGTACCAGATAAGTACCCAATCAGGCACATACATGACTTTGCCCACAGTCTATCTGGTTGTAAGATCTTTTCCACTATCGACCTTGTTAAAGCTTATAACCAGATTCCGGTATTTGAGCAGGACATTCCAAAGACCGCCATCACCACACCCTTTGGACTTTTCGAGTTTCCGTTTATGACGTTCGGTCTGAGGAACGCCGGGCAGACTTTCCAAAGGTTTGTTGACGAAATGACTCGTGGCCTGGAGTTCTGTTACCCATATTTAGACGATTTCCTGGTTTACTCCAGGGACGAGGCAGAGCATGAAGAGCACCTTCGCCAACTCTTCACAAGGATGAAGGAATACGGTATGCTCATCAACACCGCCAAATGCGTATTTGGTGCACCAGAGGTAACATTTTTAGGCTACCACATCTCGCAACATGGAACGAAACCTTTGGAAAGCAAGGTGCAAGCAATTAGGGAGTTCCCAGTGCCTAAAACCGTTAGGCAACTAAGAAGGTTTCTGGGCATGATTAACTTTTACCGTAGGTTTCTACCACGGGCTGCCCAGACCCATGCACCTTTACATGCTCTACTGACCGGTAACGTGAAAGCCTCTCAGCCTGTCGACATAACCGGAACCTCGTTACAGGCCTTCCAGGAGTGTAAAGATAGCCTTTGTAGTGCGGCTTTGTTGGCACATCCTGACTCAAATGCCAAACTGGGCCTAGTCACGGATGCGTCTGATTTTGCCATCGGTGGAGTCTTGCAGCAGTTCAAAGACGGTAATTGGCAACCGTTGGCATTTTTCACCCGCAAGCTGAGCGCATCACAACAGAAACACTCACCGTACGATAGAGAGCTCCTTGCTATCTACGAAAGTATTAGGTACTACCAACATTGGCTAGCCGCTACCACCTTCACCATCTATACTGACCATAAGCCGCTATGTTACGCTTTCCAACAGCGGAAAAGTAATTGCTCGCCACGTCAGTATAGACATTTAGACTATATTTCACAATTCTCGACCGACATTCAACACATCGCCGGAAAAGACAACGTCGTAGCCGACACACTTTCCCGTATCGAAGAATTGCAAAGCCCAGTATATTTAGATGTACTAGCCAAAGCACAAGACACCGACTCAGAACTTGCACAATTACTCACAGGAGATTCTTCCCTGCAGATTAAGAAAATGATAATTCCTGGAAGTCGTATTGAATTATACTGCGATGTCAGCACAGCGACTCCCAGACCCATCATTCCTAAACCATTGCGCAAACAAATTTTTGACTCGTTGCACTCGCTAAGCCATCCAGGTGCAAACGCAAGTGCTAAACTTGTAGCACAGCGCTACGTTTGGCCACAGATGCGGAAAGACTGTCGCGATTGGTCTAAGGCATGTTTGGCATGCCAGCGCACGAAGGTGAATCGACACGTTTTCACCCCATTGGGTACCCTCGATCTGCCTTCAGCGCGATTCAAATATGTCCACCTAGACCTCATCGGCCCATTGCCCCCATCCAATGAATATCGGTATTGTCTGACACTCGTCGATCGCTTCACGCGATGGGCTGAAGTCGTCCCTATTACCGATATTACAGCGGAAACTGTGGCCAAAGCGTTCCTGTCGGGATGGGTAGCACGATTTGGTTGCCCAACCGATATTGTCACTGACCGCGGTAGACAATTCGAATCTGGAATTTTCCAACACCTCGCAAAGTCTATTGGGTTTAGGCATCGCAAGACCACTGCATACCACCCTCAGTGCAACGGTTTAGTCGAAAGATTCCACCGGCAGCTTAAAGCAGCAATCAAGTGCCATGCCGATAGCAGCTGGACCGAATCCTTGCCATTCGTAATGCTCGGCATAAGAAGTTCCTTCAAAGAAGACCTTCAATCGTCTTCCGCCGAATTAGTATACGGCGAACCTTTAAGGCTGCCGGGTGAATTCTTTGGCCATAAGGTTGACAAATGTACGACTGATATAACGGACTTTACAGCCCGTATCAGATCATTTGCCAACAATTTACAGCCAGTTCCCACGTCGCACCACTCAAAAAAAGAAAAAGTCTTTGTCCACAAAGATCTGTCATCATGTTCCCATGTCTTCCTTCGGGACGATGCGTTGAGGGGTGCACTCCACCCAGCATACACCGGTCCATATGAGGTGATCGAAAGAGGTCCCAAAGTCTACAAAATTAAAGTAAAGGGTAAATCCGTCACAGTATCTTTAGACCGATTAAAACCAGGCTACATACTGTCCGACACCAATGACACCCCTATCCCAAATAAACCCGTTCCCGAGCCACCACCCTCCATTCCAGCAGTTAAAACCACTCGTTCCGGCAGAAGAGTCCACTTTCCGGACTACTATCGCCCGTAGCACGGTCTCTGGAGGGGAGTGATGTAGGTGACTTACATTATATTTACAATATATAAATAATATATTTATACGTCCTACACTAATAAACACAAACACACAATATACATTATATTAATAAACATAAAACACTAAACAATAATTAGTAGCATTTAATATAATACAATATCACGTTTACCGTACGGTCCGTCCGTCATTAATATAATAGTTGTACACTGGACACACGCATCGCCTGCTGAGTCCCTTGGTTCAAGGCGCGTGAAGTTACCTGCGCGCGCGCATTCCTTTCCTTTACCGCGCATTCGGAATTTGCGGGTCGCCAGTCAAGATCTATCTGTGACGTCGAACGCACGCTCGCTTGTGCTATTTATTGTGATACCAATATACCCGCGCTTTATCGCTGTGTATCTCTGATTCTCCGAACTATCCTATGCTTACTGCTTTTGCAAATTCGCTATTTACTGTGCCTTCCAAATATTACAAACAGTGTTGTGTACCTAGTGTGTGGAACATTAAAGTGTTGGACTACCAGTTGGACTATTCTTTCTTCAGACCCAGTAAGTCTACCCCCACACACCATCGACATAACCAAACTGGTGACCCCGTTCAGAACATTTGAGAATAGTGTACCGAGAGTTAGTGGTTATCATGAGCAGCGACGGTAGCGATACAGAAACATCGCAGCGCAGCCAACAACCCGGACGCCGGCCGAGTAAATGTGCGCGCGTTTCCACTGACCCGGAACCCGAACATCCGTCATTGGAGTTATTTCGTGTAGGCGTTCGAATGCCACCATTTTGGCCTGAAAAGCCCACTATATGGTTTTGCCAAATAGAAGGCCAATTCAAGCTGGCCAGAATAACGGACGACTACACCAAGTTCCACTACGTCATCGCTCACCTGGATCGGCAGTATTCCGTGGAAGTCGAAGACATTATAACTGCGCCTCCTGCTACTGGCGCGTACGAGAAGCTGAAGAGTGAGCTAATCAAGCGCCTGTCAGTCTCAAAAGAAAAGAAGGTGAAACAGCTTCTTCAGTCAGAGGAACTAGGTGACCGCAAACCGTCTCAGTTCTTGCGGCACCTACAACACCTAGCGGGACCAACGATCCCGGAGGATTTCCTCCGCACCATATGGACAAGTCGCTTACCAAGTAACCTGCAGACGATCATCGCATCGCAGATGACCTTGTCCCTCACCGATCTCGCGGACCTCGCTGATAGAGTTCACGACATGGCGCCTCCTATTCCGCAAGTCGCAGCAGCATCCACATCGCAAGCTGATCCACAGACGGACATGATGAAGCTGATCATGGAGCTAACGAGGAAGGTCGACGCCCTGACCACTGAAAGGTACGATCGGTCCCGCCCACGTACTAGGCAGATCTCTGGCCATAGAAGTCGCAGCCCATCACAAAGATCGCAGTCCAACTATAAAAAGTTTCCGCGGTGTTGGTACCACTACAAATTCGGCAGCCACGCGAAGAAATGCATCCACCCGTGCGATTACAAGTCGGGAAACGAAACGGGCAGTCAATAATGGCGACTGAAGATTGCCCTTCCACAACTGGTCGCCTGTTCGTGACAGATCGCAGGTCGAAAGTCCAATTTCTAGTGGACACTGGAAGCGACTTATGCGTCTTCCCTCGATCTGCGCTTCCACAACATCGTCGTGCGAAGACCGATTACCAGCTGTGTGCGGCCAACGGTTCAACAATCGACACCTACGGCTACCTACAGGTTGTGCTAAATTTAGGCCTTCGTAGGGATTTCCCATGGCGCTTTATTGTTGCTGACGTCACTAAAGCTATTATTGGAGTAGATTTTCTATCATTTTTTAATTTAATCGTAGATATTCGCAACAAACGCATAATAGATGGCACTACTAACCTGTCAGCTGTAGCATCTATCGCCTCTCCAGATAGCTTAATATCAAGTGTAAAGGTCGTGACTGGCGACTGCAAATACCGAAAACTCCTATCCGAATTTCAGGAAATAACACGGCCAGCAGGCGCACCATTCACACCCAAACACAACACAGCACACCACATTCGCACCTCATCAGGCCCCCCAGTATCTTGTTCCCCACGCAGACTAGCTCCGGATAAAATGAAAATCGCCAAGGCAGAGTTCGAAGCAATGCTGGCAAATGGTACAGCTCGACCGTCAGAGAGCCCTTGGTCATCGCCTCTCCACCTCGCCCCAAAGAAAGACAATAGCTGGCGTCCTTGCGGTGATTATAGGCTGCTCAACGCAAGGACAGTACCAGATAAGTACCCAATCAGGCACATACATGACTTTGCCCACAGTCTATCTGGTTGTAAGATCTTTTCCACTATCGACCTTGTTAAAGCTTATAACCAGATTCCGGTATTTGAGCAGGACATTCCAAAGACCGCCATCACCACACCCTTTGGACTTTTCGAGTTTCCGTTTATGACGTTCGGTCTGAGGAACGCCGGGCAGACTTTCCAAAGGTTTGTTGACGAAATGACTCGTGGCCTGGAGTTCTGTTACCCATATTTAGACGATTTCCTGGTTTACTCCAGGGACGAGGCAGAGCATGAAGAGCACCTTCGCCAACTCTTCACAAGGATGAAGGAATACGGTATGCTCATCAACACCGCCAAATGCGTATTTGGTGCACCAGAGGTAACATTTTTAGGCTACCACATCTCGCAACATGGAACGAAACCTTTGGAAAGCAAGGTGCAAGCAATTAGGGAGTTCCCAGTGCCTAAAACCGTTAGGCAACTAAGAAGGTTTCTGGGCATGATTAACTTTTACCGTAGGTTTCTACCACGGGCTGCCCAGACCCATGCACCTTTACATGCTCTACTGACCGGTAACGTGAAAGCCTCTCAGCCTGTCGACATAACCGGAACCTCGTTACAGGCCTTCCAGGAGTGTAAAGATAGCCTTTGTAGTGCGGCTTTGTTGGCACATCCTGACTCAAATGCCAAACTGGGCCTAGTCACGGATGCGTCTGATTTTGCCATCGGTGGAGTCTTGCAGCAGTTCAAAGACGGTAATTGGCAACCGTTGGCATTTTTCACCCGCAAGCTGAGCGCATCACAACAGAAACACTCACCGTACGATAGAGAGCTCCTTGCTATCTACGAAAGTATTAGGTACTACCAACATTGGCTAGCCGCTACCACCTTCACCATCTATACTGACCATAAGCCGCTATGTTACGCTTTCCAACAGCGGAAAAGTAATTGCTCGCCACGTCAGTATAGACATTTAGACTATATTTCACAATTCTCGACCGACATTCAACACATCGCCGGAAAAGACAACGTCGTAGCCGACACACTTTCCCGTATCGAAGAATTGCAAAGCCCAGTATATTTAGATGTACTAGCCAAAGCACAAGACACCGACTCAGAACTTGCACAATTACTCACAGGAGATTCTTCCCTGCAGATTAAGAAAATGAATCGACATATATGCATACTTACTCAGTCTTGGATGATAAAAGTCAGACCAATGTCTGACTTTTATCATCCAAGACTGAGTACACTGAGGACACTGTTTAAAATAATGTTTACTTTTTAACATTTATTTTAAATCCATAAATACTCTCTCTCTACTAAGTTCTACTCTATACAAAGTATTCCAAATTTACAGTCAAAATACAACAGCATCATTCTTTGACCTCAATATAGCGCAGAAACAAAAGTGAAGGATGAAGAGTGCTCAATCAAAAAGTTGGTTACACTCACTGAAGCAGTTCCCTGTACCAATCGAGTGCTTGTTTCTGAGAATATTGGAAACGAAAATAAACAGACGCTAGTTGAAGTTCCAGCAATTAACATCAGCAATAACGATTCAAAGGAAAGTATATAAGGAAAATGTGTATTTACGTAGACAAACGTTTAACCTTTACTTTTCAGTCAAGCATCGTTGCTGTCATGGGCGTGCCCAGGGGGGGGGGGGGGGGGGGCAGGGGGGCAGCTGATTTTGTATGCCTAACCACTGTTGTCGATAAAAGTTATGTTACAGTCACGTTAAGACTTAATTTACAATAACAGTATCAATCCAGCACAACTGAACAGTACAGTACAGATACTTGTATAAAATTTTAGTAAAAATCGAGCTACGCGGCCTTTCCTGTCCGACTTTAAAAAGGAGAAGGTTCTTTGTTCGGCTGTTTTTTTTTGTTTACAATGTTCATTGATATTTTCGTCAATTGTGGACCAAATTTGAAAATTGTTTATGCATTTGAAAAAAAAAATACAAAATCGGTCCACAATTCACGAAAATATCGATACACATACATTGTTAAAAAAAAACATACAGACGAACATAGAACCTTCTCTTTTTTTGAAGTCGGCTGAAACTACCCGGACGCAGCAGCAATATCAAACTAAAATACAATAGACGACGTATATTTAGTAACCTAATCCGCTTAACTGTTCTTAAGGAGTCATAAAGATTGTAAGAAATCGACACGTGTTTCACCTCTCAACGAGGCATCCCCAGGATGGCTATTGACTTGTTGCGAACCCGGACCCGACGTGTGGACACGTCAAGCGGCCACTATACTGCTCTCGACGCTTGACGTGTAAACACATGACATGAAAGTCACGCCTGAATCAATTAACTATCAATATCAAACTATGTAAAACATGTGCGGGGGAAATGTGCTGGGACACAGGCCTCCTCTCGGTGAGACGGAGTGGGCCATAATCACCCTATAATGTTTCCACTGCTGGGACACAGGTCTCCTCTCGGTGAGAGGGAGTGGGCCATAATCACCCTATAATGTTTCCACTGCTGGGACACAGGTCTCCTCTCGGTGAGAGGGAGTGGGCCATAATCACCCTATTATGTTTCCACTGCTGGGACACAGGTCTCCTCTCGGTGAGAGGGAGTGGGCCATAATCACCCTATAATGTTTCCACTGCTGGGACACAGGTCTCCTCTCGGTGAGAGGGAGTGGGCCATAATCACCCTATAATGTTTCCACTGCTGGGACACAGGTCTCCTCTCGGTGAGAGGGAGTGGGCCATAATCACCCTATAATGTTTCCACTGCTGGGACACAGGTCTCCTCTCGGTGAGAGGGAGTGGGCCATAATCACCCTATAATGTTTCCACTGCTGGGACACAGGTCTCCTCTCGGTGAGAGGGAGTGGGCCATAATCACCCTATAATGTTTCCACTGCTGGGACACAGGCCTCCTCTCGGTGAGAGGGAGTGGGCCATAATCACCCTATAATGTTTCCACTGCTGGGACACAGGTCTCCTCTCGGTGAGAGGGAGTGGGCCATAATCACCCTATAATGTTTCCACTGCTGGGACACAGGTCTCCTCTCGGTGAGACGGAGTGGGCCATAATCACCCTATAATGTTTCCACTGCTGGGACACAGGTCTCCTCTCGGTGAGAGGGAGTGGGCCATAATCACCCTATAATGTTTCCACTGCTGGGACACAGGTCTCCTCTCGGTGAGAGGGAGTGGGCCATAATCATCCTATAATGTTTCCACTGCTGGGACACAGGTCTCCTCTCGGTGAGAGGGAGTGGGCCATAATCACCCTATAATGTTCCCACTGCTGGGACACAGGCCTCCTCTCGGTGAGAGGGAGTGGGCCATAATCCCCACGCGGGTCCAGTGCGGGTTGGTAGATGTTACATGTCTTCTAATTTATGCTTCTAGAAAATGCCGGTTTCCTCACAATGTTTTCCTTCACCGATTTGAGAGCAGTGGTAATAAAAGTATTTACACAAAGTAAAGCGCCTGTCTGAGTTCGAACCTACGATCTGAAACTCGTAATTGGTCGCGACCGTTACCACTTGGCCACCACTGCCCTGTAATCATAGACACATGGGATATTTCAGCTTAGTCTCTGGGATGGTAACGCGAATGTGATGTCTGTATTGCATGTTATGCGGCTGCAATCTAGTTGTTTGCCACAAAAAGGTTAAAATAAGTTAATAACAAAACTTAAGGAGAAAACGTCAAGGTAGCTCGCGAAGAGTGTTATATTGATGATTTAAATTATTATAATTCTGTAAATACACATTTGTTACGGTCTCGAATCATATTTTGATCAACATACCACTTGACCTGCAAATTGCAAAAAACGTAACGCTACTTTAGCGCATCCCCCTTACCTTATTAAAATGTTTGAGCACCGAAGCTGTATCATTTAAATGATCAGGCTCCTTTTCAAAATATTTTTATTCCAGTGAAACATAAACGAGTGTTAATAAAATAGCTGGAGCTAAGACCCAAAGCAGCCGTTTGTTATGCCCGCATGATAAACTGTAGACAGCGTAGAATCAGGCTTACGTTTCTGTTGGCACTAGTACTGAAATAGGTTGCTCAGTAGGTACATAACTCTTTTGTTGCCGCATTAAAAATTTCCTGGAATTGCCGGTTTGGACGTCAGTTAAATAACAAAGCGCTTTGAGTCCATTGGGCTGTTTATTTACGTTGCAGGTGAAAATCAATACCGGTGTGAAATAAACTAAGTATTATGAACTGAAAATGTGTAGCAATTAATTTAGAACAATTTATACGTAACCTACTTTCTGAATTAGTGTAAAAGTTGTGATGATGACTACACGTGTTAATGTTTCTAAGCGAGCCTTAGACTAGGTCGGTACCTATACATATTATATGACCAGATCTTATCGATCTATCTAGGTCTCATATCTGGGAAAATTCGTTTTCTCCGTATTTTCACCCGAGCAGAGCTCGGTCACCCAAAGTTTAGATCAATATGGCTACCTTAGAATGGTAGCAGCATGGAATTAGTAAGTACCTACCATCATGGCAGTATGGAATTAGTAAGTACTTACTATCATGGCAGTATGGAATTAGTATGTACTATACATGGAATTAGTATGAACTATCCTATATTATTGAATTAGCATTCTCTATTTTCACCCGAGCAAAGCTCGGTCGACCAGGTACTATAGTATTCAATGAGTAATATTTGTACATTTGTAGTCACGTTCTAGATAACAGCTGTAAAGATTACGATGAAAGTTGCATTATCGATCTAGCTAAATCTCACACCTGGGAAAATTCTTTTTCTCTATTTTCACCCGAGCAGAGCTCGGTCGCCCAGTTACTTAATGTTTATTTGACTAAGTAATTTAATTTTAAATATCAAAAGTTCAATCATCATAATGATTAATTTTAAATTCAGACTTCGAAAATAACATACAACCTTTGTCATTTCAGTATTCAGTATCTCAGTCACTCAGTAATCAGTTATACTATCCGCCATAGTAAAAAAATTAAGCTCTGAAAAGCTCACACAACTTAACGACCTAAAACAAATAAAGTTATTTTTATTTACAAAAAGGTATTCTTTTATCTCTTGTTTACGCTCGCTGTTCAATATTTAACTTTTCTTTATTAAATACGAACAAGTAAAAAAATTAATAATGAGCAACGAATACCAAATCATGCTACATAAGGAATATTTTTGATGAAATAAGTAATACAAAATACGCTTCACAAAAAAATTAAAAACTATTATTATATACTCCTCCTTATTTTTCGCGACAGTTTTCTCTGTAAAAAAATGGTTGATCATGAACAGGAAATTCCTAAATTGCTGATCTGTACCTATTAAGGAACAGTTAGCCTCAATATGATGTATGACGTAATAGATACATTCACAAAATTAATTTTATTGATCAAAATTATTCTTCCATAATATTGTATCAATGTAGTCACAGTATATAACTACTTATACAGGGTGTTCGGCAGACGGTTGAATATACGAAAATAACGGATCAGTGGGGCCATCTGCTACGTGTTTAGGCCCAATTCAGGCCACACGGATTTTTTCAAATTATTTTTTTAAACTTAAACGAAATTCGTCGTTGCTCAAACTTCAAACGTCAATAATTTAATTTAAAAATAACAAAACTGGCAACATTTTTATTAATTTTTTTTCTAGAATTATTCTAGAATCTAACATGTAAAAAAAAATGGTTTAAATATAATAAATTTCACTTTTCGCAAATGTAGAGTTCCGTGAAAAAAGTCCCAGGCAGTTTAAATTGGCGAATTGTTCTAGTTGTTTTAAAAGAAATTGTGCATATTGCATACCTTTAGATCGGAATTTTTCCTAAAATTAGAATTTTCTATCACTGTTAGTTTTTTTTTAACGCAGTTCAAAGTCGGGCTTTCGGTATTTATTTTTAATTTGTTTGTAGTTTAAGGGCTCGTATTTAATTTTCTAGCAATCATCTACGTCAAATACGAATTTAATAAGATTTTACAATTACTTTAGATGAAAATAAAAATAAAATGGTGCCAGTTTTTTATTTTTAAATGAAATTATTAACGTTTGAAGTTTGAGCAACGACAAATTTGGAATAAAATTAAAAAAAAAATCATTTAAAAAAAATCGTGTGGCCTGGGTCTTGTTATTGGGCCTAAACACGTAGCAGATGGCCCCACGGATCCGCTATTTTCGTATGTTCAACCATCTGCCAAACACCCTGAATATTGTGACTACATTATACGCATTGTAGGACCTATAAGATACGTATGAAGTTATGACGTTATACATTGATACAATAGATATACATTCTTGTCCATGTTTACATCTTATTGAGGCTGATTATACCTATCAGTTATCACCAGTAATCATATTATTCATCAGTATCTATGTATGTATATAATAAAATAGTAACGAAGTCAAAACTGTACATTGAATATTAAAAAAAAGAAGTAATTGCTACGAGTACGTACGCACGAGTCTGCTGCCAAAAATATAGTTTTATAAGAGGGTGTAAAGTTCACTCATCCTAGGCTATAGAAAAGGGAGGATCCTCCGACCAGACGGGTGTCGTGTCTGGCGGGCAACTGTCCGACGATTGATGTCGGGAAGTTATACATATGCTGATCGCGTGGTAAACGCTGCTTGCGCGATGCAGGATTTCGCGTGACGTTAGTGTGATGCGTAGTACGAATGTGGTGATGTAAATGCCACCGCAGTTTTTTGAATTTTTGTCCGTTTGTCTGTTTGTCTGAATGTATATTCCGGATTGGCGCAAAAACAGCTGAACGGATTTAGATCGAATTTGGCACACAGATAGTTTATAACCTGGATTACGAATAGGGTACTTTTAATCCCGGTAGGTTCCCGTGGGATATTATCCGACATTCACGCAGACGAAACCGCGGGCAAAAGCTAGTCTACTTAAATATTACAGGACATCCAACTAATTTCCAAACCAAACCAGTATCAGTTGTAAAACACAAAATTGCATTCGATTCAACATGGCAATTGCCAAATCAGTCCGCAGTCCACCCTCCAAAATTGCTACAGCAGGCATCGCATATTCCCTGGTCGCTGCTGATACAAAGATGATGAGTATTTAGCCACACATGCACATGGACGTGAGGCTGTCGGGCACACTAACACGAGGTCAGAACAAACAAGTCCGTATTGATATGAGGTCGCGTGCACCGCTCGCGTGTCATCGCTGTTGATACCGGCCGCATCACTCATACTTTGCTATGCATATTGACGGAAAACTGACAATATTTCATGTCAAACCTCTCTCGCAAACCTTGTTTTCACAGATATTATCTTTGCGTTTCTGAATCAATGGTTCTTTCTATTGAAAACGCAGTCGGTTGTGTTTTAACTCTGTTTGTTTTCTATAGGGATTGCTTCAGACAGTGATATCCTGCTTGGGAATGGTGTTTTGTTCATGAGATTCAAAAAGGTATAATACCTTCACCGAAAATTGATGTTGAGAGTAGGTATGTTACATGCCTACCTACTCTCAACATCAATTTTCAACTACATATGTAACGTAATCTAACTCTCAACAAATTCCTTAGAAATACATTTCTGTCTGTTTTATTTTACACGCCAATTCTTTGAATTATTTAGATGATTATAGTATGCTCTTTCTGAAAATAGATTCTTTACTAACATCCATAAACTTAGGTATTATCTAATATAACATTATTTAAGTATTTCTTAATGCTAACAAATATTCATAGCTCAGTAGAGCTACAAAGGTTCGAAAAGGATAAAAAAATGTGAACCGATTTACGTAAAGAACAAATTCTCGGCGAAACACGGATTAATTCATTTCTCAGAGGGATTTCCTTTCAGTTTAAAGAGCACTCGCCCTTGAATAGGCTTCGAGTGGGCTCTGAGGTCGGCTTAAGTGGTAAAGACTTAATTTTGAAGTTAAATAAACAATATTCATTACTAATTTAATACTATAATTATTATAATTTTCGTGTTGAATGTAATTTAATTCCATAATTATAGAACTGTTCAATAATCAAAGAATGTAAGTAAGTGCCGTAGGCATTAATTAGTTCTCGCTTCAGGAAATAAATTGGATAAGGTATTCAGTATCAAAATATTTGTAACCAAGGAACATTTACAGGATTGTACGCAGCTCAGTGATAACGTGCAATTAAAACTACCTACCTACTTACTTACATGCCATGAAGCGATATCAAAGCGAAATATTTGTCTCGTAGAGTTCACATTACAATTTCAGCTACTCTTACATTTTACCCGCAACGATTAATTACACGCCCATTATTTTGGAACATACTCGTAAATACTGAACACAGTGAACATGCCATTCACGAGTGCTTTTCAGCAGCTGGCCAGAACACGCCCGCGGCTATCACAAACAAACTTCAACTTTGCTTTTAAGACCGACAACTGTAGATTTATTTTAACTTTAACTAAATGAGCATCCCTTTATTTTCAGTCCATAATTTCCACACGAACCTACGTCCACCGTAATCTATTTAACTTGTAAACTCACGTTGTTATTACTTTAGCATTATAATTTATTTTCATTCGTTTTCGCTGTAAAAGCGTTTCTATTGAGTTCAAAGTTAGTTAGGGGTCACGAGCCGCGTCGTCAATTCATAAAGTTTCATTTTCACGAAACTAGGGGAATAATCAATGGGCAGGCAGAAAGGAAGTCTGTGGGCCGTGATGGATTTGGTCCAATCAATGCAACTGGGTAAATGAAAAGACCGCCTAACGAAGAGTCCAGACAATAGTGTCGGCTGGCGAAAGCCTTAGAACGGGGTAACTGATTGTTATTGGTTTTGCAATAGCGCCACACGGCGGCTGCCGACATGGGTAAATACTGTAAAATAAATTGTTGGTTTTGTTGTAGGTAAGCTCGCCTTACCCCGGGGCAACCATGTAATGATTACCTATATGCCTGTATCAGAATTACCCAAACGTTCGTAAATGGATTTTCAGGAGGTAACATTACCACAATAACAAAAAATAGAGGTACATTTCGAGCTATAAATAAAGCGATAACACGGCCTCGTGTTATAAACAAATTACACTTTAATCCATCATTCTGTCGATAACACACGTGCTGAGAAAAGTTTCGTTATTTTATTATCTTCAGAACCTACCTAAGAGTCTCTCACGAACTCACATACCTTCGCAAATTAAAGTAGGCCACAAGTAATACATCATGCTTGATTCGAAGCTGAATAATCCATTTTCTCCGATAATAACTGCTCAATAAATGATTTTCTCCATAAGTATAATGGCTGGATTTTCTACTGTTTATTGTGGACTCAATCTCCTACTATGATTGATTGAGGCTTAGGTGGAACTCTTCCAAGGGGAAATTACTTCGTTATTCTTCCTAAGTATGTAGCTATGAACGAAAATGTCGGCTATCAATATCGCCTAAGTGTTGTATTACTTGTTTGATGGTCGTCCTACGATGTGGGACCAAGTGTGTGCTTATGAAAATGTTTTGTGAGTACTAAACTTACTTTCTCTTGTATGGCGAGTAGTTTTTTGTAAGTATTTGGGACCATTGTAAACAGGATTACCTACTGCATAAAGTACTCATTGAATCTTACTTTATTTATATTTTAGGAACGGGATCATCTTGTTTGACTAGGAAACAAAACATATGCAGGGCAAAAAAAAACACATCGTTTAGACAAATCCAACATATTTCTTTATTCTATTCATCCAAATTCATTTACATAGTGTTAGACATTATAACTATTTATTTACAAATCTTTAATAACAAGTAGCTAACCTTATTGACACGTCCGAAATTTAAATTCTTCTTTAAAGTATTAAAAACCTCCAGTTATTCGAAAACGACGAAGGTTTTTGATAAAATTATTATTTTTTAACGATAAAACAGTATAGATTTTTAGTATAAATCAATGTTATATACAAGAAACAGAACCACATGACATGTATCTCCTTCGTTTAATCTTTACTCATCAGTCTTTGTCAAGGGTAAAAAATATGCCCCAACTTATAATGAAATAAATTTTCTTTATAAATATCATACCGTTGGTACTTTGTAACTCTGGAAGATAAGGTTCACATAGGTTTTCTATTAGGTAATTTTGAAACAGACATTCTATTATTAATAATTTTAATTATTAGCTATCACATTATTATTTACAAGTAGTTTTAGTCCGAGACATCAGAAACGTTTTACGCCTTGAAGATATTTATTTCATGAGATACTATCCATAGAATGATATTATTTACAAATATATAAATATTTATCTGGAATTTTGATTGGAACGTTAATTTTACGATTTCTCATTAAAATTACAGTTTTTTCTAAACGGTTCTTGATACCATAATTTGAAAATATACTCGTATGTTTGAAAGAACAGTTGGCTTTTTAAATCTTATTATTATCAGACAACTTCTACAAATGTATAATATAATTCATCTAATATCTTATCTTCTGATTTATTCATTTTATTAAACCTATGTTTGGCCATTTCGACCTATTACTAAACAATTATAAACAATTATTTTAATTAAAACAACGTTAGAGTAATTTTATGCGATTGTCGCAACACTATCTACATATTCGAAAGGAAGTCATCGTGGTACAACAAAATATAAATTCATGAGATTGGATATGTTCAATGAATTTGTACACAATGAGACTCATTTTAACCCGAACAGCGAGTACTTAAAAATAAATTTGTACTTAATTAATGTTAGTTATTCAGTAAACTACCGCACGCTGTATAATAACGGAACGAGGGTTGTAGGTATTCGCCAAAGACTACGAGATGTTGAATCTGAAACAATATTGAACAATATTATTGTTTGTAACACTAAATAACGGGCTTATTCGAAGCTAAATAAATCGCAAATACGTACAGTGCCGTATTTATAGTCTTGGTAGGGAAAAATTGGTTTGAACCGAGCTCTAAACCGCATTACCGGACTATGCACTTTTATTCTTAGTTGTTCCGCGGTTATTTGTATGTCTTTTTTATTCTGTTCAACTAGATGCTACGGTAAGATACATTTCCTGTTTTTATTTATGTACGTTTGATACTGTGAAATCAACTTATAATGGAAGTATAAGTTGTTTTATAATATTCCGAAAAATTATAGTGAAAAAAAAAATACGTTTAAGCTTGTCAGGAAGTTAGTATTTATAGTTACATCACAATCTTATTTTATTACCTACCTGAGATTATTAATGCAAACAGTTTTGCACCAAAATGCGACACAGTCAAGGCTAAAAAAGGTTATACAATGACCAGAATACGGGTGCACTGTTTTATCCCGACGATATTTTGCGACCCGGAGTCGCTATCTACAAGTATCGATTGCACTTACCTACTGCTCTATTACGGACGCCTAGCACGGAGGCAACCTCTGGTTGCTCCATATCGAAAATTAGTTCTGCGCGTGCCGCGTACAGGTTGTATATGCTCGCTATGCAGGTCAGCCGGAGACTGCCTCGCTCGAACGCCTCATTCCTAACCACGAACGACACCTCCCCCACAGAAGGCAGCCTGTTATCTGGACCCGTTCTCTCAAACGTCGGTTTCAAACTCTCCTTCGAAGGCCTTCTAATCTCCTCTTTATGCAAATTTATATACGACTCATCCAAATACTGTATATTTCCTTCATCGTGGAATATATTAAAATTCACATCCTCATCCGGCTGCTCCGTAGTAGTAGTTTCTGCCTTCGGTGGAGGATCCCATTTGAACCACGACGGCAATTCGTGGATAAGAGAATCCATGTCGATCTGAGAAAAATACAATATAATATAATAGTGGGACTCACAGCGGTTGAGCGGGAAATATTACGGATATTACACAGCTCTACGTTAGATAAAGGAAGCTTATATAGCTCTGAGCTGTTTTGTGATTAATGAACTCGCCTACGCAGCGGGCAGTGACGGCGGCAAAAACAACGGCCGCGTCAAAGTAAAGCAAGTGGTACTGCTTCATTGTTCTCGTGGACATGGCGGACCCCTGTCTGTAGCTGTCCGCTGGACGCTGCTCAAACGCATTTTTTTTAATGTCAAGATCAATATACATAGTTTGTCAGAAAAAATACTTGCGAGCTCCGGATAATTTGTAGTCATATTTCTAAGGGGAATTTGCTTTGTGTTACTTGACTATGTGGCGCTCGGTTGGGTCAAATAAATCGTACCTACTGTTTACGTTTACAGAGATTCTTTAAATCATCGGCAGCTACCGTTTTACGAATATTTGTTAAAGGTCCTTTTAAATATACTATTTGAAGGTCTATTAAAAATCCTTTCACAGATAAGACAAAACTATTCCGGTTAAAAAGCGAGTATCTATAAAATCCCCGGTGTAACATGTGCTTCGGGTTAAATGTTTCTAATGTCCACTTCAACCTGTGGCCTTAATTTCAGTTAAACGTCTACATTAACGACTAGAAATTTCCTCTTTTTTATTTTTTTAAACATATCTGATGATAAAGCAACTTAAGTTGAAACAGAACATTTGAAAACTTATCTACCTTTAAAAAACAAATCAATTGTTTACCTGACCATACATGCATCCTGTTTGGGATTGTCATTGCATTGACTGCTTGGAAACTTTAAATACTGTTCGAACGTGCTCAAAATACTCAGTTAATTTGTGTTCTGTAGGTTACTAATAAATCATACTACGTTATGTGCTTCGATCAGAATCCAAATGGGTACCTTACGTCAAAGGAAACCTATTTTAATAAACACTCACTTTTTGTCACTTCAATTTCACTTCCCTTTTACAACGGGAACAAACTTTCCTTTTACACAGGTACGAAATAAATTGCTGCCTTTGATGTTAATCAAATTATTCGATGATAAAGAATCGTCGGCGAGCATTGCTTGCCATATTAATAAAACATCGATCTACGCTGATCGATTTATTATTACAACGAGATACTTTTGTTATCTTTTACTCTGGCCGCTAGCTGCCAGCACAAATATTGATTTTACAAGATAGATCCCAAACTCTAAATATAGCACAGGTAGGTGGTTTTATTTTCTATTCAGCTCCCCGAAATATTATTGTTTTCATTTAATTTTGGTATAGCTACGGTTAATGGAAATTATTCGGAAATCGATGGTCTCGCACCCTCTTATACGGCCAGAAGCAGTGTTCCAAAACGAATCTCAAAATGCTAAAGACCGGCCTCAGGGGGAATTTCAGTTCTTAGATATTATGCCAGATATGTCCAAGAGTTCACTTTCTAAATCTAGGTCCCGGTATGGCATGTATCTATAATTAGAAGGTGTTCAGACTTATTATTTTACATTGATGGAAGTTATGTTATGAGCAGCCCTTCATAGCTTTGCGGTAAGTATCTCGCAGCTCCAGAACCTTGTACTTGTATCCCGCATAAAGGGTCCGTAAACAGTTTGAAATTCTCACCTCACGTCCATTAAGTGCGAAGGTCAGGTTTGCTGGTGGGTGCGCAGGCGGCGACGCGCACGACGCTCGCAGAGTGGACCCCACGCCGTACCACGACCGATCTGACACCAGCTTAGGACCCCATTCAGGAGCCTCTGCACATAAGAAACACAATATTGTTAGAACAATGTTTCACACTACGTTTTCTTCTGTATCATTGGAGGACATACATGCAATCAAATTTACAAATCTGAGCAATATTTTGTTCTTTTCGGTGATCGGGTTTCCCTTGTAGCCAAACATGGCTCGATACAGTACTTCTAGTTCTTCAGTTTAGTCGGATCACCAACAGGGTATTATAAAAAAGCTTGGTACACGTCATCATCATAAAAATTACGTTATGGACATTATTACAGCAAGTTCGCTGCAATGTTTGTAATTCTGGTTTGTTTACCAGTTCGGACAAAAGAATTTAAAATAAAATTTCTCTTACAATTTTAGGATAAGCATGATCTTCCAACAAGTTTGACCCTTATTACGTGATTATCACGTGATTATCATAAAGAGTATTACAGATGTATTCAGGGTGCTGATTTAGTGATCAACTTCTGATACTTTGCTAACTTTAATGGAACGTTTTACGAAGCAGGCGAAGCATGCTGTTATTAATAACAATTCTAAAAATATATTTTAAAAGAAGTTTTCTAGTACCTATCTAAGCAATTAAAAATAAACTCTATGTAGTTTCTAAACAATCAAATTAGCAATCTGTAGCTCCAACAAACCCTGCGAGGATGCTTGTGTCCATTATGTAACCCGAATGGCTTTCTGCCGAATACTGCTCTCTCGCATAACGTCATAATAAAAGCTCACAGGCAGCTAGTATGTAGTCTGACAAGCCAGCCTCTATGTGCCACTATTAATGTTTATTGACTAAGAAAATGTGTCGCAGCTGGAAAGATTCCAACGCCAGCTTATCTTGTACAACATGCTATCATAATATTAGCATACTTTAACAAAATAAAATGGCCATTCAAAGATAGTTTTACACTTTTCGTTTTTTTAACAAGCTTATCATGTGTGAGAGCGTATTTACAGCCGAAAAAGGCTTTTGGCAAGTACTCAGCGTCAATTTTCGTTGGAAATTCGACAAGGGTCATAATTATTTCGTTAAATATATTGATGCTGTACTTTTTGCGAGCGCACTCGTCACAAAGTAACGTCGTTACATTAATTAGTACGTAGGTATGTACGTGGTTTAAATTTTTTAATGAACACGGTTCTTACTTAACATGTGAAGTGGTACGCGGCGCTTGACATTCAAATGTAGGTAACTAACCACTCCGCTGGCATTTTGATAGCGATACCATTTTGCTAATTATCACTTCAGCGCGGTTAACATTATACAGTTTTAGCCTTCGCCGGAGAATCGCGATAATGTTACGAACGTTGAGCCAAGATGAATATGACCATGTTAGTCTGTTCTTGACAAAAACATGAAATTCCCTTTATAGCTACCATTAGGCGAACACTCAAAAGCTTTCATGCCGTAGTTTGTGTAATGTCTGCAAAGATTTAGCTCGCAGGTCCAGTAAAGTTAGTTATAAAGATTCAGCTTTGAAGTTGCGCAGTTTTATATTGCCAGAATAAAGTCAGTATTGATTTAATGGTGAATTTACAATGAAAGTAGTAATAATTAAACTGCCTTATTTTATACATGACATGTATTTTATAAGATTATGTTTTCCTATAGCAAAGTTTGTACCTACAACATCAATAACATCTATATTTGTACAAACAATGTAGCCCTATTACTAGCTGTTTGGACAAGTATGGAATAACACAACTATAAAATTACCAGCATGAGGTTTCCAAAAAGTATTTACTTAGCCTCGATAAATAAAGGTTATGATTAAATGAAATGAAGGTGTACTTTGTTCGGAGCTATCACATTAATACAGGCAGCTGTGTTTATGGCACGTTTGTTTACTCCCTTTTGTGGGTCACGCCGTGCGTTCCAAATAGAAAAAAAATCAAGGCGCTTACAATCAAATCTCTTTATATTAAGGGATTTGTTTTACTTTATGAACTCTCCCCAACGTATAAATAAATACCAACGAACGTTTCGGGAATACGTGATGTATTTAATCTCACCGTAATTATAAGGATGTGACGTGGGATATACCTACTCGTAACTATCACGTCTATTCCGGTAACTTTGTTACTCACATTATACCTACGGGAAACATTGAAAATGCGGCTCTCAGATCTCAAGAATCCTTTGAAGCTAATTAATCTGTATAGCGCCATCGCGTCACACAAACGAGCTCGTCAGTCGTGATTCATGGCGGAGAATCACGTCATGATGGGACAGGTAAAGCCCTATAATTTAGAGAGGTGCGCGAATGTAGTAAGTCACAACGTTATGGAGCCCGAGGGGTCTATTACAAGATGAGGAAATACGAAGTTTCGCGTTTCGTTTCAGAGTCAATGTCTGTCGCGTCGTTCCAACTTCCATTAACAAAATATTATAGCGACGATCTTTGGAATTGCAATAAATAAAAAATGAAGGCCCAAAGTTTACGTCAGTTCACAAGGATATGCTATTTCTACCAATCTGCGGAGTAAAACCTTCACAGAGAACTTAATGCGATTCCTTCGATGTAAACTGCTGTAACAAGCTGTGCGGCAAGATGGACTTAGAGCGACAAAAAATACGAGCAGTAGATTTTTCAATGGAATTCAAATAGTGAGATGTTTTCTACATGTTCTCAGGGTATAATTCATAATACCTATATCTTTTCACACTGCTGCTATTTGTTATGCGGATTTTGGTATTTTCATAAACTGCTATTTTCTAATTGTGATATACTTATTTTTTCGAGATTGCTTGTTTTTTTAGTAGCTGAGCTGAGAACCCTCGCTGTCACGTTCCTCGCGCGTGCTTCGTACTGAATGCAAAATGGTATCCTCAAAGCATGTATTTCGGGATTCCCGTTTGGTCTAAAAAGTTAAATTAAAGCACAGTTTGTAGAGGTAAACAGCACTCGTATTATGCACCTAAATTTGGTATAGTTTTTAAGCCAATAAAGCCGATGCCATTCACCTACGTGCAATACGCGTGATAGGATAACGTGCGTGCTATGCGTGCGTGTCACGTGGACGCGACCGACACCCGCAGTCGTGACTTTACGCACGCGTAACCCCACACATTTTACGTGCCATTTGCAATCTCTTACAGAGCTGATAAGAAACGACGGCAGAGCGGGTAAGTTTCAATAAAAGGCTTTAAAGGGCAAAAGAAGAGAGCAAGTGAGAAAGAAAGAAAAATAAACAGATATTGAGCTAGAGGACTCAGAAATTAATCTAGCTAGTAGAACTTTAGTTTTGAAAAGGACATCGCACGCAGAAATTCGCTACGAGAACAAAGCTTTGTAGCGGAGATATAGACTGCTCTAGGATCCACTCTACCTACGTGACATTAGTCGCGTGGAAAAAGCGTTTAAAATTCATACTAATATTATAAATGAGTAGTGTCTCTGTTTGTTTGTTGCGTTATAACGGTGAACCAATTGGACCGATTTGAATAGAATTTGTTATAGAGATAGCTTGAACCCTGAGAAACGACATAGGCCTACAGAATATAATATCTCGTAATTTCGCGATGGGTTAGGCAGAGGTGTGAGCCTATTGCCATCAACCGGGCACAAATCCAGACTCCGGGCTGAGAAATTCCTGATAGAAAAACCCAATAACAATTCGCCTGACCTGGGAATCGAACCCAGAACCTTATACTCAGCAGTAGCGCTTGCGACTACTAGACCAACGAGGTAGTAACATAACGACATTTTATAAATTAACCCCAAAAGTAGTGAAACGGTGAGTGAGTGGTGAAAGATTTTATGGAAAATTTCTAAATTCACGCAGACAGAGCCGTGGGCGAAGGCTGATTTAATAATTAATCGAAAATGTCCAAAATAATTTCAGGTGGTACTAAATACATGGTTCGGAATGATGGTATCAATGCCTGGTGGTGGCACCACGGGGATAATTGTCGCATGACCATGAACAGTACCAGCCTTGCGGTCCTAAATGAAATCGGTAAACAACATAGAGCGGTGACGACGTTTTAGTATCGATGCAAATACCGATAGCGAACGTTTACGGAACGAATTGTTTGTTTTTAAATTGACTTGTTTAATAATTTGGTTAATGAACGTTTACACAATGGTCGATGGATTTCTCGTGTAAATACGTTCTAACCTAGCCGTAATAATAGAAATAACAGTACACTCAATTTTGTGTTTGTAAATAAAAATACACCCATTCATGAAAACAGAATTAAATTAGCTGCAAATTTTGTAACAGGTAAATTCATAAAAATATTTTGTTTTTGTTCCATTCACCTTTCTACTAAATTAGTTCAACCTCTGAAACAGAAAATTCTGAAATTCTACATTGTTTTACGTGTATGCTATTATTACTGGAAGTTTGTAACTTTCTTACCCCTCATATTTTTTCAATGTTTGTGACTAAAGGATTAAATATTTCAGATGGATTCATAATTTTACACAGTACGTGCCATGACGGAAATGCGCTTACGAAAATTACAACAGATTCAAAACTAGAGGAACTGCTACATAATTCTTTAACATCCGTATTTCACATTTACATAGAGAGACGGCTAGATTGAACTTGCTCCTAACTCCTGCAGCTTTAAATCTCAACCACACTCCGTAGTCGCATACTGAACCTGCAATCGCTAGATAATGTCTGCATGAAAACCAGGCGCCTTCGGACTGCCACTGCATATCGTTAGGAGCTCACTTCATCAATGACTAGACATGCCTGCGACTTTGTCTGCGATTCAGGATAAAACGTAGCCTATTTCCAGGCCCCAGGCTACCTATCTATCAATTTTATTCAAAATATTTTATTTCACATAAACCTACATGGGCACTTATGAAACGTCAGAAGCTAGGTGCACGGTTCCAATTGGTCGTTTCCTATGGAGACGAGCCGGCGAGAAACTCCACGGTTACTTTTGTTGCTTACAATATTTCCAAATAACAGTGTTAATAGGTATGGGAGGATAGTGTAGGTCTTTCAACAAGTACCAGGCACTTAACAAAATAGAAGATGGTCAACAAATCTACAGTCCACTAAGCCTACAGCGTTTTCACATTCACAAAGTAGAAAAAAATCTATATATATAAGAAATAAATTAATTAATAAATCCCCCCCTACAACTGTAACAAATCTGATTAATTATCATGTCCACAAAAGCCACTAATAAGGAGTAGAAATTTAATTGTGCAGGTAGCAGTGATAGCCTAGTGGTGTGACCGTCAATCTGCTAAATTATAGGTCTTGAGTTCGAACCCAAGGCACGCACCTCTGACTTTTCGGATTCATGTGTGTATTGTACAATTATCACTTGCTTCAAAAGCGTCGAAGGAAAACATCGTGAGGAAACCGGCATGCCTGAGAGATATTTCTCGACGGCATGTGAAGCCAAGTCAGAGGCCCATGGGCGGCTTTAAAAACTCTGGCACCAGGTTAGTCAGTAACCACACGAAAAGAAGAAGAAGAATTAAATTGTAGGTATATAATGTCAATTAATAGGATGATTATGTCACGGGAGGGTGTCAAAAAAAAATAACATGGTAATTTGGGAGCAGCTTATAGACTCTTATATAACTTGCCGTTAATGAGGTATCAGGGAAACCACATATGCAGAAAGAATTATTGCCAAACTTCCTTGTCTTCAACGTAGTCTTTAATTTTATAATATGCTTTCCTGTTAAAGACACGTTTGATGTGGGTTTTGAACTTCCCATCGCTAAGTTCTGTAACCGACTTTGGCAACTTGTTATAAAAGCGGATATTGTTCGTAAGAAATGACTTGCTTGTTTTAGTTAATCTATAAATTTAGGTATCACAATTTCATCACTGGAAATCGCTTCTTATTTTGAATAGCCCTAAGTTTTTGCCAATATACTTTCGAAGATATAAAGAGAAGGCAGAGTCAGTATATCAATTTCTTTGAATTTGTTTCTAAGGGACTCGCGAGGACCCATTTTATAGATAGCACGGATTGCCCTATTTTGTAAAATGAAAATTGAATCTACATCAGCTACCGATCCCCACAGCAGAACGCCATAAGACATAATACTGTGGAAATTAGCAAAGTATACTAACCTAGCTGTATCAGTCAATAATATACCTACATCAGTCAACTGCCTTATTTTTCTTACTGCATATGCAGCTGAACTTAATCTACCTGAAAGAGTTCTCATGTAGGAATTACCTTAGATTCAAAATTGCAATGGCAGCCCTATTGCAATTTTGAATCTAAGGTAATTCCTAAAAATATAGTTTCCGTTATTGCATCAAGTTAGATAATGAGATCCTAATACATTTAGTTTTGTTCGCATTAAGTAAAAGATTATTAGCTGCAAACCATTTTGAAAGAACAGCCAGACTATCGTTAACATGTAAGAAATCTGTATCTTTTCTATCTATAAAAAAATAGAATTATATCCGATAAGTTGGCTATCATGTAAGAAAGGTCATTTATATAAACTAGAAATAAGAAAGGGCCGAGAATTGAACCTTGAGGCACGTCCATTTTAACTAGAGACCCCGAGGACGTCGCCCCGTTAACGATTACATTTTGCTGCCTGTAGATAGGAAAAAACAAGATCAGCACGAATTCCGTAGTGGTGTAATTTACAGATCAGTGTATTGTGGTCAACGCAATGAAACGGTTTTGAGAGGTCACAGAAAATTCCAATTGCATCCTGGGACTTCTTCCAAAATTCCAAAATGTGACTGATGAGTTTTACTCCTGCGTCAGTCATCGACCTATCTTTCGTGAAACTAAACTGGTGACTATATAAAATCCCATTTGAATTAAAATGTAACAACATCTGGTCTAGCATGTTTTTTTCATATACTTTACTCAATGCTGGTATCACAGATGCAGCTCTATAATTAGAGGGATCGATCTTCGATGACTCGACGGATCGACTACCCGATATGAAAATTGGTACTACTTTACTATGTTTCAATAAATCAGGAAACGTACCGCTATCTAAACATTGATTAAATATGCCTGTTAGGACAGAGGCAATTGTATCAATGATATCTCCAAGAATCTTAACGGAAATCCCCCATAAACCCACTGCGTTGAAATTCTTCGTCGATTTTTTTTAAACATCTTTTTCATAGAAAAGTACAATACCTACGCAGTCAAAATGTATGGAACAGCAGATATATTTTTTTATAACCGGCGAATAATTTCAACGCTTGGGGGTTCAATCATGTACTGAATCCATGGTAACAGTTTTTGAGTCGATGTGCCACCTGTATACATAACCAGCTTCGTCCGCGAGCCTATAACCTTCCTCGAGAATTGGGATATCCATTGCCAGAATATTTTTTCAAATCCAACTAGTAGTTCCGGAGATTTCCCCCTACATACAAACTTACAAACACACAAATTTCACTTCTTTATAATATTATTATTAGTATAGAAGTATAGATATTTAACACGTTTAAGTCAACCATTTATGACGGGGAACGGAACTGTTTCTCCTAAACACAGGGTATTTTGTAACCTATCTAGGAGAGCAGTACAGCACCCACTAACTAGATTAAGAAACTTTATGCTTGTCCTTTATATATTACCTTTCAATGTAATCCAGTCCTAGTTGAACAATAAATATTTATTTATTACAAAAAATATATAATGTATAGTATAGATGGATAAAACGCTAAGATTTAACAAAGGTAGCAAATTAGACTGAACTTTAAAGCCATTATTAAGATCTTAATCAGTTCAACAGCGCTGAAGATGAAAACATGATAAGCAACAGATTGTGATCCGTTTACAAGTATAAAAATATCATCACCATATGTAAAGCACTTCTTATCGTAAGCAAATATATAAATTAAACTTAAGGAATGCATTGATCGCACACTTTGCGATTAGAAAATTAGCCAATTAAATAATAATCAAAATGAAATGTCCGATTGAATTCAAGATGCAGTGGAAAGCGGAAGTAAAACCCGTTTAGTTGAAGGGAAACGAAGAAATAATCTGATTAGTAATTACGATTAAACTATCTTTCAATTAATCTGCGACGTGTGTTGGGGTCTAATTATTATTATAATGTAGATACCTGATAATGTTAAAATATGTTTTATTAAAACAAACGGATTTGGGAAATTATCTCGCTTGCGAAGGTGATTGCTGAAAATGATTGATTCTACAATAAAAATGATGATATCATGCCTTTTAGAGTACTTAGATTAATTAGTCGACTCTTCACGTGACCAGAGGACTGTCCTATATTTAGGCCAAAGAATCAGTATTGCTATCCAACACTTTTCCCATTGACAGCGATGCGGACGAATTGTTTGATGCCCAATGCGCTCTTCCCCTTTTTTATATTCTTGTACAAAATGTATATACAACGTGTAACAAAAACCCTGTTGAACCGCGAGGGTGTTGTTAAAAATCATACTGAAAGTCTATTTCTGTGGTAATTTTCAGGAAAAAAGAATTTAAAAAATTGCCGCCTGTTTTTTCAACGGGTAATTTTACCGTGTTATTTACATGGGGCGCGGGCGGCCGTCGTTTAGCGGGTGTCTATAAGTCATAACTTATGACCCCTGTTGAAAATTTACCCATTTTTGATGGACTTGGGATAATTTTGGTACTAAAAACATGAATTTAAAATAGCAATAACTTTTTTATTTTCAATAATAAAAACTTTTTTTATTACTTTTTGACCGACTTCCAAAAATTCCTTCCTTATTTTTTTGTATGTCCACCGATTTCTCCGTCAATTATTGTGAACCGATTTTGAAAATTCTTTTTTGTATGAAAGTGTATCTTCCCAAGTTGGTCCCAAATAAATTTTATTAACTTTGCTAGGATAATTTTTGAGTAAGCTTGAATAATACGTATTTTTCCCACTTAGTATATAATGTGCATGATATGATGATAACTTCCTGACACTGTTACTCGTATTTACATAGCAGGCAGTGGTATTCGAATTTGTGTGGGGTAGGTACCACAACTAAAAAGTGAAAAATAAAAACTTTTTACAAAAAAAAAACAACCGATTTAAAAAAAAAACACTACAAAGCGAAAAATTACTTTAATTTCGGAATTCGGTGGCAAAAAACGAAAATTCAAAACCAAAGACACAGACTTCCGAATTTAAAGTATTTTTTTTTTTCACTTTGTGGTGTTTTTTTTTAAAGGTCGGTTGTTTTTTGGTAATGTTATTGCAGTACCTATGTGGCCTTTTCGGATCGGACACGGTTTTTGTAACACATTGTATAATTTAGTGTTAGGTTGTATATTGCATTAACGATTTATCAAGGAGTTAGATACTTAACTAGTAAGCACTGAATAGGCATAGATCCACATGACTACAAACATATTCGTTCAGTTGGTACATCAAGTTTAAATTTGTACGTAAATAGGGGACTAATATTTGGCTTTGTGTGCATGCAGCATCATGCGTCTATCGTAAATTGCAACGTGATTGAATGTAGATTACTCTCTGTCATTTAGCCATTTGATCATAAATGCCAATACTGAGCAATGGATAGAACAAGGCTGCCAAAGATTGTATAGTGAACTAAATACTTTTCGAACGGTTTTACTCCTTGAGAAAGCATTCAGATTTCTTTATTATTTTTAGGTTTCATATGAGGGTATGATACCTACACATAAACCTTTCGTAATTCATTCTCTAAATTGTAGACTATACTCGTATTATTAAATCTGCGATTGTAGATATAATTTTGATCTGTTTTTTTTTATGTCGTGCCGAATGTATTACATATACTTTTTGATTATTACTATATTTCTGTTGTGTAACTTGAAGATTGATTTACTTTAAATAATTTCAGGTTTAGTAATTATTTTCAACTTGAGTTATAGATAATTGCTTATTTAAATAAGCCTTACTATTAATATTTGCATGCCTAAATATGGCGAAATGTGTCATCGCACAAGAATACTTATTTAACACCTTTGTAACCACATTTAAAGCAAATAAATGACTTTGACTTTAAATTATGGTAAAAAACGCATCAAAATCCATTGTGTAGAAGAACTAAGTGGTCACACTGACAGACACTAAAAATGACTTTATTTTATACTATTTATAATATATATTAGAGAAGATTAGCTTTCGCCCGCGTGGAAGTCGGAAATTATCCCACGGGAACGTACTATCGGGATAAAAAGTATCCTATATATTAATCCAGGTTATAAACTGTGTGCCATCCGTTCAGCCGTTTTTGCGTGATTGAGTAACAAACATCCACACACATAAACATACAGACTTTCACATCCTTACTTTATTATATTACTAGCAGCGTCCCGCGATTTCACCCGCATAAGTATCGATCCCGTGAGAATATCGGAATAAAAAGTATCCTAAGTATCCAGGTTATAAACTATCTGTGTGCCAAATTTCATCCAAATCCGTTCAGTAGTTTTTGCGTGAAAGAGTAACAAACTTCCATTCATACATACATCCTCACAAGCTTTCGCGTTTATAATATTTTATGTATGATAGTAGGATAAATGCGAAAGTGAGTTTGTTTGTTTATTTGATATGCTTTCACGCTAAACCGACTGAACGGATTTGGATAAAATTTAGAACATGGGTAGACCATGACCTGGATTAGGACAGAGGATACTTTTATCCCGATATTCCCACGGGATCGAGACTTATGCGGGTGAAACCGCGGGGCGCACCTAGTTTATAATATTAGTAGGATAGGATCAGTGATGATAAAGGAGAATGCTCCGTCCTTCTGCACCCCTTGTTTTTTTTTTTGGTTGAGATGTCGGCGTGAGTTTATATATTTATGTACTGAATTACTCAAAATTAACTTGCCTACTTAGAACATAAACTTTATAAGTACCTACTTACTTACTAGATTAAGTTATTATCTTAACAACGAACTATAGAATGATGATCAACTTGAACATTAACGCTAATCTGAAAACTTTTGCTATAATATTACCTTGTAACTTGTAAACTTGGCTAACTTCAGTGACTAGATTTTATTTTATTGTTACTTAGCTATTACCTGCCGTTTCACTCGCATTCTAGGACCACTACTGCGTGTACCTGCCCAGATATAAACTATCCTATATCTTAATGCAAGTCATAGCCAACCTTTTTTTTTTGTGAGGGTGGAAATTATCAAATAACTTCTCCGCGTGTCAGACTCTTACTGACTAAAATCCACCCGTGTTCCTTCAGTTGCCTGTACATTGCCAGGGGCCACGGTATCCCTTTCGGACTTTCCCGCGACCCCGGCAGGCATCGGTCCTAGCGGACCCCTTCCGTTGTGCTGACATCTCCTTGAGGCGCGCGTGGAACACAACGCGCCGTCGACCCGGGCCTGGACCTTATCGGACGGCGAGCTAAATCATAGTCTACCTGAATGCAAAATTTCATTCAAATCCGTTCAACCGTTAAACCGTGATGTAGTAATAAACATACAAACTCACAACAAAAAAAAGCAAACATTGAAAACGTTCCCTTTTACAATAAGAGTAGTGTTTATGTGTTAAGAGACGTGTCAGTAAAGTTGTTCAATGTACTGGAATAACGTTTACGTTGGTTGAAGAGCTTCTTCAGTGAGGTTCGTCTGTCAGCCACTCGACCCGATTTAGTGTCACGGTAGAGATTCTCCTGGGATTACTAACGTAACTAATATGTTCCCTACGATATTTTAATTTACCATCCTATCTGTACCTACAATCTACATATTATTAATCTATTTATTTATTTTATTTTATTTTATTGTATTTGGGTGGTTTACAGCTATCAATACAGAAGTAAAAGTGAGGTAATTGACGGCAAGCCATTTACAAGCCGTGGAGGCTTGTAAATGGCTTGTCGTCAATTAGCAATAGTTAGCAATAGACTATTGTTGTACAAATTTTCAAATTGAATTACAATTCATAAACAAAACACTAATTATATTTTTAAATTAACTATTAAATTAAGTAAGTACCTGGATAGGCAAAGATGGATGCTAAGCTGCTTGCAAACACATCGATTGAGGGGTGTTTATTCCTAACAATTTCGTTAAATACTTTGATTGAGCGAATTATATAAGAATTAGTACGGTAAACTGTGCGAGCGTGAGGAGCATGAAGGAGATTTCTCAAACTAGAATGTCGAGGTGGAACATTCAGAGACAGCTTAGAAAGAAGTTCAGGACATTCAATCCTTGATTGTGCTATTTTCACTAGGAACCGTAAGTCAGATATGTTTCTCCGAGCTACAAATGGAAGTAACTGAAATCGAGCGCATCGTTCATTGTAACTCAGAAGATGGATTTTGAATTTGTAGCCTAAGTATCTCGTCAATTTCCGTTGTATTCGTTCCAATCTGTCTGAATGCACTGCATAATATCTATATACAGGGTGGCAGGGACATCGACGCGAAAACTGTTACCATGGATTCAGTACATGATTCTGAAATCTGCTGTTCCATACATTTGGACAGCGTAGGTATTACATTTTTCTATAAAACAGCTGATTTCTTTTTTAATAACCGGTGAAAAATTTCAACGTTGCGGGGTTGGTCAGGTCTAGTTGAAAACCAGCGTCAGGCACTATTTGTCTGGCATTTTTGCTGAACTAGGCCTATTTGGCGCAGCCGCAAGGCACACTTTCCTGCTAATATCTTAGAACGCACTTTACACTTTTTATTTGTTTTCTTTCTTTTTTAATTTGGTTTTTATTTGTAGTACAATAATTATGTTGTGTTGTGTGCCTCTTAGTCTGTGCTAAATAAATGTATTTTCTTGTTTTTCTTTTCTTTATGGAGGTAGGTCGGGCAGGTAGGTAGTTAGGTACGCCGCAGTATACCGTAGGTGGGTAGTGTAGGTACGTGGTAGTACATAGTGCTACCCATGCGAAGCCGGGTCTGGTTAAGCATGTTTTGTGTCGCGTAATGTAAATTATTTTGAATACTATTATATAGAATCTTTTTTTATTTTCCAACTAAACAGACAGCTGTGCTGCTGGGGAGTTTGTTGCGCCACTTCTTCTGAGCCCACCTAACGCACTAGGAAGTGGAGAAGGGTGGGCGTTTTGGGAGACTGTCTTATTATGTAATTTTGACGTTCGAAAAGTGTTGATTCTCAGCCTAGTTTGAATAAATGTTTTTTTTTTTTAATTTTATTGTGTTGTTTATAAAATAAAAACGCTTTGACTTTATAAGCAAATTAACATCGCTAGGAAACCGGCACGTCCTAGGACAAAAATTCAAAGACATGTGACATCTACCAACCCGCACTGGGCGTAGACATAGCGTGCGTGCGAAGCTGGCGCAGGCGCGGGCGTATTTTATAAACACGTTTAAACAAAAACTCCAGTTCTTTTATTGCCATTCATATTTCTACTAATTATCCTCTTTGACTGAAAAGCGTGCGATAATATAATCACTTTTGTATAACGTTTCCCTCTTTCCATTTCACACATTGTGCTATTTCCGGCTTCATATTACCAAAGTGAAAATTAATTTCAGGTTCCAATGTCATTATATATTGCCTTCAATAATTCCCCAAGTTATGGTAATTCTAAACCCACGCCAATTGCTGGCCGGCCACTGCATTAATATTCCTAAAATATGATAATTTTTGATATTTCCACCAAAATGATAACCTACAGATTGAAATGAAAATACTCTGAGCTTAGCTTAAACATTATTATGATTTTAACACCAATATTCACATTGTTTTTTAAATAAATTAATAACAGTTTTTTCAGAATGATGAAAACGACACATCCTTTTTTAAGCATTACGATTCTGAAAATAAGGGCCCGTTCACGTACCACAATCACACCACATCGCTGCGACAAAATGTGGGCAATCAGTGTAGTTATGTGTGAATAATGTCGCTGCAATTTTTTGCAGTTGCGTTGTCACTAATAGTTGCGATGTGGTTACGTTGTGGCTAGTGTTTGCAGACAGATTGACTCCAGCTGTGACAGTGATTTTGCGTCGACGCAACGTTGTCAACCACAACGTTGCGTCGACGCAAAAACTCTGTCACGACGATGGCTGCGACGTCGCCTTGATGTAATCGGTATTGCCCACACAGTTGATTTTGACGGTGAAATGTGGCCCTCGTGAGTAGACTATTAATTTCCATACAAATTATCGCTCGTCCACGTGGTATCGTTGGGTGTGGTTGTGGTACGAGTGATTGGGCTGACACTTCGGGGAACTGATACTTTTACACTCTGGCAATAGCGATCCGATTGAACAGTTTCTAGGTAAACTATAAGCTGTATCCGTTGATGATGAGAAACGAAATTATTTTACCAAAACTGGCCTCAATTAAGTACTTCTCGATAACTCATTCATTCGTCGTTCGATGGATTTCGCATTTCACATGAAATTGATGCCGTTCCGTAGCAACGATTTGGTTCTTTATAGAGAAATTCTGAATCGATTTCCTCCCATACTAACATATAACTTTGTTCGTAATATAACTTGATGTTAATTACCGACGACTTCGAGGGGTGCTGATCGTATCTCCGTGTGGAAGGTGGGCGCGTCAGCCGACACTTCGCATCGGAACCGGCCTGCCATCGCCGGCGTCGCCTGCTGCAGCACCACGCGACGGGCGCCCGAACGAGATATCTGTAGAAGTGGAAGAACTGTAATTAGGTACAAAATAAATCATTTATTTTCGGATCTAAATATGCAAAAAACCGGCCAAGTGCGTGTCGGATCACGCACAATGAAGGGTTCCGTAGTTGGGATGAATTTATCCCAAGAACAAACTTGCAAATGTAAGTTGGTAGATTATAATTATTACTCGTTAACTTGTGGAGCCTATTTAGCTGTGATAGGTTTCCTTTTAATTTCTTTATAATATACTACTGGCGTGAATTTTTTCACATGTCCAAAACCAACCATTTAGCTGGCACATGAATCTAACAAAAATTAGCACTTTGAAGCTTAATATTTCACAAACGGATCCCTGAATCCAAAAATGGTTACGACACACTCACAATATTTTTAAACGACCGTTCCAACGACACCCCACCACGGGATAGACGAGAAAAAGAAACATCCCCACTTTACACACAGGGGTGTACTTTTTAATTCTGTCTGTTCAGGTTTTCCTTATAAAATGCACATGAGTAAAATAAACTAAAATAGAACTGACTTCAATAAAAGGAAGGCCGCAAAACATAATTTTATCAAAAAACCCAAAGACATAGATAATACTTGTAACGATTAAAAATAAAGGCTTAGCCTAATTTAGAACGGATTAGGTACTTAGATTGTTGTTTTTGTTTGTTATTGCTTACAGTTTTACTCATGTATTTTCATGTGGGTTTTCCCACGATTTTCCTGACTAGTTTCATGCTAGCCTACTATATAAAACCATAAACATTTTTATAGGAAATAAAATAACATTTATTCCTTTGCTACGTCCCTGTGATTATGCTTCAAATAATGTGCTGTCAAACATAACAGCTCATGAATATTATTGCTGTATAAGCCGCGTTTTTATTTAGTTCTTCACCTCTAACCACGGTGCAGATTTACGATGCCCCATCACGAAAAATAACACTATATCGTGTCACATCACTCATTAGGAACCACGAGCTCATTTTGAGCCACGCCTAACTACATCCACCATAAACAACATTCGCGATTCATTTCAACATTCAGATCATATAAAAACGTTACATTTTAAAAGCACCGTTTTAAGGCTAAGTACCCAAAATACTACAATTTGTAAGTAATTTATAGTGCCACAAATTAAGATTAATGTTACATGATATTGGAAGGCATCCGAAATAAATGTTTTAGTGCGTAATAAAAATACGAATTAGTTACATCGCCTTGTTTACGACTGACATGGATCGATCCATGAGGTATCATTTTGTTCTGTTTTACAGTTTACCCCGAGCTCGAACAATTCTGTAGTTAAGTACCTACATATCGTAAATTTTAAATGCAATGTTAAAATGTTATACTATATGACCAATTTTCAATATGAAGAACAAAGATATATAAAATAGGTATGTGTACCTACAAATGTTACTTAAACATTAAAAAACAGATATTCTGATTTAAAATTCACTTAGGTTATTCAAATGGTAGGTAAGTACTAGGTAAAATTCCATGCAAGATGTCCTAGAACTGTTATCAGCCCCGGGGTTACTCGAGCGAGTGAGTGGTTGCAATCAACCACTCAGCCACGGCACAACATTTCTAGCGTTCTAAGAAACGCCGGCGGTTCAAGAATAAATATTCATATGTTCAGTTAAGGCGAAATACAATCGTGTTAGCGTTCCGGGAGCGGCGGTATGACCCGGCCCGCGCGCAATTCTATTGCACTATGTTTAAAAACGCGTGTTGATATAGAAAAATAAGTCCATAATTCCTTAAAGTATTTAATAGTGAACACGTAGACAAAATTTTAATACAATTGCTTTGGTAACAATCGAATGGAATAGGGTTTTCTCTTAGTGGTTGTAACAAAAAAAGGAGATTTTAAGGTAACTTTGCCGTTTTTTTCTATCGAAGAAAGTTTTATCAATCGTGTTTCGGGCCTCATACTTCACTAAGGACACTCTTCAATTTACGTAATCATAAAATAAAAAAATGCAAATTCGTTGTTTTTTTAAGAGAAACATTGATTTTGCGTGAAGTCGAAATATCTGCTGTGGAACCCATTTCACCTTAAAAATTAAGGTACCTTTTGAATTATTCCTTCATTTATTACGTAACCTACTTTTTGAAAAGCTGTTTTATTGTGTCACGGCGCCCGGTGCCGGTGGCATACTCAAAAAGGTTTAAGTATACAATCATTCAATTAAAGCTCTCTTTTCTATTTCATTTATTTTGTATAATCCAACGATGAGGGTAATTATACCCTACAGAAGAAAAGATTATACATTTTCCTTCAATTAGACATATTATATACTCGTAAATATAATATAAATATAGCAAGGTTTTGCAACGATAAACTCAAACCATTTCTTTCAATTAAACCATTTACAGGCACGTTTGAATTGTCAAGGAGTCGGTCAGTCAGAAAAATTAAACTAGTTGGCCATTTCAAAGCGTACTAAGTAGGTTTCAATGGAAAAGATTTTTTTAAATTTAATTTTTTTTAAAGTTACAAAATATTAGTAACAAAATTCAAGTTGAAATTATAATACATTATACAATGTGAGAAGGATGTAGAAAGACGTAGATCATATTCCAAGTAGGTAACTCTGATCTACATAGCAACTTTACACATCGGGTGACCCCTAGCTCCAGAGATAATCCCTCTAATTCGTCCTTTTCAATTTCAAAGCCATTGCGGTCGGACCCATTCAGAGATAAGACCTGCGTAGTTTGTTATAATCCAAATCCAACTATTAGGGCCCGATCACACGTACCGCAACCACACCGCAACGACAACACGTATACGGGCGCAAATTTTTATGAAAATTAATAGGTAGTTTGTTCACACGAACCACATTTGGGCGTCAAAATCAAAGTGGGGGCGAAACCGACCACATCAATGCCACGTCGCAACCACGTCGCGGCCGCAACGCAACCACTCAGCGAGACCGCGTATCTACCAGCGACCGGCCATATCGCAAACACAACTTTGGGTCGACCATTACATTTGATTTTGTAGTTACTACAACGCAAGTGCAAGAAGCTGCAGCGACACTATTCACAAGTAACCACTGCCCACATTTCGTCGTTGCGATGTGGTGTGGTTGTGGTACATGTGAACGGGCCCATTTAGTTGAAAACCTATTTATTAGATAAACGTCAAACTTTCTGTGGCACACTCCGCTTTGGATTATCATTCGCATATTCATTTTGTAACTTCACTTCAGGTGAGCAGCTTTCCAACTTTAGCTCCAGACAGTACTTAGCTGGCATTTTAAATTTCTTTAGCTTCTTGCTTGTCCTTTTGCAAACATTTAGGTAAGTAGATTATTGTTTTTTTCTCTATTATCTTTATCTAAGGATTTGTACAATACTAACAACGTATATGGACAATTCATGTATAGGTAAATAGATTATTAAAAAAAAAAATTGTCTTATACGTAGGTATACAAAAAACATCGTTATCGCTTGCTACGAATGTGGCCCCAGAAGTCTTATGAAATACGTCATACGTCAGATTTGATCTCGGAATTGCTTATTTCTGCTTCCAAATTCATAAGAATCCTCCACCTATAAAAGTTAGGCGGAAGGACGCTACTCAATATACGTTTCCCCACAATATCGTTTGTTGTTCTATTTTATGTGCCCCTTTCACGTGCCGTAGTGATTATACCAATAATCTAACATTTTTAATTAAACAATTACCATAGCCTTTTATCGTGTCGTGGATAAAACCTCTATTATTGGATTGTTTATGATAACTTTTAGGCTGCCAAGTGCGAATTTGACTCGCTCGTCGAGGGTCCGTACCTTTTTAAGACCCGCATTAATGAATCGCTCTTAACAGGGCTTGTCTTTTGGTAGCGAATGTCAAAGATAAGCTGTCAAAATGGTAACTATAGTCTACATCCAAAAACAAATAGATAACAGAATTGTGTTTACAAAGTAGAGCTCTATCTTAAACAGCCTAAAATAAGACAGCATCATCGATTTCTCTCCATTTATTTTTACGAGTTCGAGTGCCGCTCTTTACCAAACACACACTTTACATACACAAACTTATGAAGGCAGCCAAAAAGGGAACCCTAAAACTAAGTCTATCTAGAAAATGGTTCATATTTTGAGAAGGTATGTAGGTAAGTATGTTATTTCTTGTTATCTAATAATACATCCGGGTACCAAGTGCTTATCTCTTATTGTGAATGATCAATCGCAACATCGTCATTAATTAATCCGTGATTATGTAGGTATTATACAACCCGACAAAGCAATGAGAGACAATCATTAGGACAAACCATGGACGGCTAGGATTCATTATTAATTGCAAGACCTTAGAATATTGATTAGATATTAACAATTTATGATAATAATATCTGCCGCTACAAAATAAACTTAGCTAAATCTGGGTATTTAGAATGGAACAATGTTTTTAAAAAACAGTGAAATAAGTTCATGTTTTTAACAAACAGTGAAATAAGTTCATCTTTTTTCAAGGATGATCAATTTTCAGTCCTACTCTGCAAATAAAACTTTACCTTAACTTATCACTACCTACACTAATCCTAACTAGTTCTAACAAATATAATAAATGCGAGAGTGAGTTTATTTGTTTGTTACGCTTTCACAGCTTAACAGATTTTGATGAAATTTGGCACATTGGTAGACCATGACCTAGGATACTTTTATCCTGATATTCACACGGGATCTTGATCCGTCTTAATAAGTCTTGACTTATGCGGGTGAAACCTATTTAATAAGAGAAGGTTGCGTTACTGCATTATCTATATTTGTACATAGTATTAAATAAAGTCTCTTATCATGTCTGTCTGTGTGACGGCTTCGTTCTTCTAAACTACACAATGGATTTTGATGCGGTTTTCACCATTATTTAGATTATAAAAAATTTATTCCGAAAGGTTTTCTAAGTTGAATATAATGAATTATATTATACACATTCAACTTGGAAATAGCACGGAGATCACTCATTTTGACCTATTGCGACATCAGTAGATTCTTCTTCTTTTCGTGTGGTTAGTGCCTCACCTGGAGTCAGAGTTTTGAAGCCGCCTGTTGGCCTCTGACTGGGCTACACATGCCGTCGAGAAATATCTATCGGTAGAAATATTTAGCAGTAGATTGCACCAGTACGAAGCATATAAACGAACAATTCACTTACGCAAACTTCCACTGCATAATAGACGTACACATTAATATATTTCAGTTGTAGTGTCTAATCTATCTCTTTATCAAACCTTGACAGTACTGCGAGAAACCGCTTTGCAAACTAAGTTTTACATAAAGAGGTTGTGGTTAGGCTATCTCAGCGCTTTCCAGAAACTTAATAAATTATAAAAAGTAATAAACTATAAGCACTTGATCGTTGCGTGTTGATATTAAAGCTGTATAGTTATTGTTTCAAGCCTGTTCTTAAGTTGTGCCAGTAACAGACCAAGCAACAGAAAGCAACTAACGTGGAAAGTCAAAGAAAACTTATAAATATTAAGCTAAGTAATTACTTAAAAAACTTTACTTTTATAACAATTTAGTATTCTCACACAGTCCTACGTTCTCTTTCCATTAAATATGTACAGATTCTCTCCTAATGGTAGGATACTCTAAAAAATGTAGTTGACGAAGAACTGGGGATTAATATAGTATTACAGGCAGATAAATCTTTTATATTAAAACAAAAGAAAGTCTTGTAGCTTGAGTCTTGAAAGTCTTTCAAAATATCTGGAGGCGTATTACATTAACGTAAAGCTAATGAAATTATCTTCAAATAATCCGCAAATTCGTAATCTTTACCGTTTGAAGAAAAGTAAAAAGAAAACATAATTTGATACGATCTTTTGGTCTTTGTGTTTTGTACATTTATTTTTAACAGAGCCTACTTGGATATTAAAATATGTATGAGGTTCAGATGATACTACTTTTCTTTTCAAAATGTAAATGTTCGTTTTTTCATAATCATGAAATAAACACCCACTGGATGGCCTTCCACCTTTTGGTAGACTGTTACTGTCTCATACCACGGACTATTTCACGCATATTTCGATCAGATCAGTACGTAATAGCAGTATGTCTTTATCAGTACCTAAAAAGGTGCCCCGGTCAACGTTATTCCAACGCCTACAACAACACGGGATAAAAGAGCCCGATCCTGTGTCGGAAACCGCACTGCACTCGTTTATTTTGACGATCCAAAAATAGTGCTCACAATGTAAACATCCCATAAAAGAGCGTTAATAAATAAACTTTGCCAGAGAGTATGTTCACGGCTATCCTAACAACTACTAACGTACTGAACTTTCAATATAACATAAGTGCTATGCTCCGAGGTTTAAAGCTATAAAATTACACACGGTATCTCCAGCTTTATCAGCGTCGAACGTGAAATTTGTTTGGCAAGTTTTAAAGAATGGATTTGCTTGAATTTTCTGAATGCGATCTTCGGACTTAGAGACGATATATGATCCCGGGAGAAGAATAAAGTGGATGCAACTTAAGTTATGAACATGCTAGTGTGCAGTAATAATAATACTGGTTTTCTTTTGTCGATACAAATCGTTTGCAGAGTGAGGGACATTTATTTACCGCATGCGTTCTGCTTGTCAGAAATGTCTTGAGTAGGCGATTTAGATTGATTGCGTGACATGAATGGGGTTGTTGTTGGATGCCAATAAATGCTTTCTTATACTTCCAATGCCGGGTGTTACAGAAGTAATTTTAAGTACTCTTCTTAATAGTCTTTACCCCGCATGCAGACTCTCCGCGTACCTACTGTTGGTTATTTTCTAATGAAAATGAGCTTTAAGTTGTCGGTTGTTGCATCTTTACATAGTATAAAATGAAGTCGCTTCCGCTGTCTGTTCGCTTAGATCTTTTAAACTACTCAACGGATTTTAATGCAGTTTTCAGCAATAGATAGAGTGATTCAAGAGGAAGGTTTATGGTATTGGTACTATTTAGGTTATGTGTAATACATGTCCGTGCCGAGGTGGGGCGGGTTGCTAGTCACTTATAAAGTAATGTAAAAACTCTTTACCTCGTTCTTATTTATCTCGGCATCACGTAAATTTTTCCTCTTACTATTGGTAAAGCTGTGTGCATTAGCTAAGCCATAACGAGGCTTTTTTGCCCCTTTCTTGTTGAGTATACTCAGAGGTATGCTTCAAGAAATATGAAAGGAAAATATCATTATTAAGGGAATTATTTTCCTGTTTAGCTAGATTGAAATGTATTTTCGTTTTTATTCGTCCGAATTTTCCTGAACGAAAATGAGAACTGGACCTTATAGAATGTAACATAATTTTTACTTACATCTACTTCAATTCCTGGCAGTGGAAAGACTCTAGTGTGGGGCAGCTCCTTCGGGATGTATCGGTAGAACTCTTCTCGTCCTCTGTACCATTTGACACTGTATAGAGCCTCTTCATCTTCTAGTTGCCAGCTACATTCTAGAGTGACAGTCTCGCCTACTAACACTGCGTTGGGAACGTTGATCTCCAGATTGTGAAGACCTCTTACACCTGTGAACAAAGAGAGACGAATTCGTTATTATTGTTCGGCCTCGCGATGGGTCAGGGGAGTGGCCAAATTAAGCCACCCCTGTCTTTTTGTGATTGTCCTCAAAGGAAACTAAGGGATGACCCATGTCAAAAGGAAGCTTAGAAACATTAATCAATGCGCTAAATGATATTTCGATTACAATTAATTATATTACCGATTTGGGTATGAATTGTTCATCTATTTATCGAGTTACTAACTAAATATTTGTCAAGAGTGATTTTTAGATTCCATAGTTCCGAATTTTAGAAAGATGCATAGGCAATAGTCATAGATCGCAATTTTAATTACAGATTTATTACTAATCAAATTCCCACGTAAATCTAGTTTTAAATATTATCAAGAGTCGTCATGATTGAGCATTCTTCTCTAGAATATGAGTTCATGATTTTCAACGCAATTTATTGAAATTACAAGTAATAAGAATATCAATTCGATTTTTGAATGCGAGAATGAGAATTTAATTACATTTTGCGATTTCAAACAACTTTTCAAACAAGCATTTTCAGAAGTTTAATAATTTCATAGATCGTTCGGTCATATATAGTTTCACAGTTGTCAGACGATATAATTACAAATCCTATTAATTCTTTATATTCCGAAACAGAGAAGTATAGAATGCGTGGAGCCAAGGGAGATAAACCAATCTAAATTAATAGAACTTTCTATACTAGAAGTTGAACTAATATCTAGTTTACAAATAAGATTTTGGCTCAAGTCGAAATGTAGGTGAGTCATACAACTTTTTACGATAATTTAATGTTTGGTAACTAATTGATATAAAAACAAACAAACATTTTACATAATTTTAGATAAGCTTATCCATATCCAAATCAGTTCGAAATTCGCTGACATAATGTACAATAATTTGACATTCACCAAATAAGCTAATAACGATGACTAGCCAACTATCCTACTAAGTAGATTTACCAATGTTAGTCTGAATGAAACATGTAGCCATTGTTACATACACAATTAAGACTTCCATTACCAACCGCAATGAAACCAGCTGTTAAACCCCGAATAAACAATGCAGTACCCTGATTCCAAAATGGTATAGAAAATAGACTTTATTTTGGATACGAAAATGATCTTTATAGGTACCTACATATAGGTAAGTATTACGTAGATCGTTTTATTCTAGTTGAGTTGCCTTAATGGTCTCCATACGTAGATAAAAGTTATTTATTCTGGATTGTCTCCTAAACTACCTGTTTGGACTTAGGGTGTCTGTAGAGAGTAATTTGCATGCATAGATTACAAAAGGTTTTGCTTGATTTCATTTTTGATATGGTCGTTCTTTTTTGCAATTTTTATTCAAAGTTGATATCTATCTGGCAGTGCTAAATCTAGGTTTTTATCCGGCTTTTACTGAAGTGCTTCATACATATTTCTGGAGTTGTCGATTCTCCCACAAATAATTAACGGCGATTCGCCCAAATTTTCTCGCCCGAAGCAGGCGAATCGACGCTTTTGAATAATGTTATATTTTTTTGAGGCGATTCGCACGAATTAATTTATTTGTAGGTGAATTGAATTCTGGAGTTATCGATTTGCCTACAAATAAATTAACTTCGTACGAATCAACCAATAAGCTGAAGTCACACTTTGGCTTTTAGCCGTTACACATCGATATTTATATCAATAGATTTAATTGGCATCTATTTCTTCGTTCTATTTAATCGAACCTCAATTAGTTCCCATTTTGCTTTCCTAAAAATACTATTGATCACTCTAATGTAATGAATGCGCCTCTTTTTGTGAACCTCAAAGAATTCATATTTTGGGGTTCTAAAATTAATAAATAGCCAAGTAACTGCGAACAATTCGGCTCGCGCGTGGTTGGTCACAATTCGAACCTAACCCCCTTTGGTCGGGGTACCCTAGCTTAGTTACTGCGACTAACTGTGAGAAAAGGCTAGAAGGGTAAAAAGAGGCTCATTTATTAAAAAAATGTGTGTAATAGCAGCCCAAAAAGTTTTTAGAGGTTGATGAATTTAAAAAAGCGTACATCATTACAAGGTCAATAACATTTTTAGAGGATCAGTTTTTTAACAAAAATGTCAAAGAGGACTCGATCTCATCTCCACTAAAGGCACTCACGTACCTGCGTGCTTGCGAAGCATTGAAAGCAATGTTGTACCACGTTCAAATAATCTTCCACCGAATGACCATCAATGCATGCTTCACAAACATAAGATTTGTGAGTAGCTGTCTTTAGATCTTTCGGGGGGGGGACCACATATATACGATATGCATGTAATTATTTACAGTCACAAGCATATATACCTTACATATACGCAAGATTCAAAAACAATTTTCTCCTTAAGTATTGGTAGATTTTTTTATAGTCTTTCTACGGGTATTCTCGAAACTATACTATTATGAAATAGGTCTTTTTCCAATATGCAATCGTTATTTAATTTTTGCGTTAGTGTCAGGTATTTATGCTCTCGGCGGCGGCGATCTCTCGCGTCCGGCCCTCGTTCAGGCCATGGTTTGGAGCGAGAGTGCATGGGAAGCCGTCACTTCCTTCTGCGAAGCAGTAATGCTCGCGAAGGAGGAGGCGAAGCGCGCGAGGGAGAGGCAAGATTCGCGCCCTCGCGACCCTAGTCGACGCAGGAGACGTCCCGGGCGTCGGGAGTCGCGAGCCGACTTCCGGCCACCGTAGGCGCGGGCTTGCGGACGGTGAGCAATGGGTAGCTCGCCGTCAGATAAGAACCAGGCCCGGATCGACGGCGCGTTTTGTTCCACGCGCGCCTCAAAGAGATGTCAGTACCAACTGACGGGGTCCGTAAGGACCAATGCCTGCCGGGGTTGCGGGTTTGTCCGAAAGGGATATTGCGGCCCCGGCACACAGGCAACGGAAGGAACACGGGTGGGTTTTAGTCAGTAAAAGTCTGACACACCCTCCCGCTCCGCCCAGAGCGGGAGAAGTTATTTGATAACATAACAACCTCAAAAAAAAAAAAGGTAATGCTCTCAGGCTGCTTTAATTTCGTACTCCTCACGTATTACCATTATTATTTGTATCATAATATCTAATTACCTACGTATAGTGACAAAGTCAAATGTAATTATTGAGGTGTTATCTGTACTTAAAGGTAATTATGAAATAACATTCTCTTAAAACCACTTATTGTAAAGGTTTATTGGGTGTACCTATGTATGTGTCTATGTGGAACAATACATTAAAAAAAATTAAAAAATGGTAATATATTATATACCGAAACTGTTGATGTACCTTTATAAATAAATAAATAAATAAATAATCATTAGTGTTATTTAACTTATTAAAATATTTTTATATTACTTAAGCCAATAAATATTATATTATTAAATTAAAAAAAAAAATAATAAATATTTAATGATAAAATAAATATTACTAAAAATAATATAATATTTATTGGGATAGTAATATAAAAATATTTGAATGAGGTATACGTCACTGTAGATGAAATAGTTCCCGTAAAGGATGTTGGTTTTCCGATGAATATTTTTTAAATCTACCGTAAGAAGAGAGGTGTAGAACTACCAACCATATTGTCTGTCTCTAGTCACTTTTGTAGTCGTAAACAGACTAAAATAATACGTGAACATCTACAATCTACGGATGCGAACGATTTAGCAATTCATAGTTCCAAATTGATCTGATAACGTTAGAAGGATGCTGCTTATCCTGTGCGAATACATGAGACAAATGAGGGCAACGAATCTACCTACTACTCGGAGGTACCTATCCTATCTCTTAAGCTACTTCTATGCTAGGCGAGCTCAGCAAAATCAGAGCACGAATTCGCGTAGCGTAGACGGACTTGGGAGCCTTAGGGCAAGTTTCATAGATAGCACTTTGACTTTACTTTACCAAGTAAAGTTACTTAGTTAAGTTTAGTCAGTTTTATGCGAATATAAACCTTTTTTTAAGCTAGTAATATTTATATTCGTATAAGCATCCGCTATCTAAGTAAGCAAGCGTTTTATACAAATGTGAACCTTATTAGCTACGTATAAAATGGAACATTTACTTAACAAAATAAAGTCAAAGTGCGATCGGTGAATTTTGACATTAAACAAGCACGCCTCGCGACGTGAATTCTTGCTCGACTCGTGCTCGGCACCTAGAGTAAACGCAGCTTTAGGTCCCACGTCATCGATTTAAATCTAGGTGAATTCCACTGCAAGGATGTGTAATACAACTGTTCATACAATAAGTGAAAAATTACACCAATTACAATGTGTTGCAGATACCTACTTAACAAAAATCATTGTTTAAAAAAGTGCAAAGCTTAGGTTTTCTAGAAGAGCGGTGGCTGCCACATAGCGTCTGCAATTTACCTCCAAAGACGCCACTGAAACGTTAGTTATGAAAATTAGTTGGTGTGTTGTGAGAGAGTTTTTTGACACAAACCAAAGATAAACACCGCTTCCTTCATTTTCATGACAGCCGTGACGGCGGCCACCGCTCTTCTAGAAAACGATAGGAAGAATAATTATTGAAGAAATGCTTTATCTCGTTGAGCTGTTGGGAAAATTAATAAAAATATGAAACTAAGGACTTGTTTCACAATGCCAGGATATAAAGATGGAACAGAATTGGCTCTGTACATAATCATTTAAGTGAAGGTAAGTAAATTATCAAGAGGTGGTAGGTAAAACCGATTATAAGTATGAAGTATTAGATTACATTCTAAAAATAGTGAACTGAATCACTGTTATCTCAACAATTAGGTACATATAACAAAGTAATTTTAATACATTAAGTACATGATAACTATTGCACATTGCCCAATGAGTAATCTCCTACTATTTATCTATTCTTGTGACTTGAATGTAACCATTTTGCGATTTGAATGAGCTGCAATCTCGTTTTCGTCCATGTTTATGCGAAATCCAAATTTTCGCATTTTTACACGACCTATTTAGTTATACGAGAGACGACATGCCTATTTAAATGTATCAAATCTTACATAAAGAGGTTAAATCTCATTTAATAAACTCCGAGAGAAGAATTATTATTTCATTTTTTTCCTTCTAGCATTTTAGAAAATAAGCACCTTCAGCAGCGATAACCTAGTGGTGTGATCGTCGGACTGCCAAGTCATAGGTCGCCAGTTCGAACCCAAGGCACGCAACGCGCCTCTGACTGTCGGATTCATGAGCGTATTGTATAATTATCACTGGCTTCAAAAACGGTGTAGGAAACCATCGTGAGGAAACCGGCATGCCTTAGAGATATTTCTTGACGGCGTGTGAAGCTAAGTCAGAGGCCCATAGCTGGCTTTAAAACTTTGACACCAGGTTAATCACTAACCACACGAAATGAAGAAGAGCACCTTCATTTGACCATCCAACAAATCTTTTAAAGATTTCATACGAGGAGAAAACTACCGTCCCATTGACCAAAATGTCTTCTTAATGTAGCAGGAAACAATAGATGAGGTCAGAGCAAACAACATTTTAGAGTGGCCTACATTCCCCCTGGGCATCGGCCGGCTCTCCAAAACGTTGTTCCGTAACGTGCAAATATACTGAATAAATAAATAGAAAACCTTCTCGGAAAACGAGAAATAAAATAAAATATAAATTGAAGCTTCTATCAAAAGAGGAATTAAAGAAACTCTCCAAGATTAGCAAACATGTAATAAATGTTAGCCTTAAAATACAAAATGAACCCGAGGATCAAACTCGAGAGAGGCTTCCGAGATAAAAATGTGGCAGCAGCATGTAAAAGAGCTCAAACAAACACACTCGTTTCCCTCGCAAACCTTCATTTTCCTTGACTCGTTTAATCCATATCAAATATGTCTTATACCATACTCGTGCTTTTATAAGTAGGGGGATTTTTACTTATCATACCATACTAACACAAGAAATGTACCTAGCTCATGTAATAATATTTAATGTGAGCTCAGACTTTCTAATACCCATTCTCTGAGTAGATATTCCACCAATGGAACAGGATTGTGCGGGTGCTACGTGACGTCATCTCAATTTCCAATTTTATTTACATACGAAACTCCTAACTTAATTCCGTTCAGACTGAAAATCGAGTGCGAATGGTAGCGATCTTTACAAGCTTCTCTCGGAATTTCAGTTTGTTGGAACCCTCCTAATCTTATAACGGTAAGTAAAGCTCCAAGTGTTTTTGATGATACAGAGAGGAAAGCTCTATGAAAATAGAAAAGGAAATTATATTTGGGAAAATAAAGAACGAAGCGGCGAAAATAAACGATGTTTGTGGGACGGACTGGACTGCCTAAATAAATATAAGACATGTCATCTCATTTCCTACCTAAGTTCCTAAATATTTAATTAAATTGTATTTATTGTAAACCTTCGTATTATGGAAACGATGAAGCAAAACATAGTGAGGAAACCGGCATGTCCTAGAACCAAAAATTCGGAGAGATTTTCGGCGACCAGTGTAAAAGTGTTATTTCAAACCAATATACAAATATAAATCATTTACCATTTAGGTACATAAATCTTACCTGGAAGCGGTTCAAAAGAAACAACGTTAATTGGAAACTAACAAAAAGGTGTTGAATAATTTAACGAGGCACATGATAAAACCCAACCACACTGACGAGCAATATAAAAAAGCTACTAACTTATCATGAAATATTTCCGAAACCACGCAAGATAGCTTCTTGAAGTAAAAAGAGACATTCAAGTGTATTTAATAGCACATAAAAAACACCTATAAAACTGTTTTCAAGATTTTTTTTACTTCATGTAGCTAACTTCTGTGGTTTAGGAGATATTTAGATTTTTTTGGCACTTAGCAAGTGGCTTTTTTATATTACTTTTTTAAATAGAGAATGCTCATTTAATAGTATAGGATAGTTCATACTAATTCTATGCTGCCATGATAGTTGATGATGATCATGATGGAATTAGTACGTACTAATTCCATGCTGCCATTTAATGACATGGTTATGAAATTCTAAGGTAGTCACCTTGTTTTAAACTTTGGGCGACCCAGCTCTGCTTGGGTGAAAATACGGAGAAAATAAATTTTCCCAAATATCAGACCGCATTTTTCGCACCCGTAAACCCCTATATTGCAACTTTCATCGAAATCGTTAGAGCTGTTTTCGAGAATTTCATCTATATACACAAATATTGCTCGTTTAATATTATAGGATAACTGCTACAAGTAATGAGTCAAACTCATTAATTTGACAAGAGAAGGGTGTTGAATCATCGATTTCTTAATAATATCATTACCTTAATCTTTGACAGAGATTAGCAACGGTAAACTTTGGCCAACAGGTACTTAACTGTTTTATGTTTTTTTCTGCAATGAATCACGTTTTATTAAAAATATTGTTAGGCAATAATTTTCATTGGAAATCACTTTATTTAGTTTGAAGTAATGTTCAAACTAAATAACTTGATTAAAATATGCAAAATCCTCATAAAATTTCCAAATCACAGTACAATTAATAATTATTTTCCCGGGTAATTAAACTGCTTGATCAAATTTTATGATAGCTATCTCGCATTACTGTACATTTAATGTGCATTATGGAATGACAATCAACTAACATATGAAATAACGTATGAAAGCCGTGGACAATGTTTTACAACTGGGGCACTACGCAATTATCGAAAATCCATTGTTGGTAGCTCAATCAAATGGGTTCGCAAATAGCTCAGCATTTATACATTTGATTGAAGTTTCAGGTACAAAAAGTACCTAGGAATATTAAGTTACTCGTGTATGTACGGCATCGAATTTTCTGGCCCGATATATACACTATAGTCGTAGTACATTTCTATACTATAGTCAACCGCGGACAACCGCGGCCGACCACTTTTCAACCTTATGCCCTTAGTAATAAGGTTGAAAAGTGGTCCATCGCCATTGTCCGCAATGGTACCTACCTACAGTATGCAGCATGGAAGCTTTATCCACAAAATGTATTCTAAAACAAGTGAAGCTAAAAAAGCTTTTAAAATTGTAAAACACTTTTTGAAAAAGTGATTTTCTATGATGAATCACTTAAAAAGCCGATATCAGTCGCTTCACTCGAGTGAAGGTTAATTTTTATTTCATTCCACGTTCACGCGACACCAACAAAATTATATAGGAATGAACGTTCATCTGCTCCTTTCATGTCATTTTCGATCATTTGGTAAGCGAGTGACAGTGCCGTAATCCAGTATCATTGGATCGGTTCACTAGAGATTTTTATTTTTTTAAGATACCGATTAAAAGCCAAAAAATTCCGAAAATTGAATTGTCTGAAATCGGCTTTAGGTACTTACGTCATAATTGATAACACATGACTTATTAGGTAGGTACTTGTCTTTACTTCCTATTTTAAAATAAACTAAGTTCTATCCTATCTCGGATCAGTACATTATCTTATCTGATCGACGATGGGTTAAAGTACAATAAAATACAAGCAGTCTACTTAGCAGTGAATCATCTGCATGTTAGTCTGCAGATTGTTATACAAGGGATAAAATGGGACTTATTAGGCACTCGACCTATTGTATATAAACAATCTAGTGCCTAAATTGGTCTTTTACCAGAGGTAAACACTCTGCTTTTCATTTCGAATATGAGGAAAGTAAATAAAAATCGAATTAGTTAAATAAATCCATATCTGAATCAGATGAATCGTAAATAATTAGCACTCAACAAAACAAATAGCGACAGACAGCAGGGAAAATCGTTTCCCCAAGACGAAAAGTACTGTTTCCATCCCTCTGATCAGGTAACTTCGAGCGTACTTTCCAAGTATGAGAAATTTATTTTATTTCTTTTTATTTAGGTATAATTTTCTTAGTGTCTCTCATGCATTCACCTTAAAATGTCTGAAGGCTTGTGCAGACCAGCGCGACTTGTCGCGCGACGCGACACCGGTTATTGTTATACTGTGAAGTTTTCTTAGAAATTGTATTGTTCGTGTCGCGTCGCGCGACAAGTCGCGCTGGTCTGCACAAGCCTTTAAAGGGGTAGAGCTACATTTGTTCTTATCTCTAGGTATCTATCATTGCAAAAAGCAGAATACCTCAAAAGGCATCCCTGTTTTTCTTCTGTAATATCAACAGACGAAACTATCAATTGCAAACAAACTAACCGCCTTTATCAAGGATGGTTGGTAATGAGGACGTCATCAATCCTTGGAAGGGTTCAAGGCGAACAGCCTGTTAGATACATGAAGTATGTGTGACACTAGTAGATCGTTTCCGGGCCATATAGACAAAAAACATCGTAAATTTATTCTAGCTTCTCGAAAAACAGTCTACACGATTTATCGTACAGTTGTACAGTTTCAGAATCATTTATTGGCGTACCTAGTTTAGTAACAAGGAATAATTTCATAACAACAACTGACAAAGCACTGGCGATTTAATTTATATCACGGTGGTGAAGCTTGGTTCACGTTGCCTAAAACACAGTTTGATACGTTCCTTAATAGTTATAGGAAGATTCACTATGTACACCGCAAGTCTCTGGAAACGTTCTCAAGTTGTGCAATTACCTACTTTACAAGACGCGCCAACTTGCAACACACATACGAACGTGCACGTGAAGGCAAGTCGATGTCTAGGTTCCTACTAATTTCCATGACCAATTTAATTTAACTAACGACAACTATAGCAATTTCATTACCAAGTCTTAATAGCATATTCATCTTAAACAATCCTTCGGAAATGGACAGGAAGAAGAAACTGCAGTAAAATATATTCATGACATCCATAATATATTCGCTCATGGAAGATAGAACAATCGTAAAACTGAGATGGATAGGAAGGCGGACACTTAATTTTATCGTGCGGGACAAGAATTCACGATGACATTTGAAGTAGAACGAGCTGTCCCGCAGCTCAATGAATGCCAATCACGAAAGCTGACATAAAACCCTGCGAAACAACATCATCATGTTTATATTATTTTGTATTTATTTGCCTTATAACATGTTTCAAAGAAAATAATGTACAAATCACTTGAAAGCTAAATAAGGGATGAAATATCAATGTAAGCTTGAAAGGAAAGCCGCGGAGTCGATCAATCATGCGGACACTTTAGCACGAGATATCAATGACTTGGGTTCGGCCTGTGTGTATAGCCATACAGCCTCCAGTTACTGTTTGCTTCATTGAATTACATTGCGGACCCCTGCTACTAACCCAATATTGCGTAGCTGCCAAGATCACTTTACTAAGTAATTTGTTTCGTTAAGATTTTGGTACGTTTAGTAATATTGATGATAAAAGGGATTTAATAATTAGTTTAGTTACGTTTACTGAGTTAACCACGGCGTTTGAGCGATGTTTGCTTCAGCTATAGGTACTATATATATAATTGGATGAGTAATCATTTACAAATCTTCAATCTTTATACGATATTCTTCGTCAACACCGACATGTACTGAAGGTTCAATTTATAGAAAACTGTATAATCTATCATCAGATATAAAATTATAATGACTGATAACAAATTACATCTTGATTAACGAATGGAAACTTTATTTACTTTGAAGTTTCCGGTATGAGTGCTTAGGTACATAGTGTCATTTCTATTTGTTATTTAATTTGATAACTTCAAATTTTTCTGTGTTTCATTAAACGTTCTCCATCATCTTGGGTTCGATTCCCAGTGATTTTTTATATGTAATATAGCGGAACACTATAATATCGCTATAGAAATGGCTTATATGTAATATAGCGGAACACTATAATATCGCTAGAGAAATGGCTAAATATATATAAATAGTTAAATTGTTTTATAACCCAATTTAAACTCAGATAAAAAAAATAATAATAGATTGGTGTCGTGTCATACAGAGCTAGCGGTTTGATTATATTTTTTTCCAATTTAACACATTTATTTCAGTCTTTGGCATATTTTACCGCAAAATCTTTATTGTTATAATTTCATAAAAAAGTCTCATTTGTGTTTTATATATATATCCAGGAAAAACTACCTTTAATTGTTTCAAAAGGCCTCGTTGAGGCCCCTGGCTTACCCGTCTCCAGCTGTGGCTGTAGCCAGGGAGGAGTGCAGTCCGCCAAGTCCACAGTCGTGTCCATCTGCGCGTGGTTCCAATACCACGTCTCCTCGTGGTGTCGCCGGCCAACCAGAAGTCGCTGCGTCGTCGACGTGTGACTTACAGTGTGACTTCAAATTTTTCTGTGTTTCATTAAACGTTCTCCATCATCCTGGGTTCGATTCCCAGTGATTTTTTTATATGTAATATAGCGGAAAATCATTTAAATCGCTATAGAAATGGTGGTGTCAATATGTTTTATATGTAATATAGCGGAACACTATAATATCGCTATAGAAATGGTTTAAATTATACAGTGTGACTTCAAATTTTTCTGTGTTTCATTAAACGTTCTCCATCATCTTGGGTTCGATTCCCAGTGATTTTTTATATGTAATATAGCGGAACACTATTATATCGCTATATAAAAGCGGCGCTGCGGCGCCCTAGGCCCGCGCGTCTGCGTCAGTGCGCCACCTCCATCAAAACAAGTGTCATTTAATGACTGTTATCGTTTTATTTTTGTGAATTTCTTTATATATTATTGTTTAAGTGTTTTTTGTTCATTTAGGTAAGTTTTTAAATACATATGTTAAATGCCGGCTGTAGCGATGCCGGAAATAGTGCTAGTCAACCTGCCACATCGCTCGATGTCCAGGTGAGATGTCCCCACTGCTCCCAGCCGCGCTTCTTCAAAGGCGAACGGGGGCTACGGATACACTATGGCAAGGTTCACAAACCACATAGTGTACCTTTGTGCCCCCCAACCCCATCTCCAACATCAACAACTTCAGATAAAAGTTTGTGGAATACGCTGGCAAAATTCAAAAATTCTACTCCAGTATTAAAGAGAGTTCCCCGGGGCGCGAGGCGGTCCGTTGCACTGAGTTTAGCGCAATGTCTCCGCCTTGCGACCCAGGAGAACTCAAAAAGTGCCTGGGAACAATTACTTACCTTCCCTTATAGGATTCTACATGTCCAAAGAAATTTGGCAACAAAAAATACTTTGACAAATCAAATTAAAGATAATTGCAACAATTCGACCCTCATTTTAGATCCAAAATTACCTGTTTCTAATAACCCTTCACGAAGAGGCTTATGTTCACATGTAGAATCCAAATTAAGTGAAGGTGACATCAGGGGAGCGGCCAGGCTACTGTTCAGTAGCGATGTGGTGGCGCCCTACTCTCCAGAAACCCTTACTGCCCTGGAGAGTAAACATCCAGCGCCTGCCGATGGTCTCACCTTCCCCGACCCCCCCCCACCCTCCTGATCCGGATTCAATACCTCTAAGCGTTACTGCCCCCCAGCTGATTGCTGCCGTGAGCTCTTTCCGAAGTGGTTCCGCCGGCGGCCTCGACGGCCTGACTCCTCAGCACTTAAAAGACTTATTGAGTTCAGGCACCGGGGAAGCTGGTGAGTCACTTTTGAAGGAGCTTGCGGCTCTAATTAATCTGATGCTCAACGGCGGTGTGAATGATGCCGTCGTCGATGTCTTGTACGGGGCCAATTTATGTGCCCTGCGTAAGAGGGACGGCGGCATTCGTCCCATTGCCGTTGGGTGTACCTACAGGCGTACGGCAGCTAAAATATGCTGCAAATTATATGGAGAAACTTTAAAAAACAAGTTCCAGCCCCTACAGCTTGGCTTCGGATCCAAAGGGGGCTGCGAGGCTGCCGTACATGCCCTTTCCAGTTTTTTAAACTCCGGTAAAGGTGAGGTCATCCTCAAGGTTGACGTTAAAAATGCCTTCAACTCCATCAACAGGGACACTTTGTTGGCTGAAGCTAAAAAAGAGCTACCGGAAATTTATGGTTTTTTGTGGCAGTGCTACAGGCACCCTTCAAAATTACTATATAAAGACAACGTTTTGGAATCTGCAGTTGGATGCCAACAAGGTGATCCTCTCGGGCCAGTCATTTTCAGCTTAGCTATTCACCCCATAATACAACAACTAAATTCAAAATTTAATGTGTGGTATTTAGATGATGGGACTCTAGGAGGCGACGTAGATAGTGTTCTAAAAGATCTCCAATTTCTAAAGCAGCAGTTCCAATCTATCGGCCTCGACCTCAACTTCTCAAAATGCGAAATTTACCTTTGTGACAATACTGACAGACAATTGACCATTCAGAAATTTAATTCAATTACCCCAGATATCAAAATTTTGGAAAAAAGTTCACTGCACCTCCTAGGTTCCCCAATTTTAGAAGACAGTTTTTCACCTTTCATTGACGGAAAAATTGAACATTTTAACGATATTTCGGATAGACTTTCTAAAATTAACTTACATTCGGCATTCACCCTTATCAGATACTGCTGTTTCGGTCCAAATTTTATGTATTTTCTCCGCTCTTCCTCTCTATGGAAAAAGCCACACCTTTTAGACAAAATTGATCAAATTATTCGAAGTACTCTGACATCAATTATAAATGTGGCATTGGACGACCGCGCGTGGCTGCAAGCTACACTACCCATTCGCTATGGTGGGCTCGGCGTCCGCAAAATTTCTAGTGTAAGCTTACCGGCGTTCCTGTCCTCGGTCCACAGCACCGAAAAGTTAACCAGAAAGATCTTAGCCGCTTCTCAGGTTGACTCTGAAGTGCCGTGTTTGACTGATGCGATGAACGCCTGGAAAGTGGCTTGTCCGGATACGGAGAAGCCCGAAAACCCGTCTTCCCAGAGACAGTGGGATGAGCCGCTCTGCAGGTTGGTACGGAATAACCTCTTTAATACGTCCACCAATACTGCTGAGCGTGCCCGCCTGCTGGCTGTGGGAGAATGGGAGTCGGGCCTCTGGCTTCAGGCGCTACCGTCACCCAACATAGGCACTATGCTGGGTGACACCACTTTTCGGCTCGCTACAAGTCTGCGTCTGGGCGCTCCTTGCGGGGCTCCGCATCGCTGTCAATGCGGTGAAGCAGTCGACCGCCTCGCACACCATGGCCTTTCCTGCAGCAAGAGCGCTGGTCGGTTGGCACGGCACGCAAGCATTAATGACATCATCCGTCGGGCTCTTGTCACCGCCGGGGTGCCAGCTGTTTTAGAACCCAATGGCTTGGCACGCGACGATGGGAAGAGGCCAGATGGAATGACCATTATGCCTTGGAAGTTGGGTAGGCCTTTGGTGTGGGATGCAACCTGTGTCGACACCCTTGCGCCATCCCATCTTCCTAGCACGGCGGGCTGTGCCGGGGCGGCTGCTGCAGGTGCAGAAAACCTCAAACGGCGCAAATATAACAACCTTATTGGTAGCTATATTTTTGAGCCGTTTGGGGTTGAAACACTAGGGCCGTGGGGTCCGAGTGCTCATCGAATATTTCGGGACATCGCTAAGCGGTTGGTCGACTCTTCACGTGACCAGAGGGCTGGCCAATTCTTAGGCCAAAGAATCAGCATTGCCATCCAACGTGGCAATGCTGCCAGCCTTTTGGGCACTTTTCCCGCTGACAGCGATGCGGACGAATTTTTTGATGCCCAATGAGCTCTTCCCTTTATTTTATTTAATTTTTTTCTTTACATTCTTGTACATAATATATATAATAGTTAGTTGTAAAATAAATTGTATACAGTCACGATCCAAAATAAATAATAAATAATTCAAAAAAAAAAAAAAAAAAATTTGATAACGATAATAAGTTAAAATTGTGAATCTGTCCACGCGTGGCGCTAATATGATTGCAAAAAAACCGACCAAGTGCGTGTCGGACCACGTACAATTAAGGGTTCCGTAGATAGGATGAATTTATCCCAAGAACAAACTTAACAGTGTAGTCGAAAAACATATTCTCTCATACGGAATGTATGGGAGAAAATGTTTTTTTCAACTGCAATTGTAAGTTGGTCGATTATTACTCGTTAACTTGTCTATTGTATGCTTACTTAGCTGGGATAGTTTTCCTTTTAATTTCGTTATAATTATACTACTGCTATGAAATTTTCCACATATCCAGAACCAACCACTGAGCTGGCAGGGGGGGGGGGACACTTGACTCTAACAAAAATTAGTACTTTAAATCTCAATATTTCGCAAACGGATACCTGATCTAAAAATGGTTTTCACATACTCGCAATATTTTTGAACGACCTTTCCAACAACTCCCCAAACCAAGGGATAGATGAGAAAGAAAAATAAAATATTTCCACTTTACGTGTAGCCTAAAAAACCTTATTTTACCACTTTGTCGGCGTGATTAATATGTATACCCATGCCAAATTACAGCTTTCTAGTACTAACAGTCTCAGCTAAGCCGTGGACAGACAGACAGACGGCCATGGCGAAACTATAAGGGTTCCTTATTGACTACGGAACCCTAAAAAATGACACTGTTGGGACGTCTATTTTACGTGTTCAACATTGGCAAAGGTTGCGTGTTTTCTTTTGTTTTCGTAGTCTCGACTGTGTCATAGCCGTAATTTTGATTGTTAATTATAAATAATGACTGTATAAATCGTGTTTACAAACCATTAGCTAATATTTGTATAAAAGCCTTTCGACATTATGGATCTAGTAACTGTTTAAATATAATATCACCTAGTACCCTAATTTAATGTTGGAATTTCATATAAAACTGGTCTTAAATAACTTTTATTATTATTTTCTAAGCAATATAACGAAGGAAGGTCAAGTCTTCAGTAAACTTACACCGTCCGGAGTTGCGGTATCGCCGTACATTGAAAATTGTTAACACAGCACACTAATACTTTAACAACAACACTAAGAACTTTACCCACAACTATTATCGGTTTTAACGCTGAAAATAACTTCTTCATATCCTGATCCCAACCTTTTAACAAGAAACTGAATTTAATTCCAGCCGATTTTTTTCTATTTCCATTAATCAACAAAGTAAACCTTTTGTTGAGGTCGGGTGCACACGAATGAAAGATTGATGAATGAACTTAATGTAGAGTTTGAAAGTCTGAGTCAACCGCGCTGCCTTTGTTTTAGACTAAGTCAGTCTCGACATTAAGATAAACTAAAACTCGTAAGGCCTCCTTACTAAGCTGAGCGAAGTAAGTACCTAACAGTACGTACAAAGTACATGCGTCTCAGGCTTAGTAATTGAAAGTTATATTACTGGCAACAAAATACTTGAGTCGTTAAAATAGAAATATACAAAGCAAAGATAAGAACTACCCACCTACAAGAAAGTAAGCCTAAGTATACAGCAGTACCTACTTATTATATTATGTAAAATTTACTTACATAATAGAAACAGAAAGGGTAACATCATGTAATCCAATTGTATCACCAGAGCCAAAATATTATCCCAGGTACATACTATCTTTCGTAGTTATTTGGCTGCCCTCCATTTATATTTTGTTTGCTCAGATATTCATAAACGAAAATGGAACAAAAGGCACAACTGATTATTAACAATTATTAAACCAAAACAACGCTAGCGCTAAACTGTAACATAAAACGTAACGTAACTGAAAACAGTGCTTAATCATCATAATACGTGATATAGTTACCTGACACGGCATTATTTGCAATATTCCACCAAATTAAGCCAATGCTGAATTGAGGAAATTATAGGCAATCTATTATTATGACGTAGGTAGCACGTCTTGGGTCAGTAAGCCTCATGACACGAACAAATTGTGTCGCGGTCGAATCACCGGCAGCGGCCGGCATTCGGTATTTAATTGCATTGATCTATTGATCGCTGGACACTAGATTATGACGCTCTAGATAGCCCCAAAAACTTGTTCACAGAAATTAAAATATTGTCGTAGTTTAATAGAGTATTTTAATAAAAATTCGTAGGTATAGGTACTCAATAAAAATCAAAGAATAAGTACGTTCAAAGCTGAACCCAATCGGTTGTGGAAGAAATAATAAAAAGGTAGGAAACTAAAGTTTAGCGCTAGCAGCGAGTAGAAGCAAAAGTTTACCTTTCTACAATAATAATTTCTGATATTTACTAACTTGAATGTTATAGTTACAATGAATTTCACGACATTTGGAACACTTCGCTTACGTTCGCTGGGGACATTAAGTGCCCGTCGGGAAACGTAAAAAGTTTACCAAACCATGAAATAATCCATGAAACTAGTTGTATTTCCGTTAAAAGTTTTTCGTGCATTAGAATTTATTCTCATAGTTTTGAAAATAAATTCTAAACTAAACGATCTACGGCGAGCCCCGCGCTACGCGTAGCCACGGTTACCGAGAACAAAAGAACTTTGCGATTTAGATTTTCGTTTCTCTATTTCTATAAAATAGCATTAGAGGTAAATGGAATATAGTAATTCAGTTGCTAATAACATCATACTACAATCACAGTGATTGCAGAATAGCTAGGTTGGAAAGATGCCAACGTGATCGCTTTAGGAATATTGTTAGCGCTCTTTGTTGATTACGGCAACTAAGTCTCCAATTCTTGCAGGATAATCCCCAAAAATATTATGCTAAGGCTAATGTGGAAAAAAAACAGAGTTTTATAGAAGCTATAAAATTATAATCATAACAAAAGTACCTAGCCAGGCTATTCTAGGGAGCCAAATTTCGAACTTTATCGAATAAAACCGATTCCAATAAGTGCCCAAATTTCGATAGGCTACCTTGTTTTTCTCTCAGAGTTCCCGAACTTATTACAGAGCCTAATTTTACGATTGATTGTAAACAGATCTCTTTTACTGAAGAAAAGTTCCCATTGTTTGAACAAAACTGAAAAACTGGTCAGCAAAACATGGTGTTTGTCTGGCCGAGAGATTTGGTTTTGACTCAAATGGAGATGTGTTTGCACCAATTGGCACTGACTGAGACAGATTGGTAGTTTCCTGCCAGCGAGTGATACAAATGTCGTTTTAATGGCTCCTAGAGACAAGGGTTAATTTATTTGAAGACGACGACTTGCGCGTGTGACTTCCTTTCGCAGAGTAATGCTGATTCCTCCCAGGAATTAACTCTGTAGAAATTCTAATTCTCTACGTACGACAATTAACATTAATTACAAATAAAGTGGAAAGCTCTAATATACACTACATATGTACGAGTATGTGCCTGTACAAATTCTAAATGTTGATGTTAATTAATAATTCATCAGTTTTCTGACCGTTCGATTGATTAGATTTCGTTATTTAATACCTAGTTTACAACTCTAACATTAATTTTGATGATCAATTTGTAATTTACCGGCACTCAACTATAATTTTAAAATGTTCACTAATAGTTAATTAGAACGATTTAGTACCGCATGAAATCATTATGGCTTTTATACTGTAATTAGTGGTCCGCTCAATTAACATATCATTATGAAATTTTCGTTTTGGCTAATAGGAAAGTTAAAAATAATTAATTATTGAGCACCTAATGGCAGTGGATTTTCCGATCTACGTGTCGAGTGACAAACATTGGACTTATCACCATGTAATAAAACTGCTTTTATTTGCAATTTTTAAAATATTTTTATCGGAATTACACCATCAAACATTGGCAGCAAAATAACTCAATTTTAGTAATTTTAACATTAAAGGTATATTTTTCGATAAACAAAGACTAAATTGAGTTTCGCTCATTGTTTATCAAGCGATAATATTATATTTTTATAAAATGAAAACTAAATAAATAGAAGCTCATTCATAATTCTTTTGTGAAAACATGTTCAATATTAACATGGGACAAGCGAGGGCTATTTCCGACATTATTACTGAATTACGTTTTGTGTTCCATTTTCCTTTAGATGTCGTCCAGATGTAGTTGTTTTTGTTACCGCAAAAACTTTCATATTTCGTTCAAGGAGGGAAAGCTTTTATTGGCCCCAACGATCCTTATTACGTTATAAATCAAAGTTAGATACGTACTCATGACGTATGGCCTTCGCAGCGGAATAATGCGAATATTATTGCCTTAGATATTTCCTATTCGATAAAAAATTACTATTACTATTTTCTTAAATACTCATAAGTAATTCGTTGTTAATTAGCTTCTGCCCGCGACTTTACCCGCGTTAAATTTCTTGTTTTAACAAAAAAAAAATATCCTTAAGCATCGCATCGCCCGCCCGCGCTATTACTTCGTTTTCGCTTAGCGTTCTTTCTGACTTTTTTTTATTTAGGATCGTCGATAATTGGGCTATCGTCAATTATTTTTTATTTTTTTTAAAACGTTGCCCCGCACTAAGAATTTCTTCTTGTATCGTGGGTGCGTTTACAAACATAGAAACTCACATACACTAACACCCAGACCCGAAACAACTACTTGCAGATCATGCAAATATTTGTTCCGTGCGGGGATCGAACCCGCGACACGCTGCGCAGCAGTCGATTGCTCAGCCACTGCGCCAACCGTGTCGACAATTTAATTTAGCTGTTCGTCTATTTTGTATTCCCAAGAATTTTTTTCCTTGACCAGGACAATTTTGTCGTCATTCAAAACAACCTCTAAATCGTCCTTATCGTTAACGAGCTGACGTTCTAAATAATAGTATTTTGGTCTTTGCAGTGTTGATTAACAATTTGGTCATAGTGAACCACACGTGAAATGCTTGTAATGCTGCATTTACAGTCCCTGTTAATTTATTTATGTCATTTGCTACCATATCAATAGCAGGTAAAATTGTATTCGTGTAATTAATTAAGTCATTAATAAATTAAATAAATGAAACAGGTCCTAATATAGATCCTAGCAGGACGCCAGTAGTCATCATTACTGTTGCTGATTTGTAAACCTTTTTGTATCCATTTTTATTTTGTCAATTTCTACGAACATTTTTCTATTTTTGAGATATGAACAGAATAATTTCGAGGCCTTACCTCTTATACCATAATGCTTCACATTTGTAAGAAGTACTTCGTGGTCTATAGTGTCAAACGTGGAACTTAAGTCAAGAAAAATTCCGGCTACTCTCATTTTATTATTTATTTTTAATATTATGTCATCAAGTAAAGTATATATGGCAACGGAAGTGCCAACACCTTTTTGATGACCGAACTATTTGGTTTACCCTCTATTTACACGTAAGTGAGCTGAAAGTCGTTTTTTTATGATCTTTTCAAATATTTTTGACAGGACTGGGAGCTACAATTTGGTAATTGACTTTGAGACGAATTTCCGGTTGTATCGTTTTCTCCTTATTAGTAAATTTTCTCACTACTTTCCACACTTCTTTACAAAAATATTGGAGCTATTTATTTGCACCATTATTGCATGTTTGTTTGCCTTTACCAAAACCTGTCTATACAGTCTAACATACTTATTCAATTATGAATCAATATTGTTACCATTGCGAGTACATAAGAAACGTTTCATATTACTTGATGTTCGAATTCCTTTAGCGATCCACTTTAATTGACTATTTTTCTTGAGGCTGATTTTATAAGATTTTTTCTATAGCTGTTTTGAAATACTTTATTAAATGTTTTGAGAAATGTATTAATACCCATGCAACTACAATCTTTTTCAAGAATACCCTGTACAAATTGGGCACTATTTTTGTTATTAAATACTCTTTTATTTGTGACAATGATTGGATACTTATTTCAGTTTCAGTGAAATTGCTTACATCATGCAGGCGATGTGCAAAAATGTGTCCATGGCCATTAACCAAACCATTGTGATCTACTGCACATTCCAGATTACACGAATCGAGCAAGTTGGTAATTATATTGTCAATACACGAATTATAACAGTTACAAATGAAAGTAGCAGAATCAATTTGGTGCCTGAAGTTATAACACCTTAGCAAACTAAGAAATTCCATGCGCTTATTACGGTCAACATTAAAATCTCCACATATTACTGATTTCCTATTGAATACGTAATCGAGTAACTTCTCAAATTTTTCGAAAAACTATCAAAATTTTTGTCTACAGGATTTCGATAACAACAGCAAATGTACAATCATGTGAAAACCACATATTTCAGAACATTCTACTTTATATAACTTATTTATTGCATCGATAGTTTCTGTTTGCCTATCCACATGTCCTAAAATCAAACTACCTCCTCACATTTTAATTTTCCTGGTATTGTATGAGACTAGTTTGTAGTTATCTATATGTAATTGAAATTGCTGTGTTTTCATTAAAAAATTACTCGCTTAAACATGTATAGTCTAGCTTTTTATCTAGGGTTTGTACATAAACTTCTAGTTCAGTTTTCTTGTTATTAATTCCACAAACATTCTGATGAAATATGATTGACTTTGTATGGTCACTTGATACATTCACGAAAAATGCGATGTTGGTACAGACTCCACAGCCTGTGTTACTAAGGAAAACGATGAATTTGGTCGAGTCTCATCGCTGCATTTGTTCGTCTTAGCTTTAGTAAGTTGCCATGTTTGTAGTATTTGTCATATTGAATTAATATTGTATATTTGAAATTCTTTTGCTTACAGGTCATTCTATTTTATATTTTCTTTTTTGTAAATTTGTGAAGACATTGTAACTTATAACATCACCTTGGATGAGTCTGTAAAGGTATTATAATTGTGATTTGAATAAATAAACACTTTTTTAAAATAATAAGGTATAGTACCAGGTTTTAAGTGACTTATTTAACTACGTTCATGATTGTGTATCACATTTAAATAATTACAGTTGTTATCTACATATTGAAACAGCTTTATGTATTTTATTATGTCATGGAAAAAAATAACTATAGCTTTATTTTTAACTTTCCCTGTGTATTTAGAAAACAACGACGGTACGATCCTTACATACTCCGTTTCTGCTTTTCCTTTTCACTCATAAGCCCACGTTCGCACGGACGTAAATATATCGCGGCGGCATTTTTATCGCGCATTGGATTTTCATCTCTCGTTGTTGAGCCGAACGTTGAGAATCCAACGCTGGTAAGCACTCTCGTCCCAGCGCGTTGCAAAAACACACGAAAAAAATCGCCGCGGGAAAAAATCGCCCGTGCGAACCTGGGCTAATAGTCTTGATTTTTAAACAAACATTTTATGTTACTAGTCTTATTTTTGTCAGGGACACGTGTACAACGTACGTACGTGTGAAACAGAAAAGGTTAAATCTAATTTGTAACATGCCTTTTTGGCGTGTGGGTAACAAGTAAGCCAGTTAACCTAAAGGTAAAAGGGTGAGCAATTGGAAATGTGTCCTTACAAAAAATAATAATATGGAGACACGCTATCTCTCTAGTAGTACCTAAACTGCGCTCGCAATTAATTTGCCAAACATGTAAACAAACACGGGTTTTAGGAGAAACAACTGTAATGCCCACATTTTAGGTTCAGTTTGCGCTACAAGTTCATATTTAAAATCTACCTTGTTTACACTTGCTTAAAGTTGGTGTTTGTCTAAGCGGAAAACTCGTGTTTGTTTACATGTTTGGCAAATTAATTGCGAACGCAGATTACCTACCTGTTCCGAACGTAACACAATCAGTCATCAAGGTATGGAACCCTTTTCCCGTAGGCATACAGAGTGAGGGGAATATATGAAGTTATTTCAGAAGTAACATAATAATATTGATTTAGATAGCACCAAAATATTGTATTATGATAGAATTGTATTGAGTAATATCGAGCCTGAATCGGCTAACCAATTCCGAATAGAACTAGGTTTTGTGAAGAAATATGAACATATCTACAAGATCTTTCAATCATCCTTTTCTATGTATACTAGTACATACTTAGTATACAACAAAGGCTCTTTTATTGTGTCTGTTTGTGTGACCACTTAAATCTTCTAAACTACACAATGGATTTTCATACGGTTTACACCATCATTTAGTGCATTTATTCCGAAAGGTTTATGTGTATAATAATATTATTAACTTAGATATAGCACAGAAATCTCGATGTTGTGATGTGTCGCAATTGCAACCGTGCGAAACTAGGGCGGGTTGCTAATCTGTTACACTGTTATAAAACTATCACAACCTCTCCGTTCTTCGTAACTTTCATTCACAAATTATCAGATTATTTGCCTAAAACTTTCAGCTGACAAATTAGAGAAAAGGTACTAGGTATAGGTAGGTATTAGGTACTTCAAATACTTTGAAATAGAGCCCGACAAAGGCTTTGTGGACTCTATAACTAATCTTGATAATAAACTAGCTAGTGTTCAAAGCCTTTAAAAGAGTGCCCAAATCTTAAGGTATTAATCAGTTTTAAATTTAGCTAAGTGAAAATGAATTTCTGGAGAAGAATTTAGGTTTCCATTTGTTTAAGTAGATGGTAAGTCCTTAAAAGTAGGTGAAAATCTACGAAATTTAAAAGACTGACGATCTAGAAGAATTCATTAGTTAAACTTTATTTTTCAATATTAAAACCTGACCGAAATTAACACATTCGGATACGATCAAAATACTGAAAGCAGTTTAAGAATTTTAACAGTTAAAGAATTTATTGATTAATATTAGATTTATTTAATTTTATAATGCTAATGTTGTAGTTGTTGTGTTTTTTATTTTATATTGTATAATAGAGTATAAGTTAGATTATAAATATAATGTACATATTAGATTTGCAAAGGCCTCCCTCCACTCCTTCCATCGTTCGCGAGCCCGCGCGTCGTCCTTCCAGTATATACATAATTTTATAATGCTAATTTTGTAGTTGTTGTTTTTTTATTTTATACTATGTAATAGAGTATTAGTTAGGTTTTAGGGTTTTTTAAGTGTGATATTTATGTGTAATATAAATTGTAAATTATTGTATGCCGTTTTTAGGGCGGATGTGTGTCCTGAATAAGTTCAAGAGGAACAAGGATATGGTACAAAGGTAAGCCTTTACCTACCAATGTTGTACCATATCCTTGGAATAAATATCTTTGTCTGTGTTTTCGAGCTTTATTAAAAGTCGTTGACATTGAGAAGGTGGCAGTGTTATCATGAACACTAATTTCATAAGTTGCAGAATATGACTTTTAGGTTACCACATTTATGTCGTGTTAGTTCTGCAACCTATACCTACCTACTTAATTATTACTATACTACAGGTTGCATAATTATTTGTGCGCAATGATTAAAAACAACACAACTTGTAGCAATGTCTGAATGTACCTAGTACATACAACAATGAACTAACATTGATGCTGTTAGCGATAATCATGAAAATTAACACAGATTAGTCCCTTGACATAACAATACTGATCTAATTTGACGACGTCGTTTGTTTCAAAAAAATGTCGTTAAAACTGACTACAGCATGATAATTAAGATTATTCTATTGTGCCTACTTTGAGTCAGTAAATTAATTGCATAACATGATAATTTTGAAAGTAAATATTATTAGTAGTAGCTGTAAATTAAATTTAACTAAGATACCTATTATGGCAACTAGAATCCCGGATCTCTCGAACTTTAGCTTTGAATCAAAAGTTCTATAAACACAATTCATAAATATCATTTAATTGCTCTTTATCGGTTTATTTTGAGACTGAATGATTTTATAAGGCTTCCAGCTATACCTATAAAAATCTGAACTTTAAACGGTTAAAAAAAAATCCTACGTCAAAAACTATCAAAAACATAGATAAATAGATAGGTAGAATACTCTTTATTATTTACACCATAAAATTACAAGCAAAAATGTCAAAACATATAACATTGTAAACATAAATTATTAATCAAGTACTTAAGCTCGAGACTAATTATTTTTGTAAAACAATTTTATTTTGTGTCAAAAACGATTTGTAAAATAATTGAATAGGTATTTCAATCTGCAGAGACACCCACGACTGCTATATCGCATACATTTATTTTAAATGTTAACATAACATTATGCCCTCCTACAAACTCTATATATCTTCTATACATATAAAATGCTTTGTCCTGAATGACTGACTGACGGATCAACGCACAGCCTAAACCGCTGATCGTAGAGACCTGAAACTTGGAGGGTGTGTTCTTTGTATGACGTAGCCATCCGATAAGAAATAATTTTTCGAAATTATACCCCTAAGGGGGTGAAAAAGGGGGGCAAAATTTGTATGGGACAACGTGATTCCTTGGACCAATCTACTTCAAATTTTGCAGAAACATTCTTTAACAGAATTAATGGAAGACCTGTTTCGTATTTTATTGAAATTCATCTCCTGATGGGGTTAAATAGGGGTAGAAAGTTATTTTGGGAATGATTTGCTTCGAAGTTGATATCAATACTCCTTAGTGCTTTTGATTTTAATTACATTTTATTTTGACACATGTTTGAAAAGTCAATCCGATTTTATTCAAAAAAGGTTGAACTCACTTAAAGGCTTGGTGCTTGCAATGCAAATAATCTTTAAAATTGGAATGTCTCGAAAGTCACCGTACTATACATATTAGTACCGCATTTGAAGGTTTCTAAGCTTTACAGAGGTCTTTATTTATTCCTAGGATTCCCCTAACACCATCAAATTACCCCTTTTAATTCAAAAGAGTGCAGTTTCCCATCAAAGTATGCTTCGCAATTACTATAAATAAAGCTCAAGATCAAACTCTTAAGGTAGCGGGAGTAGACTTAAGGGAAAGCTGCTTCTCCCACGGCCAGTTGTATGTGGCATGCTCCAGAGTAAGCGCACAGAGTAGCCTGGTGATTCTAGCACCCGAAAGAAAAACAAAAAATATTGTTTACAAAGAAATAGTACGGTAGGTGTAGTATTTCGATTTCGTTGTAAAAAGATAATACACCCGTGTAACTTTCGCCAGATCAAAGGTCGAGCTTCGTGTTCATAAATTATACAGGGTGTTTGGTGCATCGTGTGCCAAATTGAAATGGTCGACTGAAGGGGTCACCTGCTAGCCTTTCAGACCCCTTAACACCCCTCATGCCCTGTAGATTCTTTTTTATCGACTTTTTATTGTTTTACTAAAAAAAGACCCAAACTTTACATTCAAATACAAATTTAAAAAAATATATAAGGCCTAGACTCTGAATTTTAATTTTATTTCGATTTGTATTATTTAAGAGTACTTTTAAATACAAAATTAGTGACATTAGTCACCTAGTTTTTTTTTAATTCACTCACAAAGGTAAAACTTAAATTAAAGCTGTACATGTTACAGCTGTTTATATGGCTACAAAAAAAAAAAACAAAAGCGACCGGGATCTACCAACTCCCTCATTAATTCTCCAGTCTATCCTCTTGCTAATGATGTGCCACATGCCATAAAAATCTTTTAACAACTTTGTGAATTCGCTAGAATTGTGAATCGAGTCACCTAAGGCTAATATTCAAAATTATGATTTAAAAAAATATTTTTGCTTAAATGATACCTGACAAACCTATAAATCTGTTATCTCATTCTTATAAGGTAAAATCTGTCTCGTGTCTCTATCTTTTCGTGGGATTTACTTGAAATAAAAAAACAAAATTGCATTTTTGCATTGACTGTGAGGAAATATCTTGACAATGTGTTCCCCAATGCGTAGATTGGACGTGATGGCCCTATTCCATGGCCGCTACGTTCCCCAGATCTAACTCCGTTAGACTTTTGTGTCTGGGGACGTGCCAAAGAGCTGGTATACGCCACGGAGGTTCCAACTAAGGAGGTACTAGTCCAACGCATAGAAGCGGCATTCAATACCATCAAGGAGGAAATACGACTTCGTACAACAACTGTCGAAATACGAAACAGATGTCGGGCCTGCATTCGCAACAGAGGCTAACAATTTGAGCAGGATTTGTAACAAATATGAAATAAATGTTAAAAATGCAATTATGTTTTTTTATTTCAAAAAAATCCCACGAAAAGATAGAGATACGAGACAGATTTTACCTTATAAGAATGAGATAACAGATTTATAGGTTTGTCAGGTATCATTTAAGCAAAAATAATTTTTTAAATCATAATTTTGAATATTAGCCTTAGGTGAATCGATTCACAATTCTAGCGAATTCACAAAGTTGTTAAAAGATTTTTATGGCATGTGGCACATCATTAGCAAGAGGATAGACTGGATAATTAATGAGGGAGTTGGAAGATCCCGGTCGCTTTTGTTTTTTTTTTTTGTAGCCATATAAACAGCTGTAACATGTACAGCTTTAATTTAAGTTTTACCTTTGTGAGTGAATTAAAAAAAAACTAGGTGACTAATGTCACTAATTTTGTATTTAAAACTAGTCTTAAACAATACACATCGAAATAAAATTAAAATTCAGAGTCTACGCCTTATTTATTTTTTTAAATTTGTATTTGAATGTAAAGTTTTGGTCTTTTTTTGTAAAACAATAAAAAGTCGATAAAAAAAAATCTACAGGGCATTAGGGGTGTTAAGGGATCTGAAAGGCTAGCAGGTGACCCCTTCAGTCGACCATTTCAATTTGGCACACGATGCACCAAACACCCTGTATAATATATATTTGTTTCAAGTTTATTTAACCTTTATATCCCAACACTATAATAAAGATTGTTATATTTTATAATTATTCAAACATTTTAACATAATAATTTAGATGTTATAACAAAATTGATAACGTAAAAAACCAATAAAAAATCCTATTAGAACCATTTTCGACTCAACGCGGACGAAGTCGCGGGCAAAAGCTAGTATACATATATAGGAGTATATCTAGACTCGTGTGATATTTTGATAATAGTCTCTGGTACCTGTTTTGTTTGAAAAATAAGCCTTGTTGTTTCTGCAAAAACTGCCTACACTAGTAGGTACTTAAGCAGCTCATTTTATAAACAGCAATTTGGTTGATATTACTGTCACATAATATATAATAGCAATCTAACGTAAGTGCGCGTTTTGATAAACCTAAAATAATGTTTTTTTCTATGTACTTAATACACGAATAGAAATATTTGTTGAAGGCACTTTTTCTACTGCATGACATTAATGTCAAATGATGTGCTCTTTGAATGCATAGGCGTCACCCGAATTAGAACAGAAACCCTCGGGTCACCCAGATCTTTTGCAGATGTTTTGAACAGACTAGGAGATCTAATCTACTTCTGGAGAGAGGTGGTCGGTTGGAATGGTCAAAGACGGCTGCCACTTACAATGGCCCCGGTAGCCCGCGAAATTCAATTTTTTTTTACGTTTTTTTGCAATTTGCAGGTCAGTATCAGGTTGTATGATGACCTAAATATAATTTGCGGTCGTATCAAATATTTATTTATAGAATTATAATCATAAAAATCATCAATACGTTCCTATAATCCTATTGTATGACTATTTCATGAAATCATGACATTTGAGGATTATTCTAACTTAAGGAGTTGTATTGCTGATTTTAATGATTATAATTCTGTGAAGTCATATTTGTTACGGTCGTGAATCATGTTTTAATCAACATATAGCCTGACACTGAAATGCAAATTGCAAAAAACGTAAGAAAATTTAATTTAGCGCATCCCCTTAAGGACCAAGTGCGGAACCCAACCCCAAAAACATAGAACATAGATCTGCATGACATTATTAGGTAAAATAGAAGAAAATAAAAACGAAATAGAGTAATTGATATTTAGAGGTGCCCCCGTTTCATTTCAGAACCTCATAAATTGGAAGCCGCTATCATAATAAACTCGTTTTATTATGAAGTAATATCAATCTACCTTTGATACCGCTTCTTTATTTTTCACGTGCTTAAATATTGCAATCACTTTTATAGTATTTCAGGCGTTTGGTTACCTTTTACGCCAGGCCGTATCCCTTCTACATAATGAAAAAAAATTTTTAGATTTTTCTTTACAGGCATGTACATAAAATAACGTCACGCCTGTAATTGCCAGAAGGGTTAGGCAGAGGTGTACCTTAGCATGTACACCCACATTTCGCCGGTTTTGGTTAAGTCCCATGTAATATTGGGATATGCCTATTGCCATCAATCGGCCACAATTTATTTATTTATTAATACTTTATGCACAAGTAAAAAAAAACAACTGACTTCCAAAAAAACCACTACACAATGAAAAATTACTTTAATTTCGGAACTCTGTCTTTGGTTTTTTAAATGATCGTTCTTTGCCACCGACTTCCGAAATTAAACTTATTTTTCACTTTGTAGTGTTATTTTTTGGAAGACGGTTGTTTTTTTTTTTTTTTTTTTTTTTTTTTTAACTTTTTAGTTGTGGTACCTACTCCACACAAAGTCGAATATATGAATATATTCGCTATGTAAATAATAGTGACAGGAAGTTATCATCATAACATCCACATTTATTAAGTGGGAAAAATAAGTATTATTGAAGCTTACTCTAAAACTATCCAAGCAAAGTTAATACAATTTATTTGGGACCAGCTTGAGAGTATACCCTTTCATGCAAAAAAATAATTTTCATAATCAGTCCACAATTGATGGAGAAATAGGTGGACATACATAAGAAAAATTAAAAAATACGCGCGAACATAGAACCCCGCCTCCTTGGAGGTTCAATGTTCGCGCGTTTTTTTTATTTTTTTGGAAGTCGGTTATAACATACTGTACAAAAGGCGGACTTAATGCCTGAGGCATTTTCTCCTAGTCAACCATAAGGTGATGCAGAGACAAAGAATGGCACAAATCCATACGCCGAGCTGCTACTGAGAAATTCCTGACAGAAACCCCAAGTAACACTTTACCCAACCTAGGAATCGAACCCAGGATCTCATGCTCAGCAGTAGCGCTTGGGACCACTAGAAAACAAAGCAGTCAACAGGCACATACTTTGGTCTTAATTTCACTATGGGCTCGTCCCTTATGTATGTATAAATAGGATGTGCTCAACATAATTCAGTTCCGAGTCGACGTAGCGTCATAATTGATATCTTATTCAAAAGCACTTTAGGATACTTAATCGAATTTAACTCAAACCGTTGCTAGATTAACACCTAATCAACAACATTGCATGATTAGAGATACTTACATCGTACAATATAATTACTTGTAACTGAAGCTATTCACGAGCAGCGAAAGAAAGAAAGAAAGATAGAAAAATGCGTTTATTTGCATTACAGCAGAAAAATACACCTTATAACTAAAAAAAAAACAGAAAACAATGATTATAATGCCAATAGGGCCTCAGCTCAGCATAAATGTCAGATGGCAACACAAAGTGTACCATCTGACGCTGATTGTCAGCTGCAACCCACGAGTGCCATACGCTAGAATAATAAAGACAGGGAAGTGTGTGTCCGTTTAAATAAATTAACAGAATAAATTAAAGGTAAGTAGTAAAAGATAGGCTAACATGAAACGCTCACAAAATAAAATAAAATGTTGTGACATACATGAGTATGTGTGGTTGTGTTGTATAAATACCCAATATCTGTGTCATAATAAAAATTAAAATTAAAATAAATAAAAAATCTATCCTCTATAAATAGAAAGTAGGTGATAGCCTAATGGTGTGACCGTCAGACTGGCCAGTCATAGGTCTCGAGTTCGAACCCAAGGCACGCACCTCTGACTTTTCGGATTCATGTGCGCATTATACAATCATCACTTGCTTCAAAAACGGTGAAGGAAAACATCGTGAGGAAACCGGCATGCCTGAGAGATATTTCTCGACGTTATGTGAAGCCAAGTCAGAGGCCCATGGACGGCTTTAAAACCCTGACACCAGGTAAGTCACTAACCACACGAGAAGAAGAAGAACTGAAGCTCTGGCCACACTGGGGCGAATCCCGTGCGGGATGCGGAGGGGCTCGTGGCGAAATCATTGCAGCCGCACGGGTCGATCTAAGTTTAAGCTAAGCTTGCCGCGGTTGGTTCGTGAATGGATGACCATCTATAACATATCGAAACCCTGCGTGCCTCGGAAAGTACGTTAAGTCGTTGGTCCTGGCAGTCGTTAGTGGATCTATGACAGTCGTTACGGGTAGTTAGAAACAAAGTTTGACCACCAGTCTTACCAAGGGGAATCATGTTACCCAGTAACTGGGTTGTGGAGGACAGATAGGCAGTCGCTCCATGTAACTGATATTAAGTTGTATCCGGTTAGACTAGAAGCTGACCCCAACATAGTTGCGAAAAGGCTAGGCAGACTGATCCCGCGCGGGATTCGCAGTGTGGCCAGAGCTTTATACAGGTTTGTATACTGATATATTACGAAGCCTCTGTAAGTTTCAATTATGTAGGTATATACGACAATTTTCTTTCACACGGTTGCCGTACAGACCTTTCAGGTAGTAGGTACCTGTATCGTAGGTATATAAGTTTAGTATCTAAAGGATACTGTTTCCCTACATCCACTCAACAGCCTAGTGGCCTAACTTACCCACTTGACATTTAACCTTGTGTGTTCACAAAAGAAAACAGAAAATACTTAAAATTATATCGATATTGTGAGGCCGTAGATAAAGACAGTCTTAGCTCTGCTCCATTACACGTGAATATTTACGTAAACTTTGGTAAACATGATAAAAGAATATTGAACTTGGTGAAGATAATGTAAGAGTATGAGATGTTTTTTTTAATACGCCAGTAGCGTATTAAAAAAAACGTCGAAAACGAATTTGATCAATCTTAATTGAAATGGTTTTTTGGAAATCTTAAGCCACTTATGATATCAAAAAGTAGTTTTCGTAACGTAATAATTATCATTATATGTATATAGGTACTCACCCATTCCCCAAAATACAGTAGCAAAGAACGCCACAAGGATGCGGCTTCCGCTCGATGGTACGACCTCCATACCACCTGATATCCGGTACCCCACGCACACCATACCCCACAACTCCTCCTTAGTTCAAAACTCAACACAGTACAACGAAGTCACTCCTTCAGCTCACAATATTACGGGAGTTAGTTCGCCCCACAATCACACACATTTTATGTCAATTCCACTTTCCACTGAACCTGAAAAAAGGAGCTTATTTTCGTAACACGCTCAAAACGCGCTCAGAGTAAGCGTATCATGAGGATTTCAAATAAAATATTAGAAGCCTGATTTGCGTACAAATAAAAACAGAGATCCCCCAGACAGATTAACGTTTTGGTGAACTTTTACGAATTATTTTCCGATGATTGGTTTGAATTCAAAGTCTTGAATTGTAATATTACTTGGAAACGAATTTTGTAGCTCTTTAATTATATTATAACCCATAAACCGAATGAAATACCCTTATTCATATTATTCAGATAAATAACGTCTCTAATTTGATTAAATCTGCAAACTCAAAGCCTTAATTTACGCACCATTCTAAAAAGCTTATTAGATTTTATCCAAATACATTCCCATCGAGAGAGACAGCGTGTTTTATGTATAAGACTCAAATATTACGACGGAGCAACTTGTGTCCGCAATTCAAGTTTTTCTCCTGAAACTTGTAACAAGTTCTGGAAGTGTTTTGATTATTTTTTTGTTACGAAAAAAAATATATTGTTCTGGCAATAACAAAGGCATTTTAGTAAAGCAAATATTTTTGTTTTAATACACAAATTAGTTCACTGTGTTAATTAAATTCGTGTTGTTTTGTGAAAATCTAATTGGAAAGTAATAACACATGGGCTGGTGTGGTGTTTGTTTGATGAAAAGTTAATGAGATACATTTTGTAGGTCCCAAGTTTGTAATAGTGGAAAGTCTGAAGGGTGCTACGACAGCTGGAAGCGACATGAAACACAGCTGTCACCGATTGCCTCTGACCAATCTCGTTGTTGGTTCTCTGTCCTCTGTTTCAACTTTACATTTATTCGGGTTGAAAGCCGAGCCTTTCACAGCTCTTATCATATTGACACAGACGGAACATTTAATCCTTCAATTTGGGCTGCCCTTTTCAATATCAGGCCCTAAAGACGAATTTCTAAAGTGAGTAACCGCGTTTAGTAATGTACCTACGTATAAAAAGAAATAGGCCACCGTTGGACTTAAAGCTTCGAGTATTTTATCAAATTATGCAGCTTACTCACTAAATCCAGCTTTTTTACATTGAAAATCCAACTCAATCAAAAATATTTGCAACAGATTAAATGAATATAATGCTTATTCAAAATTCAAATTTTAATGCAAAATTCTATAGATAATAATGCATTTTTTTTTTCTATTTTCAGTTATGTATTTTTGCAGTAGGGAATTTTTTGTTTACTTACATAATTAGTTTTTTCAATCTTTTTAGTTTAATTAATATATACAAGGTCCTATTAAAATAAATGGACAAGTTTTAATACAGCGTTCAGTACGTCTAACCAAAGCTATCCAAGCAAAAAAAAGCCCTAATTAAAGTGATTTTATTTTGACCTGAAATAATAAATCGCATTGGGTAACCAAAATTTTTAGTGTTTTTTTGTTGGCTGATTTATTTTTCTTGTGAGTATCTAATGCGTTTTTCTTATAATTTTTTTACCATTGTCCTTATTTTGGTGTTCTGAATGATTTGTATTTTTTTTCTAAAATCTATTTTAATGGGACCTTATATATATATTGGAATTGACATATTTAGCTTCTATTGGATGCCAATTACGTTATTTATTTTTTTAAACCTTTTCCTCCCTTTTTTTCTATTTGCAGATGCAATATACATATAAATATTATAGCCAATGTCACTCCCACAACTAAGACGAATCTATAAACGACACCTCATATGTTAAAATCCATCAAGCCATTTAGGCTACAGAGCGCACCAAAGAAATATACATATAAGTACTCTCGAAAAACATTGTCCTTCTGGGGCAGTCAGGTAAAAATAATGTTTAATTCCATTTAATATTACATTTAGAATAGGATTAAAATCACGTACTATTTAAAATGTTTTAAATATCGGCTCTAAATGATTGAATATATATCTGGCTTGAACCTCATAGAGCAGGTTCAACACTTTGGTACCTACATCAGGATTTCTAAAGCTAATTTTAATTCAAACACGCGTACATAAGAATACATCTCGCTCAAAAGTTTGCTCTTGTGAAACTTTATTCTCTTTCTCTTTACTTCTCTTATCTATACCTACTATGCTAAATATAACCAAGTCCGTTAATTGTTTAAAACTTTCAAATGAAGAGTTCTCCGATTCGCTTATGTAAACTGCTCTTCAGCGTATAGTTTTGAACCATACTCCAGTAAATCTATTTATTTTATTCTAAGTGGGTTACAGACGCTTTCATTAATTGAGTATCTCTCACATATTGACTTATCTTAGAAAAGTGGGGCAGCTAAGTGATGTTGTTAGTTCATGCAAAAAAACACTTTATTCTTGGTTTTAACTTTATTTGGTCTACGGGATCAATCAATAAAAATAATCACGTAAATCGACCCAGAAAAAATGAATAAAATGCCCAAAAATCGTGTCAAACACAGAGCCACCTTATTTTTATGTTGGTAACAATTCTGTACCATAATTGCGTAATACACGATCAATCAGAATCTGAACCGTTTATAAAGATTGCTAATCCATTGCTACATAAGTTCGAAAAAAAAATCTACTCAACAATGTAACTATCGCAATGAATGTTATTGAACTGTCAAAATTAAACAGATTAGTCGTAATCGTTTACGAAAATGTGTTGCGTAATTAGATGGATGGTCGGTATACTTTATAGTTAGAATACTACTAAATAACGGTAATAACCACGCCTTTTCACCAAGTGTGTTCCAATACATTAGTAGGTGTGTAGGAGTGGAGCCTCATTAATCGACAGAAATAGCGCGAAAAGAGAATCCCTCACTAATTGAAGGCTTTGTAACTCCGCACACCCTGTAGAATACCGTCGGTTTCCTACAGGTGTGCACGTACCTAATACGTTATTCGTAAATAATTGAATAACTTAATTATGATTTACATCCTAAATTGACTCAACAACAACAGTTGTGGTTTGTAAACTAATGCTATAATAACATTAGAAGGTTTAACTGGTTTTAGTTAATTACATATGACCAATTGAATTTTATAAATTCTGCACCATTGTGGCCCGTTCATTAATGAATTGTTCAGGTATCATAACAACCTTTTTAGGGGGTATTTTACGTAACTGTAATGAATTATAGCAGCTTAGAAATATAAAAAAACAGATTAGCAGCCATAAAGATATATTGAACTGTCACCTGTCACGCATATTAGTAAAACCCGTAAAAATATAACCATCTTGATCGTACACGAGGTTGTCAAAATGGGGAATGAAGACATGTCGTTCATTGGTTGATAGTCGCAAAAGACAACGGTAACGGACGATAACGGTAATGAAGGGCCAACCACCACCGTCGTGGTTGGTTGGCCCTTTAGCACCTGAAAAAGCTCTGTCTAGGCAGTTGGAACAAGTCCAAACCAGAAAACCCATGGGCCGCAGCGGCACCTATTGTTAAAAGGTATCTGGATTTTAATTACTTTTTATTTATAAACAGGGTGGCAGGGACATCGACGCGAAAACTGTTACCATGAATTCAGTATTTGATTCCGAACCCCCCTGCGTTGAAATATGTCACCGGTTATTTAAAAAAATATGCTGTTTCATAGAAAAGTGTAATACTTACGCGGTCAAAATGTATGGAACAGCGGTTTTTTTTTTAAATTACCGACGAAAATTTTCAACGCTGCGGGGTTCAGAATCATGGCTGAGTCCATGGTAACAGTTTTCGCGTCGATGTACCTGCCACCCTGAATATTCCATTATAACATAACATAACATCACGCCTATTTTTTCGAAGGGCAAGGCAGAGATGTATGTACCTATATGATGCACCTAGCTTCTGACGCTTCTTAAGTGCCCATGTAGGTTTATGTGAAATAAAATATTTTGAATTTGAGTTCCCACACACATTTAGCCAGTTCATTCCATAATGTCACTTATAATTAATGTGTTAAATAAGATTGATTAATAAACAACGAAAATCCTGTAAACACTTTCTGAGTGTCAGTGAGAAATTAGTGCTGTCACATTAAATTAGTCATGTACATGTAACAAACAAAATGGACGTGTAGTCACGACTACACTATGTATGTCACGGTTTCCTAAAACAAAAAGAGTCACATCCCGTTTTAAAAAACAGAGTACCATAGAGAATGCTACCACAATTCTGAAAGGAGTATAGTAGATTAGTAGCCTATTCTCATAGTGTCAGTGGGCTCTTATAACGACCTTTTAATTAGCAGCGGTATTCAGCGAGTTATTGAAAAACAACACAACACGTTGCTGGGCATGTGGGTAGGCGGGTAGATCACTGAACAAAAGAAGGCGACACAAAGAGCAATGGAACACATTTTGCAGAGCGCGTCGCACCGTGTCCCATATTTCCTAACGAGATGATATGCCAACGTTTATTCTTCATGCTTCACATGAATTGCGCCACCAATGCATTTTGTTCGTGTTAATATATGATACTTTCTCTCTTACTCAGTTATTTTATGCTTTTTAATTTTCCTGTCTTCGTCGGCTGAAACGGACCGTTTTTAATGAAGCTACTCGAAATGATTGAAGGGGTTGAACCTTGTACGAATATTCTTTAAATTAAATATTTTACTTTTTCCGTCTTCATTATAATAAATGGTTATCATAATTAACCTTGCTTACTTAGCGATGGAAAAGGTAACTTGTAAACTTGTAGGGTGTAATTAAGATGGGTAAATTAATTATGTAAACAGGTAGTATTTTTTGAAAGGTACAGATTTCAAATAAAGCCGCTAGTTTTACCCTCACGTAATATAAGCTTGGCTACATAGATTATGTGTGTTTGTAGTCCAGGCTTTAGGGCGTAGATCCCAATTCTATGTGCGGCCTGTGTTTTAGGTTTTTATTTCTTCGTGCTATCTTCGTTCCACTTTCGGACTTTACGGAGAGCCTTAACTTTTTCCGTTTGAAGGCAGCCTTTATCTTTGAAGTGTACGTCTTAGAAATATAGGTACCTACGTGTGAGTAGTTGAAACTGTGGGTCGGATATAACCAAATAAATCTTAGTAATGGCCATCCCGCGGCTCCACTCGACCAAATAAAAAGGGGAAAAATATAGAGTTTGTAAAAGTATTTTTGTTAGCCAGTTTCTAAAATAAAAGGAATACTTTAATAACAGAAATTTAAGTAAATCGTCGTATTATGAAGCCCTGAGTGGTCAAGCTTGACTGGCTTTATTTTACTTGCTTCAAGAGGTTTTTTGTCAAAAATCAACAAAGCCTTTGGCAATAACAATAGCTTTTTAAATCATATTTACCGTTCAAGTTAATTTACAAATAAAAAGATTTACGGATCAACATTTTATAATAAAACCTCGAGGCTTTTATTTACCGTGGAAATACGCGCAGGATCAATATATGAAAAATAATTAATTATCAATATTTAATTGGCTATTGCCAACCAAAACAAGTCCGGCAATACGTAATAGACCACCTTAAAAACGTTTTTATACTAAAATAGCTCGTTTCCACATTGACTGCTTATTTTATAAACACCTATTAAAAAGCTTGGCCAGCAACGTTGTGTGATTGAAATATTGAAGCATAATAATCTCATTCAATTAATTAAAAAAATCGTCTCCCCTTTTTATTCGGGTACCCGTAATGGTAATTATTTTATGAAAATTTTGGTCAATGCTGAAAATTTGAAGAGGTTCACTCATTTAACAAAATTCCTGGAAACTTCGCTAAAGGCAGATTTTTATCAGGACAGCCATTTGTATCTTTATCTATAGAAAACTTTTTGAAACAACCTTTTTTTTATTAAATATCTTTTGTAGAAGTTATCTGGCGATTCAACCGACATTAACAGGCTCTTTGTATTAACTTGTGCGGTAATGTCTACCTCCTGGAACTTCGCCGTAAAAGAAGTAAAACCTCACTACAAAGTTACACACTGTTGTCTGAGACTCGTGTTTTAAAACTATTTGCTCCTGGTCTGGTTTCGTACGTACATCGGCACCTAAAGCTTTTTCCTATGTGGGTAACCGTATACATAACCTTCGAATTGGGTTGTGTATTTAACTAGCAGCCTATATACTGTTTTACGAACTAATACACATTGGTACAAGTGATCTTGAAGACTCCAAAACAGTGATCAACAGCTTAGCCAAAAATAAAAGCTGCAAAAAGCACGACGACTACCTAGGTACTGCAAGATTGCCTATTAGCTTTAAAAATATCTACGTGAAAGAGAATCATATGGACTTGCATTTAATACAGTAGCGGATCTAGGGGGCTCAAGCCCCCAAAAGCGTCAAAGTTCTTCCGTGACAAATCTTAAAGTGAACTTGATATTATTATTATTTCGTTTATTAAAATTTCCAACATATAAAATACATTCTTAACTTAATAAGTAAGTTTTTTTCTATAGCGTGTTTTGTTTATGTGACGAATAAAGATATTATGTAATTTCAAGTGTTGATTTTCAGCCTATTTTGAATAAATGACTTTTGAATTTGAATATTGAATCCGCGTGCCACTCATTCTGCCACTCACGCTGCCCGGTTTGGCCGCCATATAATATTCACCGAGATATCGCTGGTAGAATCTACAACCTTACGAAGTCATTGAGGAATTTGCGAAAAGTAATCCAAAAAGGCTTGTAAAATGTTGTATGTTAACTTTACCAAAACCTACCCTAAGCGGGGTCAAACCCCTCCCAAACGACAATCCTGGATCCGCTACTGACTTAATATATATATATATATATAATATATATATAATACATATTTCCATTTCTAGAAGCTTTTTGATGTAAGCTATAGGTATCTACATCATTAAAAAACCCAAACATTTATGAGTAATAAGTATAACGTATCAACAACCATACGGAAAACAAAAGAATACCGAAAACTTTGCCTAGTAACCCGCTACCGCCTGATATGTAACAAAGTCACGGAATAGATCCATTTTGTGAAGACCCGACCGATCGAACAGAGACACTTGTAGCAAACGATCTGAACATTCGCGCCGAAGACGATAACCACAGACTGAACGCAAACGCAAACGTAAAACGCAATTAGTAATTAGCTACTTTACAGCGAAAAGTACCTCATAAGCCATTTAAACAAAAGGTTATATTAGTTCCGTGTTAGATATTGTCTTGAAAGTTTTATACATTTAGTTCAAAGGCCACTCGGAGTGATAAAACTTTGCGATTAGGCCAGCTCGTTTATTTCTCTGGATGCGGTAGGAAATATATATATTTATGTAGGTCCTACTTCTGCCATGCAATGACAATCTCAAGATATGTACAGTGTTTTGTGGAAGCACATATTATAAACATATCCAAAACTCAAAGAAATCCGACACATTTTAAAGAACGTGTTGCTGTGAAAGTTTGTTTTTTATATACCGTGTATTCCATACGAGTACAAGCGACCCGCCCCTGCAGATTAAGATTTCTTTAATATATGTAACTTTAATATTTATGTATTAGGTATACACATAAACCTTCCGGAATTAATTCTCTAAATGATGTTGAAAACCGCTTCAAAATCCGTTACGTAGCAGAACAACCCGGTCACACAAACAGACACAAAACACGACTTTAATTTATAATATGTTTATAGATGTATTGGTATAACTTCGTCGGTCTACCGAGTGCATTTGCCATGTAACCAGTCAGTGGATAGTCCTAACCAGATATTAATTATGTCTCCCCGTGTTTGGGGTGTGGAGATCAAATGACAGTGCCACTGTAGATCTATTCGCCTATGTCGCGGTCGGTAGCAATACTGGTCCAAAGTGACTAACCAGAAGGCGAACCAGTATCGCTACCGAGCTCGACAGCAATATCCCTTATATCTGAATAGGCCCTATAAATAAAATACAGGTACTCGTAAATAAGCCACATTTGTTTTGATTGACTCTATTAAGATTAAAACAGCAGAAATCTAAGAAACATGAGATGGATTGTGTGAAAGATGAAATTGCTAAAGACGAGATTACTACTGAGATGATGGTTAATAGAGATGTATAGACAAATTAGACATTCTGCGTGACCCCAAATAAATTGAGATGAGGGCAGAAAATCATTATGGATAGTTATAAGGATAGCCTAGTATGATCCTAACCTTACTAATTAAGTAAGTTTACTAGCATCAAACACTAATTGTTGTAAACCTGGATAGACTGATGGCGCTGCGAATCTTGTTACCATCAACAAGGCCTTCACTGCCAAGACAGGCTACATTAGCCACATCAGTGCGCACCGTTACATCAGACACAGAAATAAGTAGTCACCGTAGCTGGAATCGGCATGAGATGGATGTATGTATGTGTGCACTAGGCTTTTGCTACTATTTATAAGTCTGCCATGTGTATTTTATGTTTATTTTATAATATAAACCTTATTTTTGCAGAGTTACTTTTTCTTTTTCTTTTCTTTTAACAGCTAGCAGACTTACCTCTATTTTTTTTACGGTCACGCAAAATATTAAGGTGATCAAGCAGCAACCACAAAACTAAGAAAATAGCTTTGCTAGCAACCAATTCTACGTTTATTTCTTATTAAGAGAAGTTTAACATTTCTCTGTCTACTCAGTCTATTCTTTGACGTTCAGAATCCTCTGATATAAAGCCGACGGGCGTTGGCGACACGATAGAACCAGATAACTTTGAGAATAATCTAGCATAGACAAGAAAGACTTGAAACATGGAAACGTTTGATGTCCTATCTAGTCCATGGTCGTACAAAGTCCATTCTGTGTAAAATTGGTCACTCGGGGCGGAGGCGATTGTCGTTGAAACGATATTAATTTCTGACGTAATTGAAAGTGTTCATGATTTTATTACATTACTAGCGGCTAGCCCCTGCTTCACTCGGAGGCAGTGGCGACATGTCAAAACGTCGAGATGTCAGTGCTTCATTTAAGTTAAGTGTGTTATTATATCATATTAATGTGTTATACATGTCGTAGCCAATTCTTAGAATTTATCATTTCATGAAGTGTTCCACCGTTTCATGACATGGTTGTGTATCATGAAATGGCCAGCTTAAATTGACCATACCGTTTAAACGTCAACGTCTAGTCATATGTCATTTATCATAAAGTCCATCGACTTTTTTTACGTGGTCACCCAACTTTGTTTGATTTGTTGTATGCCGTCCGCGCCACCATGATGCACAAAGCGACATCAACACCTCTACAGGTGAATAATTCAACATCACACACACACACCATTAATGATCATATCGTATTCAAATAGTCATGCGTTTAACTGTTCATATCGTCAAACGTCGAGTATTTAATGATCGGGCCAGACCACATCATGATGTGACCAGCGGTCGATGTTCTTTTTTATGGCATACAACCATTTCATGAAATGGTCGACCACACCTTGGTAAAGATCTAAGCTGTCACACAGACGGACACGATAATAGACTTTGTTTTATAATAATTATGTGGGTATAGCTATAATAAATAAAATACTGAATTTCAACCTTTTTTTATTAAGATTTACGTTGGTTCAATACCCAATTAGTTATTCAGGCTGTAGCGTGTACAAAGATCTGCTATTAATAAGATGGGAACAAGAGTACTTATGTAACATTGAATGATAATAAAGTCAGTAAATAAGAATTTTGACTGGGCAAAAATAAAAAACTATTTTGTGTCAGTCAGATTTAAAAAAATAATAGACACCTATTTTTTGCTGGAGTATTGGTATTAAACCCCTATTGTCTAGCTAGTCTAAACTGGCACTACCGGGCAAAAAATGGCCATGATAACAAGATCCCCCCATTTCTCATATTTCTAATGATTTTAAATATTTAGGGAATAATGTAGAAAACATATGAATAAAAAATGGTTTAGATAAAACGCATTAAAGTTCAGTAGGGGTTCGCTACGTCACAAATCAGTAAAAAATCTACCGGGAAGTGACGTCATGCCGCATTTTAACTCAATGTATTGCCGTAATCTTTTGATAACGTAAAAAAAGAAATAATACGTGTCTAATATTTTTTAATAATGTACTTGACGGACAAAAAAAAATCTTAGCCAACATTCCTATTGCACAACAATCAATGTGGCTAGCCTTTTCCCAACTATGTTGGGGTCGGCTTCCAGTCTAACCGGATGCAGCTGAATACCAATATTTTACATGGAGCGACTGCCTATCTGACCTCCACAACCCAGTAACTGGGTAATACGATACCCCTAGGTAAGACTGGTGTCAGACTTTCGGGCTTCTGACGACTCGTAACGACTGACAAAGATGCACGAATCTTTCCGAGGCACGGAAGAGTCTCGGTATGTAAAGATGGTCACCCATCCACGGACCAACCTCGGCAAGCGTAGCTTAACCTAATGGATCGACCCGTGCGGCTGTTGTTACTTAGCCACGAGCTCCTCTCCTATTACACAACATAAGATATAAATCGTTTTGTCGATGCGAAGTCGAATGTGCAAATGATTGCGCGTGCATTATTCGTAGGCCTAGTATGAAACATCTGAAAATCGCAAATTCAATAAATTCTATCTAAATTGCTTTACATGGAATATTCACCCGTAGCAACCCCCGTAGTAGGTATAAGCAACCACGGTAAGGAAACATGTACATGTCATTCTTTACCGTGGTTGCTTACCGTGTTGGCTTGTACCTACTAAACGCAGATTCAGAGCAGAACCAATGACCAAATTATTCCGCAAGTTGTCCTTATTTAACTTAAGCTTAAAAAGGGCAGAGTTTTCTGTAAAGACGTAAGCCGAGATCTATAAACGTTACTTAGCATATGCTTAGGCTAAACGTTATTCCTGTCGCTGTCACACCACTGCCAAACTACAAGTGCAATACAGAGACTGGAACATGTCTAAGTCAAAGCACGAGCTAAGTAACGTTTTTAGATGTCGGCCTAAGACACATTACCTACTCACTGCAAAGGGCAGTTAGGCTGCGTTTCCACCAGAGATGAGCGAGGATGCGTAGCGACGGATGTGTGTGAAACTAACCAATAGCAACACTAGCTTAGCTCAAGCTATGACAGTGAAGAGATGTAATTGGTTAGTTTCACACACATCCCTCGATACGCATCCACGCTCATCTCTGGTGGCAACGTAGCCTTAAACTTAACCAGACTCTGCTCGCTAGAGAAATTTACTAACTTCGATCCTTAGGAACACATCTCATAGAAAATTCAATTCAATAAGGGTTTGAACATCAGGCTATCGAAACGTGAGTGAACATATTGACTTGGAAATTCATGCACACATTTTTCGAAGAGGTATGCAGTAGTTGAAGTGAATGCAAATAATTTGTAGAAACTATGTAAAAAAAATGTTCTACGGTAGTGGTCACCAGTAAAAGCTAAGCAAGAGATGAGAGACGTATAGAAGATAAATCTGGGGACTAAATGACTAATTAACAAACGTTGCAATGGTCTCGCCAATGTGCGATTTTGACAGATTTTGTAAGTATTGCAAATCTGTCAAAAACTCACAACGGAAAACCATTGCAACGTTTGTAAATAATTAGACTTGGTGCCCTGCTAGATGGCTCTTTAGTACAATGTTATCTGTTAGATTACTTTATGAGACTGTATTAGTAATTGTTGTAACAGATTCTTATGTATCACAAATACTAATGAAAGGAAAATGTAAGGCGACTGCCGTTGCGATGGCAATGCGTGGAGGCGGGGCGCGACGGTGAAAGTGGTTTCGTATTTCCATGTAGATCATAGCAAACCCTATTTACACAACCTAAGTAGCGTAAACATTCCATTGGCATAATTCGAACACAACTATGTAAATAATTCCGGCCATTTAGGCTGTCAAATTATGAAAAATATAATTGCTTTTTAATTAGTCAAGCGATTTCAGACCAGCCGGCCCTTCTGAAATGCTATAGGACATTCCGATTATATTGAATGCCCTGAAACGAATTTAGTTGTGAGGGAGAAGCGACGATAAAATTTATTTGGGTGTAAAAGCAATTAAATTAAATGTGTTTAACCGATTCATTAAACATTGGCACAATGATCCGGATTGGATGAATGTCTACGGTATTTTACGCGTTACTTTATGTAGATAGGCAGTGATTTACTGAAGAAAAGGGGAGAGAGCCACCGGCCAAAGGTCGATGTATCGGCTATTCGGCAGAAGGGGCCCGCCACCGCCGAATTCCGTAATGAAATCGACCACGTAATGGTCAACCTTTTGTTCTGCATTTTAATCACGCCACAATTGTTTCAGTGAACGTTTCGTTCAACTTACATCTGTCCCTATCTTTGATGACGTAATAAAATTGACCCTCAAGTCGTGTTCTTCTAATTACTTTTTTTGGTCCCGTTTGGTTTTGTTAATTCGATTTTTTTACATATTGATTGTTTACTTTTATCGGGTTATTTTAAATTTCATATGTTATTTATATTAAATTTTTTAAACACGTTCTAGTCACGTACTTCTTCGCGCGACCAATTAAAACAATTATTTACAACACATTAAACATGATTAATGCCGCTGCCGTTATTACAAATGCTTAGGATTTATTTCCTACATAAAACTGTCAAAAGACTATGTAAATGTCCCTATTTGATTTACAAGAAAATTAATGACAACACCGTCGATACCTACAAACATCCATTGAAACTGTACCGTCGAGTCCTTCAAAAAGTTTCCCAGTTGTTGAAACTCGCACAAAAAAGCGGTAAACTTAATCACTTCATAGTCCGCAGTGTTTATGAATTAATTTTATTAAAACTTCCATCTGGGGACGCGTCTAATTAACTAGGTCCGTTGGCTTATTTGTTAGACTGAGTTTTGACAGACGAGTGACGTAAATTTTAATAAGGGGGTAGAATCGGCGGGAGTGCGCGGCGCGTTCCGTGCGGTCGCTCGCCGCCATGGCACTGCCCGCGCTCGGGCGCTCAGGCGCTCGGGCCGCTCCGCGCTCGCTCGGTTCGATGGCGGCGCGCGCCTGGCCCCGGCGCCCGCCCAGCCCGCTGCTAACTCCGATTTCCGTAGCGGGCTAAGCCGAAGCTTTCCTAGATTGTGTGGCCTTAGTGAACATTAATTACACCCAACTTAGTCTGATTAAACCTTGAGGAATTATCCGGATTGACAAAATTAACTTTTAACTTAGATTTATGTCGTTTTGTTCAACAATGTTAGGTCGCGGGGGGCGCAGAAACTTTCGTAATCCTTATAGGCAATATTGTTATAATTCATGGATTTATACGTTCCCACACTCATTTTCTTACGAGAGCAAAACTTTGCCAATATAATTTAAACTTAATTAAGCATGATAATTTAGTTTTGCTCTAATAACGGTATTGACTTAATTAATTAGCTTTTGGTATAAGATTGCTTTCTATATACTTGTGTTGAAAATAGATCGATATCTACCTAATACTCCACTCAATAGATTTCAATACAAGCTAATGGGTTTGTTTAATTAAACTTTAAACAGAATAACATTTTAATATTGCACTTTTAGTCGCACAATGAAACAGAAAAACCGAATTGAAAAGGTAATAACGGTAATTACAATTTCATTAGTTCAGCAAGATCGAGCGGGTGAGTCGTGAAGATTAATTACAAAACAACTTTACTGCCGAATATCCTCTAAGAATGTTGATCAAAACAAAATTTGTAAACGCTGCGAGCACGTCGGCGCGGCAACTATTAAATTAACAATGCCCAACGGAATAATTATGAGGGCCAAATAGGGTACTTACTGTGAACATTGTAAAAGTATTTGTGAACCGAATAGAAGAGGCTAAAGTAGGTAATAATAAATTCTGAAGCAGTAATTGTCATCAATCTTCAAGCAGCTGAGTGTTCCACATTTTGATTCGCGTCGCACATGGCGTGAGTTGTGACGTAATTCGCAAAGCTTTCGGCACAGTTATTAAGACCAGCTGCACACTACCTGACGGATCGCGAACTTGACCAATTAAAACTTTGACAATAATAGTACCTACGGATTATTTTGTGTCGATAAATACGTTCCATTTCAGTACTGCTCAATTTTCGTTCGTTAGTTAGGTATAATAAATTACATAAACGAGACCATAATATTTGCGCTGGGATAGTAATTAATTTATTAGAGGCCTCCCTTTAACTGTAATTTAAGGGCAATATTAATAGTTATTAAACGTATTTACCAATTTTGGGCGAAGCATAGAATAGCGCAAATACAATGATAATTATATTATTATCAACGGAAAATTATGAAAGGAAATCGTGTAACATTTATTCGGATATTAATATGAAGTAAATAAAATAATATTTCCTCGTAGACAGCCGTCATAATAAGTTTTGGCAGAAGATGTAACTACAGCCATGTTCCTTGAGAAAACACGAACTATAACATAACATTTCCTTTTAAATTGTTGGTTAGTAGATATGTATATATATTTATACAGGGTGTCAGGGACATCGACGCGAAGCCGGTTACCATGGATTCAGTACTGAACCAGTTATGTTATAATGGACTATTCAGGGTGGCAGGGACATCGACGCAAAATTATTCGTCGGTTATTTATAAAAAACTGTTATATATACTATACATTTTGACCGTGTAGGTATTGCACTTTTCCGAAATAATTAATAACCGATGAATAATTTCAGGTTCAAAAACACAGTACTGAATCCATGGTAGCCGGCTTCGCGTCGATGTCCCTGCCACCCTGTATATATATATATATATATCTATATATATATATATATATATATATATGTATATATATCATTGATACCTATATACATTGTATCATTCGGTTTGAATGATATTAAAAATATAACGTTCGAAATTACAAAGCAAAATATAGGTTATCCCTATGGACCATTGTTAGCACATGTTGCAGAATGAGTTATTATTTTCCGACACGCATTATTTATCGTTGTCCCAATCCCAATACAATTTTTTCACTGTCCAACGTGAAAACGTGAACCTCTCCTTCGTGTGCGGAAACACTTGAGTAATATACGGTGACGTAGACAATAGTCACCAGGTATTACATATTTTGTATAACTTAATCATAGATCAAAATATGTGTATTGTTTTAAAAGTACCTAGTAACAATTTGCCTCAGCCATTTGTGAAAAATATGTTCGGTATTAACAAAGATTTTCATTTTATCAAAGTGTCAACGATCTTATGAAAATTAAGTAGGTACCTACTGTAACTACAGCGGTATCGATTGTGAAGTGAACCAAATAGTTCAATGAACACTTTATTTAAAGCATTCCAATGAAAGGGCTCACGAAGTAGGTTCACATTAAACATGTTTATGATTTAGTCGGCTGCTGTGTTTATAATAAAGCTGAGATTAATGGCGCGAGCGCGGCTGACGCACCCGGCCAAGCCTGTCCTACATCCTCGTTAGATTTTTTATATACACCTTTTATTCGGAAGCCGACCGCACACGCCTCACGCATTTTATTGCTTCTCTTTCCGATCTAACAGGGTACATTATTTGATGTATAAATATTATTTATATTGCTCAGGGTCCACATGCCTAACCAGAATAGGAAAGGGTTAAATGAATAGCGTTATAAACAATGCACGTTCAACGCGATCGGTTGCAGCCCATGGAAATATCAAATAAAAGTTGCGGGCCATAGAGAAAAGTTAGGACGGTGACATCCGTAGATGTCACCGTCCGCGTAGGACGGGTGCGAAACATACAAACTTTGCTACTCTAATGCTTACTAGACAAATAGGGGATTCTTTGTTAACCCATCACGCAACCACAAAGTTGGTCGTGTTATTATGGAAACAAAAGGTGGTATCAGCTAACCTGATCCCTTTCTTTAACCCGTGTCATGCACTGCCCCGCGGTATATTTACGTAAGGAATGACATGTTTTGTTCCCTAACAACCGTACCGTTGCTGAACTACATTCGATAGTAAGGAACTCCTTAGTTTCTTACTATCTAATGTAGTTCAGCAGAAAACGTAAATGTTTTTCAGCTGAGTATTAATAAAATTTTAAGCCAATGTAAATTTTAACGCTGAAAAAGAGACGAATTGATTGAAATATTGCCCAAAAATCAACATGTATTTATTCCCCTCATCTCGGTTTAAAAATCCAATAAAATAAAACTGTTCGTACATGAGTAGGCAAAGGTATTTTTCAATATTAGACTCTTGAATCGTAGTTCGAAGCGTAAATATTTTCATACACAATTCCGCCACACAATTTTCCCAGGCGAGCAATTCCGTAAAGCGCAGGTACATTTTATAAGCTCGACGGCATTGCACACTTGGTTTTTTAAATATTTCAACTCATATTTCGATTATTAAAGATATATTTTATGGGTCAACTGTCATTGAGGACTTAAATGTCAATAAATACATTCGTTCGATACTTATTTATATAACCTATTTTAAAAAACCAGCCAAGTGTGTGTCGGACCACGCACAATGAAGGGTTCCGTAGTTGGGATGAATTTATCCCAAGAAAAAACTTAACATTGTAGTTGAAAAACATGTTCTCCCATACGGAATGTATATTTAATTTTATTTTACCACTTCGTCGGCATGATTCATATGTACGTACTCGTATATACATATGCCAAATTACAGTTTTCTAGTACTAACCGTCTCTGAGCTAAGCCGCGGACAGACAGACAGACAAACAGACGGACATGGCGAAACTATAAGGGTTCCTTGTTTACTACGGAACCTTAAAAAGCAGAAATAATATTTCAAGTGATTTTATTTTTATTAAATAAAACAGTAAATTGGAATTGAATTCGTCATCATTGATGAATTATTACTGTTCTGGAATCAACTGTAAAATAATAATAACCATATTATTTATTTATTTTCTGCAACAATTTACATTGTATCGAAAGTTTACACAACATTTTATATCAATTACAAATTAAAAGAATTACAATATAAATCATTATCATAACATTAACCAAATAAGAAATTAAAAAGTAAAACATTTGCGATTCCCTGATATAATGATAAATGTCAAAAAAAAAAAATACCCATACCCCCTTACTCATTATTAATTTACGACAACAAATTATTTGCCGTTAGGATTATTTTGGAAAGCTGTAGTATAACGACGTTTCGGTGTGGTGTATGGGTAAATACATACTTATATCGCAACTCACAAATATTGAACATAGTGATTATAGCAATCACTGCTCTATAATCATGGAAGACTAATTATTATCAAAGAGGTAATTAATGGTGATTACAGTGTGTCAAGTGAACTCTGCTGCTCAGTGTTGCCAGATGCATTGAACCTAATATCTGTAGTAGAAACTGCTAAAATCTGTATTTATATCTGTATGCTATTTTAACTTGAAATCTGTATTAAATCTGTATGTATGGTCAAAAGAACGGAAACAGAATAATATACCTACTTACCGTATGCAGTAAAATTACTTTATTCTGCTTCTTTTGAAAAAGAAGAGAAGAGGTTTGACTCATCAATCACTCATCACCTACCTCGACCTCGACCTCCTCGACACAGTTACTGGATAACACGATACCCCTTGATAAAACTGGTTGTCAGATTTTTGGGATTTTTTATTGTGCATTAAATCAATATCAATTACCAGTAAAAGTTTGTACGAAATTAATTATTTACGATAAATGCATCACGAGAGCGCAGTATTTTGGAGAACACGCAAAAATCTTTAATTGGCGGATTCCCCGTTTGAAAAATGTACTACTAATCGCGATTTATTTACTAAGTTCCGTTTTAAAGCAGATTATGGCTATTCAATCAATAGAATTAGAAAATTCTGTATAAAAATCTGTATCCAGTGCATATCTGTATCATAAATCGAAAATCTGTATAAATACGGAGAAATCTGTATATATGGCAACACTGCTGCTGCTCATGCTTCATTTATCAAGTTATTAAAGCACACACACAAGTATATTTTATAAAAACATGTTCAGTAAAACAACAAGATTACGATACTGACCCCATTTATAAACCAGCTATCTTCAACATTGGATAAACAGAGTTATTCGCGAAAGTTTCATTTCAACATGACTCCAAGCCAACTGTGAAAACATTTTGGTACAAAGCGAGCATAGGAGCACACTTCCTCCTTAATCATGCAATCCCGACGTGTGTCGGAAACACAACCGCGAGGATTACGTCTGCGGGCACAACTACATTCTAATATATACGGAATCTTTTCCATCAAATTATATCACGTCAAAACCTTTTAGATATACGAGCCACTTTTATAGCGGCTTGTAAGGTACCGCGCTCCAACAAAATGAATTCATAAAGCAACGCATTGCGAACGTCTAGTATTCTATTCCATACTTTATCGCCTTTACATGGTATAGCTCGCTAAAAGCCTTATTATATCACAGAAAAAGTGATTTAAGGAGTCTGCCCACTACACTATGACCGTGCTATGAATGTATCAGGCACGGAAAGAATCATGACACGGACTACTATGCCCACTAGAACGTATCAACAGCGTATCAAACCCTTGCGGTTTTAGTGACCGTAGCATCTGGGTATCATCCGCGTGCCATATCCGTATGGTTCTCATTCTCTCGGTTGTAGTAGTTCACCTGCATTTTCGCGTGAGGAAGACTCGTCAGGAAGAGCGAGTGAATATATTTGTTGAGAACATTACATATTTCCCATGGCTATTAGAAAATTGTCCGTTTATAACCAGTTTAGAACGGCCATCATACGCGGCATCATCATCATATCGGCACCGGCAAAATATTCTACCGGACAAATTGTTGATGCTCCGTGCATGGCACGCAACGATGTTGATCGGTGACGTAACGGTCTTGTAGGCATAGTCTCATACTTTTCAATACAAAGAATATTTATTTGCCTGGCACGGTGTAGTGGGCAGACTCCTTTAACGAACAGTATTTCATGACTGCAATAGAGCCTTTTTGTAATAAAGTATTTTTACTTTGACTTTGTACTTGTAATGTAATGAGGCCATTACTTCAATCAGTGTCGTAACATGACCGTAACAAGAACATAAAACTTGTAAGACACTATAACTTTTATTAATTATCTTGTCTATTATTAGGTGCATGTTTGTAGGTAGTGTCGCTCACGCTGCATGTTTGCAACGATCTTTCACGGCTTAATTACTTGTGAAGTATGATGCATGTTGTGAGTGGCACCTGCGAGGAGCGGGCAGGGCGCGGCGCGGGAGGGGCGGCTAGTTTATTTCGAGAGCATCCGGTGGCTCCCAGCTGTCCGCAACATTAATATGACGACAGCGACACTGTCACTTCTATCCAATCTTCGAAAATATAAATTAAATGTCAATATCGAGAAAATGACTTTTGATATTTTTATGCTTAGACATTTACGGCGTTATAAAGCACCAACGAAAGATATTTCGGTTGGCTTTGAAAATGAGGGCCTAATTAAAATTTCATGACCGTATCGGATGACTCTCTTCAACTCAAATAAATTATGCATGGTTAACAAAAAAGATAAAACAAATACATATTATTATGGTTTCTAAAAACAGGAGTTTATTAACATAGGACTGACTGTGATCATTGTGTAAATTAAACACTGGATTCATAAGCCAGGATGTGTACGTATATGAAAAGGGTACTAAAACAGTCAAATGATGTTCATTTCTATGCTCTGAGCAATATCCGGTTGGTCCTCGCTACACCCAATGGCTATATTTAACTACAGAGCAATCTCCGCTGAATGAAGCAAATTAGCATTTTATGATATTATTAAAATGTAACGCGACCAGTGCGCGGCCGAATTTAATTATATACGTTCATCATAATTATAAGGTCGTAAAAGGTCCGTTGATGAACATGCTGACCTCGTCGTAGATTGGTATGATGCTCATTGGCTACATCACCACACTGGAATACGCTCAGTGTGATGATGAAGTCAACTAGAATCGATTGGTGATTTCAGTATTGCAGATGCATTAGAGAATCAATATGTCTAGCCTTTTCCAACTATGTTATGGTCGGCTTCCAGTCTAACCGGATGCAGCTGAACCAGTATTTCACATGGAGCGACTGCCTATCTGACCGCCACAACTCAGTAACTGGGTAATACGAGATCCCTTGGTAAGACTGGTTGTCAGACTTTTGGGCTTCTGACGACCCGTAACTACTGTAAAAGATCAACGAATGACAGCCGGGACCAACGGCTTAACGTGCTTGCCGAGGCACGGAGGAGCCTCGGTATGTAAAGATGGTCGCCCATCCACGGACCAACCTCGGCAAGCGTAGCTTAACCTGATGGATCGACCCGTGCGGCTGTTATTACCACGAGCTTGCAGAAAGAAGTAAGCTGTAAGTAATTGTAAGCTGTGCATTACAGGATAAGGGTTATTATGTATGGTTTTATATTGTAAAAGATAATTGTAATGTACCTCGTTGGTAATCCTTAAATAAATAAATAAGAATGATCTAGAAATGCATTAGAGAATGCTCCTGTATAAAACTCTAGTACTGGTATTGGGCACAAGAAATGAAGAAGTGCTGACGTTCATGATTTTTTTGCATTCCGGAGTGTTTCATTCTTCAATGGAACCACTCGAAAGTAAGTACGATATACTATAATATAATTCCTATTGTACTAGGCTCATAAATTCATAATATATCGTTCATTTAGTGGACATAATTCGCTAGATTACGTGAAGGTACATCATCTGTACATCATCATACATCTGTCACACTACGAGACACCAAATAAGATTTCGGTGCTTCCATTTCTAACGTGAACGGTGCTCTTTGTTTATAAGTATTACCAGCATATACTAAGATATGTAGACGGGGTACCACAAGTCTGCAAAGCTTCTGGAACATGCTCATTTGCACATGCATGTGTCTTCAAATAATAGCTTAAATATTACTCGGTACCGTATTCGGCAAAACTATCACGTCTATAATCTTTGGAGGAGATTCCTAAAGCTGTAGTTGGGCTGTGCTGTTATACAGTACGTTTATGGCGGTCTTAGGAGCCTATCCTTATTGGGCATAGTTCCAATCTCGGGTACCTACGAAAACGGGTAAGGGGAGTAGTAGATATCAAACGCTATATTCCCGACATGGATTTAATAGAAGGAAGCCTTACGAAATATTTCGTGTTCCTCTTTTCTTTAACATTTCCATTTGCATGAATACTTTAAAAAATCCCATTTATTTCGAAAAAAATCCCATAATCATAGTTATAAATAGCTGCACCCCGCGGTTTCACCCGCATAAGTCTCAATCCCGTAAAAATATCGGAATAAAAAGTCCTATGTACTAATTCAGGTTATAAACTATCTGTGTGCCAAATTTCATACAAATTCGTTCACTAGTTTTTGCGTGAAAGAGTAACAAATACCCATCCATCCATCCTCACAAACTTTCACTTTTATAATTACAAATCCGTTCAGTAGTTTTTGCGTGAAAGAGTAACAAACATCCATCCATCCATCCTCACAAACTTTCGCGTTTATAATATTAGTAGGATTTGGAAAACTCATCAGTGTTACTTTAAATCTACCTAAAGGTTTACGAGTAAGTAACAAATCATAATATAATAGTAGATTTTGAAACAAATATAAATACCTGATACATAAGTACCTCAATATAGAAGTTTCACTGGTAGAAAGCGATGATTAAATGCAATAATTTATTCAAGACTAATTTCATAGCACAGTGACTACCTTTGCGTCCTCTGCGAACTAAGAACGAAGAGAACCAAGCAAACCTTGTAAATACTCGCATCTCTTTTGCTTAGTCTGCTCATTTAATTAATCGTGTAGTCCTGAGTATCAATTAAGATTAATGTTTAGTTTTACCTGTATTTACATAGACTAACAGCCGAATATAACTTTTTATAATTCTGTTTTACTGGCGAAATGGAGTTGCAATGCAAATGAAGTAAATTACGGACCCATGAAACTTGATTTGCGTGTGTTAGGTTTGTTAGTTCAGTTTTTTTTAACTTGTATTTGTTTTTATTGTAGCTAGGTACGTACTAAATTTTTTCATTAATTTGAGAAGAGATCTTTCCTGTGAAGTAGGGTCTTGTCATAATTATTATTAAGATAATTTTAGCCGTAGAATTGTATCTTTAAGTTTAAGGTGCAATTCAATGCTCCTTTATAATAAAATTAATTAAACCTTCGTGTAATTTGCTAATTAGTATCGTTTGTATGTAAAGTATATTCGCGTGGCTGGTTAAGTGTACACAACACGCCAGATATCTGCATTTAGATAGACATCTTGTTCCGTTCCCAATGTTCTTGATCGCGATTGGCAAAGCCCCACAAAAGACGAGTCTTTATGTATACCCTCCGCCACATTACAATATAACATCTACACTATATAGGTACCTACGTCATATCTAAAATCGAAAGTAGATTTCTACGAATAAAATACTAAAGCTCGTGAAAGTTTATATCAAAAATGTTCACATCCAATTTGTAGCAATTGTTACAGCACCACCGTTCAACGTCCAGTTCGATCGTAGAAACAAGAATATGAGCCTTTTCGCGAACGTCCAAGACGACGTGAAGAGAGAAGATAGCTCGACTTAATGTAATATACCTATTGGCGAAGGCAAATTCATATAAAATACTTTGTAGGCAAAACGATCGAGAGTCCCTCGGGTGTCGTAAAACTGCTAAGCCTTCGCCTAAATTGAGAAACTTGTTGAAAAATCTCACTTGTGGGATACGATCGTGCGAGTTATTTTTCTAAATATAATTGGACCGGCGCCATTGCTATGATAAGGGCTGCTTAATTAAAAGTATAATTTATAGCTTATACTAGTTTCATATCCTTTTGTGGTATCGAACACGAAAAGAGTACACGTTCTTTGCTGAAAAACGTAGAAAAAGTACATAGCGAATTGTGTAATACTATGCAGGATTGAGTCAAAATATACAAAGAACAGCGGCCAAGTTTGCGCAAACAAGAACTACACTATTGACGCGTTTTAATTCACGAATGTAAATCTTAAGAACAGCTTTCCGTACGTCATTGATGAATATTACATTACGTGGAGTAGATCCACACAAATCTGAGATATTTTTGTAGAGAAACACATTTCACTGGTAGAGTTAGTTACGCCCCTGTATCCGGCAAAACCCCAAGAAAAGCCTCTCACCGCCAAATCTCCTGTCTGTTCTCTAAAATACGTAAGAAGGAAACTGCACCTTTCGTTGTCGTGAGTCGTAACGATACAAGATATTGAGACAGTTCTGTTATATTGTTTATTTCTAAAACACCGCCTGTTCCTGGACCATTTTAGGGGTAAAATATAGTATACAATAATTCCACAGTTACTACTAACGCCTGATGCAAATTACTCGAGAAGTCTTAGTTAGTTTGAAATAACAAAGATAAGTAAAATTGTAGAAATACATTGAGACGTCTGGAGATGACTAGCTGCTTCCATTCCGCTAAAATAACTGCACATTAAAGTTTTATCATTACAGATTGAACGAGGGAGCTGAGGTAGGATTTATAGAAAACCTCCAGAGCTCATGAGTAGAGCACGTCCCACCGATTCTACTAGATTCCTACGTCCTGTAATTCCGCAATAAGACGATCATAAATGTCCAACTTAAATTGAAACAAAGAAAGAATAACGTAAAGCGCTAACGTGTTCTACAAGAACCGGGAGCCTCGTGTAGGACCCGAGAAAAGGTCAGGCACCTTCCGGCCTACTTTTATTAAGAAAAGGTTAAATAAAATATTTAGACAAACTAATGGAGCCCAAAAATTTAAGCAAAATGAGAAATTAATATTTAATTGGGTAGGTTGATCTAAAAACGAGTACTTAATTAATTTAAAAGGAAACTGTAAATGAAGCAAATTAAAACAGCGGAATTTATCCGTTTCATGAGAGAGTGTGATGTAATAAGCAATAACAGTAGGAAATGTTAATTGAAACGGCCCCGCATTCATTTGCTGCAGTTCAGAAATGTGACTGCAAATACTGTAATCTGCGACAGACCGAGGCGTGCACCTTATTAATGACATCTCTAGACTATCCACAATGCACGCTCAACCTAAACCAACAATAAATTCTCAATTACATTACAATCGATAAATAACGCCAAAGCCTCGACTCATAAACCAAGTTATAATAAATGATCCATTCAAACTTCGGCCTAAATGCTCAGTTTTACATTCATAAACAATTTGTAATACTTAATGTTGACATTTGTATAGTCAAGAGATTCACTTTGAGGGAACGTAGCAAGATAATACGAAGGACGAGTTCTACATTATCTCAGTTTAGCAGGCACATTTATCAGGCTGTGGTCACATTCCACTAACGAAAAAATATACGGATTATATACCTTAACGAAAATATTGCTGGATTTACGATATGGCCGCCACCAGCGTCGTGACAGAAATAGAAAATATCTGATAGAACCGCCTTGCAACATACATCATACGTTGACAGCTACATGACTAACCGTTAACAAACATTCTACAGAAAACATTGCACAGAAAATACGATAAGTTTTCCCTGTCCATCTATCAAACAACAACAGAAAGATTGACACAACGCATAAATAATTGAAAATGAAATTAGAATTTACTCACAGTCAGAAAAACAGTTTTAAAACGGTGAGATGTTTTCTTTACAACATTAATCTTTGTTACAACTAGTGGGTGCGCAATCTTCAACTATAAATATTTAATTTTCATTAACATAGATGCGAATATTCATCAGAATGCAGTAATTTTGTTTTCAATTTCAATATTCTTTTTTCATCTTTTGTTTTAGGTATAGGTATATCAGCGATCTGCCATAGCCCTTTGTACAATCGAGAGCTCAAACTCAAACTCAGAGCATTTATTTCAAATAAACCAATTAAAGGCACTTTTGAACTGTCAAGGTCAGACACCTTGACAAATTCAAAAGTGCCTGTAATTGGTTCAGTCAGAGATCTTGAAGCTAAATGCCCATTCCAAAGAGTAGTAGGTACCTATGGAGAAGAACGGGCAAGAAACTCCACGGACACTATCATTACAGCTATTTTACCAAACGTTGGATCGCTTCGATATACTGTTCTTGTCGAGGCGATGTATCGTAGGAATATATTTGAAATGGGCCCGAATAATAATAGGTACCAGAAACTTCCTAGGGCATGTTTTGACGCGCTGTCGTACTTATGTCAAGCTTAAAAACTTTCAAAGAAATGTTTTGGCATGTTTAATCATACATTATTTATAGCATAAATATGGGACATGAAATATGAATTCAGAACTGGATTATAAAATGTTGGTGAAATCTTAAAAACAGGCTAATTTAAAACATACATAGGAATGTCTTTGTTTTCTCTAATATAACATTCTATTGTGGTTAATAGAGGTTGACTTGTAAAACTTTAACATTCCGGTTTCTGTTCATGCTTAAACATTTCTTTTTATCATAGTTTCGTTTTTTATTTAGGTAACCAACAGAGATATAGTATGTTACAGAGTATGTGTATTACACTATTATATGGCTAATAATAGGGTTCCCTGTATAACTAGGATAAGTAGGATATAAAATTCGAACGTACTACGGAAATAATTAGTAAAATTTTTTAGAATCTCTTTTTCAAGCATTAACATAATACTACGCCTGTATTCCCGGAAGGGTTGGGCAGAGGGCCACATTTCGCCAATTTTGCTTCAGTCCCATGTTTCTAGTAGGGGGCGGAGTAGTGATAGCCTAGTGGTGTAACCGTCAGACTGCCAAGTCATAGGTCTCGAGTTCAAACCCAAGGCACGCACCTCTGACTTTTCGGATTCATGTGCGTATTGTATAATAATCACTTGCTTCAAAAACGGTGAAGGAAAACATCGTGAGGAAACCGGCGTGCCTGAGAGATATTTCTCGACGGCATGTGAAGCCAAGTCAGAGGCCCATGGGCGGCTTTAAAAACTCTGACACCAGGTTACTCACTAACCACACGAAAAAGAAAGAAGTAGGGGGCGAGTCTATTGCCACCATAGATATAAGATAGAAGGAGATATACCCGGTAATTGAAAATGTATTGAAACCCAATGTCTCCACTTCATCCCCTCTACCTCGCCACAACTACACATGCAGATTAGTAAACCCAACAAATACGAGGTTGCAATCACACTTGTAATTTATAAATCAGAACGTACTACACAATCAATTATAAACCTTATCCCATCAAACATAACGTGCATTTACCATGCACCGTATAACTCACTCACACGAAAACATCGATCGCTAAGGATTGCTATCATTGTGCTGTGCAGAAGCCATTTGTTTTACATATACGCTAGTGATTGTCTAAATCGGAAAGTTATCGACTTGATTCTCCCATTTATTAATGTATTAAAAATTTTGGGAGTTCCTGAATAAATATAAATAAAATACGATATAAGTACATATATATATAATAACTTTATTTCAGACTATCCTTTACAGAATTATCCATACTTGTGTTAGTAAGTACTTAGGAACTATGTTAGCAAAACACAAAAATAAAACAAACGACATTAAATTGACACATGGAGTGCGATCCAGTGTCTAACAAAAGGACCGTCTAACCGGTCCGCTATTACTTTCAGAATGCTGTTGGAACTTGCTCGGATACGGTGTAGTATTGAGGCCGCTCTCTTTCTCATGATGGCATGAAAGCCATCAATCTGAGCCTCTGTAAACATGCCGGACGCACTACAGCATCTCGGCAGCCCCAACAACATTCTAAAAGCGTTATTATATTGTACACGAATTATAAGATGATATAAATAAACAATACGTAGCTAAAAAAAAATATATTAAGTAAATCAAAAATTTCAACATTATGAGAAATGTAAATGAGTATAAAACAAGATTTCACATCGGTTTTCCAACCAGGCTTTAACAAATTGAAGAATAAACTTTAATAGTCATTTAAATTCATACGACAATCGACATTGTTGTCGATAGTCTACGTTAGTGGATCTGCACAACCACATCACTAACTCGTCGCAAGACACAGCGGCTGTACTACGCGATGCAACCGCTTAAAGAAAGTATCGTTGTGTGATTTTTATATTGCTTGTCCAGTCACTTAGCGACATACTTAGGTAGTTTACTGCGTTAATAGTACAGTCGCTGTGACATATGAAAACAAAAATAACGTAGTAAACGCAAGAAATATTTTACGATTTGTTGGTTTTCAAGATTTTTAACACAAATATGATAAAATACTTGTGCTGATATATTTTATTTATGATAAGTGGTTCTTTGATTTATAAAGTTTCTAGTTTGGCTTCGATTCTTCCAAGAAACCACTGAACAACACAGTATTCTTAAATTTTATCACGATCGCGTTCGAAAGCGCACTAGTTAGCGGAGACGGCCATTTGCCCGCGACATGAGCGTCGTGATCACGACGCGCGGACACAGCCCCGGCGCCTATGCCACTTCTCCTGTTATTTATATTTCTATGATCCCTACCTATCTATGTGACCTACCGGGCACACTACTAAGAAATTTCTAATGTAACAACCCGACTTGGGAATCGAACTCAAGAAAGGCCTCATTTTCCAAGTATGATACACAAAAACATCGTCAAAGTATAATATTACAAGAAACCTTGACTTAACCATTGTTAAGTCAAGTTTCATTATACTCGTATAATCAAATACTTTCTAATAAGCATCGTATCTCAAGTGTTAATTAATTAATGAAACAATATAACTTCTTCTATAAATAAGAACCAATCACTTTTACCTAACTATAAATATGTATAGCGTGTATATAAGTAATTAACACTCATCGTGATACTCGTGAGTACACTTATTGGATGATGACGATATTGAGAGAGAGCGGAGGGCGCTGTCGGTCAGAGCGAATATGATTGCCCGCAGGTTTAAGCGTGCTTCTACGGAGGTTAAAAAAACACTTTTTAGAGCCTTCTGTTCCTCGTTTTACACCTGTGGCCTGTGGGTACATTTTACGCAAAGGTCGTATAGTGCCCTTCGCGTGCAGTACGAGTACAATAATGCTTTCAGGGTGCTGATGGGGTTACCTCGCTTCTGTAGCGCATCAGGGATGTTTGCGGATTTGCGTGTTGATTGCTTTTATGCATTAATGCGTAAAAGATGTGCGTCCTTGGTGCGCAGGGTGCGAGCCAGTTCCAACAGCATCCTGGGAGTTATTGCTGACAGGCTGGACTGCTGTATTGTGAGTCATTGCTCCAGTATCTCTGCTGGAATGCTGTAGCAGTCATTATTTTGTTGTGTGTGTTTGCGTAATTGTATCACTAACATAGTTGTAAGTAAATATAATAAAAATCAACCATATTGGGCTTTGTGTATTGTATTTTTAATGTAAATATTGTTTGTTGTATGTGTAATGTATTGTATCTATGAGTCATTGTAACTTGTTTAATAAATGAATAATAATAATAAGTAATTAATGTTAGTATACTGTACCAAAATCAGAGAAGCTAGTGACTAAGTAATAAAGCGGCACGGGTCAATCCATCACGTTAAGTTACGCTTGCCGGGGTTGGTCCGTGGATGGGTAAGCATCTTTACATACCGAGAACCCTCCGTGCCTCAGAAAGCACACTAAGCACACTACTGACGACCCGCAACGACTGTCAAAGCTCCACGAATGACAGTTTGGAACTGTCATTCGTGGAGCTTTGACAGTCGTTGCGGGTCGTCAGTAGTCCGAAAGTCTGACAACCATTCTTACCAAGGGGTTGTGGGTTATGGAGGTCAGATAGGCAGTCGCTCCATGTAAAATACTGGTATTCAGCTGCATCCAGTTAGACTGGAAGCCGACCCCAACATAGTTGGGAAAAGGCTAGGCAGTTTGATTGATTGTATCAAAATTATAAAAAACATAATTGAATTTCACTTCACTTCTACAGATATTTGTCGCCCATATGAGACCGTGCGTTTGCGCACATGAGGTTTTTAGGAAGATTAACTGTGAAACGTTATTACGTAGTGTATTCAAGAAAATCTGAGTATTTGCAAGGGCATATTTCAAAGAGAATTCAATTCTCGTAGTCTAATGGCCGCTTTGATATCCCGTTAATATTGGTACAGTCAGCATCAAAAGTTGATGACCACATTTAGATTTTCAAAATCGCTGTACACCGTATTCACTATTAGCACTTCACTATACAACGATTTTGAAAATCTAAATATGTTCATCAACTTTTGATGCTGACTGTACGGCCACTCTAAATATAAATCTACTAGTGTGTTACTGTAAATATCTTTTCGGAATAGCACAACTACAGCATGTATCAGGAAGGTGTGGTAAAATTTGAGGGTGTGGTAGAGACCATCAAATTGAACAACTTCCTCCATAGTACCACCATCATAATCGCGACAAAAATATCAGGCCCCATACATTTCGGTCAAGTTGGTGTTAAAGTTTTGTCGAATAATTTACCAGTCGCATCTGGTAGTGGAGATTTTGCAGCTAAGTCCAATTGTCTAGTGTTTTTGCCGTTTCTTCTAGAAGACTTACATAAGATAAATCTTTTTATGTCTTTACCTACCTTTCTTTTTCATAAAGTTCCTTCATTCCGAATTCCTTTGCGCATTGCGAGCCTCGCCGACCGAATGCTTTTAAGAACTAACTAAGTATAATTACTGTTATATCTGTAAATGCAAAGGATTATGTTCCCTTCTCATTAATAAATACTGAATAATTAATATCCCGGATGTTAGGGCAAGTGATAGGGTACTTTAGAAGGGCAAATTTACATGAACCCTTCTGGTTATGTGTGTCCCTTCGGATGTCCTCCAAAAAGATCAGTTCCGTAGTACCGGTGCTCGAATAAAGTTACAAACCTTACTGATGTATAGTAGCTGTAATATACAGGCTGGATTTTTGAGATGGGGCAATAAGAACAGCTATCTTAAACGTTGTAGCTACAGGAAAACGATCTTAAGAGACTGTCCTTAACTTTTTGAAAGATTTAGATCTGCATCCACAGATTTTGAAATAAATCTACAGTCAGCAAGAAAATGGGCAGTTTTCACATATCTTTTTTTGATGCCAATTGATCCTGTTTCTTATAAGGATCAAAAAACTCTAACGGACCAACTAAGGTTTGAGTACTAGAAAAGTCAGAAATCGCAAAAAACTTTTCCCATACATTTAGTAAGAAAGAAACTCCAACATAATTTATTATGATAGACAGCGACTAGCCAAACAGAAACAAAACATTTGAACTTCGAACGAATACGCGTTATAATTTTATTTACTATAAGAACAAGATAGTTTGTTGTTTGTGATGTCCGACGTTCTGAGAAAAAAACCGCTCAAGTGCGTGTCGGAGCATTTTCTTGCTGACTGTACATTTTTTGCAAAATCTGTGAACGCAGATTAAAATGTCTCAAAAAGTTAAGGACAGTCTCCTAAGACCGTTTTCTTCTAGCGACAACGGTTAAGGTAGCTGTCCTTACTGCCCCATCTCAAAAATCCATCCTGTATATGGTAGATATATATTGCAGCTCATGGAAGAATACCTATGTATATTAACTTCATTTTATGTTACGCTGCGGTCTTTCAAGGGTTCAAACGTAAGATTTTTTCAACTAAAGCACTTGTAGACAAAGTCTGAAAAAAAGAAATAAAAGAACAGTTAAAGAAAAATATTACGAGAAATCCCACATCTATCTTAAGAACTTTCATACATTTGTGGATATATTTTTGTTCTGAGACAACTTTGTCATACAACACTATTCCCCTAGGTTTTACTCCTGGTACTGATATAACAAACATATGTACATATAGTTACTAGGTATGTAAGCATACCCAGACACGCTTCAATTACTTACAACGCACCTGCCTAGTGCCTAGTCTCAAGTACACCACCCCCCATGACTCTCCATGGGGTCGTAAAAGGCACAAAAGAAGAATGCGCAGGATTCAACTAATTACGTCATACTGTTTTGTTACGAAGTGGCTTAAGAGATCATTATCGTCTCAAATCTCAATGGTCGAAAAAGTCTAGAAACTCTACCTCAAAGAAGAATTTGTTTTTCTGCTGACGCAAGACGGTGTCGTGGCACACCCGGTTCAAAAGAAATTCCATTCGCTTTATATGTGGTAGTTAGACCTAAAAAAGTGTAACATTTTGACGAATTACGTAAAAAAAGTGTCACGACTATCACATTGTTACACTTTATTCGGTCTAACTGTCATTCGCCAAGTGCAGAGTACCTTTAACGTGCGATAAGGAACTTCATTTGAAAAATCTATTTCTCTGTACGGTCACAAAGAAACATTGTTTTACAGGCTTGCCCATCGGGTTTACGATCACAACACCTAGTTTTTATAACCTCACTGTCGTTAAATGTTGCCCATCTTTTTTTAACAATGTAAAACACGACATAAATTAATTTAACTGCCCGAAGCTCTTGTCGGAATACGCTTAAATATGTGACAACTCAATAATATCGAATTAACACAATCATTTTCAACAGTTACTGTAAAAGGTTTTAAGTATACACAGGCATTTGTCGTTAATTTCCCGAAGTAAAACGAAAGGATCTTTTAATTTAAACCCGCTATTGTTACTGAAAGTCTATATATAGGTAAATAACATATTATTTACTTTAGGTACCTAATGAATTATAATTTTATTTATGTAATGAATTATTGTTTACTTTAGGTAATTACTGCTTTACTTAATTTTATTTTATTTTATTGTATTTGGGTGGCTTTCAGCTATCAGTACAGAAGTAACAGTGAGGTAATTGACGACAAGCCATTTACAAGCCTCCACAGTTAGTAATAGACTATTGTTGTACAAATTTAAAAATTGGTTAAATATTCGTAAACTATAACTCTAACTAAGTATAACTTTAAATTAAATACCTACATAGGCAAAGATGCATGCGCAACCGCTATTAGAATACATCAAAAACAATAATATAGTGTGTAAATAAAACAGTAGTAATGGATGCTAAGCTTGCAAATAAATTGATTGAGGGGTGTTTATTCTTAACAATTTGGTTAAATACTTTGACTGAGCGAATTATATAAGAATTAGTACGGTAAACTATGCGAGCGTACGGAGCATGAAGAAGATTTCTCAAACGAGAATGACGAGGTGGAACATTCAGAGACAGTTTAGAAAGAAGTTCAGGACATTCAATTCTTGATTGTGTTTCAAAATTAGTTTCATATTATTATGCTGTGGATAGAGGTATAGCGGCCCAGACACCTATACAAAAATGCTATATATATATATCAAGAATTTCAGTAAGAATAGAGTGTAGCGAAAATAAGTAAACAAACGTATTATACGACTACATGTTTAGTTAGTTAGAGACCCAACTATGAGTAAAATTATAAATGAAGCTGAACAAAAACTAGCAGTCCCGGTGTATTCTGACTGTTTGTGAGGCACAAAATGTTATACAATGAATTTACTATCTAGTTAAAAACTCAGGTGCTCTACTTCACAATAGACTTTATTTTTATCACACAGTTAGCAAACATTGCCTATGTTGTTTATTGTGAAATATGAAATAACTTTTCAAAGGGTCTGTGAAATATTATTGTAACGCAACTCGCCTTCCCTCTATATATTATGTGTAAGTAGGTAAATTACTATTTGTTTATTAGCGTACAATTACCTTAAGTATACTGTTTTCTGATGGGGTCCGTAAGGGCCAATGCCTGGCAGGGTTACGAGTTTGTCCGAAAGGGATACCGTGGCCCCGGCATTCAGGCAACGGAAGGAACACGGGTGGGTTTTAGTCAGTTAAAGTTCGACACGCCCTCCCGCTCCGCCCAGAGCGGGAGAAGTTAATTGATAATTTCCCACCCAAAAAAAAAAAAAAAAGAAGTGTCCTGTTCTTCTTTTCGTGTGGTTAGTGACTAACCTGGTGTCAGAGTTTTAAAGCCGCCCATGGGCCTCTGACTTGGCTTCGCATGCCGTCGAGAAATATCTCTCAGGCATGCGTCCTTTTTTTAACCAGGCATCATCCCTGTTGCTGTAACATAAGACCGCCAGTGACAGTCACAATACCCCCCGTACTAGTTGATAATATGATCTATAACGTTGACCAACTAGAAAGTATACAACTTTAAATTAATATTTTTATGACAAACGAAAAATTACCGGACATTTTTCAATAAGTATATTATTCCGTCTTGGCAATTTTATACGGTGAATGAAATCTGAATAATCTGCTCCTGCTTTATTCTTAAAAATGCGATCGCTTTTCATCGTGTTTTTCATAAAATTTTATCATTTTCGCATACTTTATTAGGTATCCCACTAACAAAGTCACAAATATTCTGCTTTTCGTATTCAAGCTTGACCACGACACGTCCCTTTAGATAACCCCACAGAAAAAATTCAGGACGTGTCTCAAAATCCTCAGTGATCAAAATGGTATTCGTTACTCTTATTTGTTTTTTAGCATAATTGGGTCGTTCTTAAATTACGAGTATTTTAAGAACTTCAGGATAACATTAATAAAAGTATTGCCATGGTAAAAAAGTATTGTCAATAAAAGTATTGTCATGGTCTTACAGACTGTGCATAACTTTGCCACATTTTGTTTAAATAACAGACATCAAAAAACCGCAAACAAATCAGAATGAGGGTTAAAAAAGTTGTATACTTCTTAATTGGCCACCCTGTATTTATATGTAAATCGTCATCATAGACTCTATCGGTAAGATACAGAGACGAAACTGAGCATAAACTTACGCTATGATATGCGAAAATCAGTTAATGCACTGATTTTGATAGATCGAAGCGTAATTTAACGCTAAACTTTGTCTCTTTATCCTCATAATACATAATGTGTGGCCCATGTAGGGTTGTCTCTCGACATTGTATATGTCACAGTAAGGGCTCGTACACACGAGGACAATTCGTGTTTTTTTCCGAATCATATTTTTTCACGACTCGTTTTTTTTTTTTTGCTTTGGCAATGCTTTTTATGTGCCCGTGTTCACACGCTTCACTAATCGTGAAAAATTACGGACACGTCTTAAATCACGTATCGTCTTTTAAAAATCACGTTCGTCAAAAAACATGAATCGTGATTTTTTTATGACGGATCTCGGTCCAAGACTGAACGCTAAATCAGGAATCAAGAATAGAATAGAATAGAATAGAATATTTATTTGCTCAGAATGTAGGTATTTACAATAAGGTGGTTACAATAATATTAGAGAATCCTTGTACATTCTACCATTTTGGCATGCAAACATTGATGCAGTTCATTGTCAAGCATACAAACGCAACTAAAATGTATCAGCCAGAAAATCAGATACGGAGTAGTAACATTTATTTAATAGAAGTTGAGTTAGTTTCTTTTTGTAAGTTGTTACTGGTTCGTCTTTTATGGCATTAGGAATGTGGTTAAAAATAGCCGGTCCCATACCAAAAACACTTTTCCTCAACAAAGCAGTCCTATATCCAGCTGTGCGTAGCATGTTTTGGTATTGAGATCGCAAAGCTACATCTCGGTATCTGCTTTCCGATAAACTTAAAAATAAATGTCGATTACATTTAACGAAAAGAGCAATTTCTAAAATGTAAAGGCACGGAAATGTCAATAAATTATGACTTTTAAAAATTGGAACACAGCTGTCAGTAACTTTCAATCCAAATATTGCTCGTAGGCAGCGTTTTTGGGCCTTAAATATACTCTCTCTTTCGGTACAATTGCCCCAATATATAATACCAAACCTTAAAATGGAAACGACAAGACTATGATATGCTAGTAATACTGTTTTGGTATTAACTTTTTTTTTAAGATTATAAAGTGCATATGCAGATGCGCTAAGTTTTTTACAGATTGCTTCTGCCTGTGCCTTCCATGTCAGTTGACTGTCAATTAATATTCCTAGAAATTTTGTGACATCTACTCTGTCCACATTTTGACTATTGTGATTAATATTTAGATCATTGATAGGAATTCTCTGGTAAAAATGCATTATTTTTGTTTTTTGTATGTTTATTTGTAAGTTGTTACTATTTAGCCAATTTATTATAATTTTAATGGTGTAGTTTATATCGTTTTCATAATTTTCATTATTGTCACATTTTAAGAGCGCTGTACTATCGTCGGCAAATAGTACCATGGGATGGTGGATTTGGCGTGGGAGGTCGTTAATGTAAATTAAAAATAACAAAGGCCCAAGGACGCTTCCCTGTGGTACACCGAATTTAATTTCTCTATTGGCAGACACGTATTTTTCTTCCAATTTAGACTTGACACATATTTTGTAAATTTCTGTCATCTGTTTGCGACCGGATAAATATGTTTTTAACAGGTTCAGGATATTACCTCGAATGCCATAGGCGTTCAGTTTTTGAAGCAGTATGTCATGGTTGACAAAATCGAAAGCTTTCGACATATCTGTATATATAGCACATATAGGTGTTTTTGTATCTACATTCGACATAATAATATTCAACAAGTCAAATATTGCCATATTAATATTCCTATTTTTCCTGAACCCGTATTGCTCATGGCAAAGTATATTAAATTTAGTCAAGAAGGATGATATTGCTCCATATATGACTTTTTCTATTATTTTAGAAAAAACGGGAAGTAAAGCTATCGGCCTATAGTTCGACATATCGTCTTTACTGTTCTTCTTATGAATTGGTTTTACAATTACAGTTTTTAAGTTATCAGGAAATATTCCAGATGATATGCTTACGTTAATAATGTGAGTTAAAGGGCCAGCTATATTATGAGCAACAAATTTTATGACTTGAGTGGAAATCCCGTCATAACCAACGCTCTTTTTGTTTTTAAGCGATTTAATAATTCTCATCACGTCTTGAGGTATGACTGGTGACACAAATATTGAGTTTGGGTTATGGTCTATTTTCTTAACGTCGAGCATTGGGTTATTCGGTATATTAGTAATTTGGTCAATGAAAAAATTATTGAAAGCCTCTGCTATTTCTTTCGGTTCCGCTATTGTCTGATTATTACATCTTATCTGTGAAATTGGTTCCCTATTAATTTTGCTGTTATTTATTATTTGCCATGAGGTTTTAGATTTATTCTTCGAGTTTTTGATCAAGTAATTATTTTGGGCTTTCTGGGTTAATTTAATTATTTTTTTAAACCTCTTAGAGTAATTAACAAAAGTGTTTTTATTTTCTGGTGACGGCCTTAATCTATGTTTCCAAAGTAAACTTCGTTGCTTTTTACTGCATAATCTTATGCCACGCGATAGCCACTTAATTGGTTTTTCTGATTTTATTGTCACTAGCTTATAGGGAAAACATAAGTCATACATGAGCTTAAATATTTCAAAGAAATTATCATACGCTTTGTTCGAACCCTCTGTGTTATATACGTCAGAAAACGATAGATGTTGCAGATAGTTATTAAATTTAATGAGATTTTCTTTACTAGTATCTCGAATCTTAGTTCTCCAAGTTTTAATCATGCATGATTTATTTACTTTGATCTTAATTATTTGAGCTGTATGATCTGATAGCCCGAAGTCTATTACTTGACAATGACATTTTTGTCTGGTATTGTGTGCAAAATTATCCAAACAGGTATTGCTAATAAGACGTGTCGCTTCATTAATTTCCAAGATAAGGTTGTAACTCTGGAGAAAGCATTTAAATTCCAAAGTAATTCTATTATTTTTTAAAACGTCTATATTAAAATCGCCGCATACAATTATTTTAGTGTGACGATTAGTACAAATATTTTTCAGAATAGTGTCCAAATTTTCATAAAATTTACTTAAGTTAGACAGCTTAGGCGGTCTATAAATACATAATACAATTAAATTATGTTGTGTCATTTTCAAGTGTGAACATGTATTCGGATATTTTGACGAATCGCGTGAAAACTCGTTTCCGTATCCAATGTGAACGTGCGAAATCGTGACGATGAAATGACGAATCGTCAATGACGGGTCCCGTGTAAATGAGCTATAAGATGGTTATACCCGTGATACAGTTATATCCTAGGGATATAGCTATATACCGTAATATAGTTATATGAAAGCTATAACTGATAAGCTGATAACTGTCTTACTAGGAATATAACTATGATACGAGCACGATCTAGTAATATAACTATTAGGGCACTTCGACCAAATAGGTTAGGTTAGGTTAGAACTGTGACTAACTAAGCGCCCCGCTCACGGCAGAGCGTCCAGCGAGCGCTACATCGAAATTGGTTGCAGTAACAAAATTAGGGCACTCCGACAGTTATGAACCGCTTTCATATAACTATATAACGGCATATCTTAGGGATATAATTATATCACGGCTATAAACATCTTACTGCGACATATACACAGGCCCAAGTCACCAATGACTACGGCAAGAACAAAATATACCTAGATATTCTAAAAAAAAAAACAAAGAAGCCTGTTAGTTCCACATACTTATCGACGGCTTCATTGCCGAAGTAGCTGATTAATTGACTTATCTACACTACGTTTCGGAAGTTTCATTCCAGCAGTTCAGAACATCACCGAATAGTTGATTCATGTCCTATAGTGTGCGTAGATCAGACACAGCATAAATCTTTCATGTACGTCATGAAAGATTTATGCTTGTAAACCTACTTTTGCGATAAAACAAATAATTAAAAAAATCTAAAACAAGCATTATAATCTATAGAATTGTATGGTATTGCAGGCGGGGGACAAACCAATAACCTTAAAATATGATGTCTTTTGTTTGTCCCCCGCCTGCAATACCATATTCTATACGTAGATTATAATGTTTATTTTTCTCTTTCCAGCTATGTGATTTTGCAGTCGGGTTTTTGATTTTTTAAATTATTTATTTGATTTTAGACTTCTTAGTGTCCCGGCACACTCTTATGAACAAAAACTGGTCCGACTCAAACATGGCCCATTTTTACGCAATCAAAAACTTTTTAAACAAATATATTATTCTTAATTTAGTTTAAACATACTCGTATAACTTATACATATTTTTGACATCCCTTTTTAATTTCCTTTATTTTGATACCGTACTCGATAGGTTTGGTTTTTTTTAATTAACGTGCCAAACCCCGCCATTTTTTTTTCAAACACCTATCTAAGGATACTTGGGTTCTTAAGACTAATATAACGATACCTTAACTGTCGAAATCCATCCAGCCGTTTGGAATATACGAGGTAATAAAGAAATTTACAAATATACATACATATAAAATACGCGCGAAAAACATAACCCTTCCTTGGCAGTCGGATAAAAAAGATGATATTCCAATGTTTTCAAATACGAATATATACAGAAACTATTTCACATGATCAGCAGCTGCTTAAAAACCCTTTGTTACGTATTTTGTAAGCAAGCTTTAATTATTATAATATTCTTCGCATATCAAGTGTCAGTAGCTGTCCTTATCATTATAGTTATCAACCTCTACACACCCTTTGTTCTGTTTTAACAGGCATGTTATTAAATAAGCACCTATACGTGAAACGTAATTATGTGTACAATACGTAGGTAAAAACATATAATTATTTAGGGTCGTTTCGACGTTGCCTGGAATATAGCCTATAAGTACAATAACAGGTACACACTGGTAATAGGTATGTACGTTGTACAGTCAACAGTAGAAATAAGTATGCACGAAGCTCTATAGTCCATATTTTAATGTTAGTGCTTGAGTGGTCATGTTTTTGACATAAAAATAATCAATAATGCCTACTGTAGCAAAAAAAAAGATGATTTGCCACCTTCAAGTTATAAGTCACCGGGATTCGACCAGAACGACGAAGAACGAATAATGAAACACAGTATCAAGGTTGAGAACACAAAGTATATTAAAATATGGGTCAAAATAAAATTAACAATGTAAAATAAAAAAAATCGACCGTGTCGCCGCGTTAAAAAAAAACGTATTGGTTAGTCGCACGATTATTAAATAAGGCAGGTACCCTTGGCGAAGTACGACGGGCTCATCGGGAAACGTTAGTTGTTTGCGACGCGAGGGAATATAGCGCTGGCCAGGGCTGGTTAAGCTCACGTGAAAATATTATAATTATATATTTTATTATTATTAGTCGCGAGGAACCGTAGCGCTTTCTAGGCAAGGTACCTGTTACTATTTTCCAGTTACGGACACAAAATAAAAAGAACTAAACAAAGGCTAGTGGTAAAAAAAAAACGCGATGGCAATTAATGCCGTAGATATTTTTTGTTGCCTGTAGTAGGTGGGGAGACGGCGCACGGCTGGTCGACGACGCTGCCAATTCAGGATGGCTGGCCGCTAGGCCACGCGGAGACGTGGGGTTGGGACCCGCACGGGTAGGTGGCACCGCGGCAGAACGCGCACAGCTCGAGCGCTATTGCCTCAGCCGGCGCAGACTCTGGTAGAACCTTTGCCTCAACGAGGCCTTATCTGTACGGATCCGAAACAAACTAGTTTAGACCCGATAGAAAAGCGAAATTACGTAGGGGTGAATGATAGACTAACTATAATACTCACACGTTAATATTGAACCTTTTCCTAGATACACAAAAAGCACGAACTGACTATTCTTTATTGCGACATGATATTAAATGGTAAGGCATCGAGACGTCCGGAGATTTCGTGTTCGCTTGATAATACAGAAAATTTTATAAGATAAATTATGTTTGCAGCGACACTCTTGAATGACGACTTCTTCAAAAACAAAACCTGACTTTTTTGCTTCGATAAAAACGAATTCAAAAATGTGTCAAGCGTAACATCATTTTAAGAAAAAAATACATGTTGAGCCTTTTTCGCGAGTAAAGGGGGTCTACTTGGCAGCGGAATGCTGCACTTCGTAGTGTAACGATGTTTGACTTTGTATTAAAATAAGCTGCTATGTTTATGTACCCACTTACCCAAATTTCAATCATACCTGATTATTTCACTCAAAAAACGAAAGCATATTTAAAACACAGCTATAGCTCTTGCAGAAAAGTGCAACGAATAAAGTTCTTTTCATTTCTCCATTTTTATTTTTATCATAACGTCGCCCTGGTGGCCCGCAGGTTAAATACATAATTTGCAATCCAGGGTGAAAAGAAACCTATGTCCTTCTCCAGGTCATCCGGGTAGACCACCCATGTCCCAAAGGCATTGTTCATCCAAATCTATTCAGCTGTTCTAGCGGGAAAGCGTTACAAACAAACTCATTTTCACATTTATAATTCAAACTCAAAGCATTTATTTCAATTAAACCATTTACAGGCACTTTTGAATTGTCAAGTAGTCGGTCAGTCAGAAATATGAAGCTAGTTGCCCATTCTAAAGCGTAGTAGTCAAGCATGCCTGATTATTTCACTCAGAAAATGAAAACATATTTAAAACTCAGCCTCTTGCAGAAAAGTGCAACGGATAAATGTATTTTTATTTCTCTATTTGTATTTCTATCTTTTCGTCGCCGTGGTAGCCCGCAGGTACGAGTACACAGTAGCAACAATTATTATGCAAGTTGATGTCCACAAGTTTAGTCGTCTGTTTTAAAGTATAAGAAGTCAATTGTTACACTCGGCTGATCGGCTTAAGACAACAATTTGCGCAGTAATCATGCAAAATTTTGTATGGGAACAGCTCTCGATCTCGATTACAATGTTGGTCCCATTAAGAAAGTTGTTAAGTTTGGTGGTCTGTAATACACCCTTAAATTCTTTATTGTTATTCGTGTGGTTAGCGACTAACCTGGTGTCAGAGTTGTTTGCCGCCCATGGGCCTTTCTGACTTGGCTACAAATGCCGTCGAGAAATATCTCTCGCTTACATGACCACACAGCTTTCTGATACACGCTGAATAAATTAGAGATGCCGCGAATAGTTGTTATAGCGAATAGTCGAATACCGATTAATCGCCATTCCTTATAGCGAATATTCGAATACTCGCCATTATTACTCGACATAAAAATAGTTTATTTATTCTCAAATAATAATACCTATAGTTTATTTATTTTCTGAGGAGTTCGTGGCTAAGTAATAACAGCCGCACGATTCGATTCACCAAGCTACGCTTGCCGTGGTTGGTATGTGGAAATGAAATGAAATGAAATGAAATTGTTTATTCTGTAAATAGGATATCGGAATCACTTTTACACGTCATATAAAAAAATATTAAAAATAAGCTAGATGAGGTCGGTGTTTCCTATCTGACTACTCTGAGAAGAAAGGCCGAAACAAACTCAGAGGTCACAGTCTCTTTTAAAGTCCAGACATAATCTTGGTCAAGTCATGTGAGGACCATGTAGATTAGTGTCTGAAATGGTCTTTTGAGGAAAGAACCACACAGATTTGAGTGGACCTGTTCAGTCAGTGCAAGCATTTGTCAGTAATCGTGGAGCTCAACTCAGAACTTAAGGAGCTCAACTCGACGAACAATACCAAGGAAAGGATATTTGGGTAGGCCGCATCAACTACTCAAACTGCCAGACCATCATTAAAACTGAGAAAGAAAAAAGAAATGAAAAGGGAAAAAAAAATATCCACATAGTTCTCACATTCACAATAATTAAAATAATATAATACTTTACAAAGTAATCGTGTCATTGTGGATTGGTGACCATCTTAACATACCGAGACTCCTCCGTGCGTCGAAAAGCACGTTAAGCCGTTGGTCCCGGCTGTCATTCGTGGATCTTTGACGGGTTGTCAGAAGCCCGAAAGTCTAACCAGTCCTTGTGGTTTGATTGTGGTGCAGAAAAACTAGTTTTTCTGCACCACAATCTGCCCCTTTTGGACTTTAAATATTAAATTATTAATTTAAAAGCCTAACTAATTAACTTCAACATGACAGATTTTTGGCAAACTTTTTATACGAGTATTATGGATAATAATACTAAATGTGTGTGGTACATATATGTTTTAAAGATTATTTATTTACTTAAAAACACATACAACTATCATCACAGGCTTACCTAATACAAGTTATAATAGCTTATAGAGATTAGACTTAAAAATAATATTATTACTAGCTTTCAGAAAAGCAAAATGTGGCCCATGTGAATTCACTCAGAGTACAATTGAAGCAGTCAATCTGTTGTGACACCATATTGAGTGTATGCAGGGCACGCGTTAGTGGCGCGTGCTGCAGCAGGTTGGTGCGAGCGGGTGGCATCCATAGGCAGCGGCTGTCGCCTCCGTCGCACCACGTGCCCATCAGGTACACACAACCCAACCGCATAATTTTAATAAGTAAGTGGCGAGAGCTACTTCCCTTCTTACTTCCAGTTTATATCCTACCATGCCCAGCAGAAATAGAGTAGGATACAACAGTGGATATCCTGGATACACACCATACTGCTTTAAGTACAGGAATCTCACAAATTTGTTCTGGATCCATTCTAGCATCAGTTTGTACTTGGCTTCATGTGGCGACCAGACGACAGCATTGCATTCCAAATGACTTTTTACAAGCGCTTCGAACAATTATCACAGAAATTAAAGTTAATAAAAGTTTAATTATTTTAATGTCTATAGTTTTTCTCTTCATTAAAAGTTTATTTTTATTTAGACAACTATTCGCCGAATGTCGAATAATAGATACTATTATTCGGTATTTGACGAATAAAATAAAAAACGAGTAATGCCGAATACCGAATAATAGCGAGTATTCGCGGCATCTCTAGTATAAATGAGTGCGACGATTGCTTTAAACCCACCCCGCCCACAAATAGTGAGCGAGAGCCTTCTCTGTGAAAAGGAGCCCATCAAGACTTGAAGACTACCAAGTTTCCTATAGCCATCAAGAATCATAAAGACCGGCAATGAGGTCCACACGTTAGCGGTCTGATAATTTGGGTTTCCTAATCGTTAGTGGGCCAGTGTGCTTTATTATGGCCCACCCCCTCTCGCGGAGAGGGGGGGCTGTGTCCCAGCAGTTAACATTACCGGCTGATTATGCTAATCGTTAGTTCGTTTGGATACTTATCCACCAAAACCGATATATTTACAAAAACATGTAATTTTATAACAATAAACAGACGCTGTGAACAGTGCAGCACCTATGCAAAATATTTGATTGACAGTCCAATATCGTTTGCATGCATATTTTGTTATCGCTTTCATTTTTCTGAAACAGCACACGACGCGTTGATACCGCTCGAGACCATTGACATGTGCTAGGTTTAGAGATTGGCAATGGTGGGAAAGTATCTATATATATTTGAGATATCATTTTTCTGATGGAAATAGAATATTGCAGTTTATCTAAGAAAAGATGGAAAGTCGTTTTATTTCATATTCTAATCAAGAACAAGGTGCGGTCGATATTAGAACCTCATTTTTTGAAGCCGATTAGAAATAATTACTTTATAATTTATTTATTAACCTATAATATATAATAACCTATTTATCACCCGCCTAAGTCTTGATCCCGAAGGAATATCGGGATAAAAAGTACCTTATGTCCTAATCTAGTTCATGGTCTACCCATGTGCTAAATTTCAACCAAATCTTTTCAGCCATTTTAACCTGAAAGCGTAACAAACAATCTAACACAGTTTCGCATTTATTTATTACTAGCGACCCGCTCCTGCTTCGCACGGTTTTTACGACTTGACAAAACATCGAGATTTCTTAGGTAAACGTAACTTTAATATTAACGTATTATACACATAAACCTTCCGGAATAAATTCTCTAAACTATGATGAAAACCTCATCAAAATTTGTAGCGTGGTTTAGAAGAACAACGTGGACATACAGACAAACGCGAAAAGCGACTTTGTTTTATAATATGTATAGATAGTTGGGATTTATTTATTTAAACTGTGTTGCAATTCAGAAAAAAAAAAAAAAAACAAATCATGCTTATTTGGTTTCTTAAAAGATTGTTACGCTAATGATGCCTATTTTGTTTGATTCACTGATGCATGGAAATCACTTCAACCTCATAAACTCTACGTTATCATTGCAGTAGTTTCTTTTGCGTCAAACTTATGAATAGACTAAAGCCCATTTATTATTAATTTAAAGCACTCTAACCAAAAATCCTCACGCCTCTCACATTAAATTAATTAACAGCTGCATAAAAAAACGAATCTAATCTTTTAAGGAAGACCAAATTAATATGCATGTCGGGCGTGACGATGTATCGTATCTAGTGCGTGTTAAGTGATCAATGACGGGAAGGAGGAGTGACGTCAGAGCCGCGTGACACGTGACTCACACATGACACTACACCACCGCAATTTCCGAACCAAATATAACTTGCCTTCCGGTGATAAATTGGATGTAGCTATCTTCCCGCAGTCGCTGATACTTTCATTTCTACGTATTACCGTTATTTGTTCGGTGAGAGTCACTTTTATGTTACCTATATTATAGACTAGTTGTTCTTCTTTTTTCGTGTAGTTAGTGACTAACCTGGTGTCAGAGTTTTAAGGCCGCCCATGGGCCTCTGATTTGGCTTCACATGCCGTTGAGAAATATCTCTCAAGCATTTTTCCTCACGATGTTTTCCTTCACCGTTTTTGAAGCAAGTGATAATTATACAATACAGCACATGAATTCGAAAAGTCAGAGATGCGTGCCTTGGGGTCGAACTCGAGACCTATGACATGGCAATCCGACGGACACCATTAGACTATCACTGACTAGTTGTTGCCCAAGAAACATGAATAGGAACCTATGTCCTTCTCCAGGTCATGGTCTACCCATGTCCCAAATATTCATCCAAATCTCTTCAGCCGTTCTAACGTGAAAGTGTAACAAACAAACTCACTTTCACATTTATAATATTAGTTAGGATTAGAGTCGCGACTGCAACATATTCCAAATTAAACAAGATTAAAATCTTTGGAAAAAATGTTAAAGTCAACATAAGTTTCCAGATGATTTTTTTTACCTATACGTATTGTAAGTGTGACAAATGTTACCTAATTCCGTTCATGAAAATAATATGAATTCCCTAAACGTATTATATCCAATTTACGCTAACCGACAAAACTTTCGAAACTCCGTTTTCCATGTATCAAAGTTTAAACATTAACCGGAGATCAAAACTCAGGCAGTAACTACGCTGCGACACGGACAGCGTCAACTTTAATATATGTAACAGGTCACCCAACTAAAAGCAGGATTATCTGTCGTTAGGGCCGCGCTTACCGAAGAGCCCCGTGTTTAAAACTAAGCCACGCAATCTCAAATCACTTAGACACATGTTGCTTGCCCCATAGAAACAAGGATCTACATTGAATAGGTATTACTTAAAATGTCGCTTCGACGCTATACAACTGTAGGGCGACATTTACATGCCTTTTTTTTTTTTTTTTGGGTGGGAAATCATCAAATGACTCCTCCCGCTCTGGGCGGAGCGAGAGGGAGTGTCAGACTTTTACTGACTAAAACCCACCCGTGTTCCTTCCGTTGCCTGTGTGCCGGGGCCGCGATGTCCCTTTCGGACAAACTCGCAACCCTGGCAGGCATTGGCCCTTACGGACCCCGTCTGTTGGTGCTGACATCTCTTTGAGGCGCGCGTGGAACACAACGCGCCGTTCGACCCGGGCCTGGTCCTAATCGGACGGCGAGCTACCCATTGCCCACCGTCCGCAAGCCCGCGCCTACGGTGGCCGGAAGTCGGCTCGCGACTCCCGACGCCCGGGGCGTCTCCTGCGGCGACTAGGGGCGCGAGGGCGCGCATCTTGCATTTCCCTCGCGCGCTCCGCCTCCTCCTTCGCGAGCATTACTGCTTCGCAGAAGGAAGTGACGGCTTCCCATGCACTCTCGCTCCGGACCATGGCCTGAACCAGGGCCGGACGCGAGAGATTGCCGCTGCCGATCGCCTCCGTGAGGACACGGCGGTGCCCCGCCCAAGCCGGGCAGACCTCCACCGTATGCTCCACCGTGTCCTCCGGGCGATCCACACAATGGTAACACCCGGGCGTTTCCTCCCGCTTTATCCTGAACAGGAACCTCCCGAAACAACCGTGTCCGGTGAGGACCTGCGTCAGGTGGAAGGTAAGGACGCCGTGGCGCCTCTCTAGCCACTCCTCAAAGAGGGGCCTTACCGCCGCAATTGTGGCGTGCCCAGCGCTGGGTTGCGACAATCGCACTCTCCATGTCGCCATGAGATCCCGCCGGAGCTCTGTCCGCTGTGCCGTGATTTCTCGCGGCAGCGGAGTTACACCCTGGCGTTTCGCCTCCTCGCGCAACTCCCACATGTGCGCGAGGACTTTTGCCTCCAGATCCCATGGCGGTAGTCCGGCAAGGAGGCTCGCCGCCTCACGGGAGACCGTGCGGTATCCTCTGACCAGCCTAATGGCCATGACCCTTTGGGACGCGTTCAATCGCTGGGCTGGTCGCAGCCTTAATGAACGCGCCCACACCGGTGCCCCGTAAAGGGCCATGGACCGCACGATCCCCGCGTAGAGCCTCCGGCAGGAGGCGTTTGGACCCCCTAGATTTGGCAGAAGCCGCTTCAAAGCAGCCCCAACCCTCTGCAGTTTGGGAGCCAAACGTCGGAAGTGCTCCACGAAGTTCCACCGGCTGTCGAGGACGAGTCCCAGGTACTTCATCGTCGACTCGACACCGATGTGAACCCCTCCCGCCGTTATCTGGGAACCCGACAGCGGCGCGTTCCGAGGACCATAGAAACACATGGCCTCGGACTTGTGCAAGGCCAACTCGAGTCCCAGTTGCCGGATCCTATCGACGATTGTCGCAACCCAACGTGTCGCTAGTTCGGCCGCCGCCTCATGCGACCTCCCCTGCACCAGGACCAGCGTGTCGTCAGCGTAGCAGACTACGCTGACGCCGCTAGGGAGGTCGGCGCGCAGCACCCAGTCGTAGCCGATGTCCCACAGATGCGGCCCCAGGACCGATCCCTGCGGGACACCGCACGACATCTCTCGCCGGTTCCACTCTCCGTGGTGACCGGGGTAGATGACGGCCCTGTCCGTCAAATAGGCCTCGACCACTCGACAGAGGTAGGTCGGCATCCGGTGATACCGGAGTGCCTCCCTAATGCAACTCCAGAGCAGGGTATTGAACGCATTGGCGATGTCAAGAGACACCGCCAAGACCACCCCACCCCGGGCAACAGCATCCCCCGTCGTGAGGGCTCGAACGCGCATGATGGCATCCACCGTAGAGCGCCCCTTGCGGAAACCAAACTGGCTGTCCGCCAAATCCGGCCCCACTCGCACCAGCTGCCCGACAAGGCGGTCTGCAATTACTCTTTCAAAGAGCTTGCCCACCTCGTCGAGCAGCACGATGGGCCGGTAAGCGGACGGAGAGTCCGCCGGGCGCCCCGGCTTCTTGATGAGGACCAGTTTCCCCGTCTTCCAACGAAGTGGGAACTGGCCCCTCTCCAAGCATGCGCTAAAGAGCCCCCGAAGTCGAGGCCCGAGAGCCTCTAACGCCAGAACCCAGTCTTTTCCAGGTAAGCCGTCGGGTCCTGAGGCGGTATTTTTGGCATTCAGCCTACGTACCGCCACTCTCAAATCTACCCCGGTCACCTCCGGAGATTCGTCGTCGTCGTCGTTTCCTGTGTGGTCCGCATCGGGCACCGCAGGAGGCGGAGCCATGGGCGGGGGAGTATGTTCCCCTCGCGAAGGGAACAGAGCGCTCACCACGTCCTCCACGAGCTGGGGCCGGAGACTCTGCGTCAGCGGGGGAGCCCATGGGCGGAGCTTGTCTCGCACCCATTTATATGGGCGTCCCCACGGGTCTCTGTTCAGAGTCTCCAGCGACTCCTCGCGGGCCAGTCCTCTGGCCCGCTCGATCCCGGCTTGGAGGGCGGTCTTCGCCGCTCTGTACTCGGCGTACAGCTCCGCCTCAATGGCTTCCGTATCCGGCGGGCGGATACGAAGCCTGCGGTGCCTGGCGTACAAGTGGCGCGCAGCAACGCACGCCGCGCGTAAAGCGGTCAGCTCACGCGACCACCAGTACACCTGGCGCTGAGCACGTCTGGGCTGGACCCGGGGCATTGCCACGTCACATATTTCGGACATGGCCTCCCGGAACCACTCCGCCTCGTCGTTGATGTCGGCAGGCCTGTCCGGTAATGTCACCCAGGCCTGCACGATCGAGGCTTCCAGGAGGAGCTCCCGGTCCAGCTGCTTCAGCGCCCACCGCGGACCACTCGGGGTCTGTCTGACCGGCGTGCCCGAGGTCTAGGCGGAGACGTCAAACCGGATGTACCGGTGATTGGAATAGGTCTCCACCCCCTCCATGACGCGCCAGTCGATGACACGTGGCGACAGAGCGGGGCTGGCGAACGAAATGTCCACCACTGACTCGCCCCACATCCGCACGCACGTGGGAACAGAACCCCGGTTTAGGACGACCAGACCTGACTCCAGAGCCCAGTCCTCCACCATCCTGCCCCGTGTGTCCGTTAACCGGGAACCCCAAGCCACGTTCTTGGCATTGAAGTCCCCGAGGACGATCACGGGGAGGGGATGGTACCCGACGACGACGACTCTCAACTCCCCAAGGGAGTTGTGTAACTCGGCGAGATTTCGGCTCGGGGAAAAGTACGCTCCCACCACGACAATCTCCCCGAACCGTGCTGCTACGCAACCCCGTCCCTTCTTGACGGCCTCGAGGGACGGGGTACCGGTGGCGGCCGACGAAATAATGGCCACTGAGCCGCTCAGGTCCTCCACCCAGTAATCCCTGGGCGGGACAAAGTACGGCTCAGCGACCACGGCGATGTTAATGATCCTGAGCTGCGGCGCAGTGGTTGATATTCGCCTGGAGGAGGCGTAATGGACCTATTGGCAGTCCATTTTAGCCCCCCCCCCGAGCCCCTCGTGAGGGCCCCGCCACGGCGGCAACGGCCGCGGCGGCGACGACGGTGGTGGCGGCAGCGGCGGCGGCAGTAGTAGTAGCGGCGGCTGCGGCTGCGGCTGCGGCAGTGACGGCGGTGGCGGAGGACTTGCTCCTGGCTTTGGCGGGTTGGGCGCAGGCCTTACTCCCAATCCGGTGCTCGGCCGGCTTGCCAGCCGCCGCACACACGGCGCAGTGCGGCGTGGCTTCGCACGAGCCGGCCTTGTGACCGGGCTGACCGCAGCGATAGCAGTGATCGCTGCGGTCCACCTCCGAGGTGCATTTAGCTCCCACGTGGTTGCCCACAAGGCAGCGGAAGCACCTCAGAGGTCTGGGTTCGAGCAGTTTGACCTGCGCGGATACCCAGCCCACGAATAACCTTTGGCCCTCCCCGGCGATTTTCCTGGCCGCCGACACGGGGCAGCTCACCGTTACGGCTCGCATCCCCGTGAAGTCAGGACGGATGGTGCCTTTTTTTTTTTATTTTTTTTTTCCGGGGTGGAAAATCCTCATGGATGTCCTCCGCCCTGGGGCGGGCGGAGGGGTCTGTCAGACTCTTACTGACTAAAAACCACCCCGGTGTTCCAACTCACACCTACGCCGGGGGTCGCGGGAACTTGAAATCTTCCGCAACCCCCGGCTGGTGCCGGCCCGCCACTGCGGGCCTCCTCGCGGGTCAGGGGGGGGAGTGAGGTGTTTGACTCCCCCCGCGACGTCTCAGAGGGGCGCGCGTGGAACACTACGCGCCGCCACCTCGGGTCCTGATGTGTGGGGGGCGACGGACGTCCCCGAGTCCGTCACCCCTGGACCCATTTAGGGGGGCTGGAAGAGGGCGTTTTCCGCCCTCCGCCGACGCCCGGTGCGCCTGCTGCGGGCCGGGTGAGTGGACGAGATCTCCCTCTCCCTTTCCGCAGCCTCCTTCTGCGAGACGACTGTCTCGCAGTAGGAAACCACCGCGTCCCAGGACTCGCCGCCGCCGACCATCGCATTCACTACGGCCGGCAGCGACAAGTCACTGCCTACTTCTGAGATGAGGGCACGGCGCGGCTCCTCCCAAGCGGCACACTCTGCCAGCGTATGCCGCGCCGTGTCCTCCCGGCAGTCGACGCAGTGGTGACACCGGGCGTCCGGCTCCCTGTTTATGCGACACAGGTACTTCCCGAAGCAACCATGCCCCGAGAGCACCTGCGTCACCCGAAACGACAGGGAGCCGTGCCTCCTCCCGAGCCAGCGGTCGAGCACCGGCCGGACCGCCTCGACGATGTCGAGGCCGGCGGTAGGGCGTGAAAGCCTGTCCCGCCATTCCGCCACCAGGACCTCGCGAAGCTGAGACCGATGCAGCTCCATTTGTCGCTGCATCGGTCGCTCGCCCCGCGCCCTCGCTTCCTCGCGCCACCGATACGATGACGCGAGTACTTTCGCCTCTAGGTCCCAGGGCGGGGATCCGGCCAGTGCACAAGCCGCCTCGTAGGAGATCGTGCGATACCCTCTGATGACTCTGACGGCCATCGCCCTCTGCGGTTTACGCATTACGGCGATGCTACCGGCCGTCAGGTCAGCAGCCCAGATCGGGGCCCCGTAAAGGGCCATCGATCGCACGATCCCCACGTAGAGCCGCCTACAAGCGGCGCTCGGGCCCCCCAGATTGGGAAGCAGCGTTGACAGCGCCCCAGCGGCGCCCAGCAACTTGGGCGCCAGCCGTCGGAAGTGGGGCCCGAAGTCCCACCGGCTGTCGAGCACCAATCCTAGGTACTTCATGGTGGACTCGACAGCGATCCGAGCCCCCCCGACCACGATGTGTGAGCCGGGTGACGGCGCCCGCCGGGGGCCATGAAACACCATGGCCTCCGACTTGCTGAGGGCCACCTCCAGGCCTAGGCGACGTATGCGGCCCACCACCTGTGAGACCGCAGCCGTCGCCAACAACGCTGCCTCCCGGTGCGAGCTCCCCCGGGCAGTGACCAGCGTGTCGTCCGCATAACACGTCAGGTCTACCCCGGCACCGAGCTCGCCCCTCAGCACCCAGTCGTACCCGATGTTCCACAGGAGCGGGCCTAAAACCGAGCCCTGTGGAACCCCGCACGACATGCGGCGCTGGTTTCCGCCATCACGTCCCATGTAGGTGACACACCTCTCCGACAGATAAGCCCCAACGATGTGGCGGAGGCAGGGAGGCACCCCGTGATACCGCAGTGCCTCCCGAATACAACTCCAGGGCAGGGTGTTGAAGGCGTTGGAAATGTCCAAGGACACCGCCAGCATCACCCCGCCCCGGGACACCGCTTCCTCCGCCAGGACTCTAACCCGCGACACAGCGTGGATCGTGGAGCGCCCATGCCGAAACCCGAACTGGCTGTCGTCCAGGTCCGGCCCCTCTCTGCACAAGTGGCCGACGAGGCGGGCTGCGATTATCCGCTCAAACAGCTTGCCCACCTCGTCAAGCAGCACTATGGGCCGGTACGCGGACGGCGAGTCCGCAGGGCGCCCCGCCTTCCTGAGCAGGACCAGACGACCAGATTTCCACAAAGTGGGAAACTGGCCCTGCTCAAGGCACGCTGTGTAGAGTCCTCTCAGTTGGGGCTCAAGCTCCTTCAGAGCGAGGGCTAGCACGCAGCCGTGGATCCCGTCGGGCCCCGGAGCCACGTTCTTGGCCCGGAGCCGCATCACGGCTGCCCTCATCTCTGCCTGTGTCACCTCTGGGACGCTGATGGCGTTCTCCTCTGTAGACTCTGCGGCTGTGGGCAAAGCCATCGGCGGCGGAGTATGCTCCGCTCTCGCCGGGAAGAGGGCTGCGACCACCTCCTCCAGCAGCTCGGGTTGGAGACTCTCCGTAAGTGGAGGCGCCGCGGCTCGAAGTTTCCCTCGGACCGCGCGATAAGGGCGCCCCCACGGATCCCCGTCTAGAGTCTCCAACATCTCCTCCCTGGCTCGCGTCCTCGACTCACCGATGGCCAGCCACAGAGTCTGCTTGGCCGCGCGGTACACCTCATACAGCGCGGCCTCTTCGTCAGGGACCCGACGACGTCTCCTCCGGTACCGGATGTACTGGCGTCTAACCGCCACGCACGCGACGCGCATCTGCGCGATCTCGGCGGTCCACCAGTACACCTGGCGCCTTGCGGACTGTGCGTGAACCCGGGGCATGGACGCGTCGCAAATTTGCGTCATCGCCCCGCGGAACCACAGCGCCTCCTGCTCGACGTCGACGGGTCCGGTCGTTGCCGACTCCCGGCTCCAGGCCTGGACAATAGCGGCCTCCTCGAGAAGCTCCCTGTCAATGCGCTTACGCGCCCAGCGCGGACCGTCCGGTCGCGGGGCCAGTGGACTGCGGCCGCCGGCGGTCTGGGTGGAGACGTCGAAACGGATGTATCGGTGATCCGACAACGTCTCCACCTCCACGGCGACACGCCAGTCGCGGACACGGCTCGCGACAGCGGGGCTAGCGAACGAGACGTCCACTATAGACCCGCCCCGCTGCCGCACGCACGTGTGTACCGAGCCCCGATTTAGGACGGTCAAGCCAGTCGTGACCGCCCACTCCTCCAACACCTCGCCCCTAGCATCGGTCACAGGGGATCCCCACGCCTCAGACTTGGCGTTGAGATCCCCCAGCAACAGCACCGGGCGAGGGTGGAGTCGGCCCACGACGGCACCCAACTCGACAAGGAACCTCTCGAAGTCGGCGAGACTCTTGTTGGGCGAAAAATACGCACCAACCGTGCCAATGCCGTCCGCGAGGACGGCTACCCAGCCGTGACCTCGGGACGGGTTGACAAGAGCCCCGCCAATGATGGCCACCAAACCGTCCAAGTCTCCCACCCAGTTATCCCTGGGGGGGACAAAATACGGTTCGGCGACCACAGCCACGTGAATCGACCACTCTGCCATGCTCTGGAGCAAGAGATCCTGAGCTCTAGCAGAGTGGTTGATATTGCCCTGGAGGAAATGGTACAGCGCCATTAAGCGCAATCCATCCCCTCCGCACCATTCCTAGACCGGGAGTCGGCCGAAGGGCAGCCAGGCTGCGGGGGGGGTAAAGAGCCCCCGGCAGCCTTGGCAGCCCCTCTCTTCTTCTTCTTTGATGTGGCGGGTGCGCCACAGGCCTTTCCGCCCGCTCTGTGTCCGGCGGGCCTCCCCGCAGCTGTACAGAGGCTGCAGTTTGGCTCCGCGGAACACTGGGCCGCCTTGTGGCCGGCCTGACCGCAGCGATAGCACTGCTCGCTGCGGTCTATTTCGGCGGTGCACCGTGCCCTGACATGCCCAATGTCGAGGCAACGGTAGCACCGCAAGGCCTTGGGTTGCAGCTGCTTCACCCTCGCTGCCACCCACCCCACCAAAAGACGCCCAGCGTCGGCGACTTTGTTCGCCGCCGCCACCGGGCACCGCACCCAGATCGCACCGAGCCCGGACGCATCGACGCGAACTTCCCCCGTACGGACGTCTTCGGGCGGACATCCACCGGAACGGGCGATGGCCGCCACGACCTCAGCCGGAGTTGTCGAGTCGTCCAGCCCGTCGACGCGCAGTTCCGCGGTCTTCATCGGCCTGGACACCCGAACGTCCTCCGGATTGAGGACCTCCCTCAGCTTGGCGGCCAGGACGTCCGCCCTTTCGCCGCTAGAGGCACCCGACACCTCAAGCAGTCGCGCCCCCGTAATCGCCTGCCTCACTCTGAGGCCAGACGGTATACCAAGGTCGGGGAACGCGACTTTGGCTTTTGCCTCTGTAAGGACCGCCTTATAAGAGACGCCCCTTTCGGCGGCTCCGGGCTGCAGCGTAATAACTACAGCCGCGGAGCGTGGGGCTCTGACTCTGGGCGGCCCTTGAGCCTTCTTGGGTGCCAGTGCCGGTGCTCCAGCGGGTACCGGTGGTGGCGGCGCCGTCTTCTTTTTACGGCGGCCCCTCTTGACGACCGTCGTCCAGGAGTCCTTGGTGGACTCGGGTGCGTTCGCCGAGGGAGCAGTCGCCGGTGGCGCGGCCGTCCGGGAAGTGGACGCGGACGCGCCCCCTTTGGTCTGCGCGGGACCCGGCTTAGCGGGCTCCTCCTTCCTCCTCCTATCCGCTGCGAGCGGTGGCCGGAGAGTCACTGCTGGGAGGAGCCTCGACTCCAGGCCCTGCAGACGGGCATTCATCATACCCCCACACTGCAGCATGCAGATGCGAACGATCTTCTCGATCTCTGCATCTGCAGGTGCGGGGGTACGGACCGATGACGGGGCCGACGACGGGGCCGGCGGTGTCAGGGCAACGACGGGAGCGGAACCAGTGGCCGCAGGACGCCTCTGCTGCCATTCCGCCCTCTGCGCGGCAAGCTCCCGTTTGAGGTCCTCCAGCTCAGATCTGAGACGGCTGTTCTCCTCCCACAGCTTCGCCGTCTCGTCTGAGCTTGTGCGACTAAGGAGGACCCCAACTGCCTCCTTGATGTCGCCAGCCGCCTCCTTCAGAGCGCGCGTGAACGTGCCCTTCAGGCTGCCAGACTTTGTGGCAACCTTCATGACGACGTCCACGCCGTCCAAAACTTGGCGGCTCAGCGCCACCGCCGACAGGCTCTCCCCGGTAGCCGCCTGAGCAGAGCGTCGCTCTCGGGCCAGTCGAGCCATTTCGGTGACCTCGTCAGCCGCCACCGCCTTCCGCTGCATCCGCTTTGCGGAGCTCGCCTCCGCCTTGTTGCTTTGCAGCAACAGTGGGGACGCAGCGGAGTCTTCGCTCTTTTCCCCCGTCCCCTCACTTTCTGCGCTCCCCAGCTGCATCGGTACCGGCGTAGCGGGCCGCAAAAAGCGACCCCGTAAATCACGGTCCGGTAACCGCGCTTTGCCAGCCACCGCACGACCCCGCCCCCTCTGCGCGGTACCAAATTTTGGTGCCAACAGATCCTCCTCGCTGGAAGAGAGCTCGCTGCGCGAGCGCTTCCCTCCCAGCTGCGTGTCCTGGTCGGACAGTCGGTCCTTTTCTGGACATGAGCCTCCTCGGCTGTTGTTGCCGTCAATGACGGCATGCGGCTTTGTTGCGTCGCACAGGCGCTCCAGGCTAACCCGGAGCTCCATTTCTTGCGACGCAAGGATTGGTTGACGAAGGTCGGCGGTGGTCTGCCGACCTACGGGACTAGTGGTGCCCCCCCCAGATACGGTGGGGCTGCCTTCCGAAGAAGGGCGGGATTGTACCTCCTTGAGGAGGTTGCCCGCCTGGGGAATATTACCATTAGCCTTCATTTTTTCATTTTTTTTCCCTTTTTAAGGGTGAGGTCCCTTTTCGCGCTAGCGACCGGATAATCCTCCGGCCATTCATCCCCTCGGCACGCTAGACCTTGGGATTGGGACTCCCTAATGTACGCCAACTCACCTCCCTCTGTAAGCAGAGGGGGGAGTAGACGTACGACCTACTGTAGCCCGGTTCCCTTCACCGACCATCATGGATGATCGGTGATTGGAACCATGACCCTTCCCCGTTTGTTGAGAATTCGCCGCCAGCCCCAAGTGTCCACCAAAACCTGGTGGGCACTTGGAGCTGACGTTGCCCAGGGTGCGCCACGGGGAGGCTTCTCAACATGCACCTGGTGCCTGGTGCCTGCCCTAACCTGCTCGGCAGAGCACCCCCCAGTCCTGACGACAGCGGCCACCACCTGATCCTCCGCCACTGAGTCGTCCAGGCCCGAGATGCGCATTTCTACGCACTTGGTGGGCCTGGACACTCGGGCCTCGTCCGCATTTAAGGACGCCCTGAGCTTTTCAGCTAGGGCGTCAGCGGCCGGGCCACTAGCCGCTCCGGGGAGCTCCAGCATCCGGGCCCCAGTCGCAGTGACCCTAACCCGGATGCCCTGAGCGGCACCTATCTCCTTTAGGTCCACCGCCGCCCCAATCTTGGAGAGCACGTCGTGGTAGGACACGCCCTTCTTCTCCGCTTCCGGCTGTAGTGTTATCACTACAACTGCGGACTTCGGGGCGCGGAGCCTAGCCGCGACGCTTTGCTCCTTGCGCCGCTGCCGCCTCGCCTTCTTTTTGGCCGCCCTTTTGGCCTTGCCCGCCTTTTTCTTCTCCCCGGCTATTTGCCACTCGGCGTCAGCTTGGGGAGATTTAGGAGGCATGGGCGGCCGTTTCGCCACCAGGGGCGGAGCTCCCGCTGCCAGGGCCGGGGCCGGAGCCCCCACCACCAAGGCCGGGGCCCTCGCTGCCTGTGTAGCAGCCCCACCCCTGGTCTGCCCTGACGGGCCTGGTTTGGCCGCCGCGGCAGCTGTGGTGGCGGCGGCGGCATACGATGCCGCCTTCCGCTGGCCCGAGGCCGGCTGGCTCGCCGCTAACGGAGGGCGCAGGACCACGGCCTCCAGTACGGAGAACCGGCTGTTAAAGGCAGCCAGCTCCTTCCGCACCAGGGCCAAAACCCGGTCCTCCGCCGGCAAGGGCGGGCCCTGCCCTTGCACCGCTCCGCGCTGCAACACAACGCGGGGGCCGGCTCCACTGAGCCTGGCCAGGTCTGCTCGGAGCTCCACGTTCTCCTTTCGGAGAAGCTCCATAGCGGCCTTCAAGCGGCCGACCTCCGCCCGCATCTCGGACAGTACGTCCGACGAAGGCCCGACCTGAAGGGCCCTCGCTGCCGCCATAATGGAGGCCGTGGCCGCGGGTATGGCCTTATCCTTTGAAGTCTGCAGCTTTTTCAAGGCCACACTCCTAATCGCGGCTGCTACGACCTCCGCAAACCTGGCCGCCCGCTCCGAATCGGAGCCCCCAGCGAGAACTTTGGTGGCCTCGTCGGTCGCCACTCCTCCCTTGGCACGGTTCGCAGCGGCACCAGCCTGTGCCTTCGTGCCCTTTAGAGGGACGGTGACCCCTTCCGGCTCTTCGCTTGAGGCCCCGGATGAGACCTCAGAGTCGCTCTCCCCGCCGATTCCTGGGGGGGTATCGGGCCTGGGGGGGTATTGGTATAAGGCATGATTTAAAACATATTTTTTTTAGTTCATTACTATATGTAAGTCCTCTAGAGGGCGCTTTATTTAATGTGACGCCACATAGCCTATAACCAGCGGACGATCAAGAGGCTTCCAACGATAGGTACCTCATTTGCCAAATTATGATGAGTTATTTAGAAGTTATGAGCGAACAGATGAACATACACATACATACAGTATCATACATACATACCGATCAAAACCATAACCCTCCGCCGTAGTCGGGTAAAAATTAAAATCTACGTTCAGAGAACTGAATTTTATTTAATTTTATATGTATTCCAATTATAAATGTCTGCCTGACAACATTAAACGCAGACTTTCCTTGCAAGACATCGATAGTCTCGTTGCAAATGCCCGCACAATATTATTCCATTTGCTTCCTACTCTGTAAAAACGCGGTAATTACGCTACTTTTTCGTTATTTTTAGTACTATGCATCATTATGTACGTATTAGGCCGGTAATCGGTCTAACTACTTGTATCCTTAGTATCAATAGTCTCGCTTTGGGTGAACTGTTGACATAAGCTAAATTATCTCTAATACGGGATCAGGTCGATTCATCTTGCCGCTAAATCGGACTCAGATTACGTAATGGTGTAAAGTAATCAATTCACTTACTTGCCTTTGTTGAATGAAAATGTGTCTGTGTTTTTCACAACAAAGAATCACTCGCGCAAATTAATTAATTACACAAAGAATCTGTCGGATTGTCTTTCTTTTTGTTCGTAGGTGTCGCAGGAAGAGGCGTTAACGTCAAGAATCTAGGTCAAGGCTAACAATACGAGTACATACCTACACCTCGTACATACCTACACCTCCAGCAATCATCAACATTCCTTTATGGACTGCTCGTCATTTGTTTATCGCAAGGAAAACGTTTGTTAACACGTTCAGTGCGAATAGGTGAACCCTCCAGGAGGGCTCCCGTAGTCGCATATGGGATGCCGGGAGCCCTCGCGAAGGGCTTATTTTAAATATAGGTTTTTCTTAGCGAATATAGCTTTATAAACCGTCAAAATAAAATCTGATGTACATTTTAACAAGTGCTTTTTTGTAATTGCGTTGGTTTTGCAAAGCATTCTTTTTTTTAAATTTTCGTTCACGGTTATAGATATTCACTTAAAATTTAAAAGGTTGGCAACTACGTATAGCGACAAGGACCCCTGAAAACACAATTTTACTTCGTTTTACAGTGTTTTATAACACTGTTTTAAACCTAATGCCGTTGACTGTCTGCGATGGTTAACTTTAGCGCAAACGTAATGCCGGCAACCCTTTCGGAGGGTTCACCTCGAATATGAATGGCGGCATGGCGTATGACTTCTATGAAAATTGGATGGAGTTTAAAGTGTAACTGCAGTCTGATACGACAAAGGTTAGTGCCGTCATAGTATTTTGTTTTCAAAGCTTATGCAGGCGGCTGACTAAGAAAATTTAATCGGCTATTGTCTAAGTCTAAGGCAACAAAATCGGCATTTAAGTAGCCATTTTTGCATCGTATATGTAAATCTCAGCCATTGTTCTGCATCCTTTCAAACGCCCGTTATCTAACCATCGCTCAGTCAGACATAAAGTATAGGAAAACGTGTAGCCTTTTTAGGGTTCCGTAGTAAAAAAGGAACTTTTATAGTTTCGCCATGTCCGTCTGTCTGTCTGTCTGTGGCTTAGCTCAGAGACGGCTAGTACTAGAAAGCGGTAATTTGGCATGGGTATACATATTAACCACGCCGACAAAGTGATAAAATAAAATCAAGAAAAATGTTTTTTTTTTGGGTAGCTCCTCTACAGGTAAAATGGGGATGTTTATTTTGTTCTCGTCTGTTCCATGGTGTGGGGTGTCGCTGGAATGGTCGTTCAATAATATTATGGGTGTGTGAAAATAATTTTTCAATTCAGGAATCCGTTTTTCCAATTTCGCAATTTTTTTTTAGAGTCTTTGTCCCCCCCCCTCCCCCTGCCAGCTAAATGGTTGTACTTGGATTTGTGAAAATATTCACAGCAGTAGTACCTATATATAACGAGGTTAAAAGTAAATTTCTCATAGCTAAGTAGGCTTTACAGGTTAACACGTAATCGACCAACTCAAATATGCAGTTTGAAAAACATGATCTCAATACATTCCGTATAGGAGAAAATGTTTTTTAACTACAATGTAAAGCATAAATTCATCCCACCTACGGAACCCTTCATTGTGCGTGGTCCAACATGCACTTGGCCGGTTTTATACTTCGTTTTTAGTTAGGTATATGAAAATACTTAAGTATCAGGAATGGTGTTATGTAATAAGTATGGGAGGTAATGTTTTTTTTTTTTTCTAGTGAACTTTCAAGTTAAAACCTACGATAGACACTAAAATGTTTCAAAAATTATATAGTACGTAGTACCATTGCGTCGGTTACAAAATTATACATTCTGACGTTGTAATTTACTCTCAACGGACGGGATTTATGATTGCTCTTCTCGGGCCACTCTCATCGTATTAATATTAGTGGGGCGAGGCGGGAGACAGGGACATCGCTCCTAGGAAACCGATCTCGAAACAAACCCAATTAAACGCGCCCGCGCCGCGCCCGCACCCGTACTACACACAAAATAGATGGTACAGAAGTCCGGCTCCACACAACGAGTGAACACAGGCGCGCGCACGCAAAGACGCGTACGTAGGGTGATCTCATACTATGTCAAACGAGTGCCATATTAGTCGCGGGTGCACTTGCACTCGCTGTATGCAGATGCGTGAGATATGTGTCACCCGTTCGCGTTGTAAAAATTCGATCTTCTGTATTTATCTATTCTGTGCCCGTACCGCGCCCGCACCGCCCCTAATCATCCACCCCGTACCTTCTGTTTCACTAACCTAAATAAATTATCTGCCTTTTAAATGAATCATCGCTTTTAAATACTCTTCTAGGGTTACAAACTTAAGTATTGTGTTAAAATAATGTCTAAACTAAAATTAACATCCGTGGGAACTTTCCAAAGTTTTCTATTATTATTTTTCCGTGTGGTGTTGGAGAATGGGCAGCAGCGTTCTCTATGCATTTTAACACCATACTGCGATCGCCAACCCGCCTGCCAAGCGTGGCGATTATGTCAACCCCCCCCCCCCCCCATTTGGGGGAGGCCTATGTTCAGCAGTGGACGTCTTGCCATACATTTTGAATTTGTTTTTTTGTTTCTATAACTTCGATTACTGCCCCCTCTCACACAGAGGCGGCCTGTCCCAGCCAGCAGTGGGAACATTAAAAGATGATTATGCTTAGGCCAGCTTAAGCTTATCAATCTGCCTAGCCTTTTCCCAACTATGTTGGGGTCGGCTTCCAGTCTAACCGGATGCAGCTGAATACCAGTATTTTACATAGAGCGACTGCCTATCTGACCTCCACAACCCAGTAACTGGGTAATACGATACCCCTTGGTAAGACTGGTGTCAGACTTTCGGGCTTCTGACGACTCGTAACGACTGTCAAAGATCCACGAATGACAGCCGTGACCAACGGCTTAACGTGCTTTCCGAGGCACGGAGGATTCTCGGTATGTAAAGATGGTCACCCATCCACTGACCAACCCCGGCAAGCGTAGCTTAACCTGATGGATCGACCAGTGCGGCTGTTGTTACTTAGCTACGAGCTTAAGCTTATGCAGGGTTTATATAAATATTAATATTTATAAAAAGGAAGGCAGCAATATGAATTATGACAGTGTATTATAATCTAAGGCATATCCTTAATCCTGCCAGAAGGTACCCAGCATATGCTAAATGCTAAATAAATCAAATTGTAGGTACGATATTTGACATTTTGTCACCATTATTTTTTACGACTTAGCTGGAATATATGAGCAAATACCGAACATACTCCTAGATATTTGCAATTTGTATGTCCTTAGAATGAAATGAGATGAGAAGAGATATGTATGGAATTTGCCTATTTATTCAATTTTATGTAGGTAAACAGCTTTGTTTTTGTTCGTCGAAACAAGGACTCATTCATTTCAGTAAAAGTATTGTCGTGCCGGAAAGCTATGTTAATAAACCATTTATTTCATGAATATCAGACTAGAAAGTGACATAGAGGATTTCGGAGGCTTAAAAGGCTTTCAATTGACTTTTGCGATTTGATACGACCATATAAACCCCGGTACATATTGCACAGAAGCTCGTGCGTTTATGGATAGCCAGTGTCATGTTGCATGAACTACGCTTACATTGAGCCTGCAACGTGAATATATAGACAGAGGAATATTTGCTGCCACGATTGACTTATAGTTCCAGATTAAGCGGGTAAATACTTTAAATAGGTACCTCCAGCCATGGAAGCTAATTTAATGTATTTTTCTAGTTTCAATATGTTTTGTATATTGTTTTAAAATGTGTACTTATGTAATCTTGCTTGCCAATAATGGTCTGGTTTCATGAAAAGGCATTCCTCGTAAATCTATTAGTGTCAATTAGAGTAGCTTCTTGCTAATTTCATTGATCAAGAATATTTAGGAAATTTTACCTATTTTATACACCTTGGAACGATTATCCCCACACAACAACACACGCACACCACATACACTCACACACATACTAACACTAGAATAAGTAATAATCAATAGTGTAATCTCTCTTTTTTATGGTTGTGTATAACTTACCGCATTTGTATACGAGTCCAATTAATCTGCCTAGCCTTTTCCCAACTATGTCGGGGTCGGCTTCCAGTCTAACCGGATGCAGCTGAATACTAGTATTTTACATGGAGCGACTGCCTATCTGACCTCCACAACCCAGTAACTGGGTAATACGATACCCCTTGGTAAGACTGGTGTCAGACTTTCGGGCTTCTGACGACTCGTAACGACTGTCAAAGGTCCATGAATGACAGCCGGGACCAACGGCTTAACGTGCTTTCCGAGGCACGGAGGATTCTCGGTATGTAAAGATGGTCACCCATCCACTGACCAACCCCGGCAAGCGTAGCTTAACCTGATGGGTCGACCAGTGCGGCTGTTGTTACTTAGCCACGAGCTCCTCAGTCGTATACGAGTCCATAACCCTTAATAAATGTAACTGCTTCCAAAGGGGTGGAGACCTGGTGTCCTATAAAATATAGGCCTTACGCCAAGCTTAGGCACCAGTCTCACACAGTATAAATAAAACTATTCCTATCATCATTTGAAAATGTACTTTTGTTGTGGTGAGAAATAAAATCTTATCTTATCTTATCTTAATACAGTCCATGAAAAACAAGATATTCAGACACCGATGAACATAACGCGATGGACAGAAAAGCTATATAGATATATTTATGTACCTACCGAAACTTTATACTCCAGGTGTTCATTCATAACATCGGAAGCACTTAAAGCTAGGAAATAGATCCGCAATACACAGCGGATATGAAACCAACCGGCGCATGCGGTTTCAGGCCCACAGTAACAAGCCGACACGTATTGCCTTGTAAGTATTAAAGGTTTTACAACAAAAGTTATGTATGGGTTGAACGGGGTTTTCCCTTCGGTATGATCTAATTTTGTCTCAGTAGGAAGGCGGTAAAACGGCGTAATGGGCCTGAACAAAACGCCTCTGATTTATAGAGGGCACGCCACCCAACTCGTACTGACATAAATAGAAAGTGGCAGACACCCTGAAAAGGGTTACGCGGATATATTCCATGTTTGCACTACGCTTGAACAAATAAAATGACAATAAATACCTAAGCACTTATTTCGGTCTATCGGTAATAAAATACTTTCCACGTAGTACACGTTAGGGACCGTCCACACTCCACGCTTTTTCGTTGTTTTTATCAACAAATTGCCATGAGGGCTGTTCGGCCGTGTTTCGTTTTTTATATTTAAATTTTGCTGCATGAATTAACACTGTCAATTCACAGCAAAATATTTGTTTTTAGAAATGTTTTGTGTGTAAAATTAGTTTTAGTGTTTAAAATCTTTAAAAAGGCGAGTGTTACAAAATTCAACATTAATAAAGTTGTGAAAACGTTTGTGAGGCATCCTTAGTGTGTGTAAACGTGATAATAAGCCAGCAGACACTTATTCATTCGCCGCTAAACAAGTTATTCAAATGAGATTGTGCACAAAATTTCATTTCACCATTACAGAGAATAAATTGAAATGTTAATATGCGTTAAGGGGTGGTAGTCGGCATTAAAATCAATTTAATCTATCTGCGTAAACATTAGGTAGTTAACGTAACTATTGGCACACCGCGGGGTGTTGAAGGAGGCTATCCTTCGGATGGATAAAGGTCAACACTAGAGCTTACGTTTGTAAAAGTTTTATAGCCGCCTGTTAACTAGATTGCCTCTGCATTGACAATAGAACAAAACCACAACTTTTGCTAGCATTTTCCCTCAAGATTTAAGATAACGTAAACAAACATAACTTATAGCCTCATTTATTCAGCATAATATGAATAGCGTTAATTATGACGTGTGTAAATTACATGGTAATTTGTTAGCGTACCCCAAACGAAGTCTCAGCAGACAATCTCATCCGCACACAACACGATTCATCATAGCAACCCAAACTTAACTAATTTATGTCAAAACTACTCAAATAGGTAAACATAAAAGCCACACTAATGAGGTTAACTATTCGGAAAATATTCTTCCTCTCAGGGATAATATGATCACAACATGACACAGTTATAAGGAAAATATTTCACACATAATTCTATACGAAAAAGGTTTTATGGCTCGTAAAGCCAATGATCCCAAAATTGCCCTCCGCTTTCTTCTAATCCCAAAGGTTTATATGTAAAACACCAATAAAATAGAATTCTAACGTCTGTAAATATACATAAAATTATACAATTGAAACGGAGGCAAAAAGGAAATGGAATGTCGCATACAATGGAACGATTTCCTGTTATTGCTTCGTATTTTATTAGCGCCTAACCTGAAAAGTAACCTTCTAATGAAACGCCTAGATAACGTGAGCAATTTTAGGAAAAAATATACTTCCACATAGGGGTATTTATTATTAACCACTCTTAAAAGTATAAGGTGGTTTATATACGGTCCCTTATCTGAATCTGAGGACACAGGTGGACGCAGCGTACGCTCTTGTAAATATTTGATGTATACCCTTAACAGCTCTTTGCTATTATAATTTACGGTATTGTACAAGTAAGTACACTGTACAACCCTATACTCTCACCCACTCACATCTCATATTTTATACGTTAAGTTAGATTGCCCTTGACAGTACTTGATATTTAATATGAGTACTAAAATAAAACAGAGTATTTTTAATGTGTTTGCGTCAAAAACGCAAAAATAAAAATCAAAACAATAATAACAGTTCACGGTTCAAAAATTATATGAAATTCAAAAGAGAAGACCTCGGAAATGTTTTGATGAAAAAATAAGGGAAATCTTTTCCATTTCACATAATTTTGTTACAACACAAAGTCAAAAGGCTTTGTTGTGTATAAAAACCTACTTCGTCTGAACATTGCGTGTAAATACTGACAATAAAAGAAGAGGCTTGAGAGGAAATCAGTTAATAGCAATGGATTCTTTCTGAGAACATTATTCGGTATGTACCTATAGCTATTTCTGAAATATAATAGGTACCTCAGTCACGTCAGATGGAATCATTTTATTAATTTTATTTTATAGGCAATAGTGTTCTTCTCATAAATAAATATTTCTTAGTTATTACTAAGAAATATTTATTTATGAATAAGCAGTTTATATTTTTATTTTAAATAGACAATCTCATGTATTTACATACTCGTAGAATGGAAGGAGGAAAATCGTGTTTGATATTTTGATCAAAAACGATATTCCTCCTTCCTTTGAAAGTTTATTATCGTACATAAATGCAATCAGATACGATTACCTAAGCTTTGAAAAATATTTCACACAACCTCAACCGCTACTTTGGAAGCTAATCAGACATCAATTCGCTAAGTGTATATTTTTTTACACTCATCTGAATTTTCTTTGGGTAGGTACTTTATGATAAGATTTTTTTTTCTTCAGAATTTTTTTATCATAAATATTGTTTTAAAAGTCGGTATGCGTGATATGTCGAAAATGAGCTAAATGTAACCAAATGAGGCGGGCGTTTATTGATTCGCAAATAACATTAAAATCCAATTATGGACAAATGTCCGAACGGCCACAAAACCGTTTGAATTTGTCAAATTGTGAACTACCAAATGGTTACGTCAAATATTTGTTTGAGTGTTATTATAAATTATTAATAAACCTGAAACTAAATTAAATGTTCAATGTCATGTAAATTAAGTGTAAGTACCTGAACTTAATTTACATTACAATAATCATTTAATTGGAGATATGTTTAGAGTTGCCCTACGTTATCGAATCAGAAATGAAGAGGATCCGTTGGAGAACCAAGGTAACCGACATATCCCGGAGAATTAATGTCAAACGTAAGTGGCAATGGGCAGAGCGCATTTCTCGCAGAACAGGTTCTGGAATGGCGACCGCGTACCGAAAGATGTAGCGTTGGAAGGCCTTCCACAAGGTGGACCGACGACCTGATGAAAGTCGCATTAACCCGCTGGGTGCTAGAAGCAAATAATCGGTCGAAGTGTTGATGTTTAGGGAGGCCTGTGTCCAGCAGTGGACGCCAATGTCGGCTGAAATGATGATCATTTAATTTCGTTACAAGTTTAGTAATAAGTTTATGGGCGACTGAGCTCTGCTCTGGTGAAACTAGAGAATGCTCATTTAATAGTATAGGATAGTTCATACTAATTCCATGCTGCCATGATAGTAGGTATTTACTAATTCCATGCTGCCATGATAGTAGGTATTTACTAATTCCATGCTGCCATGATAGTAGGTACTTACTAATTCCATGCTACCATGTCATTATTCTAAGGTAGGTAGCCATCTTGTTCTAAACTTTGGGCGACCGAGCTCTGCTCGGGTGAAAATACGGAGAAAACGAATTTTCCCAGATATGAGACTTAGCTAGATCGATTTTTTAACCCCGTACCCCTATGTAGCGACTTTTATCGAAATCCTTAGAGCCGTTTTCGAGATTGATTACAAATACATATATATATTTATACAAATATTGCTCATTTGATAGTACATGATTTAGGTACCTACTGTCTTAAAACATCATTTGTTTCTTTTTCGCCTTTGTATTTATTGGCATTCAATATGAACTGGCCAGTAGTTATCTTGACACAAAATTTTATTAATTTAGGGCCGAGTCACACCGGAATGGCAGCGGCCGGCAGAGACGCGGCGAGCACTTTCAGTGTGCAATAATTTTAAACTTTATCTACATAACTTAAAAGACCAGTATCGCTTGAAAAGCTTGTAAAGGTCGCGAGACCGCCCGCGGTGACTCGAGCGGCCGCGCGCCACGCGCATCTTGTCGGTGGTTCTGCCCGCGGCGACGCGAGGCCGCTCGCGGCACCGCGGACGGCCGCGCGTATGTAATGTAGAAACTAAACTAGTCAAGAGGAGACTAGGCACGTGGGATCTGTTCTGATCCAGCTTCGACGCCTGGGGCCGTTGCCATGCCAGCCGCTGCCGGCCCCTGCCAGCCGCTGCCATTCCAGTGTGACACGGCCCTTTGTGTCGGCTATCTTGTTTTAGAAATCAAACATATAAAGATAAGTAATTGCAATTTGTAATTAATTTGACGAGTCCTTGGTAGTTACTTTGATTAATTAACTTATTTCATCGATGGAGCTATAACTAATGTTAATAGCATTAGATATTTAATAATAATTATAATTTTAATAATAGTTGAAAAATTGCCCGCACGCACTTACCATTTTGTTGAAATTATATTGAGGTTTGCTTTATTTCCGAAACGATAAAGCTATACAAATTTCGTTAGGTACTAAACATTCGTAAGTGGCCATGCAAACAAAATACCTTCCAATTTTTTATTTGCAGCCAATGAAAAATGCTATGAGTGAAAACATATCGCGGATACTGAAAAATCCGCCCGCAACCGCATGCGGATTCCAGACCTTGATTCTGGTGGTACTTCATAAAAACTAAAATTCTTTAGTACCTATCATACCGATTTATAAAAAAAACGCTAAGTAATATGCATGTCGCTTGTTATTGTACCTAAATGTGTTTAGTTAAACCACAAGTAAGAGAGTTTTTTAGTGCCAACAGCTGTTCCAGGATTCAAAACCGTCGCTAAAAGAAGTTAGTTAATAAATAAATGTCCAAAGCTAGATACCTACCTACTTATAATAATTTTTGTTTAACAACAAGTTGGCGGTCCGCGGTGGCAGCACATGCATTCTATTTTCATACCGGAGCGACATGGGTGGCGGGCCCGTCATAAATCAACACAATTTGTTCCCAGCACGTTGTGATCGTCCGTTAATATTCATGATAATTGTTAAAATAATACACACGACACAAATTCAAATTCGTTCACCCCGGATGCTGACCATTTGTTATTTTAAAATCACTCATTTAATAAACTCGCATTTGAAATTTTGAATAAAGATTTTAGCTCGAATCAAATATTGTTTTATCATGCTTATCAGAAAGATTTTTATTTATTATAATAATTGCGAGCTATGAAAACAAATTGGCAATTTATGAACGTTCCGATATTATTAGCCGACTCTTGTTTACAATCAGAATTAAATTGAGTTATTGTTTTGTTCATAAACGCTATTTTAATTAATATAATTTGCAAATGTGCTTATGTAACATAATAGTATTGAAAACATTAATTACATTTGCTGTGGTACCTATTTATATACCTTTATTATACCTAGGTAGGTACATCCTACGACCCACGTAGGTACTAACAAAATGAGCCACTATTTACTTAAAGACGTAAAAATGAAACAAACGAAATGAAAATGAGCTTAACTTAAATATTTTTCTGAAAAACATCTTAAAATCTAAAATAAGCTTCTAAACGAAGAAAGAAACACTAAAGCCATAAGGACAGCTTAAGGAATTATAGAGAAACGAAAAAAAGGAAAATTGTTTTCACAAAGTCATGCTCTTACCTTTTGAAGTATAGAGGAAGACAGTTAATAGTGCTTACTCGTGCCACTTCATAGAAAGTGATCCTTTTATCGTTGAGAAGGGGCTTAATTTTCAGAATCAGTCCGGAAGTGGGGAGCACTGATAGTTTTTAAATTGGTTTGTTTATTCCTAGTACACAAGCATCGTTTGTTGACTAGCAACGGATACTACATCGTAAATGAGAACGGTTCTTGTGCAGTAAAATACTTGGAATACCTACTACCATTACCTCCTACCTAATACCATTTTTGAGAGTAAATAAACCATACTATTCATGCTTTTTTATGTGTATATCTGTGTAACACGTTAACCAAAACAAAATGTAGAAGAGTGTCAGTTAATTTCCCTTTATGTTAGGTTATTCCTTCCGGAACTATTTGCACGGTCGTTAACATAATGGACCGCACAGCCAAAGATAAATGGTTGGTGGAAAGCGAAATCAACCAGCCAAGAAGTAGGAAAACTACTGTAAGTGCTGTGACGTAATGGGTATTCTCTAATAAGACCATTTCCGAAGACTTATTGTTGTCTACAGATTATGCTAATGGTTCATGTAAATCGCAAAGGGGCGAATCTTTTCTGAACACAATACACACTATATTTACGCAAAAATATCTAAAACTGATACTTCTCCGTAAATGATAATAGAATAAACGTATCGTAACGTATTTTTATTTTCTCCCAGATATGTGAGCGAAGGATACGTATTTTATGAGATCCGCTCGCACTGCTGAAATGTCTGTCATGGTCTGCGGTATTGAAGATATATTCATGTTTAGGTCCCTCGTCGGAGGCCGGAATATCGCTGGCGAAGATAATTCAATTATCCTCAGAGGTTCCCGTGTCATCACTCAAGCGCAGGTGAGCGAGAAATTTCTCGGATTCCCGAACTTCATTTACGGAATAAATAAGTTACAATAAACTGGTCGACACAGAACAAAACAACGACGTGACTTGAATACTTACACTCACACCTTTTTTTGGAGAAAATCGTCTAAGTGTAGCTTTGAAAGCGTTTTAAGATTAAATTATTTGAAAATTGTATAATACTTACATGAATCCATGAATCCGAAATTCTTTTCACTAACAGCTTTCTAGCATTAAAATTCGCTTAAAAAAAAACCTAACCCTTCAGATAAGAAAATTACATTTATTCACTTTGTGTTTCAAAAACTGCCATCAGAATCTACCGTGCATTTTTATAAATTTGGAAGTATTTAAGGGTTGTGCCAATACCCAATAGCCACACTAGTTGGCATAATGATGTCATCAAACAGCAATTATCGATTTATCAATGCTAAGCTTTAAAACTATAATTAGCATCTTCAAACATTGTACTTTCTAAAAAGAAAATACATACAGCATTACCTAGACTAAAACCTACATTTATCACTAAACTTTCAAGATCGAAAATGACGATACAAACCAAGAAACTCAGTTTCCAATTGTTTTAAGCATTTCTTGATATTGTTCCCTTTATTATCTTAAAGTCGAATCCTGCGAACTTTGTGGAAAGTTCGGTTTATTGGTACTAGACTTGTGTTCAATCCGTTTTATAATGCAACCGAGAAGTAGTACTTATCCCGTATAATCCGTCGCGGTTTCACTACCGCCTACCGACAAGCCGCTGTAAGTTATTAGATTTGAAGAGTTTTGGCGGAGACGCTCTCAGCCGCTTCAATTTGTGCTTCGTTAAACGATTTTCAAGAATATCTTAAGGCTGTTTTTAGGGTTTCGTACCCGAAGTGTGCCAAACGGAACCCTATTACTAAGCCTCCGCTGTCTGTCTGTCCGTCGGTCAGCGGGCTGTATCTCATGAACGTAATAGGTAAACAGTTGAAATTTTCACAGCTTGTGTATTTCTATTAAAAATTTAATAAAGTTAAAAAATATATTTTCAAAATCAAAAGTTTACTGTATTTCCCCATACAATAAACTTTTAATTTATATTTCAAATAAAAATTTCTTGCATTTGGGCTCTCGTTTTTTTGAACTCATCGAGTACAGTATAAATTAAATATTTATTTATTTTTATCCTCAAAAATTAAGAAATAGGGGGGCGTAAATTTGTCAGTCAAGTGCGAGTCGGCGTTACACACGAAGGGTTCCATACCAGCGTAGAATATTTAACACATATTTTGAGGATACCCATGATAAAAAAAAAAGTTAAAATTAAATGTCCTCACACAAGAAACGTGTTTTTTTGGCAATTTTTGCTAAATATTGTACGGAGGTACGGAATCCTTCGTGAGCGAGTCCAACTCGCACTTGCCCGGTTTTTTATATTATCTACATACCTGGATAAGATGTGTTTTGATGATGATGGTAGAAGAATAGGTACTACTCCTCAATTTCGAAGGTAATGAAAAATAAAAAACAATTTTTTGAAAGCCTAAAACGTCTTCGTCGTTTTTATAAAATTTATTTGCAGTCTAGCAAAAATAGAAGTTATTCCGCTACATAGCAATAACTTTTTTATTGACATAATGTAGGTAGGTTTGCCTTTGGGAAAAACTCAGTCAATTAATAAAATACTGGAACGCCTGTCTATTTGCTCACCTGTCTACCTAGACAGGTGAGCAAGACACGAATTACACGGCTTTGAGTTAAAAGACTCATCATTTAGGTATATCGACACCTAAATGATCAGTCTTTTAGCTCAAAGGTAAAAAACAAAAGGTTAATTTGCTAAACAACGTGCCATTGTCCATTATCTTTCAACAGAAGATGTCATAGGCCTCAATGTCTGGTTTTATACATATTTTTGCCCGTAAAATATTGTAGACACGACACGACACGTTCCTATGATCTGAGAATGACACATGCCAAGAATAAAAGGAACTGCCAGCAAAATTATTTTTGTTAATATTTTGACCGGCAAACAAATACGTTAGGTTATTTTCTGCCGTCCGTTCTAAGCGGTCCCACTCTCACACGATTTATCCTTTATGACGAAAACGAAGCATGAAAAGCTAATGTCCGGACCTCGTGACTTGTCATCATATTATTACTTAGCCACGTACACGCCTCGCCCCAAGTTTTGAATAAACATAATTACAGAAAACACGTACTTATTATAATTGTGATAATATTTTGTTAACTTTCTTCCTAATTACTTTCTTAGTTGTTTTCATACTGTTGTAGCTATTAAAATTCCTAAAATTAAACATTAACAACAGACGGAGCGGAAGGGTTTGTCTTTGTATTCCTCTTACGTAACTGTTATATTTCGGTAAACACAAAAGTACTGCGGAATATGAAATTTGATTCGGTTTAGTTAATTCAGCAAGTTAGTGGCGGTGACTAATTACTCATCATTGTGTTTAAGACTCAGCTGATGTGGCAGAAACTTGAGTTAACACTATACATCACTCGGCGTGCACACATGACGAAGCCACTATTAAGTCATTAATTAAGCAAAGACGACGTAGACAAAGACAGCTCACAGACACTCTACGTAGTCCTTAACAGCTAAGTGATAAAGTTGAAAGTGCTGTAATTTACAGTGGGCATGAAGTTAATGGGGCAGCATTAGAAGGGCACACCGACGTCGACCGACAGCGTCGCAAACAAATAAAGCCACTCGTTAAATAAATCGCCACAGTCAAACATAGTCGGGACCTTTCCGCACCTCTGCACCCGTGAATAAATAAACATAATAATGTGTTTAGCGAACGACCCCATGTTTTTAAACAAGATAATAACTAACATTTGATTAAAAACAACATTGGCTTTTAAGTAAATATGTACTATTTATCATGGATAATATTCTTTACAATTTCAAGATGTGCCTGACTCAAACTTTGTTAAAATAATCCATCTCTTTGAGTAGACTGTGCTCCAAAAGGAGCGACCGAAATAACTATCTGAGAGAAAAGATAAACTTTTATTTTCTACAAAATCTGTTTATCTTTGTAGAAAGTCCATTGAATGAACACAAATGCTTTTGAAGACATTTCTCAGGAAACGTTATGATTGTTTAACGCTTTAATTATTCGCACATTTGTACGAGATATGATGATATATTTCCGTTTCATCTTCTTTGTAAATCACAGAGCAGAAATGGCTTTTAAGTAAACATCCTTTTGACTTGGTTTGTATAATAAAAATCAATAGCTTCCGAAAGCTTAACTGACCGTGTATATCGCGGCTGTCCTCTTTCCTTTCATCAGTTTTCCTTTGTTATTTAGTCGAGCCACAAACAGGCTCACCCACACGAATACTTAAATCAATAAAGACTTTATCAGATATGTTTTTCACGAACTGAATAAAAACATATCGCGCTCACAGCTTACCTTGCAAGGTAGATAGTGATTTAGATTATCGTCAGTAAGTAATTCCTCTAGCTGTACATTTTCAGTGTTGAAAATAGTGATATCGAAAGTTATTCTACGTATGATATACGCACGTGGATACATGACATCGCTAACAATATTTCAAGCTATATATATGCAATTGTCAGGTTTTTCGATCACGCTAACGATGGATGTATTTAGTTTTAGAATAGAATTTAATATGTTATAAATTGAAACAGCGGTACACTTGTTTCATAAAATAATTACTTTTAGAAAGATAATATTCAAACTGTTATAACATGATTGATGTGTTTACGTGACATTGTAAAAATATTAAAATAGCTGAACATGACCGAATCAATTGTAACTTTGCTGACTCTGTGCTGTCCAAACTAAATTTATAAAAGAAAAATATTGAATCACAATCTTGCATGCATGAACTAAGTATTTTAAGTTTTTCAATCTTGAAAGAAGTTTAAAATTCAATTATAGTTTTTGCGGGACACAATGAACCGAAATCGACGTCAATTCTTGTGTGATAAAATTAGATTATTCATGATTATGACGTAGTTACTTTGAAGTAGTGCTGAACATTTTAGAGCTAGTGGAACATTGTGGTCAATGCGCAATTATAATAAACGCCCTCCCGCTAGAGATTAACATAACGAGACAACGAGTTAGGGAAAAGTTACCGTATTCCTGAATCCTCAGGGAGGTCTGAGCCGAGAATAATGAGTGAACACACCAACTTTCTGAATTTGCCGGGATCGAAGCCATGGGGAGTTAGCAATGTCGCTGCTTAATTATCCACTGAGAATTTTCGGAAAATATTACGCAAAAAAATATATAATAGATAATTAATGCTCCATTTGTTCAAAACCAGACAGTTTTACCTACTGCTGAACGCAGTCTTTGAATTTTAACAGACCAGTAGATTAAAAATGAAAGCTACTGAGTCGTTGGACCAATGTTCTATAGTATACAGGGTGGCAGGGACATCGACGCGAAAACTGTTACCTTAAGTAGATGATTCTGAACCAAAAAAAAAACCAAGAAAAAATCAGCGGTTCCATACATTTTGACCCCATAGGTATTACTTTACTATGAAACAGCAGTTTTTTCAGAATCATGTTTTGAATCCATGGCAAAAGCTCTCGCGTCGGTGTCCCTGCCACCCTGTATATTATATTCGAGTTCCAATTATAAATCAATAACCATCACCGACAGGAGTAAAAGGTACACACCATGAGTCATGACCGCTAATCGATGCCAGACAGGCATAAAGGAGTGTTACGACGATCTATAAACCACGAGAGTGTCACAAAATCTACTTAACTAAGAATTTGCGATTGTAATGCAACTTTATGATCCATCAAAATGCTTACGACCTTAAAATTAAGTAAAAATCGCTGAATATAGCAATAATGTGATTTTCAAATATCCATCAGAGCCTTAAATGATTATGTACGTACATAACAAAAAGAATATTGACCTCGGGACCTCTGAGTAACATAATATCATACAGCCTAGCTAATCCGTTGTGACTCAACCAACCCTACTAGACCCTCGACCCCAAAAGAATCAAATATCCAAAAGTTACCCAAAAAGAACTTATGAGGAACCCTGATTACATTGAATGATAACTCATAATACGGTTTATTACATAATATATAATTTTATTCATATATGTGATCCATCGCGGTTTTATTTTTTCATGACTGTATGCAGTCGTGCGATGCATATGAATCCATCGCGCATAGCGGAGAGTTATTGTCAACAAAAACACAAATTTTGTGGAAATATAGGCCTCGGTACCTCAATGCGACAATAGTTCGCTGGATAGTGGACAGTCCGTGTCAAGCTTAGTGTTTGTGCATTTATTTGGCAAATAATTTTTACGGCTGTTGTTGAGTAAATATCTACTCGGACGAGTTTTTCACGAGAATATTAGTGACTGTTTTGAATGATTCCCTTACATCGTACTAACATGATTGACCTAAACATGGGTAGATACTATAATATATATTTGGTAGCGTTTGTAGACTATAGGTATAACTAAAAACTTCATTTTTTACTCAAGAAAAATGCCGTTCCACGGCATCAACAAAAGGGATTTTCCGAGGCGACCGGTTTTGTACTCGGATTTTTGTTATGAAACCTTTCATAAGTATGTAAATTGAAAATTTCAGTGCGCAGAAAGAAAGAGAAATGGCGAATTCCTTGATAACTCTGTGTGAGATGGTGACGGAATAAATTGTTGTAAAGTTTTAATGAGATCCTGTGTCTATACACACAATTTTATATATTACCTGGAGTCACAGGTGCCTGCCTGGTACATCGCCTTTATTTCATAGCCGCCATTCGAAATCTCATCGTACACTGTAATATAGACACAGTCGTTTTTACTTTACGATCTTGTAATGTCACCGAGGCGTATCAAACGATGGAACACACCGCGCTCTCTGTGCCAGATAATATTTTATAACACAAATCACTACCAACATATTTCGAGCACAATAATGTGGAAAAGGGTCTTGATAACATTGTGAGCGAAATTCTCCCGCAAAAGGGTACAGGAAAAGTCTTTTACTATTTTTATCTACAGGTAGTTTTGTCTATAGAACAAGCAGTTTTCCTAGAACAGAGTTCAGAAAAAGTATAGTGAAACCACTTGCAATACAAAAAGAGTATTGCAGCACGTCGTCGTTGCCGAAAGGCAGATGTCGGTTCAACGGCGCGAACAGCCCACACTTTATGAAAGGTAATATTTTCACCCCAGCTATTGTGTTACGAAGCAAGAAAGCCATCCCGTATAATTTAGTTATTTTTTAAAGTTTGCGTTATTCACTGAATAGTGGTGTCACTGCTTATTATTGAAACATTCATCAATCAGTAATTCAGTCCCTACTGTCCCACTTTTATGCTAAAGTACCAACTCGTACTATTTGATTGTTAGTAGGATTTTGGATAGGTTTCTGTTTTTACAAAATAACCCACATTTCAGGGATTGTGTTAGACAAGAGGCAAGGGTTACGTTTTATTAAACATTAGACTTTGAAACAGGGACGTCTGGCGATGCGATAAACTAAAGATTTAATCAAAAGATTGATTTTATGTAGGACAGAGGTCGTGTGTCCTTTATAATCAGATTTTAAATAAACAGAGGTGGCCATAGATTGATTGACTGACACATTAATGCCTACAATATGCCAAAAATCTGTTTAGAAATTAATTAAATATCTTTTGAATAGAAATACTGCGGAAGGAATTTCGATAGACGGCTTGAAAGGGGTTGGGATGGGGGATCAAACCGCTAACCACGAAGACAATGCGTTATTGTCCAAGTTTGGTGGCTCAATGATCTTGGATTACTCCGCTATGAGTCGCGGATTCAATTACCGCTAGCAACTTTGTAGTATGGCCTTCAAATTGTTTTTTTCTAGAACTCTGCGACTTGATGTAAATATTATCCTTGGGTAGGGAATAAAAATTTAGATCTTTCATGCTTAAACGAGGTAACAGTCATCAAGCTAAGCGAGCCTAATAAGAGGTCATCTCACATGAGGTCTCATGAGTTCTATAATTACGGGCCTCTACAAGCTGTAAGCATTCGCATTTCATTCATTTCCCAAAAAAAAGGAATTCTGCAACAGAATTATAAAAAACATTATTAAAGTAGGTACTTACTTTGTATAAGATAATCTCGTGATAGTACAAACCCGTGCTACTTTTCTAAGTAAAATCATAAAATTATACGTTCCTCTGCAATATCGGTAAGAAGGTTGTACCTTAGTCATCTATGCCTTTCCTTATAGCAGTAATCAACGGAAATTCGTACACCCAACGATATCCTTACGATTACGACTTTGCCTGAAAAATAAGCGGTATGGCTCCAAGAAGGTCAAATAATTCTAAATCCTTACTTATGGGTAGCTGTGTGAGAGTTCGATAAGGAAATGACCGGACGCATAACGAACTCATATAAATGCAGTATTGTCCGCGGCGGACGGGACTCACCTTGCGACCTCCGCCTCCTGATTTATTCAAAGTCTAAGCTCGGCCAGAACACATCTACTTTGGATTTAACCCAAGCCACTTTCGTTTTTGATAGCCCTGCCGAAGGATCTTCGTAAGAGGAAGTGCGACGCAACAATCCCGCAAATGGGCTCGTCTTACTACCGTCACACTTCATGCAACGCTTATGTAGCTTCTATTTTTTCTTGACACTCTATTTTTATGTTTGCTCTAATGCAATTAGTAAACCTCTTATGTATATTCGGTGCTTTTGCTTCATTAAATTTCGTAGTAGTAGGTACGCTAAGCTTTCTAGTAATGTAATATTCTATGAGTTCTTTACTAACCTCTAAACTCAGACAAAAGTTCGCACATTTACGAACTACATATACAGATCTGGAACTACTACAATTATCTCAGTAAAATACATTCTGCTCGGCTACGTCTTTAAATAAAACTACAATCTAGCTTTTTTTCTACAAGCCTTGTGGACCTTTTGAACTGTTCAATTCTTTGTCATGATATTCTGTAACATTTATTTCAATTTACAAACAAGACGAGAAAGTCTCCCTCGGTCTAAAGAGAGGTCCCTGCCTCTGGCTAACTGCTAAATTACCTTGTTGAAAATCTTCAGAGGTACATGTTTTGCTTACATTACATACAGAAACTGAATAACTTATGCTGTAACGTAAGAAAATTTATAAAAGTGGTCCGGTGTTAGAATAACTAATTAAGGTTGTTTTACCGAAAAGAAAAACGTAATTTCTCCAATTAATCAAAGCAATAATAATTTAAAAATAATAAATATAATTTTAGGAATAATACGTTTTAGCAGCTTTAGTTACAAAGTTATCAGGATTAATTTCGTAGGGATTTTGAATATTCATTTCATAGGCAGAGACGAATAAACAAACAATTCAGGACTTTCATAATGGTCAAAAGATCTTGACATCAAAGAGCTAACTGTGGCTACGACGGCTCTTTGTAAGCTTCCGTATTCCTATGCAGAGAAGCCTTCGTCCTCCCACTTTGCTACAAAAGGGTTCATCTTTCATGTGATCCGTCAGATGCAATCAGTACCCTCAGAGCATGCAGTCCCGGGTAACTACTGAACTTCATCAAACGTGGTCCAAAAAAAGGTTCGGAGCAAACACAGAACTATGGCGCAATCGAACACAGCGCACGACTGCCTCGCGAAATTGATATGCAGAGCTTTTACCCAGAAACACATGTAAACAGGAATACGAATGAAAAAATGTCTATAGGTACACACATTCCAGGTAGATAGCACAGGAGATATCGAGCGGCGCTTCAGATTTATGAGCTCATTATACATCGAAATTTACGATCATTTCACAGGCAGCCAATCTCCTCCTCTGCAAATGTGTTTCATACATAGGTAATATTTTTGTCACGCTTGACAAGGGAGCTACGACCTTTAAAAGGCAATACAAAATGTCAGGGTTATTTTTATATACTGCCCTCAGGACTTTTCTTGAAAATTATGCACATACTCGCACGTAACTTTTGCCTTCAACGCTATAAGCTTTTTTATTTGATGTCGCTTAAAAAACTTTCTAGAATCTTCTTGTGTATTTTTTTGCTGCGGAATAAGCAATAGTTCATACTCTGCCAACACACCTGGTGTGTGCTGTCACAGCGTTAGGAGTTACCGCTGTTGAACCACACACACTGATATATGCGGGATCCTAGACCATCGCTTACTAAGCACAACTGTGACCTATTTTCCCCAGATAACCTTTAGAACATTCGGAAAAAAATAAGAGTTAATGTATTCTATGCTCTCCTGAAACGTGGATTGAAAACAAGAAAGATTGTTTTAGTGAAAACTGAAAAAGGTAAAGATAGGAAAAAGCGTTCATTACATTTTCTGGGACGAGCTGTGAGTACGTAAATAGGTATAAAGTCTATTTAAACATAACTCGCTCAAAACTAACTTTAAACAAAGCAAAACTATACCATAACAAACTTAGTACTATAGTGAATGACTTAAAAGGGCCGTTTACGATTACGCCGACAACCATGTTGTTCAACCACAAAGATGTAATATTTCAGGGTCCGTTGGTTATGACGCAACCCTAATTAGACAAGGTCTCTAGTCACGAATAACAGACCAAGATACTTCATTATTATTTCGTTTCGCGAGGGCGCTTTGGTTGTTTGTTACTATGAAACTATCTGGTGGGGAGTTCTTTTGTCCGCATGACAAAAAGCGACGCGTACCAACGGCACTACATTACTCGTAATAACTTCCTGAGTCTGCACGATGGAATAATGGGGCGTAACGTGCCGTAACCGACTCGTCTTACAGTGCTGTCCTCTCGTTACCTGCGATTCCTTTTATGTCTCTCCCGCTTTCGTGGTTCGTGCTTCACTGTACTAGGTCTCGGGTTACATGTAAAATGTGAACGGTGCCGCTGTTACTTAATTTGAGAATGTTGAAGATTGTTATACCCAACGAAATACGAAATTAACCAATTGTAGCAACATAAAAACACATTAAATAATTAGAAGTATGTTTGTGTAAACTAGGTATTTGTCCACAAGCGAGTAACTATAAATACAATTTAAAAAACTAGAAACAGATTGAACCATGACAAGAATTTATATTGACAAAATAACTCAAATAAAAACCTAATATAAATTCACAATCATATATGACGGTATGACGGTTGACATTCAAAGCATTTTCAAATCAAGCTTACAAAGTATTTATTAATTTTAAAGAATATTTTTTGCGACATTGCAAAGTTTGCGTCTTTTTCATTTGGACCCTTTAAGTGCTTAGACTGAAGGTGCTCCTGATACATTATTCATAAGCTCGGTTGCGTTACCTTAATTCGACGGTATTTTTTGTTTCGCAAAAGAATTTACAGGAGCAAATACCTACTAATCACTTTTATTAAATAAATATTGGGTTTAGCTCCTTTTCTTGGTGTATTTACAGTGGTTTATAAATATTTTTAAGAATATTTTTTATCCGTCTGGAATCACGTTTACTCAGTGAAAAACTTATCGTAATTTTGAATATCCCTTGCTTCATATAGCAAACCTAGCGCAAAAATAAATGTAGAGAATTCTGCGTTGTTACTTTTTTGTCTAGTTGCAAAAAATACTGTTAGTCTAACCCAAAGACAAATAGAGTGGACGTAAGTTTCCGTCAATATCTAACCCTGAACAAATATAATCTTGTGTACTCTGTAATAGAAATAGTTTATTCTTCCCCTCTACGATGTCTACGGCGGCGTAGCGCTACGCGATTGTCGTTTCAAGTTCTTGAACAAAAAAAGACTTTCAATGACTTTGTTCTATTTTTTCTAGATGTAAATGTCCTAAAGTTAGTAAGTAATATCAGTCAATTTGCAACTTTTAACAGTGTGGTCTTGAATCCTACTTTCAGAAGTTTGAAATGACTAGATTTTTTTAAGAAAAAACTTAATATGTTTCGACGTAAATAACAGGATTGCCCAGGATTTACGGCAATTCTACCTAAAATTATAGTGCATTCAGTAAACTATATCTGTAAACATTCAATTAAAAATAGTAATCAGTGTGTTTTACCCGAATAATACGCGTATGATTATGTTCAGATTATGTCGAATTGTTATCTCCCACGGGTCATTAAGCGTCCTAATTCCACACTAAGTCCTGTTACCTAATTGGCAAATGATTGAACCCACTACTACTTAACTACATACCTATATACGTAGATACATACTGTCCGTAAAGATACTCCCTGATAAATAACCGGCAAAAGATAATAAGAATAATTTCTTGATTAAATTTATTAGCTCATCGGGTTAGACGTTAATACCTGCAGATTATCTTCAAAATTTGAAGTCTTGCGATATTGATTTTACTTCTCGCGTCCCAATTTAACAGTTGATGCTAATTAATTTGGTCTAGCCGTTATAATATCAATCAGTTTGATATTAGTGTGCACATCTAGAGTAGGGGGTAAAATCTTCGATCAAGAATACTCAGTAAAATGAATAAATGCAGCTATTTGACTTTATATTATTCGCTTTTTGGCGACAACTGAGTACTTCTTATTTTTCAAGTTCATAATGTATTATTTTTAATTTATTTTTCACATTTCAAGCCAATCATTTCAGTCCACGTTCCGACCTTATCCTACCAGTTCCATATTTCCCCATCCAATCTCTAGGGAGCCAAACTGGGCAGCTCTTTGAATGGTTTTAGAAGTCTGCAGTCTGTAGGCAAGCGCTTCCGTCTTACTGTTAGTGTAATCGCATTTATACAGTACACTGGCGGACGCAGACACAGGCACTAATTGTGGTAAACGTTGCTTCGTAACAGGCCACTTACTTCCTACAATCCTACCACAGTTCTCAGGACGTACTGTGTAACGTTACGAACGTGCTGTCTAACGTAGACAATGGAAGATGCAATTGTGTTTGTTGGGTGTCTAAACTCTTTTGTTTGCCGTAAAAACGGATATAAAGTGCTTTGACTTAGTTTTTATTTTGTAGACATCATACTGTTTGCGGACGGTAAACGAAACACAATATAAGTTGTATTGTTATGATAGTCGTCAAGCGCGCGTGAAAGCGTTAAATGGAACATTATTTAAATTACAGTTTACAAACTAACACTGCACCATCTTAACTCAAATATCTGTAATAATATTAGATACGCTCTTAAATAAGTGACATCCCTACCGTGTCTCATCCCAATGCCAATATCTAAAAGTATCATCTGTCCGATAAACCCACTCTAAGCTTTAAAAGGCACGTGTGGCTGCAACGATATGAACTGTCAATAATGAAATTGGCTGAGATATATTTTATTTACTATTACCTCGTTTATCCAGTTTCCAATTTGTTATCGACCTCGGAGGAGACGGGCGACCCTGTTCACTCGCTGGTCGGTGATATTTCTACGTCATGTTCTATTGTTATGTTCCAACTGGATAATTTACTTATAATTCTGTATAGCACTGGTGCGTTTGATGGATGCCTCAACGTCACAAGTAACACATAATCTAATTTATTACGGAAAACGAAATAAGTTTAAGTAAATAACAACACAAATTAACGTAAATTGTTATTATTGGATAAACAAACAGTTCCTAAAGATAAACAGTTGTACCTATATAAATAAATACTGAGTAAGCGTTACTGTTGGAGGAATTATGCTACCAAAGTGGTATTAATTTAAATTGAGAGAGGGTAATGATTTCACAATCGGAATACAGAATAAACACGTATTAATAATAACGCACAAGCTAGCTATCTGTATTTATTGTGCCGCCACAATCCCATCGCAAGCGACCGATACATTCAATTTGGTAAATCTGAATCGTATCTTTGATATTTATATTTAAATGAACGTATTTTTATTATTCAATACCACGAAGCTGCTTTGAGAGGGAAGTGTTCTTGTTAAGAATTAAAGCACTGGGAACACTTTTCATATTTCTCACTCGTAGGTCCTTCCTCTCGCGTAACGCGAGTCTAGTAATGAGCTAGACCAGGGATTCTCAAACGAATGGCTCCACGTACAACCATTAATGTTTCCAGATGACAGCGAACCCCTAACCCCAATATAAAAAAGAATAAAGTAGTATGTTGAAGAAAATAAGGTTTTTTATTTCAATAATAGGTAACAAATATAGAGCTAAAAATGTGATTAGGGGGCTTGTTTCTAGTCGCAAATTGAACCAATTTTTGATATAATTTTAGAAAGCTTTAGCCTTTTTTCTGATTGAGCATCAAATCGATTTCTGTATTTCGTTTTAATCATGATTAGGTGTGAAAACCCACGCTCACATAAGTATTTTGTAGCAAAGTTTAAAAGAAAGTTCACCGTTTTGCGTGATAGTTCGAGATATTCTTCCTATCTAGCTTCCCAAAAATAAATCAGACATCCTTTTAAAATCAGCTCGAAGAGTCTCATCAACGGACATTTCTAGTAATTACTCCTGTTGCTTAATACTCAAACTAGAATTTACTCTCTCGGTATTTACCATAAATACCGTTTAATGGTGAACCCTTAGGGGTTCGCGTACCCCACTTTGAGAAACCCTGAGCTAGACGAATGCGTCCTCATCCTCATAGGCCATTAATTTGTCATGTTATTAAAGAATAAGTTAGCTTGTCAGCACACCAATGTATATTTTTTAAATAAAATGTATTCACCAAATGAACGACTGCATAAAATATAAACTTGCGAAAAAAAAATAGGCCACATTTGTTTGGATTTCAGCTCTAACGGACATATTTGATGTGGTACTAAATTAATCACGACGGCACTGTGATCGAGCAGGTAGGCTGGTCAGCTGATATGGCAATTACGAAACTGCTGTTCGTGCAATAATTATAGAGAACAATAACTCACAGCACATATCAGGCCATTGTACGAGTTCGCAAGGACAGCCGCTATTAACCGCACCCGAGGTGATCATCGTAACTCTACTTGATATAACTACAGCATCATACAAGACGACACACAGCCGTTTTAGTGCCATAAATTGAGTTATCTGGTTTATTACAAGCGCAGACCAAGTGGTTATAAATCGTAGCGCCCCACCATAAACAAGCCGCTCTCTAGGCGACTGTCAATCGAACATACTAGCAAAACGCCCCCATAAATATTGTTGCAGGTATTTTGCACGTATTTCCATACCAAATTGCAGAACGATAGTCATCTATCATTCGCTTTGACGTTTTTCACATCACGAAAAATCTGACAAAGTTACAAATGTTCACAAATTGACGATATAAATATCTACGTGGAGTTACACGTTCGGGACATATGTTTCCGACCTTTAGGTGGGAAGAGTATACGTTATTGTTCCAGTATATAATGTTGGAGTAACTTCATCGCATATTGTCTATGTATAGAATCGATATAAATGATACTATAGCATATCGCATATTTCAGTCAGAAACGTACACGTCCTACGCGGGTCTGTCTATTAAGCAGAACTTTATACTATCGAAACGTTCCTGGAAAATGAAATTATACATGTTTACTACCTGTCTACCTGTAACTTGGGTAATAAAATATATCGTATTACTTGAGTGAATATTAATCCTGGTACCTAAAAGGAAGCAGTTTTTGCAATACAAATGTTGAATATTTCATACTTGATTTGAATAAAATTATTAATGAAAACACACATTTAAAACCAGAGTGCGCAAAGTGAGTTAATAAAAAGCTTGCAAATGAAATCATAAATATGTAGCGAACTAGGGAGTTACCATACACTGATTAACTCTGCTAATAAAACCCCGGAATCTGAAGGTAGTAACAGCCAGCAAAGCTTTATCCCTGGGAGAGTTTCATGGTTTAATATTCACTACACACATCATCTACGAACCCTCTAAGTGCCTTTATTAAACGCAGGTAGGTACGCATAATATGAATGTTTTCGGTAATACGATATTTACTAATACGTTCGGCGTAAAGTATTTAAGCGGGTCTCGGGTGGCCCCCATCCACGCCGCGACCGCTCATTAGTCACTGCCGACCCCCGCTGGGAACACCTGCTCTCTCCAATTTTATTTTACCCAATACCTTTGAATTTTCCACCGGAAAATCATATAAAAGTCCATTTGACATCTTTGATGGAACAGTTTTTACCCGAAATCGTTTTCACCCTCAATAGACGCGTATCCATGAATCTGAAGTCGTTTTCTAGAAATTGCGCTCGAGCATGTTTACGAAATAACCAGCATTGTGTATATATTTTTTCGAAAAATAGTTGTAATAAAAAAAATCAAAAATGGTTTATTTCAATTACAAAGTGCATTTAGATACATGTTTTGAAGATCACCTTTTAAGCAGGAATTGCTTGTGTTAGGAGACTCCGCGCTTCCACTTATCATTCTATTGAAATGTAAACATAGTAAGCTAAAAATAAATGGGGAAGATAAAATTATTCATAGAACATACTGTAAATGAATGAGCGTTATGCATAGAAAAGGGTCAAAATGCGCGTATTCGTGTGATATTTGCGAGTATGGGTGAGAGTATGAAATGTATATGCAACAATAAAGTATAAGAACTAAATATGCTAATTTCGCATTTATAATATCAGACAAAATATTAATTACAATATCCTGTCATAGATTATAAATGCGAAAGTGTGTTTGTTGTTTGTTTGTTTATTACGTTTTCACGCCAAAACGACTAAACAAATTTGGATGAGATTTGACACTGGCAGACTATGTCCAAAAAAACTAAAATACAATGAATCTTCGTTAAATTCATTGTATTAGGACACAGGATAGAGGAGCTCGTGGCTAATAATAACAGCCGCACGGTTCTATCCATCAGGTTAAGCTACGCTTGCCGAGGTTGGTCTGTGGATGGGTGACCATCTTAACATACCGCGACTCCTCCGTTTCTCGGAAAGCACGTTAAGCCGTTGGTCTCGGCTGTCATTTGTGGATCTTTGACAGTCGTTACGGGTCGTCAGAAGCCCGAAAGTCTGAAGCCAAAGGGTATCGTATTACCAAATAACTGGGTTGTGGAGGTCAGATAGGCAGTCGCTCCATGTAAAATACGGTATTCAGCTGCATCCGGTTAGACTGGAAGCCGACCCCACATAATAGGTAGTTGGGAAAAGGCTAGGCACATTTTTAGGACACAGGATACGTCTATCCTGACACTCCCATCGGATCGAGACTTATGCCGCTAGTATAAGTTTAGGTGTAAGTGTAAGTTAACCCTGCAGCAGTGTCTTGGGATCGGAAGAAGTCAAATACATCTTCTTCCACTAACCGTTCACACAGCAACCCGAATGTTAATAATTAGGTTATTGAAGCGTAGATACAATTCATATGAGTATTGCATTACGGTGAAATACGAGAACTTATATTTAACAGAATAATTTGTATAATGAGACAAATTCATGTAATAGTGAATAATGTTTCTGCTTTACTGTTCAATATACCTACTTAATTGTGTTTACATAATCAATACCCGGCCACCTCCTCACTTGTACATGCTACTGCATCTTTTCTTCGTTTCCTAGAATTTAAACACGCAAATCGTTTGTCGAACTGACTTAGTTTAAAGTTCACGACTTGGGAATAAAAAACCCTGGAACGAAACGAACTGAAATTGAAAGAATTCGTGGTGTATTCTACCATGCATTTCTAAGTAGGTAAATGTAGGTACAACGTGCTGAATAGTAAGTAGTTAATACAAAAATACTAATTAACACACGACATTAATAATCATTTATAAATAGAACATGAAGCTCGGTTCGTATGATTACCTATTTATTTTAATGTATGCCTCATTACATTTGGTATTAACCTAGTTAAAGCAAGTTAATTGCCCCGCATTTATATTAATTTTGTTGAATGCCCATTACATCTATTGATGAAAAGTCGGTACAATTAATTTAACAATTTTATTTTTATTCTACCGTCGACATGCTAAAAGTAGGTACTATGATTAAAAACGATGCTCACTATAGAAACGATCTCCAATCAAATCGGATCATTCTCCAAATTCCTTGTTACACGATCATTCAGTTACACCATTTGGGGACTCAGTATTTCTGAGTAGTTCGAACGATTCAATCACAACATTCAAATGTTTCGAGGTTTTCCCTCCACGTGGAAAAAAAAATGCGCAGATCAAACAAACATCAACCATTGTTATATCGTAGCTATATCGTAAGCGGTAGTACAACGCGTTTCGCTGACCAGTCCCCGCAGAAAATTGTGGGTTATCGAGAAAGTTTTTCTTTCACGCCACGGCGACTACGTTCCCCTCAACATCCGGAGGGACCCATCGGAAAACTCTAGTGATTTGCAACTTCCGTATCTGAGGGCCCACGAATTTTTATTAACTTTTTTTAAATTTCGTTTCTATGAACCAATATTTAATTCAGTTTTGAATCATTGTTTTGGATACGGAATGGACGATGTGGTAGGTAAGCAGCAAAGCCATTAAAATTAAATAAATTGAAAATGTAACATATCATTGTTAATCATATAGCAAAAATCACCATCAAGGAATTATACTCGTAATAGGCACCTTATTATTAATTATTGGCATCTAGGTACAGCATCCATGAAACTTTTAATTCGTTCATTAAATCTCATAAACAGTCCCGTCATTCACAATTCCGAGAATTTTCAATCTCATCCCTTGGAAATTTTGGGGAACAAGGTAAGTTGTTCCATTATGATATATCAGGGACACATGACCTCATTAATTCCCTAAGTCTACTACGACATCTATGGAAGATTATGGGGGATTAAAGGAGAGTTACACTGGCATTCTGAGCTTATGCGACAGTGAATACTTTGCGACCGCTTCTGTAGGGTTGCGTTGTGTAGGGTTAAGGATCACATGTTTTACGAGCAACACAGCAACCCATCCCCATTTACTTAAGTGTTACAACCTGCTTTAAATGCAGAGTAGCTGGAATTCTACTACTTAGCATGTAAACGAATACACATGCTATGTTTGACGATGAACTCGCAAAAGATGAGCTTGGTTTACGCAAATCATGAACATAGTATCTTCTAGAAGTAATAACTTAGTCACCTTACAGCATAGCACACCCTCGGGAAAAGAAATAATAGCACTATTCTGTGACAAAAATCACGCAGGGCGAAAGTTAAAGGGTCCCTGAAACGATCAATTGCAATTGTCAATTTTACGTGATTGATACACATTGATTCGCAAATTGATCTTCTACAAAATGCAATGCAGCAATTGACAATAAACACACAAAACATTGACACTTGCAGTTGACAATTGCAATTGATCGTTTTGGGGACCATACATATTATAATTATTTATTCAATGTATACAAAATATTGTAAAGACAGCTTAAAAGAGTAACGGTGGAGTTTCTTGCCCATTCTTCTCCATACGAAAACTACCTTTTGAAAGGGACGACTAGAATCAATTCTATTTTTTGTAAAATTGACGTTCATAAGTGCCTTTTATGTGCCTAATTGAAATAAATTGCTTGACTTTGACTTTGGACCATTTGGTTCCTTCATCTTCATTACAGTGTATGAGATAAATCTTACACCTCCACTCAGGTCAAAAGTACACTTCCTTTTTAGGGCAGATACAAAAAAAAACATGCCGTTTTGACTTGTAAATTATTTAATTCCCCACCATTCATAGTCAACGTTAATAAAATCAGCCAACATAAGCGCAGAATTTACGACTCCTAAAATAATTAAACCACTGAAATACAAACGCGGTTATGAATTTCTTTTTCTCTTGTTTTATCGTTGTCTTGGTCTTAATATTAATATTAAGAAAGGAATTACGACGCACAGCTGCTGAAGGGTTATTATAAACTATCTTTTGGTGCGGAGCGGCTGTTTATCTCCACTTTCGTAGAACCGTAATGGTTTTTATATGGACGTGGTGAAACTTACTCCTTAAAACTGTAGGTTCTCTCGAGTATATGCAACCTGTTTAAACGATTTTCAAACGTATTCTTTTTTTTTTTAGCTTTGATTTGATGTGATCCGGCAACATTTTCGTTATCTAAGTAATAAGTTCCACCTGTCACCCTAGTCTTTTCTCAACTTTGTTGGGGTCGGCTTCCAGTCTAACTGGCTGCAGCTGAATACCCGTATTTTACATGGAGCGACTGCCTATCTGACCTCCACAACCCAGTAACTGAGTAATACGATACCCCTTAGTAAGACTGGTTGTCAGGTTGTCACTGTCATGGGCACGCCACAATTGTGGCGATAAGTCCCCGCTTTGAGGAGTGGCTAGAGAGGCGCCACGGTGTCCTCACCTTCCACCTGACGCAGGTCCTCACCGGACACGGCTGATTCGGGTTCCTGTTCCGTATAAGGCGGGAGCAAACGCCCGGGTGTCACCACTGTGTGGATCGCCCGGAAAACACGGTGGAGCATACGGTGGAGGTCTGCCCTGCTTGGGCGCCGCCGTGTCCTCACGGAGGCGATCGACGGCGACGATCTCTCGCGTCCGGCCCTGGTTCAGGCCATGGTCCGGAGCGAGAGTGCATGGGAGGCCGTCACTTCCTTCTGCGAAGCAGTAATGCTCGCGAAGAAGGAGGCGGAGCGCGCGAGGGAGAGGCAAGATACGTGCCCTCGCGCCCCTAGTCACCGCAGGAGACGCCCCGGGCGTCGGGAGTCGCGAGCCGACTTCCGGCCACCGTAGGCGCGGGCTTGCGGACGGTGAGCAATGGGTAGCTCGCCGTCCGATTGGGACCAGGCATGGGTCGACGGCGCGTTGAGTTCCACGCGCGCCTCAAAGAGATGTCAGCTCCAACTGACGGGGTCCGTAAGGGCCAATGCTTGCCAGGGTTGCGAGTTTGTCCGAAGGGGATATCGCGGCTCCGGCACACAGGCAACGGAAGGAACACGGGTGGGTTTTAGTCAGTAAAAGTCTGACACACCCTCCCGCTCCGCCCAGAGCGGGAGGTTATTGAATAAGTTATTTGATAATTACCCACCCTTAAAAAAAAAAAAGGCTGTCACTGTCAAAGATCCACGAATGACAGCCGGGACCAGCGGCTTATTGTGCTATCCGACGCACGGAAGAGTCTCGGTATGTAAAGATGGTCACACATCCACGGACCAACCCCGGCAAGTATAGCTCAACCTGTTGGATCAACCCGTGCGGCTGTTATTACTTAGCCACGAGCTCCTCTCACACGAAACGAAAATATCATTAGTGAACCATCAGTTTTCGTCACAACGCCTGCTTAGCCCCTATAAGATCGCAGTCATGACGGTTGTGTTATGTAAAAATACTTTCCCACACGAATACAAATGAGCCAGTCAATCGCAATAGACGCCTGCCACGGCTGAAAGCTAATATACCCAACCCTTTTCCATTACTAAAGTAACATAAAGAGAACAAAAGCACCTTTACGAAGGTTTTCCGCTTACGATCGTTACTATGACACTAAAAATAGTGCACTAGGTTGTGAAACAAAAGTACTACATTATAATTCCTTTGGGAAAACTCTTTAACGCCCTATTGTGGGGGAGAATAGACACGTTTATTAGTTTGAACTCTTATATATACCCCATTGTCTAAGCCACAATGGATCCGAATGCGACATTCGTAGAGAGATACAAGTAGGGTGGCGGATCTTTTCATAAACCGCCTTTGAGTGGATGGGACACGGCCGTTAGCGTGTGCGAAAAGCTCTAAATTTCAACAGGGCGACATCCGATGTCGGTGAATTTCTTTTGTGTCCTGACAGTTTATTACGAGAACAAAAGGATGACGTTGTTTGAACAGACCCGCTTTAGATTTTACTACGCTGATTACACATTACTCAAGATCTACTCTATTGTGACGAAGATCTGTATTCCCTTTCAATTCTAAAAGGAATTACATTTGGCTGTAATTCACCCCAAGACGAATCGAATTCATCACTCAGTTGATAAAATCTTATACTTTCTCGCTGATAAGACATAAATTGACGAATTATTTCAAATTCAAAGTCGGTTTGACTCAATGAGTTATCTCATTATGGAAATTGTTTTGTATTTTCGTATTTTGAATGTGTACTTGGTTCATTAGCTTTTATTTAGTTTGACTATATTTGTTTAACATTATTTAGCAAAGTTGGATAACATTATTCACGCTAGACATTTAGTACGGCCTCATTTGAGCACATTTTCATAAATAAGGTACTTCGCTGTCTCAACACACTGTTGTTAAGTACAAGTACGCGTGTGTTAACATGGCACATCGAGTGTTAGAACGGAGAAAACGTTCTACAAAGTCTTCTAGTTTGATTTGAATATTCTGTCTTGTAAAACAAATGTTGGCCATTTAAATCTACCAGTTTCCATCGTCGTTTTCGTCGCTGTTGTTTTCTATTTATTTTGCACGTTCCTGTGGCGGATGCTTGAGGCGAATGTGCCGAATCCTTCAATCAATCAATCAATCAAACACGTGGAGTCTTGACTCGTTCGATGTAATTGGTTTATAGTTCACTAGCGACTCGCTCCTCGCACGGTTTTTACGACTTGACAAAACATCGAGATTTTTTACTTTAATATTAACTTTTTATACACTTAAACCTTTCGGAATAAATTCTCTAAACTATGGTGACTGAAAATCTCATCAAAATCTGTTGCGTGGATTAGAACAACAACGCGATTATGGTAATTCTCATTTATAATTGTGAGAGGTAACATGCTTAGCTGAGCGGTCACGTATGTGTGGTACTTAATATACTTCGGTAACAGAAGTATTATTACTAGTCTATTGCTTAATAGACTTCTATTAAGCAATAACAGTATATTAAGCTCAACGACACGATAAAGGCAGCTTGGAAAAACTGCTTGCGGAAAACTACGTGCTACGCTAAAACTTTAAAGTGGCCTATGTTCAGAATATGACTGAAATTTAGGCTGAGCTTACAAAATAAAAATAAAGCAGGGCCTCTAGCATTTACTCCGCCAGTATAAAAATAAACGGCACCATTTATCAAGGCAACGATTACATTTTCACTAACAAGCTGCGGTACGCATTAGCCTTATTATTGCAAGTTTAAAATTCATGCACTAAAGATACATTTCCCGTGGGAAGAGATAACATTCCTGGGTAGGTTCAAAGTGTCCTCAAGGCGGATCGCCAATTTCCTTTGTAAGCGCTTCAAAGTTATTAGGGAAATTGCTCTCAAAATAAATATACAGAGTGGGGAGACCATACTTTGTTTACCAGTTAAGTGTTACGTACTTAGGTATCGTATGAATAGTTGATTACGAAATTGTTTCCGACCCTGGCAGCCAAGTGTGAGTGCTCGGTAGTATGTAATATTAAGCCCGAAGGTCCATATTTGTCACTATAAGCATAAAATGGGTCCATGTGAACAGGCGGGCCGCGCGCCCTAATTCTGCCGCGCTCGTTAATTATTTACTTAGATACATCTCGGACAGCCTTCGAGCCAGGACCCAGGGCGAAACCTTTGTAATTGCTTGTACACTTTGAAATCCTAAGGACACTATTGTATTTACAACCGTGACTAAACCTAATGTACCATTTGTTGCTTTAATAAAATTATTCTGTTTAACTTTTTGGAACCCACTACTCGGATAGAGAAAGGGTTTCTCTCATAGTATGTTTCTTCTATAGCATGATAATTTCTATTCCATTATCTATCTTTCCCGTGCCTCGGAAAACACGTTAAGCCGTTGCTCCTGGCTGTCATTCGTGGATTTTTGACAATCGTTACACCCGTAACGATTGTCAAAAATCCACGAATGACAGAACCCGAAAGTCTGACATCCAGTCTTACCAAGGGGTATTGTATTACCAGGTACTGGGTTGTGGAGGTCAGATAGGCAGTGGCTCCGTGTAAAATAGGGTATTCAGCTGCCGACCCCAACATAGTTGGGAAAAGGCTAGGCAGATTGATATAGCTCAAAGGAAAGCTATCTCTTCTGCTGGGTATTAAGATTTCACCGAAAATAGAAGATAATGTACAATAACAAAACACTTACCACTACACTGCCAAGTTACTATTATCACGTATATAAGGACTATGAATGTACTCTAACTATGTATTTATTATGTTTTCAAATCTATTCATGTTACAATTCAAATATTTACACAACTGAGCAAACAGGAAATGAAAGGGAAAATACGTGTGTAGTTACCAGCGTGCGTTCCTTTGTCACGGTATTATTTTCATGTTACTTGTTACAGGATACGCAAAACGGTATCACAACATTCTATGTAAAATTAAAGTGGAATAAGTTGACTAGATTTTTCTTTTTTGCTTCGAAATTTTAAAAAAGTTTTCGTGGAAAATAAACGAGTTCCCACAGCAGTGTTGGGACACTTTACATAGTTGGAAGTGAGCGCCGCATGTGCGACAAGCGATACGAGTTGATGCCGTGTTGTCTCGTAACGTTTCATGTGGGAGAGTAACTCTCTAAGTCAGGCTCTACGGTGCACTCTACATCTCCCAGTAGACGGTTCAAATAACACTTCCAGCTGATAGCGTCGTTAAGCTTTAACGTGTTCGTGAACACCCAGTTTGTACTTAGTTTATGTTTAGTTTTATTACGCCGTGCAGCTTTTATTACGAGCAAGCCGTGGCGGACTAACCTTGTTATAATCCTACTTGTAACTGAAACTAGGCACCTACAACCATAACTCGTAAATTACACTATCAACAGTTAATAGATAGTGTCGGAGTCATAACAACATAACAAACTGGGGGATAACTAACGAGTGCTGTCATTCTCATACAACGCGAGCCGAATTGTGTGTTGGCCGAGAGAGAATTAATGAGGGCGGGCCAGCCGCCAGTCGCACGCGCCGCAAGGTCCCGGGCCCCGGCCTGCCACCCCGGTCAGCACCAATGAGCATCGACATTACTAATAGTAATTCTCAACTCGAAAAGAATGGACCGAAAACTAAATGTTGCTCATAAATCTAGGCTGTTAACATGCAGACAAATAACGCTCATGTTCTCTCTACAACAATATCGACCAACAAAATTCTATTATCTCTTGTCGAACATTGTCGATTAGAAGAAGGTACCTAAACGCTATTGTATTGTAACGTACTATGTTACTCGTACAAAGCCTCAAAATTCGAGAGATAGTTGGACTCGGAACTGAAAAATTAGAGCCCGTAATGGTAAGTTTAACAAAAATAAAATGAGGTCAACAAAAAATAAAGTGGTTTTCTAGAAAGCTGAAATGAACGCAGCAATCACATAAATAAACAAGGCGCTTTACCCTCTGCTACAGTTGATGATTCCGGGCGGATGGTGCGTTCACTTGTTTTTTTAGGACGGACAAGAAAAAATAAATGTCTTGAATGAAAGTTAAAGGTAGCACAAACCTTTTGTAATAGGTTCACCCACTCGAAAGTTCTTCAGGCAGTAATGTTTGAACCGTTACATAATAGAGTAGAAAGAGATTGGCAATTTTAATGACAAAGTTATTGAGTTCTTCAAGCACATTTAGTATCAGGATCAATGATAGCTATTCATATTTCTCGCAAAAGACGTCCCTCTTCGAATAGGTCCGCGGGGGCAAGATATCGCTCAAATTGTTTCCAATATCTTTTACGAGCATTTGACACTCGGGTGAAAAATTACCTAGAGTTCCAAGCGATATTGTTATTTTCACGCTGTGTTATTTATACGGATGTAATCCCTCAAGTTTTTTGTTACAGCGATGGAAATGTTTATTTTATGATACTCGACATATTGCGCATGGAATTTTTATTTTGTAAATGTGAATAGTTACTAGAGTAGGTCATCTTCTAAACAATGCCGTCCATGGGCATGTGACTGCCCGTATTTTTCTGAATATTCATGAGAAATTATTGAAAATTAACTTTAAAAGAGGTTTCCATCTTTGTTTTTTTATTTTTTTTTTTCGAAATCCCCGTGTTTTATATGGACTTACACTTGTGTTTTTAAAATAAATACCGCCTTTTTTTTTTCTTCCCATCCGTCTTTTTTTCATAATCGACAAATGTAACAAGAAATGTTAGTTAATCCGATAAAATAACTCATAAGCTTTTAGAAATAATAAACAGAATTCAAATCGAGCCACACATCACATCGGAGATATGGCAAACGCTACTCAAAAAATTAAAAATTGATGAACATGCAAAATATTACAGATAGATTTTTAAAGTTCATTTTCGATAATAATTCATGAATATTCAGAAAAATACGGGCTGTCACATGCCCATGTATATTAAAAATTAAATGCTGTAAGCGCATCACTTCAGAACGGTTGGAACAATTTGGCAAATTTTTGTTTTAGAGAGTACATAATAATCGGAATCAGGTTCTTACGGAAAGAAAAAATTGAAAAGTTGCCGGGAAAATTGGTGCATTTTCTACGTGAATTTTACAGGGGGGCAAGACAACGTCTGTCGGGTCAGCTAGTCGGATATATAATGAACAGAAACTTATTAGTGATGTGTGCAAATGGTCTTCATATTCAGACAAAATAAAATAGAAAACCGTTTATTATCCAGGTAATACAGTAAGTAGGGACTAGGGACATAATCTGCGTTCGCAATTCATTTGCCAAAAATGTAAACAAATACGAGTTTTAGGAAAAACAACTGTAATGCCTACACATAAGGTTCAGTTTTCGCTACAACTTCATATTTTTTATGACTTTTTCAACAGTACTGGTCAGTCTAAAATCATCTTTATTTACACTAGTATAAAGTTGATGTTTGTCTAAGTAGAAAATTCGTGTTTGTTTACATGTTTGGCAAATAAATTGCGAACGCAGAGTAGGTAAAACACAGGATGAGACAACATGAGTAACTTGAAATATTAACTACAGCTAGGTTACAAAGTATTATTTGTCAGTGACCCCAAACTAGACAGTTAGTCTGTATCTTGTCGAGCCTTTGTGTCTTTTTACTGCCCACAGAACATTTTGTGATTTTCACTCCGCTGAAATATTTCATTTAGAACTCACACATAAATATACATAACCGCAAAACGTGAAAATACGATCACACAAAATATACAAACACGTTTCTTTGCTGACAACAAACAAAACTGACGGAGGTAAACGTATACTGCCCTGCAGGTATAAATAGTGCAAATAAACTGTCTGAAAGATGTGCCCGCATAACATACAGGTATGTACTACGTACCTACATGAGGGCGCCGTCCGGCAGTCCGCAAATATTTGGCCAGTTCTAGAATATCCTACGGAATACTGACTAAGCGACGTCTAATCACGCTGTAAAACAAACATCGGGTAAGTAGGTTACTCATTAACATTTCAAGTCGAACCTTCGGCCCCGCTTTAACCACGGGGTGACCAGACTCGCCGAACAATGGGAGATACTCAAAACTAATTTCGTTGATACTAAGGCCCGACCGAGTGACTGTAATGAAATAAAATGTTTCTTTTGTCTTTCGTTGGTACGGTTACAGACGGCAGATCATTATTAAAAAGTAACGATTATAGTATTATTCATAATTTTGACGAAAACAAGACTTTCAGTAGATTCTTCGAGTTTTGAATGAAAAACAAATTCAATTATCAACTGGCTTTTCAGCCTTGGTGATAATGGCAAAATTTTCTCGTAAGTATTAATAGCGATCTATGTTTGACTATGTGAAGTAGTACTTAGACGGTATCCAGGTCTAAAGGTAAAAAGGCTGGGCTAAAGTTAAAGTTAAGAATAGTACCATCCCATTTCTTCCCGTGGGTGTCGTAAAAGGCGACTAAGGGACTCACTAGAGAATGGGCAGCAGCGTTCTCTACGCGTTTTAACACCATACTGCGATCGCCAACCCGCCTGCCAGGCGTGGCGATTATGGCAAACCATTTGGGGGAGTCCTATTTCCAGCAGTGGACGTCTTTCGGCTGAAATGAAGATGATCCCGGACATGAAGTGAAATGATGTATTATGATAAATTTGTAAAACGATTTATACTAAATGGCCACTATATTGTCTTGAAGCTACACACCATAGCATCGTCGTATTAACTAGAACAACAAGCAGGTAGGTAATACCGCATAAGAATTTCAGAACCCACTACGGAGAATTTCCGCGTTAGAGAGCCAAAATCGATTGGAACGACTTGTATTGGCGAGCGGGTCTTCCAAAATGCATGGTATGCGTTCCAATGAACATTTGTAATACCAGTTCGGCACTTTCATTGTATTGGTTAAAACTATGTGCTTCCGTTCAAACTATAGTTAATTCTACTTCGATAGCGCAGCGTACTTATACGTCTTGAAACTATTTTAGTAAAGAGCTCTTCATGGAAATGGAGACGAGGGGGTTTATTTAATCTTCGAGCTCGTGTTGGCACGAGATACTCGGAAATAGCTAATGCTGTGGTGGGAGATTAGCTACTCAGCAAGGTTGGTAGCAAAAAACTTGGACTGCCGGAAATATTTAAATAACGTCACTCATCGAGGGTTTTCGTCAAAACACAGTTTATGTTCTTTAATAAATAATAGATTCTATTTTGAAAAAGAATCTTCTAGTGAAACTGATTTTTTAAATAAACTTGAAGGTTTAAACCCCGGTTTTTGAAAGACTATTTAATTTCATCTGTTGTCAGAAATCATATCATGTTATTGTAATTTCGGACAACCAATCACAACAGCAAATAGCCAATTTACTGATCAGAGATTTACTATCAGGCGTCAGGTACTTATCTAAATGTCAGTGCGACAATCGATTACATATTAAATACTAGCTTTTACCCCTGTCTGGCCTGGCTTCACCCACGTGGAGGTCGGAAATTATCCCACGGGGAGTACTTCAGGGATAATAAGTATCCTATGTGTTAATACAGGTTATTAATCTGGGTGCCAAATTTCATCCAAATCCGTTCAGCTATTGCCATATGGAAAAATAGAATAGAATAGAACCGTTCAACTGTTTTTGCGTGATTTAGTTAAAGAAAACATACAAAGTGTCTATATACATATATATAACATATACATTTATGTTAATGATTCAATCGTCAATGATTTGACTGATCGGAGCGCCAGCGCTGCCTAGCGGCGCTCGACAGAGTCTACAACGTAACGCTCGGACCAGCCGGAGCTTAGCAGAGTTTTGTCGATGGCGGTTAAGCAGTGAACATATTTAGAAACTGTCGCGTGTTCCGTATAGTTGTGTCGTGTACCTGTAATTACGGTGATTAACTTGATCGTAAATTATAATTTGATTTGAACTGCAAACACTTTTATATTGCGTAAAAACTAACACTACCCATAGTATGAAGCCCACGGTAGTTAAAATATAGCTGATAATAACGAAAAAGAGACAAGTACCCTCTCCGTCATTATATTATATTATATTGTATTGTAGAATGCATTTAAATCTAAAGTAGGATCCCAAAAAATTCTAATTACCAACCAATTTTAATACTGGTTGATACATAGCGACAGAGCCCAAGAGAAAAATAAATTAATTCAGGAAAATACGGAGTCTTTTGTTAATCGGATAGCCCCTACCTTAAACACATCTTTAAATCTACTTAAGAAGGTTAAGACAATTTAATGAAGACACTTGAATTGAATTAATGTATTTAAAATCTCGGCTCTCCCAAAAATATATACCTACTTACATTTGAACTGGTAACTTTGAAGTACCTATATTTCATTTCGACAAGGTGGTTGCCTTTAAGGCGAAAGTGTCAGGTATCCCGCGAAATTATTTTTTTCTTAGGTTTTTTGCAATTTGCAGGTCAGTATCAGGTTGTATGTTGGTCTAAATATGATTCGCGGCCGTATCAAATATTTATTTATAGAATTATAACCATAAAAATTATCAATACAACTCTTTAAGTTCATATAATCCTATTGAATGACTATTTCATGAAATCATGACATTTTAGGATTATTCTAACATAAGGAATTGTATTGTCATCTAGTTTAAAAAATATGATTGACGTGTAAAAGTGTTTTGTCCAAACCCACTTACAGAAATAAAATCATTTATCATTTATTGCTAATTCTAATGATTATAATTCTGTTAAGCCATATTTGTTACGGTCGCCAATCATATTTTAATCAAGATACAACCTGACACTGACCTGCAAATTGTGAAAAACGTAAGTAAATTTGAATTTCGCGGTCTACATCGGCGCATCCCCCTTAAGGGCGTATCACCGTGGCCATAAAAAGGTTGTAAAAAGACAAAGCTTCAGTTTTCAGCAGAAAGCCGCGTTCACGCTTCCTGAGACCACCTTCACGCTTTGCATAGAAATATGAACCTGTAAAATTTTGTCACAAAACGCACTCAGACTGATGACTCGTAACTCGCAAGGTGACAGGCTGATTTACATATTAACAGTAGGTACGTACCCTTGTAGTAGTTAATCCGGGGTCGCAGGTGACGAGCACCCGCCAAATTGATATTTTATACTTGCAATTACACGGCGATCCATTTACATCGTACCGCCAACTTCAAGCTGCCAGCACGAAAAATGGCTGGAACTTACGTAATTTAATTAGTTACAGATTTAATATTACTCTTATTAAAATATATACAGTTGTGTTAGATCTCTTTGTGACAAGACTTATCTCGGGATATGCTAACATGCACGCTTCTACCGCCAACGGTTGTTGCTATGTGTTTTCTTTAGTTTAAAACCGTGTCGAGACATAGGTAGATTGAAACTTGAAATATTTGAAAAAAGTTTCAGAGGCAAATAAATAAAAAAGACAGAGAGATAGAAGATATAAGGCTCTTTATTATGAACACCATAAAAATATAGATTAACTTATACTTGTGGTCGGCCAGAGGTCGAAATTCGACCATAATTCATTTAAATGTTATGATTCTAAGGTAGCCATCTTGTGTCAAACGCATGGTAGTGTGTGTAATGTTATTTAATTTATTTCTAATGTATATTATATACAAATATTAGCTTTCTGCACTCCTTCTCCATATATGTATACGCTTCCGCGTAATTTTCGTAAAAAGGGGTACAAGGTTTTGCTTCACGTATTAATACTATCACGTATTAATAATATATAGATAATATATAGATTACATTTGTATATAGATTTCATTGCTAACAAAAATTGACGTTGTGTTTGAGAGGAAAAAGCCTGACGTGACTGTCACATCAAAAATGTACGACATCTTAGTAAAATAGATAAAATTAGTATTACATAATGTTTGATGTTCCAAATATGAGGGCTTTGAGAAAATCGTAACACCACAGACAATAAGGCTAAGCCCGCACTGCGATAATAAAACACGCGAAATTTTTATCACCATTCTGTAACACAATGTATCTACACGTGTAGATTCGTGCGTATACGACTCGTGACTAAAAAATTCGCGCGAAAAAAATTTTTGTGGTTTGATACAGATTTGACGCAGTGTGGTGCGAATTTAATACGTGTGAATATTGTGTGGAGTGTGGGGAAAATGGGGTGATGGGGTTTTATGTAGCTTCTCGTCTTACGATATTAAATTGTTATTGTGGTGAGTGGTCATCTCGCTGACCATTTTTTTTTTTTTTTTGTTGGGAAATCATCAAATGACTCCTCCCGCTCTGGGCGGAGCGAGAGGGAGTGTCAGACTTTTACTGACTAAAACCCACCCGTGTGTTCCTTCCGTTGCCTGTGTGCCGGGGCCGCGATATCCCTTTCGGACAAACCCGCAACCCCAGCAGGCATTGGTCCTTACGGACCCCATCAGTTGGTGCTGACATCTCTTTGAGGCGAGCGTGGAACACAACGCGCCGTCGACCCGGGCCTGGTCCCTATCGGACGGCGAGCTGCCCATCGCTCACCGTCCGCAGGCCCGCGCCTACGGTGGCCGGAAGTCGGCTCGTGACTCCCGACGCCCGGAGCGTCTCCTGCGGCGACTAGGGGCGCGAGGGCGTGCAGCTTGCATCTCCCTCGCGCGCTCCGCCTCCTCCTTCGCGAGCATAACTGCTTCGCAGAAGGAGGTGACGGCCTCCCATGCACTCTCGCTCCGGACCATAGCCTGAACCAGGGCCGGACGCGAGAGATCGCCGCTGCCGATCGCCTCGGTGAGGACACGGCGGTGCCCCGCCCAAGCCGGGCAGACCTCCACCGTATGCTCCACCGTGTCCTCCGGGCGATCCACACAATGGTAACACCCGGGCGTTTCCTCCTGCTTTATCCTGAACAGGAACCTCCCGAAACAACCGTGTCCGGTGAGGACCTGCGTCAGGCGGAAGGTGAGGACGCCGTGACGCCTCTCTAGCCACTCCTCAAAGAGGGGACTTATCGCCGCAATTGTGGCGTGCCCAATCTTGCTGACCATGGTTTTGTTATTACTAATTGTTGATTTATTTAACTTCGATGGTTTCTGTTTACGTTTTCGTTTTATTTTTTTATTTCTGCTTGAGTGTAGTCGTATTCGATGTTTTTTTGTTATATGCGTGTGCTAGCTGACACACGGCAAATAATTTAATTTAATGTTTCGTGTTGCATAATGTAAATTATTGTGCATACTTTTGTATAGAATCAAGTTTTTCTAACTGAACAGATAAGTGTGCTGCTGGGGAGTTTGTTGCGCCACTTCTTCTTCCCAGCTAAAGCACTAGAAAGTGGTGAAAGGCAAGTGTTTTGGGAGACTGTCTTATGTAATTTTGATGTTGACGACGGAGGGGCTGGCACTCCCCGCTCAGTCGTACACTAGTTTTAGTTCTGTTGTCTATTGTAGCTATACGTCTCAGCTGGGATTTGCTTAAAACTGACAAAAATCGTGACAATTTTTTTCCGTAATGCGTGAATTAGTATTCCGTACACTGATTATAAACAGCGAGAATAAAAATCGCGCGGTGTGATTTCGCAGTGCGGGTTTAGCCAAACGCCAACGAATGTTGTTTAACGAGCGATTCCTGGAATGGTTTAATTATGTTGGTGGATGATACCAGTTCCTGGCCTAACAATGAGCAATATGAGCATGCTGCTACAATTAACGCTTCCTAACGAATTCCGCTCATCCTCTAAAGACCATTAATCATAAATCCTGCTCCAAATGTGAAAACTACCACAGATATAAATCCTATTTACTACGACCTCTGAGGCAAAATACATTCGGTGGAAAAGTTCCAACAGTCAAATCCGATTTATAGAACCGAGTAGGGTTTCATTTACATTAGCAGATTATTCTGCCAATATACTGCATGCGGAAAATGCTGCGTGTTTGGTGAAAAAACCCTTCGTCTGTTAACTTTTATACGGCTAATTTACTTGCATGATCCGGAATGTGAGTGGAATTTTACGGATCGCTCTGAATTAAACACGTAATTGGTTCTTCATGTCATTTCAATAATTATTTATTTGAAATATATAATTATTATGGTGTTGTCGTAACGATTCGTAGCGCCGCTACGCACGGTTGCTACGAACTGTGTGTTGCGGCGCTACGCAATCTTGCTACGAATACAACGCCTACAAAAACCCTTCTTACTGTAATGATGCTTAGTATATTTTCCTTCCTATAAAAAAAACTGTAACATTCTATTTTTCAATTCCAGTGCTTTTAAATAAATCAGTACAAGTTGTTATCCTGTGCATCCGCAGCAGCTTGTGTGGTACATTCGGTGACAAACAGGTTTTAAGTTTAAATACATCCGCCTTTTTAGAGTTAACTCAGTGTAAACTGGTTGCTACTTAACTATGGCTTGCTATGTTACTGAAAAGTAGGTATTAGCCTCTTTCATAAAAGCTTTAACAACCAGTACAGGGATTACGTTGCTTATAAAATAATAAATTATAAAAATAACAAAATGTGGATTGTTAATTATATCCCCCAATTTATCCTTTAGCTTATTTTATTCAACCTTATGCACCCATTATTATTACGTTTCATAATAAATCAATCTGCCTAGGCTTTCCTCAACTAGGTTGGGGTCGGCTTCCAGTCTAATCGAATGCTGCTGAATACCAGTATTTTACATGGAGCGATGCCTATCTGACCTCCACAACCCAATAACTGGGTAATACGATACCCCTTGGTAAGACTGGTTGTCAGACTTTCAGGCTTCTGATGCCCTGTAACGTCTGTCAGAGATCCACGATTGACAGCCGGGACCAACAGCGCAACGAGCTTTCCGAGTCACGGAGGAATCTCGGTATGTAAAGATGGTCACCCATCCATGGACCAACCCCGGCAAGCGTAGCTTAACCTGATGAATTGACCCATGCCGGCTGTTATTAGTTAGCCACGAGCTCCTCATAATAAATCCAATCCAATCTAATCCTCGTTCCATAATAAATATAGAAACAAATGGATTTCCAAACATCTTTTATGTCGCCAAACTATTATAATACTTGTGTACTTTACCAGAGACCTCTTTACCAGAGACCTCTTTACCAGAGACCTCTTCCCTTATAAGTAGCAGCTAATATGAGAAAGTTACGGGCTATTATTTACCATGGTGGGTGGTGAAATCTGTTGCCTCTGCGCGAACTTGGGCCCATATTTTCATTCCGACATGAATCCGCAGCGCCAGTAACACAATGTAGTCAATTTACTTCAGTCCCGGCTGAAAGTTTCCTCTGTCAAAGTTGTGATTGCCTTGTTTTCCATCTCGCTTGTAGAATGATGACAAATAAAACTTGAATCCGCCTAGTGCATCCGGCGCTACCTAGTACCTATATGTATAGCTACTGCTCGGACGAAGCATCTGTTTTATTTACAGTTGTATCTACTTATATAAGTAGGTACACAAACACACACACACACACACACATTACACAACACACACACATTTACATTTTACATTTCTATATTTATTTCTGTAATTTGTATGGTGTGCATAATAAAGAATATTCTATCTATCTATCTATCTATCTAGGTTACTTCGTATGAAAGTTTCATGTTTGAAGGATAAAATAAACGATGACCTTGTACAGTACCACAAAAGCCGTACATAATAATGTGTTGTCTCCGAAGTGAATTTTCTTATCCCGAGTACAAATACATACATCCGGAGACAGCTTGTAATTGAAGGCATTTTCGCTTTCCTTTTGTTGAAATTGTATTGTAGGTAATTTTCATATAAGCGCAGTAATGCGCCGGTAATGGTCCATAACAGAAAGCTCGCAATATATGGAGGCTGTCCCTCACCCCGCATGCCCTCACCCCCGTCCGCCCCCACATGTTGTACGTATACACACCGCCACCACACCACACACTACAGAAACAAAATGTTCAAACTATTCAGGATTTATTACTAGATATTCAACAAACCATTCAGACTGGAATGTAGCAAAATATCGAGCAAACAAGCGCTGAGTTGACAGTAGCCGTTTCAAATAAAACAAAGCCCAACATATCGTAAAACAATATTTCATGTACTTTTTGCTACTAATTTTGTTACATACATTTATATTTTAACAACATTTTAATAATTTAACGGTTTGCCAGAAGTTATCACGGCCATATTAAATCTTTGACGTTACGAAATAATAAAATACAAGCGTAAAAAAGATAAATCTGTAGGTAATATAATAAAATACGGGCGTGGAAAAAATTAAATTAAATCTTGTTACGAGACGCGTCCAAAATATGCTCGGGAACGCGCCCAGCGAGAGTGCTTTCTTTTAAACATCTCCAATGGCATTTTTTTACATTAGCTCTGTAATTTTTTGCAGCATATTTCAGTGACGTCGAAAACCTCATGTTTTTTCAATGTAACGTTATTTTAACTAGGTAATTTTTACCCTTCGCTCCAGCTACCTAAGCATCCCTGTAACAATCGCTTGTTCGAATAGATCAATACACCATCAGGAGGACCACAGCTCAATTGATATATATCTATCAATGCCTCAGTACTTCTACATATCCCGCTCAAGATTATTTCTATGTAATCGAAAATCATTCTGCAGTGGCAGCATTCTGTTCATTCCATTTGCATCCCGAGTTATAAAATCAACAAAAGAGATCAAACGCAACAGTTTCCAAATAGGTAATTGGTGCACAATGCACGTACAATGTAAGTAGGTACAGATTGTTGGGCGAGTCTTAAGCCTTGGACGACGTAGCAGAACAATGAAAGCTCGGCGTGGACAAACCGTAATCCTACTTGGTGTGCAGAGCTTGGCTCGGCTGCCGGCGCCGGCAAGCGCCCTATCCTCGCGGGCGATGTACAAACAATAACTCTAGCTCACACCTCTTGCAAACCACCAGAATTAACTGCAATCACGAGGGAATTACGCAGACGGAATTCTCTTGTACTTATATAACGTCAGGAATTTCCTTTAAAAAATGTTAATAGTGCAGACAGAAAGCTTGATATTACAATGTATTTATGTGTATATGCATACTAAGTTCAGTTATGCTACTGTTAATTAGGAGCGCCTTGAGTTCTTGACTCAACTTATTGCTGTGCTGCTAACAATAAAGACGTTTGTTTGAATACAAAAACAGCTTTTTAAACTTGAATTTAATTATGCCCATTTATTACCTACTTTTCATTATTTGTATTTAATTTGCCATCCATTTTGAACACAATGCATAGCACCACAATAACACTACACCGTGCCCTGTGACTCAATTTGGAGTTTCTGACAATCACATTTTCGATTCCAAGTGATATAAACGCTGTTTCAAAGCACACAACTATGAAGTAATTAATTTCCAATCAAAGGAAAATTCAATGCATGAAACGCTGTATCGCCCACTTATACGAGTAATTCAATACTGGACAGATTGGACAATTTAAAACAAATAGAATATTTAAAATTCGAAGCAGACAGAATATTTTAAAACGTTGAAGGTTTCCAACATGGCATCGCGGTATCACCTAATGGAATTCACAGGTTTATACATGGAAAACGCTGCTAATGTTTTAAATAAATAATTAAATGCTACATCTCTCGTTCTTAATTCAAAGCTATACGGGTTGTTCAAACGATATCTTTAAACTGCTTAAAGATGTTAAAATTACAGTAGGTAGATCAATAGGTAGGTACTCGTAGGTAGGTCGATTTTTCTCTCTCTGTGCCCGGTCAACGTCAAAATATTACAGTGTATGTAGGTAATAATAACAACATAACGAATAATATGACAGAACTGTCGAGAGGACACGAGTTGTGTAGACCGTATTAAGAGGCGTCGGCGTCGGGGCACTGAGGAGGTAACCGGGCAGATGAATACATTACTAACAACTTACAACTTTGCCTCGTCCAAACGCAGAGTTAAAAAAATCGAGTTATAAATACACGTAGTCATAAAACTAAATCTGTATGCATCTTAACGTTTCTACATCAAAGAGAAGCTCACAAATCGATCAGTCTGAACTAACACTGCTCAAATATTAAAGAAGGCAAAACTAAACCACGTACTGATTAATTTCAAACTAGCCCCGCACACGTTGGGAATCGTTACGGCTTCGAGGTACTTGTTGAGTGAAATATTCAAGGTAAGGGTGTCCCGGCGGTGGGTAAGCTCGGGACAAACAGAGGGACGTGTTGCTCCGACGAGATAACTACTGACCGTCTGCGGCGTTCTCTAATTAATTATTCGACAGCGTGGACACACTTGTCCTTTAGATATTAAGTCGGAATTACCTTAAGCGCGCTTAAAGTTGACATTGAGACAAGACAGATTTAATTGATGTTTACATGTTTGCTAACTATTTCATAGTGCCGCATACCGTCAGAAGTTATTAATGGAGTCTTTCCGATAGTTGACTACATTATTTTGCCACTGATTCCACTATTCATTAACCAGGTTATTTTAGGACAGTTATTAATTTAGTAAATTACCAAAATTGAAGGTTGTTAAATTTATGTTTGGCAGCCACGTCTCACTTCAGTTTCAGGTACTAAATGATGCTTTCAACCGTGAGGCAGCATTTTTACGTCGCATAGAGTTTTTATAAAAGATATTGTAATGATAGATCGTTAACCCTTCGCTTAAAAGCACCACAATTACCCCATTTGTCTCAACTCTTACAATTTTATGAACAATACGGAGAGCGGGTAATGATAATGACTCTATCCTGTTTTATTTTTAAAGCAATATGTTAGCAATGGCTACCTACCTACAGGGAACCTGAAATGTCAGGTTCCCTGAAAAAAACAGTTTCCATTATCCTCTGAAAAGCGACTGACAATAGAAATCATAATAGAAGATGGGGAACATGGTCCTTCTGCTTGCCCTGTGTTCTGTAATTGGTCTGTTAATCTTGACACTCGAATCTTTCATTGTTATAACGATATTGTGCGACCGGTGGTGCTACAGTAGACGGAACGGTTACTGTTACGACCTGATATGATGCAAATATACTGAAAGCTAATTCCGTAGACAGTCTGCATACACACGAAATGCTCGCATACAAATTCCTCGAGAACGATTTGTTCGTGTCAAATGCCCTGTAATTTACCAATAATACTGCTATATTATCTAGCCTACAATCTATATCACGTTTCATCGACATAAAAACCACCTATTAATTAATTAATTGATGGATCATATCGCTTGATTGAGTACGAATGAAGCGTTTTCGTAAGAGATATACCTGCGTTATAGTAATTTATGGAAATGTCTTATTGAATGTGCCAGCACTTTAAGAAATGGATGTTCTTCATTTGTCAATGTCATGATCGCATTTTTCACAGAAATAGATGATTCTAGCACAACTATATTCCTTGGCCGTCATAACGCGTTGTATGATAAGTAATCTAATAATATTAAATTAAAATTTGGTGGAATGCTCATCTGAGTTTTATAAGGTGTCATATTTTCTTCAAAGATAAGTTCAATGCTTTCGCTTTTGATATATTAAAATTGTATTCAGACTGATGATTATTTTATTTGTTATTGTGAAAATATATTTAAATTATTTTAACATATTTTATTATTCACTTAGTTTAAAGTAGCTTTTAACTTTTAAGTCATCATTAAACCTAGAGCTTTCTGTTGTTTTTAATTTTTATGAGACTGTCTGACTCACAAAGATGAAAACTGAAAACTCACTTCGATTTATCCTATTTTATTCAAATTTCGATTCTATTGAATTCACTTGAATATTGACAAATGTGGCACTTACAAAGAAAGAAATCACCGGTTTTATTTCCGAATGAGGTAACAGCAAAACGCTCGAATAACAGGTAAAATATTATTTATTTAAGTACCTATGGAATGAACATTTACTCGTTGGTATTTATATTGGTACAAAATGTTTCCGTAAACATCAATCTCTCCGATTCGTGCCTCATTTTCATTATGGGTTACAAACATTTTCTGAAAAATTAATCGGGCCATGCCATTTTTTCAATATTGCTAGAATCAATCATAAATATATTAAGTAATAGCAGTACAAAATATTTAATAAATACGAGTATGTTCTAGGTACATAATATTTAATGAATTCTGAATTCGTAACATATAACATTTTACTGAGGATTCATTGGAAAGTGAGTGGCCATATAACTATTTATGTTTTTGTAAAATTCACGAATTATCGGTGAGCCCTATCCGATAACTTTTGCAATAGAATTTTAGGGTTTGAAAGGAAGGACGCTGACAGACGTAGGTACATTCCATTTCTCATTTTAAAGTCAAAATGGCTGTCTTACTCCTGTATTATTTTAAGCAAACAATGCATTCACAAACGGAATGCACAGAATATGGTCGGGTGCTGAGAAATAAGCTGAATAATGTCACTGATGTTACCGCCTGTTTCGTTGCTATTTTGAGTACCTATTTGTTATGTTATATGTGCACTATATTACGAAATAATGCAATCTACAGGTACACACAAGTTTAAAAATTATACGTTTATGACTTTAGGTAAGTTAATAAAAATAGTTTCCTCTGCTTACAAACATAGTAGTTTGAATCCATAATAATATCAGCCCCAGTAGCAATTTTTTTACTCGACGTGTTTTTAATTTACCATAAAAAAAAGAAAAACGAATCAAACTTTTTCCAATATTTAATGTATGAAGCAAATAAAATATAAGGTCCGTACTAAATATTTAGCAATAAGGTATTTCCTAAGAATTTGATATCAAATAAAAGTGTCAGAAATAGAGAATTTAGCCTCGAGGAATTTTATTTAACATTTTTACCAGAAAATTGCTACCCGTCCTCACGATCTCGTAAATAAACGTCCAAAAAATATGAAAAAGCGTAATAAGCGCTAAGATGAAAGAAACGACGCGAGCGCGTTATGTTCTATACCACACTTTGGTACCTATGTACAATGTATGTAACCAACCCAGAGGTGTATTATGTAGGACCTAGGATGGGGCGCAACGAGCGTAAGTCACCCAGCTTTATATGTACGGAGCTCAAAGTTACTTGCTGAAATTACGTTTCATACAAAATGACGGTTGACGCTAAAGAGTCCTTGGGAACCAACAAATTGAGCTGAACATATAAAGTAGTGCGTAAAACTTGTGTTGCTGGCTGTATGTACTATTTATATTTAGTGTTAATTAAAACCCTGAAACCTTACTCCACTACTCCTTTGAAGTCACTCCCAGAAACCACAAATTATATTCGTTAGTTCAAGCCTCTTTTATAAAGCTTCAGAAAATGTTAAGCCTTCTGATGGACTGTAATGTAAAGTCTACCAAAGAATGTCTTTCGAATTAATTTAAAAAAATCAAACGTTTCTGCCACTACGTAACAGCCTTTTTAAGTGAAAAATACTATAAAACAGGATACCAAAGTATTCGCATTTTCCACAAGTTAAAAATGTATTTCAGAGAACAAAGAGCAAGCCGTTTGTTGCAGGTAACATCGAACAGTAGGTACCTACGTCGCTGCATCAGTGCACACAAATAGGACCATGACCAATGGTCGTGTACCTATTCAAGACACGTGCTCTCCTTGCGCTTGCCTCTTGAACACGCAATATTGCAATATAACATACGACAAATAGAGTATACCAACCGTTGGTATGAAATTCTAAGTATTTAGTTAGGAAAATGGAAAGTTGTAACTTTGTAACATGTTTTCTCCAGGGTCAACACAAACTAAGTTTTTCTAGGTTCAATAAACAGTATTTATGTCATGAAAGACTTGATTAAATCTTAACATCTTTTGTAATTGCTTTTTCTTGCACTATGATACCTACCTACTTACCAATAATTTAAATACATGCCTACTGACCAGTCATTTAAGTACATTATGTTATTAAGCAGGTATAGGTATTACGTAATTGTTTTATAACTTTCCTATTTGAAACAAAAACGTGTTTCTATTTAAGTCCTTACCCACAACGCACCTCTAAAGCAAATATAAATCATAATATACAGCCGTCCAATCCCGCAACCCATCATATCTCTCCTAAAACATTAATTTTACCGCTGGAAAATACAAATTGGTCCGCCATTTTAAAATAAAACACCCCTTCACTGGGATGACACAAAATTGACGTTTTTTGAGACCGTTTTCATTTGTTTTTTATCACCATCCTTTGCCTGTTTCTTTTTACTCTTATTGGATTTCATTTTTTTTATGATCAATATATCAGGGCGTTTGAGTTTTATTAATGTCAATTAGATATTGAACGGAAATAAAAAAAACGCGCAAGTGAATAATGAAAATTTTGGATCTTCACTAAGGATAACGTTTCGCATAAAAAATACCTATGGTATTCAATTCTATTCAATCGATAAAACGTTTATTTTTATTTAGAAGTATGTGTCATGTCTTGTAGCCGGTGCTATAAGGACCTGTCACCTGTCCATTCGTCCCCACATGCACTGTTCCCTGCAAACACTACACACATTCTATGTGGTTGAAGTTGTTCGTAGCACTCCAAACCACACAAGTACTTATGTACGAAGCACTGACACGTAGGAAAACTACCAGATATGTAGGAAAAGTAAATACTACTGGAAGGTACGTGAGAAGATGTATCTCAATGTGGCTTAACTAAGGAGTACCTACCTACTCCATGCGTGATAAATATTTTATCAAATCTACCTGATCTTTTTAGGTTTTTCGTCTAAGTACAAGCCTTCTTACTTAATTTTAAGACAATTATGTTAAATCGTAACCACCAACATGGAATATTTTAATTATTATTAAATAAATTGCAGCATTGGCACCTCTTCATAGAAGTTTATCGGTTATATTCTGGGCATATTGCCAGAGAGTGCCCCGCTGATAAACTAGTTAGTCTTAATACTGTCATTTTCTCCAGATTCTTCATAATCATAAGATATTCGAGGTCCTTAGGAATACCCGATTATCCTGTATGATAATTAAATGTTTAGGTAAGTTGCCACTACCCCGCATGTCCCTTCTTCCACGTTTTAACACTTTTGACTCCATCCATTTTTATAAAACTCATGTGCCATGCCGCCATACTTATTGGAAATAAACCCTCCAGGAGGGTTGCCGGCATTACGTTTGCGCTAAAGTCAACCATCACGGACGGTCAACGGCATTAAGTTTGAATCCGTGTTGTAAAACGAAGTAAAATAGTGTTTTCAGGGGGTCCTGTCGCTATACGTAGTTTCCAACCTTTAATTTTTTTGTGAATATACAAATATTCACAAAAAATCTAGTAAACTCTGAACAACAAATTCAAAAATAAATAAAATGCTTGGATTTTAAAACCAACGCTTATACTAATAACTCTTAATAAAATATACATCAGATTTTATTTTCACGATTTATGATGCTGTATTCGCTAAGAAAAACCTACATTTAAAATCCCAGCATCCCATATGCCACTAGGTGAACCCTCCAGGAGGGCTCCCGGCACTGAATGTGTAACACATAACTCACACCAAAACAGTATGAGACCTACTCATTCGTTACGTCAAATATCAACGCCTGAAATAGTTGTGAAATCAATAAAACTAATAATAAATGTTCCTATTTCGACCTATAAACACCTACATTATGGCTCTGACAGCCAGGGATACGGACTAAGATAGTTTTAGGAGTATTCTCCGAACAGAGTCAGGGACTCGAAACCTGTCGATAAAATTCCATTCCAAATTGTTTTCAATACGTTTTATCGGAATGCGATAGTGAGCAACGACTCGATAGAGACAATTTTCTTAGAAAATGTGTTGATATGATTCATCTCATACCATTATAACAAAGAATGTAGCTATATTTGTACCTATTATGTTCTGTTTGTTGGTAGCCGGCATTGAAATTGCTAGGTTCGCGTAAAAATGGCTGATTCGGCCCGCTAGTTATGAATAAATAATTGAGTTTAGAGTATTGATCTTTCTGATGGAAAACCGTCACATAGTCTATCCTATATTTTTGCGTATAACATGTTATAAAATGAACTAAACATAAAGTACCTTTAGTATTGTTATATTAACTAACCAAGAACATCAACGTCAGCAAAGATTACTTTTTACATGTGAATCAAGTAGAATTATATTTTCGTTTCATATAAAATTTCATGATGTATATGAAATTGTATTCTTTCTGAAGGATACCACAGGTGAGTTAAGTTTGCACCGTGTGCTCCAAATTAAGATGGATTGTTTATTTAACACACATACAATTTAATATGTTGTAATCTGTATAGTAGTTGGTATGTTTTATAGGTAGTAGGTAAGACATATCTATTCGCTGACAAACATACGCAGATAATATTAAAATAATAATTTACCTAAATGTATCCTTAACACGTTCAGTGCCGGGAGCCCTCCTGGAGGGTTCATCTAATCGCATATGGAATGCCGGTAGCCCTCGCGGAGGGCTCATTTTAAATGCAGGTTTTTCTTAGCGTATAAAGCACTATAAACCGTGAAAATAAAATCTGATGTATATTTTAACAAGATTTATTAGTATGTGCGTTGGTTTTAAAATCCAAGCATTTTTTTTTTCACTTTTACAAATGTTCACTAAAATTTTAAAAGGTTGGAAACTACGTATAACAAGACCCCTGAAAATACAATTTTACGTCGTTTTACAGTGTTTTATAACATGGTTTTAAACCTAATGCCGTGGACCGTCCGCGATGGTTAACTTTAGCGCAAATCTAATGCCGGTAACCCTCCCGGAGGGCTCACTTCCAATATTTATGGCGGCATGGCGTATGAGTTCTATGAAATGTGGGTGGAGTCGAAAGTGTTAAAACCTATCCAGCAGCGAATTCTAAAATTATGACACAAGGTATGTATTAATAATCTTATTAAGGTTACGAACATTAAGTACGTAACTATGAATTTAAACAATTCAAAGTGCTGTTCAAAAATAGATATACATATAGTTTCAGGGTATAAAAGTATCTAGGTCAAATTTTAACAAAACCAATTACGTAAGCTAGGTTTTGATGAAATACCTGTTATTGACGTACATATGTAGGTAGGTATGTGGCTTCATTCACGTGGGCTTCGTACAGTTATTAATATTCAACGAAACAATCGAACTTCATTATACGTTGGAAGGTAAGATAGAGATGATTTATTGAAGCAGAAACAGCCGGGGGCGTTCTCTCCGGCTCGTTCGAAGCCGTCCGCAACACCTAGATATCTCGTGCAAATCCCGAGTGACATGTTTTACATCTTCATAGTTCACCGAACATTACTGGCTCTTCATTTCGACCTTAGATTATATCCATTATAACTTTTGGTTCTTCCCCTCAGAAATTTTCCGCTTGAAATATCCTAATTGACCTTTGGTTACCCAACATCAAGCGTTAAAATATTAACTTAAAGTATCACGGTAAGTGGTGATAAATAACGCCGCTACCTCTCACACATTAACTGTAACATAGATCCAAGTCGCAAAGTATCCCAGTGTCTACTTACGAACTCATCTTTATAATGGCTCCTTTTATACTCTGAAAAAGCTGCTTTTTACGTTAAGAACCAACGATTTAGCGTTAGCCTAATGACTGCTAAGGTGATGACGTGTAAAGAAAATTGTGCCAATTTATTTGGTGAAGTCAATTTGTCACACACTCGACGTGTGTCGGATCGCGCTCTACCCTTTCACGTCGATTCTTTCAGGTTGTGTTCCCCTCACGAGACCGATGCAATTTACATTAAAAGCGACTGCAAAAATCCGCTTTATTTTGAGCGGAGCGAAGATAATTCCTTGTTGAATCTATCCGAACCAGGTTTATTATTTTAACAAAGTTGGTCCCACTGATAGTGATATTTTCGTGTCTTAGATTTATTATAACACAGAAAACTAGAGGGAGCTACACTATGACCTAAATGTACATGGTTTTCTCCAAAAAAGAAATCTATGCGACGGAAATATGAACCTGATTGAGAACATTGTTCTCACATAATCTGTTGGCACAAGGAATGTGTAGTCCGAAGACCTTTTTTTTTTTTGAGGGTGGGAAATTGTCAAATAACTCTCTGGGCGGAGCGGGAGGGTGTCCGACTTTTGCTGACTAAAACCCACCCGTGTTCGACTTTGGCATTAGACTTCTTTTTTTTTACTACTTAGAACACCGGGTCGGCCAGTTTACTGAATAAAACCCATTTATCAAATTAGAGGTAAGTTATGGAATCGTTATCATCAAGTGTACACACAAAACAACGTAGCACAGTCATAGTCTCGTCGTAGCATTGTCGTAGTCTCGTCGTAGCGTTATCGTAGCCCCGTAGCTTTGACGCAGCGTCGTAGTAATCTCGCCGTAGCACCGTCGCGTCGTCGTAGCTTTGTCGTAGTGGCGTCGTAGCTTTCTCGTAGCATCGTCGTGGGTTTCTTAGTGTTGTCGTAGCCTTGTCATAGCACGCCGTTGCTATGCTAGAAGATTAGATATTTAAACACTATATAGGTGTGAAGGCATATATAGAAATACTTAAATTTTGCTACATATATGAATTTCATATCAACAAATTCACGTATTCCATAAATTTACAAAATATATGCTGTATTCCATGTTTAATTAAAACATAAAGAACAATATTTTTTCAACAAAAAATAGTCTTACTAACACCACGTCCAGAGTAAAGTAACTAGGTATACCCCTACAACAATGAATAGTGGAGAATATAGGTACCTACCGTTGAAAAAAAAACAAGAGACATGATAGATAACTGCTATCTCGCCGGCAAAAAGGGCAAAATGAAGAAATTTCTCGTCATAATAATATTATAGTCATGCCATGTGTCACGCGGGCGGCCGCGCTCGTTCTCTTCATGACGCCACTCCGTCAAGCTTCTTGTCCCAAATCGCGTCGCATTAACCCATGCTTGTCTATGAGGACTGCTATATGTATTATTATAGTGATATAAATCGTCAAGTCATGTGATTTTGGTATGTTGTGTTGAAACTTACTCGTACCTGCTATGCTTTACCTACTGTTAACACTGTTTTTATTTTTAAGGAGTGCCTGAAAATTATTTATAATAAAAATAAATAATAAAAATCTTTATTGCAGACCACGTGATGCTACGTGTGTTTATGATTGCTACGAATTCGTAGACAATCGTTTGTAATCAATAGAGGCATCAGAAGGAATAGGCCTAATATACCACGGGCCTATAAAACTCAAAAGCTTCTTCAAATTAAATCTAGAGACCAACCCGACTCAAAGGACGGCTAGCGTGAAATCATATTTCATAGACTTACGTACTGAATTATTATTACACCCCTTATGATGGATAAGTCCCTCAAATATGACACAATATTCACATACTGTTCTCTCATCGCTCATCCCGATATAACACCCATTAAATGTCTGCTCAAATTCTATCTGATGATTGAATATTTTGTAGAAAAATGCTTTAAATAGACACCAATCGATTAAATTGTATTCAAAGCCAATAAATTCTTGTCCTCGCAGCGTTATAGAACTGTCAGGCCCTCATCAACTCTTTTTATTGGACACTCAGCGCTGGGCGTCATTACCCCCATCAGTTTTTTCTGCTGCCTTCGTAATGACGTCAGTTTACTTCATCAGCCGTTGCCCAACCAGCATTCCTGCATCCCTATAGTAAGTAGGAAGTTACTCTGACGACCGATCCGACGTAGTTTTCTTTGTATAACGAACGACGTTTCTGCAACTTAATGTTACCTACTATGAATACTAGGGATAGGAAATGCAGTTTAAATTTCCTTCAAAATTGAGGCATCTTTCCTTTGACCACGTTGCTCAATTACGCACAGTTTCAAATTATTTATCCCTGATGTGCCATCACAAAATCATGTTCATTACGCGACTGACATACATATTCCCCTCACTTCCATACAGATGAGTTATTTTTTTCATGATTTTAGTCCCAAAAATCGTTCCATAAGGTTTTGGAGCGGTATGAAATGTTTTTTTTAAAGTATTTTTTACAATATAGTATTTTTTGAAGTCCCCCGCTACTGAAGTAGCTGACACTACACGGGCAAACTATTATTGTTTTGATTCTGCCGATATACTCGTAAACTAACTTGTTCAAACTAAAACCAATACCTACTATTATGGTGTTATTCAAAAGTGTTTTTTTTTTGTGACCCGGTGCGGCCCCGTCTGTTTAGGCTCTATTTTGTATGTACCTACCTACTCGGGGCCTACCTATCATTTTTCTTATTTGTAGAGAGGATGCAGATCTAAAAAAAGGGAAATGTATCGGAGTGGACTTTGAAAGTTAGAGTTGTGATCTTCTTTTCCTAACTTAAATTTTGCCTTGGCACGATATGTACGGTTTGTACCTACCTGTCTGTATCTATCTATCACGACGCCTGCAATAGTCATGAATAACCTTCACAGCCTTCACGCATGTTAACTTCTTAGAAAATGAATGGGGTAGAAATCTTATTAGATAAACGGTTGTAAGTTTGGGATACGCTGTAGGCAGCGCCATCTTTAACGGTGAACATCAACTAAATCTTATGAATGTAATCAACGAAAACGCGTTGATAGCTGATACTCGTTTTATTAGTCCAGCTGTCCCGCAGTTGGACTAATAAATTGGAATGGAATGGATCTCAACATATTACTGTTGTGGAAGCTTACTTTGGGAAGCCTTTTTCGATCATTCGATCGAAACTGAAACTTCTAGAATCATAGTGTTCACTCTACATAAAATAGATTTATACTCTACGTAGAATAATCATAGACACGAACGAAACCATAAACGACAACAACACGATGGCTGTCCTGTCATTCCGATTTCTTGTCAGTGTTTCCACTTTTAGGGATTTTTCTCTATTTTGGGGAAAATTACCAATATTATGCATGGTTTAGGGATATTTTATTTTGACAGGGATTAACCACGATTAACGAGTCAAGTTCCACCACTCGAATTTCGCGTAGCGGAACATGACGCGAGCCAGTTGAATTGAACTACTACGGTTTCGTTGCTATGGTATCGCGGCGGAGGTGTGCAACTGGCGTAAGGGAATTTTGAGGAAAAATTGAACTTGAGTTGATAACCCTATTGTTTATAGTAAGCAGCACCCAATGTATTACTTTACACTATGGCATCACCGATTTATTAAAGGTGATTCCCTCAAACTCGTAATGAATGTAATTAGTTTCGGTCACTCGATTAATAATCATTCATTTACTACACAAGACGATTTAGGGGGGGAGGGGAGTCGACCATGTCTAATATTTTCTTACAAGGGGGTGGGAGGGAGTCTCGATAGTAATTTTTTTTTTTTTTTTTGGTTGGGAAATCATCAAATGACTGCTCCCGCTCTGGGCAGAGCGAGAGAGAGTGTCAGACTTTTACTGACTAAAACCCACCCGTGTTCCTTCCGTTGCCTATGTGCTGGGGTCGCAATATCCCTTTCAGACAAACCCACGACCCCAGCAGGAGTCTCGATAGTTCTTACGTTAGATCACAAAAATGTGCAAAGTTAAAATTATACTTTGAAAAAGCGCGGGCAACCGCGCGAGTGCCGAGGTTCGCTCGGATGCGTATAGGTAACTAGAAGCAACACCTATTATTAGAGATGTTCTAGTGGCAGTTCCACTTTCCGAGTGGGCTTTGAGCCCCTGGACTGACAATCTTATGTAGGCAAAGATGAATGATTTAAACCAAAGTTTATTACTACCAAAAAATAAAAATTATTAGTACCTACCTTTGTAAGTACAAATAAACATATTTTTCCTTTAGATTCTTAGTAACAGGGGGGTCGGCCTATTCTTATTGTTTCTTATAATAGGGGCGGGGGTCAAAAACTAGCGAAAATAGGTAACGTAATAAATGAATGGCCCCTAATGAATGTTTTGTAATCTCGTCAATCAATGAATGTTTTGTAGGTATTTAATTCTATTAAATATGTGGAATGATTTGTTATTATTTATTCTCATCATGCTCCCTAAATCAAAGTTTTTTTTTTGGGATTTTTAACGATAATTCATTAGGAAGAAACTGGGGAAAAACTAAAAACGTTAGTGGAAGCACTGTTTCGTTATATAAGTTAATTAATTGTAATTTATAGTTTAAAAACGATTATATCACTGAGATGTATCACTCAACCTGAAAGGGCGCCAAGTTGATAATTTATGTAATCTTTAACTATTGTACTACTATAGTTTTGTTAAAACCTATTTTAAGTTTACGACTGAAAGACTTGTATCTATTTAAGGTCATGAATTTTAAAAAAAATTGTTTGACTTGACATGTGATTTATGTCAAGTGTCAAAAAAAATGCCTAAAAACACGAGAAGCTTAATGCCCTCAATTATTGTGGCCGTTGTGGCGATTATTTGTGACTTGTGATCGAAATAAACAACAACACCTGTTTATAGAAGCGATAAAACTGTTACTTGTGCCTGCAAGGATACACATTAATCTACCAACATGACTATGAGACCAGATGATCACCGTAGAAAATGGGACAAAGACGAATTCGAAAGAATCGCTGCAGATCGGTTGAAAGCTGAAATAGAGGAAGAAGAACGAGCTAAAAAGAAAGGTATTGTTGCCAACCTTTTACCAGTTGGATCCTTTAAACGTCTAGTGTAAAAACTTGGCCCTGATACGTTACAAGTTAGATAGACTGGAAGTAATCTTGTGAATGAATATGATTCGTATGGCTAAAAGTTTGATAGTGGCGGCATGTTTATATCTGCGTAAGCCTAAAAAAAATGCTCATTCCCTCTTTATTAAATCCCTTGATACAGTATTTTATTTTCCTAAGTTGCTTATTAAGCGAAAAGTAATCAAATCTATGCTAGGAACCTCAAAATAATTGACTGAACTGACCTAATAAATAATAGTAAAACTAATCTACAACATGCCTATTTCTTTTCAGTCCCACCTATCAAAAGAGAGCTGCTCAAACAGCGAGACTACAAAGTTGATTTAGACTCTAAGCTCGGGAAAAGTGTAGTGATAACAAAGAACACTCCTACCTCACAATCCGGAGGATACTACTGCAATGTCTGTGATTGTGTTGTCAAAGACTCCATCAACTTTCTGGACCACATCAATGGAAAGAAACATCAAAGAAATCTTGGCATGTCCATGAAGATTGAAAGGAGTTCATTAGATCAGGTTTGTACAATCAATGACTTAGTGTTGATAAAATTCATGACGTAATAGTTAGGTTCTTCAATAAATGAGGTTAATTCTTAGGTTTGACAAAGGCCTCTAGCTTCTTCCAATGGGTTATGTATTGAAAACATGAATAGAAGCGTCAAATCAGTCTATTAATATTTTCACCTCCTGTGCGGTCTACCAGTATTCTGTATACCTTCTCTATTCTCAGGTACCAGTCTGTCACTGTCTTGTATATTGGTTCTCATCATGTTACCAGTCCATCTACCCTTATTGATTAATTTTGGCCAAGTGAACTGTTGCTCGTATTCTAGTGGAAGTAACACTTTTTTTTATTAACATTAGTTCTGAATTCAAGTTTGTTTTTGTTTGAAAGAAAAAATGTAAAATGTCCATTTTATATTTCCAGGTCAAAGCCCGCTTTGCGAACAATAAACGTAAATTAGAAGAAAAGAAGCGTGAGTATGAGCTTGACACGCGACTAAGGGAGGCAGCAGAAGAAGAGGCCAGGGTCAAAGAACAGCGTCGTGAAAGACGCCGTGACAAGAAGCGCAAGCTAATGGAATCTGAGGAGCCTGAAGATACACCAGCACAGTCTGAACTTGCTCAGATTATGGGATTCTCTGGCTTTGGAGGGGCCAAGAAATAGTATAATATAATAATTTAAGTATGGTCATAAATAAATGTTTGATATTATTTTATAAAGTATTTTATTTTTCACACTAGCAAGAAAACTTAAAGATACTTTACGTACCAGAGTACTTTGCTTTGATTCGTCTATCTATATAGACAACTGCAAAATATACAGGGTGCTGTCAACCTGTATACTTGACGTGACGGACATGACGCGCAACCTCGTACCAGTGGCAGATACAGGAGGGGGCTGAGGGGCTCAAGAATACCCCAAAAGTTATTCCAGTGTTAGTTTAGTTTTTGATATTAATAAAATGGAAAAAAAATTAAGAAAATTGTACCTTTGTGTAATGCTGGCTAAAAAGTTTAACTTTTTAGCCAGCATTACACTAAGGTACAATTTTCTTTAAAAAAAATCCATTGGGGAATTTGCGAAAAGTAATCTTAGGAGGCTTGTTATGCGATAAGCTACATTAAGTCTTCTTTTTTATTAGTGTTTACTTTGCTTAAGCCTACCTTCAGCGTAGTCAAATGACTATCCTGAGGATAGTATATATAATGAGGATCCGCCACTGCCTGGTACCATGGATTGAGTACCTACATGATTCTGGACCCTCCTGCGCTGAAATTGATCGACGGTAATATAAATAGGTATTTTATCTACTTTGTCCTAAAAAGTAAACTAGGTACCTGGATATCGCGGCCCCGGCACACAGGCAACGGAAGGAACACGGGTGGGTTTTAGTCAGTAAAAGTCTGACACTCCCTCTCGCTCCGCCCAGAGCGGGAGGAGTCATTTGATGATTTTCCACCCAAAAAAAAGGTACCTAAATGAGCCAACTGCCATATATCCGCTTCTAAGTTTGTACTTCACGCCGTCGACCTGGGCCTGGTCCTTATCGGACGGTGAGCTACCCATTGCTCACCGTCCACAAGCCCGCGCCTGCGGTGGCCGGAAGTCGGCTCGCGACTCTCGACGCCCGGGGCGTCTCCTGCGGCGGCTAGGGGCGTGAGGGCGCGACATTTGCCTCTCCCTCACGCGCTCCGTCTCCTCCTTCGCGAGCATTACTGCTTCGCAGAAGGAGGTGACGGCTTCCCACGCTCTCTCGCTCCGTACCATGGCCTGGACCAGGGCCGGACGCGAGAGATCCCTGCCGCCGATCGCCTCCGTGAGGACACGGCGGTGCTCCGCCCAAGCCGAGCAGGCCTCCACCGTATGCTCCACCGTGTCCTCCGGGCGATCCACACAGTGGTGACACCCGGGCGTTTCCTCCCGCTTTATCCTGAACAGGAACCTCCCGAAACAACCGTGTCCGGTGAGGACTTGCGTCAGGCGGAAGGTGAGGACGCCGTGACGCCTCAAGCCACTCCTCAAAGAGGGGACTTATCGCCGCAATTGTGGAGTGCCCATCTAAGTTTGTACCTAAGTAATAATTTTCCTTATTTAACTATTATTTGTAACGCCGACGTGACTTAGTATTATTGTTATTGCACTAAAATAACGCAATTTAAAAAACCGACATTGAAACGGCTATTTGATGTAACTGATATCTCTGTTTACAACAGGTGAACGTGCCGATTTTCCAACGTATACACGGACTAATGGTATAAGTCCGTGTCTACTTCGTCTCTTTGTGAAAAATATATGCAATCCGTTTTCGCCATTTCTTTGCCAAACATGTAAACTACCACGAATTTTAGGAAAAACAACTGTAATGCCTATACATAAGGTTCAGTTTGCATATTTATTTTTTTACTTTTGCAACAGTACAAAATTTTGGGAACCCCAATTAAATTGGGGGAGGCCTATGTCCAGCAGTGGACCTCTTTCGGCTGCAATGATGATGAAGATGCTGAATAGCCCAACGATTGAAACGAAACTGTCAAGCAAAACGTCGTTAGTTTAACTCCCACCTATTACCTCAGTCTGGAGGAATGACTGTAGTTTGTATCATCGCCAAAGCAGTATACAAGCACTACACACCAAAACTTTGAAGCTAATAATTTTTTGTTGATGCTCAATAGATAAACGTAAACAAATAAATATAATTAGGTTCTAATGTCCATTTCCATACAATCAAATCATTAGGTACCTACGTGACGATGACTCGTCATTTCCGTCCAAGCCCACGCCTATGATACAAGTGTCCAGTGTTCTATTGTACGCATGCTTTCATGCGGAACATGCAACTGAATCGACAAGGTCGCTTCAGGTAATGAAAACATACACGAAGTACCACAATCTTATATGTGGGTACAGACGACACCAAAAGTCATTCAACCGAATTTTTGTTTTAGAACGCGTCCAGTAGTTCCCAAGAAATCTTCTTCATGATCTTTAATAGTTAGATACTAGGTACCTATGTACTACAATCTTATGTTATTTTATAAGTATAGGTAATGAAAGTTCACTGCTTCGTTGTTCGCGCAGCAGCTGAGTAGGTTCGATCCCCAGGTCAGGCAAATTGTTAATTAAGTTTTCCATCAAAAATTTCAAAGTAGCAGGCAATAGATTTGCCCTCTATTGTTTTCATTACTTAAACTACATCACATAAACACTTAAAAATAACTGGCGAAATGAGGGTGACCAATACTCCTCTGCTTACCCCTTCGAAAGAATACAGACATGATATTATATCAAGTCAGACAATCTTAATTTTACATTTGTGGAGCAGATAGGCTTACCTATATTTTTCAGATGAAAGGGTATACATACAATTTAAAAAAAAAAATTGGTAAGCCCGAATATTGCCGAATAAATGCAGAGCTATACGATTATGTCATGCAATGTACAGATACATGCAATAGGCTATATCAATGAAGTAAGTACCTGTTGGAAAATCCAAAAAAAAACAGTCAAGAACTAGTCGGGCTCGCGCAATCAGGGTTCCGTCCGTAGAAGAATTTTACCAACTGTCGCTCGGCCCGTGCTTGACTGAATTTAGATTTGAAAATGGACGTTCTGCCCGTTTTTTCATGACCAAAGTTTAGTCTTTAGGTCTCGAGCTGGACTATTTCGCGTCCGTGAGTTTTTATTTTAATAATAATTAGTTTCTTAAAGCAGCCCACAGCAGAGCGGCCAAATCGCAGGGACTCATATATTCCAGCCACATTGTTTTTCGGATATTTTAATTTCGCTTTGCCTATGAGAAGAGACAGGTCTTTGCCCTGCAGGACAATAATAGGCTGCTATTATATTATTTATTTTAAAATCTATCACCAAAAAGAAGACAAAGGTAACGTTCCTATTTTTGATAAGGAACTCTAAAAAGGGCTCTGAACACTTGCCATAGTAGCGATGAGACTGCAAGCAATAATTTTCCGCCACAATCAGGCGAAACCACGCCCTCGTATAAAAGGCAAGTTCACAGTCATGGTGAATCAATGTGGTGATTGAAACCGGCGACATGAGGACGATACTGTTAACCGTCGCTCTTTTAACGTTATTTTATTCGTGTATATTGGCATTTCAAGTGAGTGATTAGCTTAATTCTCTTCTTTTGTATTTGTTTTGTTTTATTGACTGGCATCAAAATTGGGCTAGTAGGTAGGTATCTTGAGACCCATTAAGTAAGCCTTGCAAAAAAATCAAAATAAAGTCGTAGCGAAGAACTGCTCAAAGATATAAAAAAATATACTTTCTAGATTGCAATGCGATCTAGGAAAAAAAACATCTATGTACCAAATTGTTCAATAATTAATTTGTAGTGGCAACGAGTTGCCGTGTCTGGCCATACCGCAGTACCGCTGTTAAACCCGCGATGGTTTGTGGGGTATGTTTAAACAAATGCATGTAACTTGTTTTTTTGTTTTGATTAATAAACAATAAAATAAAACGAAAGCTTGTTACGACTTAATTTGGTATTTATTTTAATAAAACGTGTTTCTCCGACCGTAAGCGTGGGTGTATTGTATAGCTTCTACACCCACATGCACCAGTTGCGTTCAAGTCTTATCTCATATGTTCAAACCTATATATATTGCCATGCCACTAACCGACCACAAATCCAAACTGCGGGCTGCTAGCTGCTGATGGAAAATCCAATATCAATTTGCACGACCAGAGAATCAAATCTTCGACACCACAACGAACAGACGCGCGTCTGTTGGCACTATTGCAACATATAATTAAGTCGTAAATTTATTTGTTTCAGATTTCACTTGACACTCCTAGCTTTTCATGTAAGTATTTTTACAGCCGCTTTAATTATCATTAGTAAAGGTATAATATTTATTATTAACATAGCTCAAAATCAAGCCAGTAGGTAGGACTGTATAATTTTGGTGAACATTTCTCTTTTTGATCAATGATTTTTGAATAGTTTTGATTTACGCCCTGCACAGTCACATCTCGAAGACTCGCTCAGTATAACATTGTTAATTACCGAAAAAAAAATCCGTTGAGCTATGGCTGACCTAAGCATGAACGTCCTTCACTCCACAGTATACATAGTAGAATTTTTGAACCTCATCTGGAGGGAAAGTACTCTAAATACTGGAGATATGAAACTAATCTGCATTCTAATATTTTCGCAAATTCGCTTCCCGCACTCAGGAAGCGAACCGGCTAAAATCCGAAATAATAACACCCTGTATCTTTATGGGATCAATCACAAGGATCAAATCTCTCTAACAAACATGATAAATTAAATGAAAGGAAAATCATAAAATCTAAACTTATAAATTCAATGGGACAAGATTACTCGTATAAAGCACTTTTACATATCAATTATCTTTAGTTTTTTTTTTCTAGAATCGAATATACCAAAAATCCTATAAAAGATTTTATCCGGTTCGATTCCCGTGTGGCAAGCGAATTTTCGAAAATCATCGAATGCAGATGTATGTCTTTAAAAAAATAAAGGAATGTTTCCTTGGAGTAAATTTTGCGATCTCCAGTATTTAGATTACTTTCCCTCCAGATGAAGTTCAAAAATTCCAACCTGTATATTCCAATATGAAAAAAAATCTTTCAACGTACGTTTGTCTAATGAAACCGACATCATTTGCTGCATATTTTTGCTGTTGATGAATTTCACACTTCGTTCTAAGTAGTTGTAGGTAGTGCCCAATTACAAACCACTAATTAATGTTTTTTTTTTTCTCAGCCAATCTTGACAGCATTACAGACTCGCATCGAGAAAAAAGGCAGTTGGAGAATTTCGACGATGAATACCCGTCAGCGAGCCAGCAAGAGGAAGAAGATCCAGGCTTCTGGGACAGAATCGTCAAAGTAGCACTTAAGTTATTCAGTAGATTCGTAGAATGGTTAAATTCGTCATAAAAACATGTATCCTGATAATCTGCCAAGGGGTCGGGATTATTTGAAAATGTAAGATCAAACTCCATGTCATCTCCTTCATTTAATTTGTATTTACTTAAATTATAATTTATAATTTAAACGATTGTCTTATTTACCCTTTTCATAAGAAAAATGTCTAGGTAAGTAGATGACCAACATTGGGCACATACATCGGAAGTCAATCAATCAATCTGCCTAGCCTTTTCCCAACTATATTGGGGTCGGCTTCCAGGCTAACCGGATGCAGCTGTATACCAGTATTTTACATGGAGCGACTGCCTATCTGACCTCCACAACCCTGTAACTGCGTAATACGATACCACTTGGTAAGACTGGTTGTCAGACTTTCGGGCTTCTGACGACCCGTAACGACTGTCCAAAATCCACGAATGACAGCCGGGACCAACGGCTTAACCGAGTGCTTTCCGAGGCACGGAGGAGTCTCGGTATGTAAAAATGTTGACACATCCACAGACCAACCCCGGCAAGCGTAGCTTAACCTGATGGATCCACCCGTGCGGCAGTTATTACTTAGCCACGAGCTCCACGAACTTACATCGAAAGTAAGGTGAAAAATAAAAAATAAAGTGTACATTATAAAATAATATATTTATTGTAATGAAGTGGCATATTAGAAGGTTGGTACTTAGGAGTAATGTAACATGTTAATATAATTGCAAGGAACCAGTACGATGGCACGTTTTCGTATTTTTTATTTATTACAAAAGAATAGATAATTAGATATGCAATTATGAATTTCGACTAATGAAATGAGTAGTATTTTATTATGTCAGTATCAGAATCAACTCTTAGAACTAGTATTTAACAGGAAAGTAGCAGTAGGTAAGAGGTTATTATCTGATATTCATATTAAATGTTACAGTCTCATAAATGCAGGATATCGAGGACGCATAAATTATTAAACTAGATAGCATACAAGAACTTTCCTCTATAAATACTGCTGCGTTTGACAGATTTTTACTCAATTTTAATAACAATCCACAAGTGGTATGAAAAACTTACTTCATCTACAGATTACACACTAATATTGAACATTAACAAACGATTATATAACAAGTAGTAATATGTGACATCCAGCGTGCTCTGTATTAATACTTATAATATCATGTAAAGTAAAACTAAATTGCTATTCTGATCGAGTTTCCATAAATAACAACTATGAAAATAAGAGAACAAATACTATTAAATGCAAACATAAGACTTTAGTACAATAATGAACACAAGGTTTGTAGTAGTTGTATTTAAATATAATAATATGCTTGATCTAGGGAACATTTCGTATCGTTGTTAAAGGTGGGATAGGTGGTATGCTATAATTAACTATTGAAGTCAGTGGGAATGGTGCAATATTCAGTCAGTTGGGTCAGTAACTATTGTCATTATGTGAGACGAGACTAGTAAATTAATAGTTTCTTTATTTTCCTAAAAGAATAACACATTAAGGCAATCGCGTCGATTTAGGTGCTCTTACAAAATAAATAAAAGCTTTGTTAAGCAAATAAGATAATCTGCAATTTGACAATCATTTTCAATTTAAATAATGTAGGTAATAAGATCTTGGCAATTAGCGGAATTTATCTCACCTACATAATTGGTTATTCATTCTTACATTTGTATCATAAAGCTATGTTTTTTTTTTTTACGATGATAGTAATCCGTTACATTTGCAGGTGTTGCTGTTTTTTCACAAGATTTTCCATGAACGTGGGATGAAATTGTTATCAGATACGAAATTCAGTGCTTTTAGGAATTCCGAAGATTTTTTACAAATTTAACACAACGAATGGCGACGATTGTTAATAATGTTTTGTCCACGCTCATCTAAAACCTTTTTTCACTAATAAATCTATCTAGAGTTAATTGGCTTTAAATTAAAACTCTAGGCATAGATTTATAAGAGATGATACACACTTTTCGAAACAGCATAATTTTATTTTATATTCATCCGATAAAGTCGGAAGACCTACGTTATAAAATAATATAAATTAGCATTATTTTACATTTTTAACTGCAACAATAACTTCTAATACTAATTGAAGACTGTTGTGTAACGTTAAATCGTAAATAACTAGTTTTTTTTTTTACATTTATGTTTTAGGGTGACCTATATAATACCTATCTATATTAAAGTGCTATAATATAAATTCAAATCCATACAAGTGCTTGAAAATAGAATAACAGTAAGTTACAGCATCGCATAATTAAATTAGTACCTTATAAATTACCAAAACCTGCATAAAAGTAAAACTAGCAATCGTAATATGATTGACGATGTAAAGTCGCGAACTAGCATTTGGACAGGTTGCGTAAATATTTTCATAATACAGAAAGGACAGTTTTATAAAACGAATATTAGACGAACGACGCATATTTTTAACAACGTATATCGTAATATTTTTTATTATTATAGTAGCCTTTTTAAGCAGTCAACTCTGTCAATATTAATTTATCAGGTACAAAAACAAATTTTGCATTTTAGCATCTGTGACAATTCAAATCAATCACATGGGTTACATATTTTATTTTTATAAAAAAAGTCCGCGACCTCACAAGCTTGTAAACATCAAAATATTATTGGCGTACGACCGGACCTACACTAGCCGACGGCGAAGCGACGCCATGTCGCGTCAACACCGCTGCAGGCTCCATAGCAAAACAATCGAAGCACGTATCAAGAAATAGTTCTTGTACGAACCGGCGCGCGCACAACATGTATGTATCTCTTGCCAGTAAGGCACTAACGTCAGAATAAACACATGGACTACGAAATACCTCTGGATGGCGTTGCTTCATTGACAGCAGTACTGAACGAGCCTGCAAAGAAAAATACCTTGCTTAGTAAAATTGAGAGAGACTGAGAATAATCGAGACCAACCGAGTGTATTTTTCAATGTTATTAGATCACTTTTAACGTAGATGACGATGGTAGAACGATAACTTTGAAAAATACACCTTATTCTAAGTGGCATAAAGTGCAAAGTTGCAAACACATCTGACGCTAACATCAGACGGGTCCTCGGGAGTCCACGAGCGCGCTCGTGTAATAACTTTAACATTTTAAGACTAAAAATATAATGTTCATTATTTAATCACATTAGAAAATTCTCTACTTCTTTCGGTTCCAGTGCTGAGGATAGGTGTGAAATGTCTGTACATAAATACCTACCTAGAGTTATATAATTTTTATTCAGAGAGAATCTATGCAATACCTGTCTCAAATGTATAGGGTTGGACATAAAGTGCACTTGATGCAACAGTTCTGCTTGCGGGCTTGTTTTGTTATCGGTTGCGAGCTTCTCGGTGGTCGGACTGCGAGGCTCTATGGCGCTCGTACCTGATCCATCCATACCTAGAAACATTATAAACGATAAAATACGTACAATACCTGGGCGTTATGATGACACAGCGAGCTAAACGAGATTGTCACACAAGTGCAACTGACAGAGAAGTCGCTCTTCAACATCAAACTTCTTCTGTAATTCGATAAACACTATACTTTTTATAGTAATTTAGGGTTAAGGCCCTTTATACACGGCACGATTTATTTACGGTACGCCGCGCCGTAGAAAAAACGTGTCTGTCAACAAGCTTCCTGAGTCAAATAAATTTATTTTCTTTTTACTTTCTTTATTTCTTTCTTTCGTTCTTTCTGCCATACAATACTGGCGACCATGCCTTCACACGGCGTATAAACCGCGCCGGAGACAAAACGTGTCTATCAACAAGCTTCCATAGTGATCCATACAACACTGACGACCGTGATGCACGGCGAATAAATCGTAGTTTTTCAAGGCAAGAAAAACGTGTATGTACAAAGGGCGTAAAGGTAGTGATACGAATATTCATATCTGCCGACATCATGATGAAATTGGTAAAAATATTAGAGTAAAACGGAACACACTCCGTAAATTTCTTACCAGCCTTACCTGCAAAGAAAGCTTCGCGCAACTCATGCGACGAAGGAGGTCTCGTGCGCACGCAAGCCAGACAGTCCGCAGTAATGTGTCGCCACTTTCTGTTGCTCGACGACGAACCAACGCTAACAGCGGCCTCAGTAACTACTGCCCCTACACTTTGAACGTTGTTGTCACCCCCATCAGTAATCGACCGAAGGCATACTTCTTGGGTCCCTTGATTAGTGACCTGTGCTTCAATTGCAGCTGTAATATCATTTTTATTTTCATTATTATCTGTTTTCACATCCTCATCAATAACTTTGCTGGGTGTGCTGACACTTTCGTCTACATTGACTGTAGTGACAATCCTTTTGGTTTTGTCTTTGGTTGAACGTGGGTTGTCACTTGTTTCTACGCTAGCAATCGATGTGTCTGCGTTGGAGACAGCTGGTTCTGATTTATCCGAATTCATTTTATGAATTTGAACTGCTATGGTACTTGAACTAGCTGTAAAAGAATTTTTATTTGAGTAATGAGTCTTGAATATTGAGAGAATACATGTAATATAGGTATTCTCCGACCGAATTACGTTTTAGAATTTCGGCAATTTTCATTTTCGACCGATGTCTTATAATTATTTTCGGCAGTTGTCCAAAAATAATTGAGTGCTGGCAAATCAATACATTTATTCAGAGAAAATGCATAGTTATCACAACTAAAACTACAATAACTGAAAAGTGGCCGTTTAAAAGTTATTGATAAAAAAATAGACACTGTAATAGGGATGACGACAAAAAAAAATTTTTGTCCGACGTGATGATTATAAAAAAATTGGACACGTATTTTTTTATGTAAGCTAAAGGTTACGATACATTGAGTTAAAATGTGCCATGACGTCACGAGTATGTACATTTTATACTTACTTGTGACGTAGCGACCCCCACTCCCCAACTTAAAATGAGTTTTATCTAAGTATTTTTTTATTAATATGATAAAGCAAAAAATACGTGTCTAATATTTTTTTATTATCTGACTGACGGACTTGTTAGAATTTCTTCGATAACAGACTCTAAATAAAAGACATTAAAGATGATGTAAAAATCATTGTACCTTTATGTGAAGCCAATTTCTGACTATCAGGCGTGGCGCGTGATTTATTTTCCGTGCTAGCACTACTTGTGTCCACAAGGAACGAAGGCAGGCGATCACGCTTCGTGTGGTCACTTTTATCAGTGTCTTCGTCGTTCATATCCTCGTCTCTGTTAAAATACACCAAAAAAAAAAAAATGTCAGGCAATTTTGTCAACTGGGCAATTCAACCTATACAAAACGAGACAATGTTTTAAGGTTCAATCTGCAGCTTAATCTAGTTGAACCTTCAATAACCAGATTTATATTCACACAAGAAGTATGCCCGATGGGGTGCCCTCGTCAAAAATGACGAACTTCTATACACACTCATGTGTTTAACCCCTTTAGAGGACAACTTAAAAAAAATCAATTTTCTCCTTTAGGGGGTGAATTGTCAAAAATCTTAATTAGTGCTTACTTTCGTTATTTAAGGAACTTTTTGCAACATTTTATGCTTTTAGACCCAGCGGTTAAGGCTGTGCCTTGTCTGTCAGTAAATGAATGACTGAATTCAAGAGTTTATTAAGTAGATAGAATGAAAAAGAAAAGAAATGGCACTTATTCAAAGTCTAATTTTAACGATTCTTATTTATCGTCTAATTATAGTAAGATAACTCAGACATTAATGAACGATACATACCTGGGAAACAGTTCCATAAGGTCCCTTGGAAGACAGATTCCGATGTATGCAGGTGTATGTCCATGTGCGAGACGCACGGGGGGCGGGGCGGCGGGGCAGGTCGCGCGCCGGGCCTGGAGCGCGGCCCCCGCCGCCCCGGCGGCACCCCCGGCCCCGCTAGGGGGAGATGCGCGGGCGTTGTCTCCCAAAGGTAAAGGTTTCCAGTCGTACTCCAACAGACTATAACAACAAAGTATTGGGGTGTTGCATTTCACAAACTGTTTCTGGTACTTTTCTCAAAATGCCAGTACAGATAACTACCCTGCATTTTGTTACGCGACATTTTTGATATTTAATGACTGACTCCTGAATTTGTTTCGCCATTTCTTCTCAGGGGTAGTCACATAGGAAATGTCGACTCCACCTAGCATTTTTTTTTTTATATGGCTTTTAAAAGTAATTCCGTTAGACAATTTACAGTAACAATGTCATCTCATTTAATTTCACGAGAGTGCGTTAATTATTGTAATATGAACCTTACGTCAGAGTTTATAAAAATCACTGTTTGAGGTGCTTTTGATTTGATATGTCTAAAAATCTCATTACTTACGTCGCGGAATACAATAATTACTGATAGTGCCATCCACCAAGACGTGCCCCTCGTCTTCCTAAACGCTTACAGTACAAGAGCGCAACATTTCGCTAGTGTTTTAGCATTGTCAATACACACTAATTACTAGACATCGGATTTTAACAAAAATTTTAACAAATGCATATAATTCTGTGATTACGGAGTTAATGCTTATTTTAGCTTTTTTTCCCGAGCCTACATCAACGGCCCAGGTCATACCCTGCCTAAACAGGTATCTCCTGAAATGGCAGCAAATAAAAACGTCTTTGCCCTCGAAGATTTGGAAAAATACTTTATTGTATATTGTCAGAAAAACTATGCATAATTTAATTTTGAGAATAAGACGCGTCTTCATTAAAATATAGGAAAATAAAACTAGTTTTTTGATTTTGCATTGTGCACATTTCGGCCTTTGTGAAGAGTTTTAGTCCATCTTTCGTCCTTTTTTATTGCATATTTTGGCACTTTGTTAGTGCATATAATCCGATGTCTACTAATTACCTATGAGTGGGTAATAAGTAAACACGACAAAACTAAAACACAAGCGGTATGTTGCATACTTGTAAAGCTTGTCCACTCTGAAATGACGCGCCCCACTACCGCATTTACGTACACGGTAATGCGGATTTCTATGGGTAATCCCGTAGTGGGGCGCGCCATTTCAGAGTGGACAAACCTTACTGTAAGCGATTAGGAAGAAGAGTGAGACGCGGCTTCGTGGATGGCACTATCTATATAATTATGCAAAAAATTGTGGTTGCTGCTTCAGTAAACATAAAACTTGACTATCTTCCACAGTATCCAACATTTGTGTAGCACATTGAGAACTAATTAACTGGATTACTAAACCATAATAAAGAAGAAAGAAAAGAAAAATTGTTTATTCTGCACAAACAAAACGCACATATAAAGTCAAAAACACATAAAATACACACTTACAAAAGTAGCCAAAAGCCTCGTGTTCAACCAATAAATAAAAAGTAAAACAATGTTTTCATTGGTTGCTGTCAAGGCCACGGACCAAAGATATCTAAACAGGTGACGTGTAATTTTACCGGCCCCCTAATCCCATAGGAAAAAGATGTGAATAATATGTATGTATTTAAACCGTATAAATACGATATGCACATAAAATAAAATTATATGAAAACAGTGATCAAATTACAATGTATGTACGTATTATTAATTAACAATGTATATGCTGTTGACGTACAAATTTTAAATAAATAAAACAGAAGTACCTCATTTTCGCCATTCTTTCTTTAGTAGACTTGGCTCTGTCCCTCAGTGAAGAGAAAGGTTTAGAACGTCTGTTTGTATCCGATAGTAACCAGCTCAAGTCGTCCATTTCACTCGAACCTGCAGCACTTTCTGACAAATATGGCCTAAAAAAGTATTTACCCATATTTGAATTGAACTGATTAAATGTACTCAGTGAACAGCTCAAATCAACCGCTATCTAATATTTTATTCCACCGTGGTACAAGCGATTATGGCCTTAATTGCATAGTTTGCTTTTCGTTATTACTTACCGTCTATTAAGTGACTTCAAAGTAGCGTATCCTGTCATATCCATCTGAGATGGAGGCGAGCTGGCCACTTCGTTACCCGTGAAACCTGCAGTATGACAATATTTTTTTGAAAAAATCATATTTGGAATAAAAAACCAGCCAGATGGGATAAATTATTCCAATAACAAACTTAACATTGTAGTTGAAAAACATGTTCTTCCATACATCGATATACGCCACGGTCAATTCTTCAACTGCAAATGTAAGTTTGTAATCGCATTTTTTTTTTTTTTGTTAGTGAACGATTTTTAGACTTTTTCCTTTACTTGTGCAGTGAGACTTAGCTTCTTGCCAAATTTCATCATTCTAGGTCAACGGGAATTACCATATAGGTTTTGATTTATTTGCAACTATCAAAATATATCGCATAAATGGCCGTATTTTTTTATTGCATTGACATATACGCTTGATTTTTCAGAGCTCTAAGGGACCGTAGACCTACATATTTGATATAAATGTTCAATTCAAAAATGTAAATATGGTTGAGGCCCCAACTCACTGGAAGTGGAAGTGCGACGTTGTAGTTCCGATATCTTCGGCCGGTGCGTGCTGTTACTGCTCTTCATACCATACAGACTCGAAGAACTCGGTATTGGACTCAGAGTCAAAACTCTATCACTGCAAACATATTACACATCAGAATAGAAGACAATAGTGAAATTAGTAGGGGGATACGCTAACGTAGCCCGCAATAAAAAATTGTTGCGGTCGCGCATTATATTTTGATCCACATACAATCTAATACTGACCTGTAAATAGCAAAAAAACGTAAGAAATATTGAATTTCGCGGACTAACGCTTTCGCCTTATAGGAAAATTGGTTTATACTTACGGAATAGCGTATTTCCCAAGAAATGAATCGCAACTACTAACTCCACTAGTACTAGATTCACTGGTGTTCCTCACTCTACCCTCATGATGCTCTAAGGAGTTCATTCTGCCTATTAATAGTCTATTCTCCGCCATTGCGACCCGATGAGGTCCAGCTCTTTCGTAACTCGAACAATCTCGAAGTATATCGACAGTTCTCGACTCGGATAAAGTGGGTCGATCATGTGAACTAGAGCAACTTTGCGATGGTAGCGTATGCGACTTCCTTTTGTCCTGCCGCCCATCAGTGTAACCTTTATGGTCTGTTACATCTTGGTCTTTGATTTCCGAATTGTCGGCGGATATCGATCCAGCTTTTCCAAAAAGTTTCGTAGTTTCTGAATGTAAGCTTTCTGCGACACTTTGATCGGTGTGATCTGAATGTTCGCTCATTTCTGTGTCGTAGGCGTTGTAGCGACATTCTGGTGACGTCACAAAGTAATGCACGTTCGTGGTTTGCTCAAATGCGGCGTAGGTTTCGTCGGGAATCACTGGGAATTGATCGTGCCTCGTATGTCTTACACATAGCCATCCTAAAAGGTAAGTAACAAAACGTATTTATTATGCCAATGAGACAAAATGATTACACACAAAGGAAGAAAGAAAGAAAATGTATTTATTGTGACTCGCACAAGAAATCACACATAACTAAAAACACATTAAACATAAATAAGAAAAAAACAAAAAACAAAAAAAACAATTTAAACAAAAAAAAACAAGAAGGTAGTCCTGTACGAGGCCAAAAGGTTCCTATCTCAGCATGATGCCGCGACATTTAAGAATAAATAAAAATGTCGCAGCGCTGGTATTCTGATAAGGGCCCGCAGTGATGTCACGGATAGATAGAAAAACAAAAACAAAATCTGTTAGTTTATTTTCCTTACCAAGATCGGAAAGCAGATTAGCCCCATCATACGTGCTTCCAATAAGTCCGAGAACATAAAAAGCAGTCGCTCGCACAGAATACACCGGGTTGTACTTGGCCAACCTTACGATGTGCACGAGCACTGAGTCTTCCAAGTATCCGTTACTCAAACTCATTAGTTGGTGGAGACCCTGTGACGTCACAGCAGTGTTGCCAACTGCCCACAACGATGCCTTTATGTCGGCGATCTCTTGCTCGTTGGCGCACTTCTTGCGTTGCAGAATCTGAAAGGAGATTTTATTTTATTGAAGAGGTGTGCTATATTTGTCTTAGTATTCGATTAACGTCGAGTGCACGCGACTTTATTCTAGTTGCAACTTATATAAGATAAGAATCCTTATTAATATTATAAATGCGAAATCACTTTCGCATTTATAATATTAATCGTTCATTCTTTTGTCCTTTTTTCAAATAGCTACGTCATCACCATATCCATGCTGCGTGAACGCATCGCATCGTTTTGAAATGAAATGGTTTTTATGACTTGACAAATCATTTAATTTCAATCATTTTATATTTCTTTCTGATATGCAAGTTTAATATTAATAATTTATATACACATCAACCTTCCTGAATAAATTCTCTAAATTATGTTGAAAACTGCAGAAAAATCCGTTGTGCAGTTAAGAAGAACAACGCGGTCACATAGACAGACTCGAAAAAGTGCGCCGGGCCCGCGCGCCGCGGCACGAGCCCGCCTCGCTCACCGCCAGCGCCTCGTGCACGCCCGCCTCTACTAGTCGCACGTACCTTGTAGTGGTCGGGTAGCACAGCAGCCAGCAGGGCGCGCGCGCGGTGCGCGGGGTGCGCCAGGTGCGGCGGGCGCGCGCGCGGCGCCAGCGCGGCGTGCAGGTGCGGCGGCGGGCGAGCGGCGCGTCGGGCCCGCGCTCCGCGGCACGAGCCCGCCTCGCTCACCGCCAGCGCCTCGTGCACGCCCGCCTCTACTAGTCGCACGTACCTTGTAGTGGTCGGGTAGCACAGCAGCCAGCAGGGCGCGCGCGCGGTGCGCGGGGTGCGCCAGGTGCGGCGGGCGCGCGCGCGGCGCCAGCGCGGCGTGCAGGTGCGGCGGCGGGCGAGCGGCGCGTCGGGCCCGCGCTCCGCGGCACGAGCCCGCCTCGCTCACCGCCAGCGCCTCGTGCACGCCCGCCTCTACTAGTCGCACGTACCTTGTAGTGGTCGGGTAGCACAGCAGCCAGCAGGGCGCGCGCGCGGTGCGCGGGGTGCGCCAGGTGCGGCGGGCGCGCGCGCGGCGCCAGCGCGGCGTGCAGGTGCGGCGGCGGGCGAGCGGCGCGTCGGGCCCGCGCTCCGCGGCACGAGCCCGCCTCGCTCACCGCCAGCGCCTCGTGCACGCCCGCCTCTACTAGTCGCACGTACCTGGACAACAGAACGCTCGGTCACTAAATAATCATACGAGCATCGTTGGTCTAGTGGTCGTAAGCGCTACTGCTGAGTGAATGGTCCTGGGTTCGATTCCTAGGTCGCGCCGAAGTGTTATTGAAAATTCCTCAGTAGCAGCCCGGAGTCTGAATTTGTGCCCGGGTGATGGCAATAGGCTCGCCCCCTATTACATGGGACTTAAACATAACTGGCGAAATGTTAATGTATACTATAGGTACACCACTGCCTAAAGCTGCCTGTCTAGCCTGTATTTAGCAGGCAGGGGGGAGACACTTGACTAACAAAAAAAATCTGTTAAAGCAGTACTAACCGTCTCTGAGCTAAGCCGCGGACAGACAGACGGACATGGCGAAACTATAACTATAAACTATACTATCCTTGTTCACTACGGAACCCTAAAAAAGGAGGGCTGAAAAAGGAATCCATAACACATTGAAAAACACAAAAAGAGATTTTGTCACATCCTCGTTCAGATAAACCTTTGTCAAATAATTGAAAACACTCACCGATAGTTGTAGGATTTAGTCCAGAAATCCAGATGTTTCTTGAGAAAAGCAATCGACTTCGCGTCTACCGATTGTATGGCGACGGCCACTTCGAGACTTAGCCACAGAAGGTATCCTCTGTCGCTAATAGCCGCAAAATCCAGGGAAGTGGGATCCGCTGTTTTATCCAAATGACAGTTTTGACAGAGAGTCTCTTTCATAGTTATTAACTTTTCCACGTACAGCTGCATGAAAATATTTTTTTTTTATTGGAAGAACTGACGTTAATAATAAATATGATGTACACAAAAATATTTTAGTGTTTTAACAGATAATAAAATAGAACCTGCTTGGATATTTTGCTTTTGAAAAACCCAAATCAAAAGTAGACAGCCGACTTTTGATTGAAGAACGACTTTCAAAAAGACTAAGGTGGTTTAATTCATTATCACTGTGGTTGTACATCGCATTGGTTAGGAGTAAAATAAAGCATATTCAGCCTATAATGTTCCCAACCTCCCACTGCTGAGACATAGGCCTCCTCTCTGTGAGAGGGAGCGGGCTCTAACATACCACGCGGGCCCAGTGCGGGTTTGTCGATGTCACATGTATTCGAATTTTTGGTTCTAGGACATGCCGGTTTCCTCACGATGTTTTACTTCACCGTTTTGAGAGCAGTGGCATGGGGTCTCAACACGAACCAATTATAATTAGTCCTTGAAAAAGAATCATAGATGGCAGCATAGGTAACAATTATGAAATTAACAATCACTAAAAAGCGATAAACGGCAGATATTGGCTGAAGAAAGATTAGAAAAAATTAAAACTTCCTTGTTTATTGCTGATATATCTATTCAAACTCATAAATCTCGCATTTTCAACAAAAAAGATAAATTAAACCTTTTACTTCAATTCCAACCCATAGAATGATAAAGTAGCCATCTGTTAATCATTTTGTGTAGAGCTCTTCGCAATAGATGGCGTTTTACTCAATTAATTCTCATCACGTTTAGTAGGAAAATCAAAAATTTCACCTACGTTACATAGAATTAAAAGAATTGAAAGCAATCTATCAACATGTTTTTGCAAAGTACCTTTTTTCAGTTTTCTGATCTACTAAGCTTTCTATAAAAAAAAACTTACCAAGTGCGTGTCGGACCACGCACAATGAAGGGTTCCGTAGTTAAAATGCATTAACAATATTGAGAGATTTAGTATGTTATTTTAAGACCATATACTTCGTGTAGGTTTTCCTGTAATCTATGAGTAAAGAACCATTCTCTGCATTCTTTTCAAAAAAATTGGCTCAATAGTGTAGAGATAATGGTATATTTTCATCAATTTCAAAGATTTTTCAAATATCTTTAAAACTATTTAGTTTAAAATTATAAAACAAGTCCTATCATTTGATATGTCACACGGTTCAGTTTGCAATACTTTTTATTTGCTTATTTGCCCCCAAATGTAACCCCAAAATTCCAAATTCATTTAGTTACGTTACACGTCCGTGTTTGGGTCACATAAATACCTACATATGTGTACCAAATTTCAACTAAATCGGTCCATTAGATTCGGAGCAAATTGACTGTGACAGACGGACAGATAGACAGACACACGAGTGATCCTTTATGGGTTCCGTTTTTTCCTTTTGAGGTACGGAACCCTAAAAATGATAGCAAAGAGCGTTTTAAAAGTAGATAGTTAGTCTGTCTGTCAATGGTGCCGATTCTCTTGTCAGAAATGCCTCTAAACTAGACTAAAATTTTATTTATTCCTTTCAAACGACGTCTTCCCATTCTGAAATAGACCTACGTGACACAACAACTGTATTGTAGTTTGACAGCACTAAGATAGTACTGAGTTTTTAATTTAGTGAAAATGGCAATTTTGCTATTCTGAATTTGACGTTCTTCACCAAAAATTTTGATTGTAAAAAAACCAAACCAGGCTAAACCTGACAATTTTTAATCGCGATTAAAAAGGTGTGGGGTAAAATAAGAACTAAAATTCACAACAACATTTCGACTTCACGTACAAAAACAGTACTGTATTTATTTTTTATTTTGCTTATATCTCGAAAATGGTGCGTCCTATCGCAAAAATAATGAAAATTTCGACCCCCTTTATAAAACCCGTAAACCCCTAAACCTGAACATGTAGGTAATATTTTTTCATGTTTTCCATACAAAAAGTGAAAAATTCCTTATAAAACACGTCGAGGCAGTCCACCTTGCGCGCCTCCGGCTCTAAAAAAAAATCTTGGGGTAGGGCAAACAAGTACCACGTGCAGTCGCGATTGTCAAATTCGATTTTAATTGTGTTAAAATTATTTTTAAATGTTGACCTTTTTTTTTTGTAGAATAGCTCCAATCTCATAGCCAAAGGTAAGGAATTATAGTGATAGTTTAGTTAATTAAGTATGTTCTTGGGATAAATTCATCCCAACTACGGAACCCTTCATTGTGCGGGGTCCGACACGCACTTGGCCGGTTATTATTTGAGGTTTAAAAAAATATTTACTATCTTAATGAGTTCGGACGAAGAAGGCGTGTTTTCAGTTTTAGGGTTTTAGCAATAGGTAAGTAGTAGATTTGGTAACGAGGAGAAGAAAATCTAGATTAAAGCATTGAAATACTAAAAACGCATAAAGAAGCATTCGCAGCAGCGTGAAAATTGCTAGCTCACTCACACAGAAATGAAACTATACCGCCAGCTCGAGATATTTTAGGTGTATTCTTATTACTTGTCCTTGAACGGACCGTGCCATGTGCTATTTATAGAATCTACCATAATAAAACAACGCCATAAGTATCTAAGTCGACTCCTAGATGGTGTTGTAAAACTACAGTCTCTGGCAATTTGTGAGTCGCTGATGCTGCCATCTGTTGAAAAAATGGAGGAAGAAAAATAGTCAGCTCAATAGCCAGACTTAGGGAGGTTCATTTCTTTGTATGGGATTGAGTATCTGTACGTAGTATTATATTATCTGTGGCAGTGGTGATGATATTATTAAAGTAAAGCGCCGGCTTGGGTTCCAATCCACTATTTAGTACTAGTACTAGTTATATTAGGGCCATTTTTAGGTAATCCTATTATTGAATAATATGTTAGTTAACGTATATTATGATACCGTACCTATTACTGGGTATTAGTCAAATATTAGTGAACCGATTCGTTATTAGCTACTCAATCTACGAGTAATATTGATACCTGCGGAATATTGTGCTGCTTTTATTGCTTGCTTACTTGGTAACCAACTCATTCGACGTGTATAAGTACGTCTTTACAATACACACATTACGCACGCACTCTATTCATACAATGCAATATTCATCTCGCTCATTCGCCCGCCTCGAGTCTAGTCATCTCGCTCACTCGTCAGGCGCCGAGACGTCGGCGAGTGAGTGAGATGACAGCGGGCGCGGCGAGCCGCCTCGCTATTACGCGACCCTGTCCCTATTACGCGACCGCGTCCCTATTATTTGACTAATACCTAGTAACCTATTATTCTATATTCGCATATCCTAATATACATGGCTTGTATTATAATACCTGTACCTATTAAGAATATATTAGTCACACCTCTAATAAACACGTAAGTCGGGGCCGTTGCCAATGGGCCACCTCTGCTCACAGTTGTAAAATGAAGGACATGCCAATGAGAAGTTAAATGAATAACTACACTTACAGGAACATGATAAGCTTCTTCCAAAGTCGTGAGCGCAGTTTTTACAACCACTTTGGATTCATCCTTTATTTGGCCGACCAACATTTGTAGTATCCAGGTATCCATGTCCACACCGCTGTTAGCATCACCATTATTATCTCTTTGAGTTGCTTTAAGATGATCATTAACAGCGTTCTTCTTCAATTTGGCCTTTCTCCGGACTAATTCGCGAGATTTTCGAGACGCTCTCAGCAGGACATTCAAAAACTGTGTTGCATACAATCTGGAGGCTTGAATATTGCAAGTCAAAGTCTTTGCTAAAATGTCTCTTGGAAACGAATCCAAAGTGTAATCCAGACTGGATATCACTAACTTTACATAGCAGCTATGATGAGTTCTTGTTGATAATTCTAAAAGGCTGAAAAGTGGTAGCAAAAATTAAAGTTGCGTATAAAAGCGCATGGATATATCACAACACATTGTTCCAGTGCGAAAAAGAGATGGAGCTATAAAAAGAGAAGTCTCAAAATCACCATTGTTCCAGTGCTAAAAGAGATGCGACCTATATAAAACGTATAGTGCCCTCCCTCCCATCCCTTGTTCTCTATATGGCTGTCGACCAATAAAGGTAAAGTTAACTTACTTTTCATACAATCCAGTCAGCTTAAATAGCCTCAAACCAATCTGAGAGTGACACAGTTGGCCGATGAACAGGAAGTACATCTGACACATAGTATTGCACATATGCTGAGGACTGAACAGGCACTCGTGAGCCTTCAGACCTGTCTCTATAGCCTCGATCTGACGGCTCACATCCAGGAATAAGTCTTCTAACAATCTTTGGCACTCAAGCTGAAATATAATTTTGATATTTCAATAAATTAAATTGGATTGCATTTTCTGTTATAGAATGCGTCAACGATCATGGCTGCCGCGGTCATAAAAGACGGGAGCGAGATGAAAAGACACTCCTAAATATTCACTGTCCTTCTCGCAAAATTTACTCCCCCGACTTCCACGAGTCTTTTTGTTAGGTATAGTGCTGTAACACCTTAAAAAGTAAAAATAAACAAAACTAATAACAAAGTTGTATATATATTTTACTTACATCATTATGTCTCAATAGATGCCTAATGAGTTGGCAGCCCGCACGAGTGGCGGAGTGGCCGTGGCAAGTACTAGACAAATCTGTGTGAGAATATTTATTGGAAGACGGCTTCAGGTAATTAATTATACGACCGACCCACGCCTTGTGGCCACTGTCGTTGAGGTTTAACAAAGGAGTGTCGTTTTCCTGAAAACAATATTATATTGTAAAAAAACAATTCTATTTTCGAAATTTACAATAATGAAATGAGTATTACGGAATCTTATTATACCTTCAATATAGTCCTTATTATATCCCAATTCCAGGTATTGCCGTCCTTGTTCTGCATGACCAACGTACATCGAATCAAACTGTCACTATCTCGTTCGAACAGATTGAAAAACTTCGCTGTCTTAGTAACTCTACTGACTGCAGCACTAGTCCGAGAACTAACACTTTTACTTTTAACTAAAGCACTCACATTTCTGTTAGGAACATCGGCCCGAGAGCCAACACTGTGCCTCTGTTTTGGCTCGTTTTCGTTATCAGAATCATTTAAGAATTCAATACTATTTTCTTTATGGAGGGAAACGTCATGTTTTGGCTTAACCATACTAGCATTGTCTTTTTCTTTTCGACTTTTAGTATTATCTTCTACTTTCTCTCTAAATGCACCACTACAATACTGTATGATGTGGTCTAGGAACAAGCTGCTACTCGCCGGCCTGGCTTCGAGCATAGAGTGTAGTCTCCGCAAGGCAGCCACCGCGGCTAAGGCCTGTGGCTTGCCTGCCGAAGCTTGAGACATTAGCGTCGGAAGCGCCGGGGTTATACTACATATTTGAGGAGGTAGATACAGGTGTATTAAATGCAATAGTTGACCCAATAACACAGTCGCTCGTACAGATATAAAAGTATCACTTGTAACAATCACTTCAGCTAAACCGTCTAACAACCCAGCCTGAAACATACAAATTATATTCATTTAATATCGCAACTGTAAATTATTAACAAAAATCATTTATTCTAAAATTGATATCGTACCTCTAAGAAACACTGAAGTAAAAGTGCAAGATGAATTTCTATTATATCAGGGCCCGTAGCAGCAAGATGAGGTAATATGGCAGTGCCTTCAGCGGCAACGAAACCTTCGTTCAGTCGCCAGGAATCCTAAAATATTAAATATGTAACACAACCGACAACATTTTATGTATGCTGTAGAAAATTAATACAACAGTATAACTTACTTGAAAGTCAGATGGATCAACCGCATCTAAAGCTACAGAAATCTCATCTGTCCATTCCGGTTGAGGTAATCCAACTAGTTCATACAAGAGATCTAATATCGCTTTCTGAAAAATTAAACAATAATTTCGTGAAACGACTTGGATTTGAATTAACGCGTTTATTAAACCTCGTTTTCTTGGTTAAAATATATTGAGCAACATTATTGCATCGACAAGTTTCTGTGTTACAGTAACATGTTGTTGGCAACATAAAATCTTACAATGTTGCTATAAAACAGCATTATAGCGAAATGCTGATCATACGCAGACTGGCTGTGTAGACAAGAAAGATCAACATTGTTTCTAGCAATATTTGAAGGTACTGTCATCTGCAACTGTTGTTCAAAAGTTGATATGAAGGGTGTTCCACAGCAGATGCTAAAATAATTAATTAGACCCAATTGTAACTGTTTTACTTTTAAACATAATTATAAGTAGTTAAAGACACCGCGTTAAGAACTGAGTCGTCGAGCCATAAATCATTGTCTGTCTCGCTCACACTTATGGAGCTTATGGAGCAGGTGGCAAACTATCGATAAGACGCCAGGCGTTGCACATTCTTATTGCTATTTATTATGGACCGACGAGTCAGTTCATAATAGGAGTACTATGAGTATATTGGACAAATTATGAAACCTGTTTATTCACTCCGGTCTAATTGATATATTAAAACTGTATAAAACGTGGTTTACTCACTCGAACCTCTAATCGCGGTAGGTAGAGGGCGGCGACTAAGGCACGTAGGCCGCCCGTGCTACATGGGTGACAGAAGTGGAGCAACCCTGGCCAACTGCGAAGCACGCACAGGAGGGCAAGGCGACTACACGTAAACCGCATCTCGCGTTCATCTCTGATTAAAGTAACTTATAATATTAATATTTTATTTAAAAATGTAAAATGGTGCATTCCTAATCAACGCTATTCCAGATTAAGATATGGTACACTCATTCTCATTGGTCTTGAACGTCGTTTTCGAATTTTATTATTACATATAAATTATCAACAAAATTTCTAGAGATTGTTTTGAGTTATAACCATTGCAAATCCCTCTCGTGACTTATGGAGACCGACATAAGGTTTAAATTGAGGTTTGAATCATTGACTACGGTTCTTGAAGTGCAACAACCACATGGGAACATAATTATGTGATCCAGTGAACTTTGGAAAGGCATAGAAAAACTTCTATACTATATTTTTCTCATTTTGAATATTTTAACCATTAAACTATGGATTTTTAAAGTAAAATACAACTTAACTCATCTCAACTTAAACCATAACATACCTGCTAGTCTCAGTACCGGCTGGACGGAAGTGAAAATCACAGTAAGGTGAACTGAGACACATGAGGTCAATTCGCGCTGCCCTTCGCGAGGTAGGGTCGTTGAGTGCATGAAGTAACACGCCACATAGCGCCTCCGCCATGCGGGGTGTCGCACATTCGGCTAGTTGGCGCGTCACTGCGTGCACACCGCCACATGATATGAACATGTCCGGGTTGAGAACACCTGGAATTTTATTGGTGGTCAATTTGGAGCCATTCAACTTGTAATTGACGATTGATAAACTGGATATATTTTTGAGTTTAGATTTCGTTGAAATAATAACCTGAAGGCACCTTTTATAGCTGTGAACATTTCATAGGACACTTCTAAAAGTTACTTACAGATCTCAGCAAGCGTAGCAATGGCGGGTCGCGACAGCCGGTCACCAGTGCCGTCGCCAGCACTAGCCGCCCGTGCGACCGCAGCGAGACAGCGTAGTAAACCATATTCCACAAAAGCACCGCGCTGCCGTCGCACTCCACCCGTCGCGCCCACCACAGCCACTACACGACGCACTACGCGTAAGGCCTGCGCTCGTTCTTCTTCATTGCGAAGCATTAAATCCATTGACCTAAGGATCATAATTCATACTGCTAATTAGTATATGCTCTGCTACTTATGTATACCAAGTCTACCGACACAAACGTACAGAACTATTTGCCGCTATGCTAGACTAAGCCATTCAATGCATTTTCTTACAGTCAATACATTGAATGGGATTGGACTTGGGATTTTTGGGGTTCAAAATAATATGCCTTCTGCATGGTTAAGTAATGTCTAGGTGAATTTACATGGCCTATACCTATCCTATCTGCCTAGCCGCTTCCCAACTATATCGGGGTTGGCTTCCAGTCTTACCGGATGCAGCTGAATACCAGTATTTCACATGGAGCAACTACCTATCTGCCCTCCACAACCCAGTAACTGGGTAATACGATATCCCTTGGTAAGACTGGTTGTTAGACTTTCAGGCTTCTGACGATATGTAACAAGGCAGTACATGGCCTATACAAAGCCAGTAAAAAGTATTACAAATACTGGGAAAGTAAAAAGTTATACTGATGTTTCTTTTTTGTAGACACATGAACAGTATAAATTCCAGGTTTTTATTATCAAGATGTTTTTATTATATAATAAACATTTATCAAACTTAGTTTTTGAACATTTGAACAAATTGTAATAAAAAAATTGGGAATAATAGTGTTGCACCTGGTGTCTCCTGCTTTATTATTTTTAATGCAGAAAGTTTATTACACTTATTGGTTTTCTGGTCTCTTTATTTTATTGCTTTTAAATAAAATAAACATGAAAAAGCTCAGGGCTATATTTGAACAGCCAATTGCATAACATCAAAGTTTAAAATTATGAATATTAGATACTTATTCACAAAAAAAATAATATGAACAGGCAAAAAATAATAAAAATTGGGTTTACCTTATAACTAAAAATGGTAGTTTCAAGTTATTGAATGTTGCTACATCAGTATCTGTCTTGATTAAGTAGCGTAACACTCTCAAAGCTGAAGCTCTTATTACCATAGAATCGTCAACAAGACTCACACGAATACTGTAAACAAAAATAAATAATTAAAAAATATATTTACAACATATTTACTTTTATTGCTTAAGTATAAACTTTCAAAAGAAAAGGTAGACATAGGCATAACAAACAGTTATGCTAATAAGCTCTTAAAGACATCACAAATTTAACAACATAACCTCTTTTTATAGAAGTAATTGTTTAATTTCTTTTAGTACAAGTTAGGAGGAAGAATTCTTACCAAGTCATAAGTTCATCAGGTGTGAAGCCCAAATTATTTCTGTCTTCTTTACATAAAAGTGTAACTAACGCATTTAAGTAGGACAGTCTACGGCTATCAGATCCACTTTTCTGCATGCCTCTAAGACCTGACTTGAACTCGATGGGGTTATTTTTGTTGGTGGGTGAGGTGTCATTGTGGTATGGCTTCTTCAAATATAATCCTTGAATGATTTCCTTTATATTCTCTTCGGGTGTTTTATTCTTAGTGTCCAATTTATATAAATCACTCTGTTTACCTGAAATGTGTAATGCATGTACCAATACTGAAATATTTCCGCACATGTAAATAAATGACTTAATTTATTATTCGTATTACTCACTATTAGTAAATGGATATTAGTTCATTATTAGATGAATAGTTATTAAATAAATTACAAATATTTACCTTTCCTGCGACTCAACCAATTTTCGTAGGTGGTAGCCATTATAACATTTTTTACGCAACAGTTTGTAAAAGTAATGAGTGTTCTTATGTTACACCGACGTGTAGGGACATAAATACTTTCAGTAATTCCTGTATGAATTAGACATAGATCATAAAATAAACCGTAATTCAGTCCTGTTTTCCTCACACACCAACACCACACATTTGACTTGACTTGACTTGTATTTTGACATGTATTCATTCTGCAATATTTTGTAACTACAAGTTGTCTCTGGTATCAGTGTTTGTATAATTGTGCGCAGTTTTATCAACTGCTGATTTACAAAAAGTTAACAATTTTATTATGAATATTTTTCATACGCTAAACAATAACAGTATTCGGATTGAAAATAATATTACTCCTCACACTCTCGAAAAAAAATAAAATTGAAAAAAGCTTCGTGCGACTGACGCGACACAGGTTATTGTAGACTTATGCGGGTGAAACCGCGGGGCGCAGCTAGTCTCTCATGCCTATAAGTCATCACGCCAGCGTTTCCTCGGCCTCCTCGGCCGCATTTGGCGCCCTTCTTCTGGCTCCCAATGCTTGACGACTCTGGCCCATCTGCCTTGATGCATCCTGACATGGCCCATCCAGTCCCACTTTAAAACCGTGAAGTTTTCTTAGAAAATGTACCTATTGTTCAAGTCGCGTCGCGCTGGTCTGCACGAGCCTTATGGAGAGTGCATCATGTTGCAAAAGATTTGATGGTAATCGACATATTTTCAAGAAATAATCTTATTTTAAACAGAAAACTATTGAAAAAACAGCAGTCAACTATGTACATAAGGAAGTGGCAAAATAGAAACCATTGAAATCTGTGAGCAGGTCAATTGCCATTGCCACCCTGCGCCTTTGCCGCAATGGGCCACCAACATCAACTCATTCACAGTCAACAGCTAGTAAACAGGCCACGTGAAAAAGTACTTTGTTATAGTACCTATACACTATGCCGGTGGCATGGCCGCCGGCTCTGCCACCGGCCCTGCCACCGGGCCGGGCAAGCCGCGGCGCGCCCGACCTTGCCGCACAAAGGATCGCAAAGGAAAAGAAGGCGCAAAAGCCGGGGGTACGTGTGGCTATGCCACCGGCATAGTGTGTAGGAGGTATTAGCAAGCATTCCACCAGCGATGGAATTATTCTGATTTAGGTTATGCAAGAAATAAAATGCTGTCAATGCTGGCAACATTAGGCTTCCAAATTTGACGAACTACGACGCACACTATTTCACTATTTCCTTTTCATTGTCTATGGCGACGTAGTGAGGTGGTGAACTGAAATTGTCATAAAATCGTACCCAAAGCAATCCCTAAAGATTATTGAAGAAAAGTGAAGTGCTTCGATATAAAAACGGATTACTATACTGCCATCACTTTAGTTTTGGTGGTGGACAATGTTAGATCCAATTGATACTATCGACATGAAATCGTGCCGTATATGTCTGACAAACAAAAAACCATTATGTCCTCTATTCAGATATAAGTTGTCTGGTAATTATGCTGAAATGCTTACAGCAATTGCAGACGTAAAGGTAAGTTGAAAATGCCACATTTTTTTTGTATACAAACTAGAGGGCCTTGGTGCTTGTCAGTTGATTTCAGAAATCTGACCAAAACAAACTCAATAGTGTCGGGATGAGTGATAACCGATAACCGCGGGAGATCGTTGACGAAAAATCAAAACTATCATTGAATGCAATATAAAATTGACATAATTCTGTCAACAAACCAAAGCAAAACAAGCACAATAGAAGAAGATTGCATAGTTTTTAAATAGTGTATTATCCATGATTGCATGTATGTTATTGTAATCATGCATGCATGCTACAGTAATATAAATGCTATTTATTATTTTTTATTGCAAATGCTAATGCCATGTAAACAAATGTTTCAGGTTTCATCCAGTGATGGCTTGCCTGAAAAGATATGCCTCAAATGCTGCACCACTTTGGAGAAAGCATACCTACTTAAAACAGTGGCTGAAAGGTAAACCTTTACCTTATTTCCCTTGAATCACCTAAATGTCTCCAAAACATTGGTGCAGTGATAAACTTTTTCTCACATACAGCTCTTATGAAATGTTATGACCTGATAGCCAATTGTGTCCATAATTATCACTCTGCAGTTTTGCTGTTTAGTTACAAATAATTATATGTTTGAACCTGCGGTCAGTGGGTCGTCTTAGGGGCGGCACTTTGGGCATAATCTAACTGAAATTCAACAAAATTCACTCCACAGATGACCTTCTGATTCTATTTTATATCTATCTAGCTTGTATTGTCCCGCCCGTTGCAAAGCTTTACAGTTTTAAAAGTACAAAAAAAAAAAAAAAAACTATTTGCTATTGCTATTGTAGTTTAGTCAATATTTTGTATATTAAAATCAAATTAAATTTGTACAGGTCTGATAAGAAACTGAGAAAAATATTAGCTAGGGAAAAAGAAAATGTACCAACTAAAAAGATTGCATTTGATTCTTTTACGGACATAAAAAGTGAAATTGGTCCATTGACAATCAAACCTGAACCAAAATGGGAAATGGAAATAGAGGTACCAGAAAAACCTGTGGAAACTATGGATGGCAAAGATATTGTGATTGCTCAAACAGTGATAAGAAAAGTAGATCCCAATGCAGAGGAGGTAAAAATTGATAACTATGATGAGGATGTCCAGTTAACTTGGAGAACTACAAGGACTAATTATGCTACTAAAATTGATCCTGATGTGAGTAAAAACTCATAATTTTACTCTTATCCCAATGAACTTGGGGTTAGTGCAGTGTCTTCTTCTTTCATACATTTAATAATTCCTATATCTGAACGTTTTCAGGCTGAGGCTGAATATTTAGATGATGATGTTTTCCAAGACGATGATGATGATGACTATGTTCCTCCAGTTGAAAAACCTAAGACTAAATTTAAGAAACCCAAACTGTCAGATATCAAAGTTTTTAAAGGTAAAACTGTTGTAAGAAAAGTAAAAGTTCTGAAAAAATTTAAAGATGAATTTGACATGGGTTCAAGTAGATCTAGAGATGAGAATAAATCACGAGCTACAACAATAACTTGCTGTAAGTACCAAGTAATCTAGTAATCCAAAGGCAGTTATTGCCTATTAGGAACTAATTAATTTGTTAATGATTTTTTATACAAAATTACCTTTATGTCATCAGTTAAATGATGCTTTGTCATTATCGTAATTAGCATGCCAAATGCCAATGTAATCAAATAGTTGAATTGTGTTTTTAGGGCCAAACGGATCCCTATTACTAAGCCTATGCTGTCGGTCCATCTGTCAGTCAAAGGCTGTTTCTCATGAACCGTTATTACGGTTCATGAGAAACAGCCTTTGACTGGGATAGGGATCTACCTATTGGTAGACAGTTGAAATTTTCACAGATTGTGTATTTCTATTGCCAATAGCAAATCTGCCAAGCCTAAAAACGGCTTAACGTGCTTTCCGAGGCACGGAGGAGTCTCGGTATGTAAAGATGGTCATCCATCCGCAGACCAATACCGGCAAGCGTAGCTTAACCCGATGGAACGACCTGTGCAATTATTACTTAGCCACGAGCTCCTATTCGATACGAGATTTCTATTGCCAATATAACGACAGAAAAATAAAGTAAAAAATTTAAGGGGAAATCCCTTTTTATTAACTTTATTTTTGTTACACACTATACAAAAAATGGTTTTTTTTTCGTTGATCCGGAACCCTTTGTGTGCGAGTCTGACTCGCACTTGGGCGGTTTTAATGTTGCTATCATAGAAATATAACTGATTGACTAAATACTGAATTTCCTATATTATATATAATACTATATTCAGAGACTAATAATTGAATTATTAAAAGAAAACAAATAGTAAATTATAATTATATTTTATTTATAGATCCAATTTTAAAGAATGGTTCAAGAGGTTCGCCTATCCTATTAAAAAGACCAAAGGATGCAACGGTTCTAAAAGTTCATACAGGATACAAAACAAAAACTCCATCATCTCTTGGAGACAAAATTGTACGTAGAGAAAAACCTGTGAGAATGGTACGGACTGCTGTCACCAAACAACGGGAGAAACTGGTGTGCCCTGTATGCGGTATACTTACGTTCACTTTAGGCAATCACATAGCCACACATCAAGGTACCTACTAATAATATTGCATTATATGTATAAAATATTCTGTCATTTTCTACTGATATACTAACTGATATAAGTTAAACCACGAAAGTAGGTACCTATTATCTTTTATTATATCTTGCAGAGAAAAAGAGATACACCTGTGCTCAGTGCCCAAGATCATTTGCACAGAAGAGTAATTTGATGGTCCACGCTAAACAACATACAGGAATTAAAGATCACATTTGTGAAATATGTGGAGCTGGTTTTTACAGCCAGAAATCTTTGGTTAGGTATGTATTGCATTTTATAGTCTAAGAACCCTATTTATGACATCAATTAACATTATTGTAACTCTCCTTCTATTATTTTGTTTCAGACATAATTTAATTCATAAGGGAGAGAGACCATTTTCCTGCAATTTGTGTACGAAGAGATTTATTGCTGTAAGTATAAAACTTTTTATAATAGCAGCATCAATTACTTTTTTTTAAATGGCTGTTTCTGAATCCCCTCTTATGTGCTTGATAAAATTAAAGAAAAAATAAGTGCAATTGATGTATTTCAGCGTTGTGACTTGAATCGCCACCTCCGCATACATTCGGGTTACAAACCGTTCAAATGTAACACTTGCACAATGTCCTTCAACGCGAAACATCAGTTGCAAAACCACGAGAGAATGCACACCGGGGAGCGGCCGTACACATGTCAGGTGCGTCATAGTCTTTACATTATTGTTGTCACGTTCCAGATGGCAGGCCTGCGCCGCCATATGGCGATACATACTGGCGAAAAACGGTTCAACTGTGACTTCTGCAGTAAAAAATTTACGCAAAGCCACCATCTACAGAACCATATGATTACCCACACTGGTGATAGGCCCTATAATTGCGAGGTCAGTAGGCTCCACATGATTCTTACAAATGGCCAACTATACAATATGTTGCCACATAATTCCCCTAAGACTATATCTTTTAGCACTATTGTGTATGGCGAGTGTTGCCAGTTTTTTATTCCTACTTTTAACCAATTTAGACTTGATAAATATGACTAATTCTCTAACAAAAAAATAGAAGGATCCCTAAGTATACGTATAGACGTACCACATAAGCATACATATCACATAAGCTTATTTGGGCTCGCATTTTGTGCCCATCAGCCATATTGAACTTAGGTTTGACTACTTATTTATTTGTAAGTTTTCTAACAAAGAAAATCTTTTACAGGTCTGCAATGTTGCATTCAGTTACAAAGTGAACTTAAATAACCACGTATTCAAAGTGCATGGTATCAACCTGAAATTCAAATCTATTCATACCGTGACTGAGGATGTGCTTCGGCGGGAAATGGGCATGTTAAATGAGACAAGAGTTGCACTATCGCATATTATGCCACAGTTAGGTGAAGTACCGACGCCGGCTGCGCATGAAACTGTACTATCATTATCCTGATGCGAAAACAGGGAGTATCTTTCATGAAACTGTATCATAAACCAGTTAGTCAAGCTTTTGAAATTTCATATCTTATTTTGATGTTATTATTATTGAATGCGATTATGAGTTGTGTACATGCAAGATTTATGTTATTATGACATTTACATGTTTCCCAAATATAGCATGTTATAAAGAAAGTTAGATAATTAATTTTTCACTATTGTAAATACAGAGTTTTTTGTTAATACTTAAATAAACTAGTTATAAATAAACATTTAAGTTAAAGTGGTTTCTTTTGTTCAAAGTTAGGTTGCGTTTGTCCTAACCTTCACACTGTCGAATCATTCAGATCACCAATTTAACGATCACCCACAGTATTCATTGCGCACTCGAGGTTATAGTGGTTTTGCTGATGTCGGTAGAAACCTGACCAACAACATCCCGCAAAACTTAAGTAACGCCCAATGTATTCCTCTCCGCCCAGTCTCGATGCTCAACTCAATTGTCCTACTGGAGACAGACGAGGAACAGGTCGAGGCTATCATTAAAGACCTCCGCGTGGACAGTGCCTCTGGCTGGGATGATATCTCTCCCAAATTAATAAAATCTTCCATTCACTAACTATAATAGTTCCGGTCATAACGCACATTGGCAATCTTGCAATATCTACTGGCACTTTCCCTAAGACCCTCAAAAAAGCCATTGTTCATCCAATCTTTAAAACAGGTGAAAGATGTAGTGTAAATAATTATCGACAAATCTCGGTACTTCCAGCAATTTCCAAAATACTGGAAAGGCTATGGATAATGCTGCTACTGGTGTGCTCGCGGGCCACTAACTGACCGCGAGGCGTCCACTATTCTGTATAGCCATCGTAAAATAGACTTTAACGCATTTGACTTAAAATCCTAACTTGAATGACAAGTTATTTGCCGTGCTGCTATAATGAGCGATGTCCTTAACAACGTTTATCCTAAAAGTTAGCAACATTGCAAATAGCTGTCAAAAATTTATCTGTTTTGGATTAATTTGGCAATATTACCAGGAAATAAGAAATGTGGCTAACCAGCCATCTAGAATATTAATAATGAATTGCAATTATAACATTGAATTTGATGTTTTATTCGTTTTAGCTGTAAAACCACAATGAAGCAACCACGCACAATGAAGGGTTGCGTAATTGGGTGAATTAATTCCAAGAACAAACTTAACATTGTTGTTGATGTAATAATCGACCAACTTGAATTTGCAGTTTGAATAACATGTTCTCCCATTCGGAATGAATGGGAGAACATGTTATTCAAAATATGTTATTTGAAATTAAATTATTGACGTTTGAAATTTGAGCAACCACGAATTTCATTTAAATTTAAAAAAGTCCTTGTGGCCTGGGTCTTGTTATTGGGCCTAAAAACGTAGTAGACGGCCCTACGGATCCGCCATTTTCGTATGTTCATCCTTCTGCCGATCACCCTGTATATACTACTGCCTACTGCTGTGAATGTTTTCATAAATCCAAGTACAACCATTTAGCTGGCAGGGGCAGGGACACTATACTCTAACAAAAATTATCACTTTAAATATTTCGCAAACGGATCCCTAAATTAAAAAATGGCTTTCACAGACCTACAATATTTTTGAACGAATATTCCAACGACACTCCACAGCCTTAGCACAACTACAAACAAGGTTCAGTTTCAAACGCGTTGAGGTGGCTACACATTTTTATCACACCATAGGATAGACGAAAAAAAACATCCCGACTTTACGAGTAGGGGAGGCACCCATTTTTTTTTTCTTGTTTTTATTTTACCACTTTGTCGGCGTGATTAATATGTATACCCATGCCAGCTTTCTAGTACTAACAGTCTCAGCTAAGCCGCGGACAGACAGACGGACATGGCGAAACTATAAGAGTTCCTTGTTTACTACAGAATCCTAAAAACGCATTGGCAGATGTTACGATATAAAAGATTGCATTTCATAATCAATATTCTAGTTCGCTAGTTAGCGACATTTCTTTCTTATTTCCATACAGTCATATTGCCAAATTAATCAAAACAGCGAAATATTTGACATCTGTTTGCGACGTTGCCCACTTTCAGAATAAACGCGCGATACACTTTTGCTTGCATAGATCTATTTTTTGTGTATCTTATATCTATTCGTTTTTTTTTTGTATTTGTAAAATATATAGATTAATAATGAAAAAAAAACGACCTAGTTACTCAAAAATCGTTTATTTTCAAACAATTAATTTATAATGTTTTTCATCGGCGACCATTCTGCGCAGATTATATAAAGTGTAAAGTGATTATAAATCTGGGCAAACGAAACGATGATTAGCTGCAAGTGGGGCAATTTGGAGTTGGACGTCGGAACCACCGGGGTCACCTACTGGCCAGTTTTATGGAGAAGGAAGGCCTCTTTATGATGAACTCCTTCAGAAAACGTGAGCACAGAAAGTGGACATGGCAGAGCTCTGATGGTGCAACAAAAAATGAGAATGACTTCATTATGTCGACGAAGAAGCAAGTATTCAACGATGTCTCTGTGATCAACGCGGTGAATACCGGAAGTGATCACCGCACAGTAAGAGGCACATTGAACTTAAATGTCAGGCTGGAAAGAACTCGACTGATGAAGTCTACGCTACACAGCACCGATCCAAGTCCAAAACCCCAAGAGCTTTCAGCTCGAACTTCAGAATCGTTTCGAGTGCCTAGGGAGCTCCGTGGACGATTATAACGATGGGTTCGTGGAAACTGTCCATACGGTCGGGACCAAGATCTTCAAGACCTGTCGTACAGATGGAAACAAGAGGCTCTCTGATCCTACTGTACAGCTCATGGAGGAGAGGCGCGAGATGATACTGTAGTCTTCAGACGATGCGCTCAAGTACCGACAACTCAACAGACAGATCTCTAAGTCCTTGAAAAGCGACCTTCGCCACTATAATACGAACCGTATAAAGGACGCGATATTGCGGAACAAGGGCTCCAAGGTCTTTGCAAGAGATCTGTCTATTGGGCATAGCCAGCGTGCGAAACTGAAGACCGATGATGGCTGGATCGTATCCGCCAAACCTAGTATTGTAGAAAGTATTGAGAGAGATCAAGAGTTTCTATAGACAGTTCTACACATCAACCAGTAAACCCGTTCAGAAGGCCGAAGACCTGCCTCTGCTTAGCGTTTGTGGACAGCGAGAAAACCTTCGATTCGATCGGGACATGGGCTGTACTGCAGTCTCTTCAACGGTGCCAGAACGACTATCGGTAAATCGAGGTAGTGAAGTGTACGTGTGACGTACAGACATGTACGCCACTATGTCAGTCCGACTCCATGACCAGACTTCCAAACCTATCCTTTTGCAGCGAGGTGTTAGATGGGGAGACATCTCTACGAAACTTCACCGCTGCACTGACGGATGTCTGCAAGGTTCTGGATTGGAAAGGGCTACGCATCAACATCAATGGCGAGTATATCCCTAACCTTCGGTTTTCCGACGACATAGTTGTGCCATGGAGGACCTCAGAGCTTCCGAAAGAGTGAAAATTAAAATCTCTGATGGTGGCCCTGCCATGATACTGTGTCTTAAAATGAACATGGACAAGACAAAGATCATTTCAAATGCCCATGTAACACCCACTCTCACGAAGATCGGAGACGCTTCACTCGAAGTTGAGTGAGCACAGACGAGTATAGCACAGAAGAGTAACTGTCCAGTTAGGAAGTCCAACTTTGAGAAAGACGTCAATCGACGAATCCGATTCGAATCGGACAGCTGCTGGCCAGCGTTCGCGAAGCTACGCAATATGTTCTCGTCCCACATACCGCAGTGTCTCAAGACGAAAGCCTTTGAACAGTGCGTGTTACCAGTGATGACCTATGGCACTGAAACGTGGTCGCTCACAATGGGCCTTATTAGAAGGCTAAAAGTCAAGGGTCAGACAGTTTATCACAGGATATCCACAGAAATAATCTCACAGTACACAAATATAAGCGAAGAGCGTTAGAGAAGAACTGCGCAAATGCAAAATGCATACATTATAGCTTTCTATTACCTTCTCACTCATAAAGCTATACAACGATGTCAAACAAAACAAACTCGCGTGTAAGCTAATTACCTGCGATAAGAAAAGGTCATCTACCTGTGTGAAAAAATTTAAATGTGCAATGTTATTTCAAGGTCACGTTTTAGCTCATTTCAATGTTTCTGTGGCAGGACAGATTTTTTCGGTTACATAGAAGAAAATGTTGCATTTGAACCTGTCTTTCAAATGAGTTATGTGGTAAATTTCGGGCACACCTTAATTTTTTATAACCAATTTTTGGACCTATTTGGTCATCGAATGATACAGTCTTCCATACACAGTTTTCGAGTCAACTTTTTTGTGATATTGTGCAAGTCTACTTAATTTTTAAACTCTGTATCACTCGAACGTAAATTCCTCCTTTACGATCAAACTTTTTGTATCTTGAATTAATGATAGGAGGGTGATTATTTTGTGGTGATTATTTTATGCCTGAAAGAATATTCCATAAAAAATAAAATTATAAATAAAGAATGTAGTTAATTGATTCAGGCGTGACTTTGCGGAAATCCATTATAAAATACTTACAATAGACGACATATATTTAGTAACCTAATCCGCTTAACTGTTCTTAATTAAAGAGTCATAAAGAACCCTGTAACAAATCGACACGTGTCAACAAGTCAATCGCCATCCCGAGGATGCCCCGAGAGGAGAAACACGTGTCGATTTCTTACAGGGTTCTTTATTTATTTATTTTATTTGGGACAAAAAACAGTTATACATTACAGCATTTACAAAAAGTAGTTAAATTACAGTCGAAAAAACGTATAACCCACACTATTGTCCACGAAGTGACTTCAGAGTATGAAAACGAAAACAAAACAGAAAAAAAAAGAAGAAGTAAGTAGTTACATATTATTTAGAATATAAAATAATGAAAAAAAACACCATATTATACCGACGAATCGAAGGAAGCGGATGACAAGAATATCCGTCCTATAGGCGACTTGTAAGAGATTGAGAAACCATACTTTTAAATTTAGATTGTGACAGCGCGAAAATATCAAAATCAATAAATTGTGAGATATAGGTTTCTAAAAGACGGCGGAGAGGGGCACGCACCCCAGCCTTCGTTCTACAACGCGCAGTGTAGAATAGTTGAGGTGCGCGCACCTCCCGCCGAATAACAGTTCTAGGTACTACGTAACGCAATCTATTCGAGAGCTCAGTACAATTAAATTTGTTATTGCATATACCGTACAGCATCACAACCATGATCAGTGAACGTCTGGAATCCAAGCTCAATATCTTATAATGTTTTAGCAAATCTGCATAGGGAATCCTTGTACGGAAGCACTTATAGTGCGTAGCACGAAGAATTTTTTTCTGAACCATTTCTAATGATTGCTTATATTTATCATAATACGGGCACCACATGGGTACCGCGTATTCCAACTGTGAACGGACCAGTGTTTTATATAAGAAGAGAAACGTAGAAGGCTTTTTGAAGTCTTTACAAGACCGGATGACAAAACCATACATCTGAAAGACTTTCGTAATTATATTGTCGATATGGGTGTCTAAATGTAATTTGCAATCAAGCAGTACGCCAAGATCACGTGTTTATTACTCTTTAAGCAGGGTTCTTTAGGGTTGGGTTGTTTCTTTTTTTTCTTTTTAGACGGCCCTGTTTTCGGTCATGATTGCAAAGTGGCGGGAAGGCAGAAACAGGGCTTCGTTGAAATTGTTAATAACTGAGTACCTCATTAACTTGAACAAAGAATTAGTATTAAAGTCTAGACATAATCGTACAAAAACCATTAAAAAATATGGTTTTATTTCCTTCAAAAAGTACCAAAAAATGCTGTTTTAAAAATATCATAAAGTTAGTCTTTCTTAAAAGATATAAATACTTTATGTCTTCTAAATAAAGTTGGTAACCCTACGCGAAACATACATACATACATGGGGTATTTTCGGATACCCCTAGGCAATAGGATTTTTTTTATGACGTCACTGCTACTTGTATCTGTTACCATGGATTCAGTACATGATAACCGGTTTTAATAACCGACGAAAAATTTCAACGCAGGAGGGTTCAGAATCATGTAATGAATCCATGGTAACAGGCTTCGCGTCGATGTCACTGCCACCCTGTATAATTCTTCTGTACGTGTCTGTCACTGAACTCCTCCTAAACAACTTGACCGATTTTGATGTTTGTTGTGTGGTTTGAGTAGGTCCCTAGATGGTTGAGGCTCGGCGCAAACGAACACTGCTGCTGCTGCTGGCTGTCGCCTCTTGTTGCGGTATGGAGTACTACTGTAGCGGCCACGTGTGCGACGAATCCATACAAAACGTATGAAAAAGCATGTGAACTGCTTGTGGCTCGGCTACCGGTGGCTGTGGTTGCGTCGGGTCGGAGGCTCGTTTGCGCCGAATCGGACCTGGTAGGTGGCGCTGTTCGGGCAGGACAATATCTGTCAGGTCCAGTAGTTACAATACAAGGTCAAATTAACTTAGCTAGCGAAACTCCGCAGACGTGATGAGTATCGTATCGATATCTAAAACCGATAAAATAAAAATATATTTTATGTGACTACACTACCTGCGGTTGATGACCCCAGACAAAACTGTTCAAACTAATTTATTTTTAGGGTTCCGTACTCGAGCCAAACAGAACCCTATTACTAAGCGTCCACTGTCCGTCCTTTCGTTTGTCTGTCTGTCAGCGGGTTGTATCTCATGAACCGTAATAAATATTTTTTTAGAATTTATATCCATGTTTTTTAATAGTTAACGTTTCTGTCTAACTACCCGCGGGTGCGCATCGTGGAATATTATGGGAGATCTTCAAATTGCTAATCTAAACAGAATGCCTCACTTTATAAATGTATTGCCCCGGTTTGTATCTATTAGCATACCAAGTTGGTATTCTAACAGATATTGAACAAGCCGGGGCAATATTTTATAGGTACCGTGTGGTACTTACATAAAACATTTTCGTTACGGTATTAAGATTTCATTTTTGAAAAGAGGGTGCAAGGGGAATGCCAAAGTTAGTTAGTTTAATCCAGAGTTAGTTTAACTCATGACCTCGTTTCAAGGAATATGAAATCATGTTTCTGTTATTCCGCAAGAAAGTTATCTGTAAATGGAAATAGCGTTATAGGAATAATAAATAAAAATCCGACATAACAAGATCCACAGTTTTATGTTTCAATGGTTTAAATGTGCCCATAACGGCTCGATTCACATTTAACTGATATGGAAAAACATATTTTCGAGTCGCTTTCCCGATTGCCGCTAGTTAGTCAATACATGTTGTTTAGTTCACTGTTCCGTATGAGTCTCTGGAGCACACACATCCCACGCTGATGGAGCGATATTCACCAACCCATTTACGTTCTAATTCGGATGGTAGTTTAAATTGGGAAAATTGGCGTGGGATTTCCTTTTTTTTAATTATTGTTAACTAAAACAAAAGCACATAATTATTAAGTAAGTATTCATATTCCTATATTTTAACTGAAATATAATGTAATGGCATATTACATTGTATATATTTTCCTCGCACGTGTATGGCCAGGGGCATGCCAGTTCGCCACAAGTGAAATTGTATACGAATCGCGGGAACGTTTCTTCGCCCCAGTCTACTGTGTTGTTCTGAAAAATGTGTTACATACTCTTTAATATAAATATTATCAGTTTCACAGTCAACCGCACATCAGTGATACCAATTTGGCATTGACAGCGCTTTATATCGTAGCAATAAAGGACGATTTCCGAAGTGCCACTGATTTATGTAGGTACATTGACTGCACTATGTAGGTACTGCAATATTTTAAATATTATATATATTATTTTTATGCTTACGGTAGGGTTACAAGCGCAGGGAGGATCCGGTATAGCTTGCTGAAATCATTTTAAATTGTAAGATTTTTGTTTTCAATTCCGATGACAGGCTATTTAGAACACAACAATGTGCAATCAGCGCCGGCCCTAGGGTAGAGTGAGTGCAGCGGTCGCTCTAGGCGCCAGATGGTAATGGGCGCCAAGAAGCCAAATGAGAAAAACAATTTCCAGCGCAAAATATGTATAATTCGTTTTTTAAGAGGCGCGGTTTTTAACCGACTTCAAAAAGGAGGACGTTCTCAAATCGAGTGTAGGTTATTTTTCTTGTATGTTTGTTAAGCGATTCCTCCGCCAATTATGAATTGATTTTGATAATTCTTTTTTTTTTGGTAGGTCATACTTCAGAGGTGGTCCCATATAAATTTTATTAACTTTGCTTGGGTAGTTTTTGAGTTAGCTTCAATAATACATATTGTTGCCCCTTAGTCTACGTTAATGATGTTATAGACTCCTTAGCATTGTTGCGCGACTCATGTTAGGGCGAAAGTACGATATGTCAAGCAACAGTGCAGTGTGCGACAGCACATCAGCTCGACGTAAGTTAGTGCGACTGATTGTTTTTTCGACAAATGACAGAACGACGGAACTTTTAGTCGACGAACGAAAGCGCGACACAACTTTCGCTCGACAAACGTTTCTATATTTTGTTGCTACTTGGCGGAGGCTGTGCTGACAGACCACACCAGACCAGTACGTTTGCCACGTAGGTACTACCAAGGACTCTTTATCCTAAGTGTGCACGAGTGCTCAGAACAGACTGTGACCTTTACTCGCGACCTAGCCGTGTTACTTCTACATATTTAATTATATGTATTAACCTAACCTGCTAGTTTCACTTACCTCTCCACACAGACTATCAGTTCACGGCCTGTGCAGTCTACCTGCAAAGTCCCAACCATTACAGTGACAAGTAAACTCCGTAGGCCGGCAACTCTTAGGTAGAGACATAATTGTAATCAGCAGGTATACTCCTACGTTGCATTTTTTTTCTACTCGGCTAGGTTATAGGTAAGTCACTGACTATCTTAGCACTCGCAAACACCAGGGTAGGATTAGAAAAGTACCGTTCTTGACAGTAGGTGGCAGATGTGGTGGCCTGTCAGCACAGGCTCCATAAAGTAGCAGGTCCTGTAGATCTGGCCGTAGAACCGCTGATAGCGATTGTTTCGCTTTAGTTTGTCGAGCGAACGTTGTGTCGCGCTTTCGTTCGGTAATCAAGAGTTCCGTCGTCCTGACGTTTGTCGAGAAAACAATCAGTCGCACTAACGTTCGTCGAGCTGATATGCAGTGTCGCACCACTGATGGTCGACATATCGTACTGTCGCCCTAACATTAGTCGCGCATCTATGATACGGAGACAACAAAAGTTGATTATTGAAAATTTGGGTATTATTATTTATTTTCCATGAAACCGCAGTAGAATTTACGTGAAGTGGAAGCGTCGATCAAAGGGCGCCGAAAGACAATCTCGCTCTGCCCTGTTCAAGTGCTAGGGCCGCTGCTGTGTGCAGCCACGTTCCAACACATAACTTGTTCCCATGGCAACCCATGCTAGGGGGTTGTCTGGCGACAAAGAGTGGATGCCAGAATTAAAGAATGATTTAAAATACAATGACATCTGAAGGCCAATTCTCGTACTTAAAAAACGTTCACATTCAAGTCGCAATCTGTCAAACTTGCCAAAAATGTTAGTAAAATGATTGTATTTTTGACAGATTGCGAATGAGATGCGAATGCGAACGTTCTTAAAAATTACGGGAATTGCCCCTCTGATTGCAACAACTCTCTTTGTGAAACAAAACAAACAACGATCACCTGCAATGCTTTGGTCAAGCGAAATGCTTACGTACCGACTGTTTTATGCAACTGTAGGTAATGTTCATTAGGTATAAGAATACTGGAAATTGGGATAAATTTCACAAATTATGGCATACTCACATTATGATGCTTCCCAACTTTACCCCTCTTTCGAGTCCTTGTTTCAACAGACTTGTCTAATAGAACGACATCGTTCCGTATCATATTCGCATAATCAACAATAAAAGCTGACAATTCTTCAGAGTTTGCAGGATCAGGTTGAATGGAATCCGTGTCGTAATTTGTTCCTATATTCCCGGAATTGCCTAATAATTCACTGTCTCGAGCCAATCTCACGACGTAGTTTTTTCTTTTGCGAGTCCTTTGGTCTTCTAGCATGTACTCGTCAACGTTAGAATTCTGCATTGCCATCACCTTTGGGACTAATGATTGAATTAAAATGAAGAATCCAAAACATAATATCACGAAGACAAACGGCCGTGTTATCTGAAAATAAAATAACGATAATCTTAGATGTTTTCATAATTCCCAGGATATGTAATGTACCTACGTAGGTAATGCTTGCCGTTAAATAAAAAAATAGACACACTAGGATCACTTGCATGGGCTTACCCAGCTTTTGGCCCAGAGGGGGGCAAAACAGAAATTTCACCCCGCACGTGTTTAACATAGTTTGCTGCTGCGTTCACCTATTTTTAACCGACTATAAAAAAGGAGGATATCGAGATTCTATGTTCGTCAGCGTTTTAAAAAAAAATATGTCGTCGATATTGCCCCCTGCCCAACCTGGGTACGCCCATGATCACTTGTAAGTACTGTAAATTATAAACTTAACATTCTGGATCCAGAACAATGGCTATAGGTACAAAACTTCCGTGCTGGAATCGAACACGCGACTCGCACCGTACTTAGCTACTAGATTTTATATAAGTAGTAACCTTCAGCACATAATTTAACCAAAGTAAAATAACACTAAAAATATAAGATCGTGTAGGTATGTAGTACTTACCATGACTGTAGGTAAAGCTTTCCCTGGTTTTCGCAAAAGACTGATGTTCTTGGAGAAAGTTTCCACCCTTATATAGGAGATATTGATTGATAGGTGAATAAAAGAGTCCATTAGTGAGAAGAAAATGATGCAGTGTGTTATTTATAATTCATCGAAGATGTGCTATCAGATTACACCTTTGAAGTAACAAAAGCTTTTTCTTCGTAATGGGCTTGGTGACAAAGGTAATTAGGATCGTGACAAGGAGTAATGGTACCTATACCTTAGCGAGAAAAGACATCAACAGCTGAACACCATTTCTTTTTTTTTTTTTTTTGGGTGGGAAATCATCAAATGACTCCTCCCGCTCTGGGCGGAGCGAGAGGGAGTGTCAGACTTTTACTGACTAAAACCCACCCGTGTTCCTTCCGTTGCCTGTGTGCCGGGGCCGCGATATCCCTTTCGGACAAACTCGCAACCCTGGTAGGCATTGGCCCTTACGGACCCCGTCAGTTGGTGCTGACATCTCTTTGAGGCGCGCGTGGAACACAACGCGCCGTCGACCCGGGCCTGCAGTGCTATTCTCTAAAAGACAATTTCATAGCTGTAAGCTGCGACGAACTCGTCGTCGAGACAGCCTTGAGATCGACCGAGCGTGTAGCGTTGATTCAAACTGTATTCACTAACGTATTTGTGGTCGTCGACGAACCCTAGGCTGTTTCCTCCCGACGCTGTTTCGTAGACGAACTAAGAGCTTGAAACAAATTCTTTATATTATAATCGATAAATCTCGACTGAGAGTTTTAGGGGTTTAAAATATACATTAGAGGTCTATCTTTAAGTATTTTAAGGAATATAGTAAAACTATTAAACAAATATCATAATATAATTGAGTTTGCATATTTATTATTACATTTTGAGGCTGAATGACGATTCCTTTGCCTATTTCAAGCAACGCGCGACGATGAATAAAAAAAACATCACTCACAACAATCACATCTGTGACAATCACAAACGACGCGACGCTATCAAAACCACTTGAAGTTGAATTTGTTTTTAGTTTGAAAACTTTTAGGTGTATTTGTATATTCATTATTCGTAACAGCGAGTGTTTGCAACATAGGTAGCATATTTACAGATGTTCTTATTATTCAGAGCATCAACAACTTCGTGGATTGCCCTAGACGCAGAAGGCTGAGATATATGTCTACATTCTTGCCAATGATTTTTTGGTAACTTCCATTAGCCAAAAATGATATAGTGCATAATATCTGAAACATCAGGAATTAAATAATGGTGTGTGGTTAGGTACTTACCCATCATATCTCAAGAAACCTAACTGTAAACAAACCTTTAACCTCTTGGTTAAATAAACCACTGGAACGAACTCGCGGACGCATACGAGTATAAGGAGTTATATAATTTTCCAATATATTAATTAAATCCTCAGAAAGTCTGTAAATATGTGTAAACTCTGTATCACGGGATATTGTTTAAAATTTTCTTATTTGTTTCGCCTGTCGAGCCTTGTTCAAATCATCACTTTTTTTAGCTTCTTCTAATACATGTAGGTAGCTCTATAATTAACCGAGCTGCCATTCTATTCAAATAAGATTCTAAAAGTATTATATAGTATACGGTCGAGCCCCGCCATTACCATTTGGTAATGCAAACACGACCCCCTTAGAGCCCCGCCATCGCCATTTGGCGATGCCGTGTACACGCGGCTTTAATCTCTATTTCTATTATTATAAAGTGCTAATCTGGACTGTGGATTATTTCTCTATGGGCCTGACGGATATTCTCGTCGACTAAATCATTGGCAGACAAAAATATTCATGGACAAAATTGCAAAAAAATGTTGAAATTGACAGTTCACGCAGGTCAGACGCGAGTCTAACTACACTGGTCATGAGTGCTCGGTCGCATGTATTTCGTTATTTTAAATGGTTTTCTTGTGTAAATCGACGGGAAGTGATATTAATTGCATTACTAAGTAGTTTTTACATCGTGGTGAATAATATGAACACTAAATAACATCGTTTGATACCTATTTTGGGCAACCAAAAACATGTGAGCAAAAGTGTCTGTGGAAAAAGTGATTGTGGTGTTGTTTTGTGTTTTGTGAGTGATTTGTGTCTGTAATCGCTGGTAAGTGCTTATTTTCTTTCATATAAATAGTTCAAATATCGTTATAAACGATAAATGAACTAAAATATAAACATCGTAAATTTAAAAACACGAAAATAGTTTTACGTAAACAGACGGTTAGTACCTATTCAAAAGTAGTAATTTTTCGTGTTTTTATTTACTGTGTTTATCTGTAAAAAATGCTCTCTTTATATAACTTATCTATTCATAATGTACCCTGCAAAATTTCGTGTAAATTGGAACAGTAGTTTTATCACAAATCGTCTTATCACTAAACGGCGCAGCCGTCGATTACAATGCGTATTTATGAATTCAAAGGGTTCCACTCGACATTTCTAAGTATTACAAAGAATCATTTGTCTAAACACGAACCCAAATCAACTAGCGATAACACCGGAGGCGAAACAAAAAACCCCGAGTGTTTTGTTTATTTAAGTGCGGTCGTAAATCTGTCACCGCGGGGGGTCGTTCGGTACTCAACGGGTATGGCACGCGCAGCGGGGAGGGGCTCTAGCGTGTGTGGTTAGGTACTTACCCATCATATCTCAAGAAACCTAACTGTAAACAAACCTTTAACCTCTTGGTTAAATAAACCACTGGAACGAACTCGCGGACGCATACGAGTATAAGGAGTTATATAATTTTCCAATATATTAATTAAATCCTCAGAAAGTCTGTAAATATGTGTAAACTCTGTATCACGGGATATTGTTTAAAATTTTCTTATTTGTTTCGCCTGTCGAGCCTTGTTCAAATCATCACTTTTTTTAGCTTCTTCTAATACATGTAGGTAGCTCTATAATTAACCGAGCTGCCATTCTATTCAAATAAGATTCTAAAAGTATTATATAGTATATAGTGTATTATGTAGTGTAGTATTGTAAAGTATTATTATTTTTGTCAAGACTCTGCGGTGTTTATTGTAGCTTTTGGATTTGACAGTTAGAAGCGAGGCTGCGGGCGAGGCTGTGAGCGACTTCGTGGCTGTTTTTTCTTAAAGAATACCAAAATGTATGGAGAACTGTCAATATTGCTCTCCGTAACCTCCGTTGGGTAGTTTCAACTCACGGCCGTCACAGCCTTGAGCGCTAGTGTAGCTTTACGAAGCTTAGTGAATACTAAACTGAGATTCACCGCTGCGGCAGCGCTGGACAACAACGATGTATCCTTAGAGAATAGCATTGCTGGTCCTAATCGGACGGCGAGCTACCCATTGCCCACCGTCCGCAAGCCCGCGCCTACGGTGGCCGGAAGTCGGCTCGCGACTCCCGACGCCCGGGGCGTCTCCTGCGGCGACTAGAGGCGCGAGGGCGCGCATCTTGCATTTCCCTCGCGCGCTCCGCCTCCTCCTTCGCGAGCATTACTGCTTCGCAGAAGGAAGTGACGGCTTCCCATGCACCCTCGCTCCGGACCATGGCCTGAACCAGGGCCGGACGCGAGAGATCGCCGCTGCCGATCGCCTCCGTGAGGACACGGCGGTGCCCCGCCCAAGCCGGGCAGACCTCCACCGTATGCTCCACCGTGTCCTCCGGGCGATCCACACAATGGTAACACCCGGGCGTTACCATTGATTGCGTTCGAACAGCTGAACACCTAGTGAAATTTTGTACCTAAAACTAGTTTATCTGTTGCCGAATCACGCATGTACCATCAAAGTTCATATCTAACAGTTGGAAAACAAAATCCCGTGAATACGATGACCACATCTAGACCACATCTGGGGGCCTACTCCCTAAGCGAAATCCGTAGTTACGGGCGCTTCGTTCTTCGTCTCACTTTCAGACATACCGTAGTTGAGAAGGAGAGCGAAGCGCCCATAACGACGGCTGAAAGTGCTGAAACTACGGAATTCGCTTGGAGTAGGCTGTTACCGGCCGGTCCGGTTCTATGGCAGCCGAGCGCTGCAAGCAAGAATAGTCCTTACGGTGGTTAGTTATGAACTTCTTTGATGGTAGGTACCTACTGGATTTTAAAAAGGTGACACGAAAGTAGCATAAATTCCGGGGCAATCGGGGTAGTTTTTACCGAGGAAAAACAAAAGGTTAGGACTTAGACATGATCAAAACCCACTACCACATCACTAGTAAGACCATAGAAATATAACTTATAAGTATCTATGAGTAAGACCATAGAAATATAAATAACAGAGTAAGACTTTCTTGGATATACATAATAAAGTCTAGGCGAATATCTGAAACATCAATGTATTTTAAACTAACTTTCGCCCGCGGCTTCGCTCGCGTGGAGGTCGGAAATTATCCCACGGCAACGTACTACCGGGATAAAAAGTATTCTATGTTATAAACTATGTGTGCGATTTTTCTTCCAAATCCATTCAGCCGTTTTTGCGTGATTGAGTAACAAATACACAAACATACAAACTTTCACATGTATTTATTAGTAGGATATTAGAATGTTGGCTTGGTGTACCTATCTAATAATTTAAACCGCCTATTTAAGATGTTCAAAATCTTATATTATTGTTGTGTTCTCTTTTGTTCGTTTTTAGGGTTCCGTAGTCAACAAGGAACCCATAGTTTCACCATGTCCATCTGTCCGTATGTCCAGGGTTTAGCTCAGAGACTAAGTACTAGAAAGCTGTAATTTGGCATGGGTAGGTATATACTTACATATTAATCACGCCGACAAAGTGGTAAAATAAAATCATGAAAACAATTTTTGCTTCTTCTCTACACGTAAAACGAGGATGTTATTTTTTTCTCCTCTATCCCATGGTGTGGGGTATCGTTGGAAAGGTCATTAAAAATATTGTGAGAGTGTGAATACTATGTTTGGATTCAGGGATCCGTCAGCAAAATAAGCTTTAAAGTGAATATTTTTTGTCGTGTGTCCCTGCCAGCTATTGTGCAAGCTATTGCTAACCAGCAGTGGTTGGTTTCGGATACACTGATCCACTGCTGAGCAAAGGCCTTCCCGGAATCCTTCTAAGCATCCTTTTCGAGGGCCACCTCCATCCAACCCTTGCGGTATACGTTCAGGTCGTCTCACCTCTTCCTGGGCCGGCCTCGGCGGCACCGTCCATCCTCAGGCACCCACCGACCCACCGAGTGGAGACTGTTGCCCAAAGGTAGAAGGTAGGTAGGTAAAGGTAGAAGGCATACATGCGGCTGACAAGACTCACCCAATCCCATTTTAGCTGGGCAGCCTTTTTGCCTACGTCTTAGATCCCCGTTTTGGAGCGTGGCGTAGTGTATTCTGTCAGTTTCTTTTACGACTAAAATGCTGCGCTCCATTGCTCTTTGGGAAACCCCAAAGCGGAACTTTTGCGACTCGGTGAACGGCCAAGTCTGAGCACCGTAGATTAGGACGGACAGAATACACATATCGATGAGTTTTTGTTTCAAGGAGCTCGTCTTCATGGACCAGTAGCTTTTCCAGGCATTTTCGATGCGGCGATTAATTTCCTTTTCTTACCTGTTTTCGAAAGAAACTAACTGGCCCAAGTAGATGTCCTCATCGACATAATGTATTTCCTGCCCGTCTACGTCGACCATAAGCTTAGTGCTGTTGGTTATGGCTTTAGTTTTAGATCAATTCATCGAGAGTCCAACCTTGACGCTTGCCGTGCTTAGATCTAAAAGCATACTTACTCTGTAGTTCTAGAGATGTGGCGGCAAAAACAACTACCTATATCGTCGGCAAATCGGAGGTTTGTCAACCTTCTGCTGCCGACTTCAATGCCCTTGTCATCATGGCTGCCAATGTTCTAAATATCTCCTCGAGAGTGCTTGTGAATAATTTCGGAGAGAGCGGGTCACCCTGCTTAACGCCCTTTTGTATCCTAAACGAAGGTCCTGTAGTACTCAGTTTGATGTCTGCGCTGCTGTTGTGATATATATTTCTTAAGAGGTCTATATGTATATTGTTGTTCAAGTTCTTGGTTTTCTAATGATTTGAATATTTCGGAGTGTTTGATGCTGTCGAATGCCTTCGTATAATCTACGAAGCCTTATTTAGCCTTATCCATGCCTTAGTTAATTGGGTCCGGCAAACATTTTATATCGATTGCCGTTTGACGAATGTATTAAAGAATAGCCTTCCTCCTGTAAAACTATTATAGTTCGTGTGCTGGAACTGGAATACTTATAGTAATTTTTTCAAGTAACAGTTTACAGAATAAGGAAAATATTAAAATAATATAAAGTTTTCTATAAAAGATTTTTGTTGCAATAAAGTTTTATTTTATTTAACGGATTATTTTTATAGACCATTTCCTTAATGCCATAACCCGCTAAATGTGACGGCGAATCTTTCAAGTTGTAAAAAAAGAGAAAAGTACAGAGGAATTCCCCACAAGTTTCGAACAGAAGTCGAAACTTGTTGCGAATTCCCTGTATCTTTCAAATACGTTGCTATGATTAAAGTCGTGTTCCTAACTATTTTATTAACATTCCGACGATGAGACGACTAGAATCAATTCTATTTTTTTGTAAATTTGACGTTCATAAGTGCCTTTTATGTGCCTAATTGAAATAAATTGTTTGACTTTGACTTTGAGAGAATTTTTAGCTAGTACAATACGAGGTTTGTTGGTCAGGGTCCAAGGGCCCCTTGAGCTTGGGGGCACCGGGGCACTGCCCCGTCTAGTCCCACTATCCCTTTGGTAGCTACGCCACTGCTCAAACCTCAAGCGTTACTTAAAACTCGTTTAAAGCCTTTTGATTGGTTGAAATAGTTTTTAAGTACCTAATGCTTGAGTCTTGAGTGAGGTTCTGTAATACGGGCCTTAGACTGCAAATTCAAACTCAAACTCAAAGCATTTATTACAAATAAACCAATTATAGGTACTTACTTTTGAATTCTCAAGGAGTCGGTCAGTCAGAAAGATGAAGCTAGTTGCCCATTCCAACGCCTAGTAGGTTCCTATGGAGAAGAACGGGCAAGAAACCCCACGGAGACTCTTTTAAATCAGAATATTGCTACACAATATTGTTTACATCATTCATGTTGTAATTATACATGTGAGAACAATGTAGAAAACGTGTACCTACTTACTTTCAAAGCGTCCGTAATAAAAATATAAAAACAATACCAATTGAATGAATAGTAGATTATTAACCAAGGGGATACAGCAGTGTCTTCTGTCGCGGGTCGTAACGAAGGACTCGAGGTTTACTCCCGAGCGTAGCGAGGGTGTAAGCGAGGGATTTAAGACGAGTCCTGAGTGTAGCGAGGGATTTAAGTTCACCCAAGACTAAGACAGCTTTATCACCGAGGAAAATACTCTACTTTTCGTACCATTTACGAAAAAATTAACACAATAATAATATGAGATAAACATTTATTAAAAATAATGACAATTAAAAGTAAAAGTTAACATTCGAAACATTGATCCAATTGTTGATAGAGTTACATTTTTGTTTGGGACATTTATTGTTGATGAGTTGATTTCTATTTCTCTGTTCTTGCGTCTGAGGAACTTGCGTTTCATTGTAGATAGTATACGTCGGAGATAGTGGTGGTGGTGCATCGTGAGTTACGGACGAAGATAAGATGCCGGAAGTTGATGGTTGTGGCTCTGATGTATTAAGTTTTATATTTTTGTTAATTTGACTGCTTAATATGGTTTTATTCGCCATTGAGCTTTCGATATAACCCTTAGCTACTCCATCAGAGCTCCAAACGCTCTTTTCGAGCAAATGCATTGTAAATTGTTTTACAATGTATTTGCTCGAAAAGAGCCTTTTCCAAGCAGTAAATTAGTGCGGAAAGTGTCACTTTTTTTCTTTTCTGTTTTTTTTTAATTTTTGAGGCCGTCGTCAGCCCGTCTCAGAGATTTTATTATTTGAGAAAAGTTTTACAAATCACATGATGATGGCGATGGCGATGAAGATGGCGATGGCGATGGAGATGATTATGACGATGGTCAAAATCAAAAAGTCAAAGTCAAAGTCGAAGTCGAAGTCGAAGTCAAAGTTAAAAGTCAAAGTCATGAATGTTGTTTTTATTTTTATCATTTATACGAGGGGTGTTCAATAAATAGTGAGAATGTAAGACGCAATTATCTTTTATTATATGTTATTTTATTTTTCGACGTAGTCACCTTTCAGGTTTATACACTTTGTATATCTTTTCTCTAATCCTAAAATTCCCTTTCTAAAAAAATCTTCTTCCTGATCCCTTAAAAAATCATTTAAGGCGGCGACTACTCCGTCATCATCTTCGAATTTCTGGCCCCTGAGATGTTCCTTTAAGCGTGGAAATAGGTAGAAATCACTAGGAGCAAGGTCCGGTGAATATGGAGGATGTTCCATCAATTCGAAGCCAGCTTCTTGAATGGTTTGCCACGCCGTTTCTTGCGTATTTCCTCACGCAACTTTGTTACTTGTCCTGCGTACATAGTCCCCGTAATAGTGGCTCCATGATTAAGATATTCGATCATTACCACCCCTTGGCTGTCCCAGAAAAGAGAGCCGAGATCTTTCCGGCGGATGGAATCGCCTTAAATTTCTTTGGAGTTGGAGATGACGGTCGCTTCCAAGTCATGGACTGTTGTTTCGTTTCCGGGTCATAATGGTGAAGCCATGTTTCGTCCATAGTTATGAATCGAGCCAAAAATCGGTCAGGATCTTGTTGTAACAAATCCAAACAGCTTTGTAAAATTCTCAGTCGAGTTTGTTTCTGCGCGTCAGAAAGCATTCTGGGCACCCAGCGCGCTGACACTTTTTTCATACCCAAATGGTCGTTTATAATATTATGGACACTTCCTATCGAAATCTTTACTTCTTCAGCTATAAAACGAACAGTAACACGACGATCCGCCAAGACAATATTTTCAACTTTTTTAATCATTTGTTCAGTCACTGCCGATATGGGGCGTCCCGTTCGTGGTTCGTCGTTAGTGGAAGTTCTTCCTCGCTTGAACTCAGCACACCAACGCGCAACAGTAGAATATGGAGGAGCACGAACCCCTAATGTTGCTCTCAAGTCTTGATTTACCTGCTCCGTAGTAAAATTTTTCAAGCAGAGATATTTTATTACCGCGCGAACTTCAATTTTATCAATTTTTAAGAACACGTTCCGAAACGGCGCAAACAATAGACTTCTACTTTTAAAAAACAAAAGAGAATTAATTGCTTTTTTTATTATCATCTTAACTAATGTCTGGGCTATGCCTGCCAGTATTTATTTTTTTTCTTTCCAAGGAGAATGTATCGCATTCTCACTATTTATTGAACACCCCTCGTATACGTCGCCATTGTTAGATGTTACACATCATAGGCGACTACCGTAAGGCTCGCTCGTTTTTTTTATTATTTCCTCGCACAATGCATAGTTAAACGTTGTATGATACACGTGCGTAAGATGATTTCCGACTCGTGTCGACTTATAAACTCGTCGAAAATCACCTACCTTCCGCACTTGTAGCATAAATAACAATTTTTCTATTACGATACAGGGCAAATCCAAGAAGGTAATATCACCAAGGAGTTTCCATCTATTTTTGCAATGGAACGTTTTGTTGAACTGAATTTCGTGGGATTTTTTATTCTTGATCTTTAACTATGATATTTTATTTAGTAGTTCAATCCCAATGTATGAGAGTAGTTATAGTATTGTATGAAACTTCACATAACTAGGTATTAAAATACTCGTGTGATACTATTAAAAACCTCGCCTACGGCTCGGTTTTTAAACGAACACTCGTATTTTAATAGGGTCTTTATGCAACAGTATCATAAACTACTATTATCGACGAATTCAAATTTCTCCCTATTCAATACTATGTCACAATCACTACTTTTAACATTCGGTAAAGCAAATCTTATGCATTTAGTTTTTTTCCCATGTAATGCTATTTTTTTTTTTAATTATAAGTATTAGCACGTCTATTTATCATAAAAAATTGAGATTTGTCAGCAAATAACACCACTTGTGGTTATTTTTTTAATAAATGGGTTAGATCATTAATATGTATATACTAAAAAGAGGAAAGGACCCAGTGCTACATTACTTATAATTAGCGCACTGTAGAATGACTGTAGGTACCCCCTATTGTGTTATTACTTGGTTAGTCTCACTCAATTAACTGCTGAACATAGTATCTCTGAAAAGGAAAAAAGGTTGTAAACTACTTCAGCAAGAAAGTGTTTACAGGACTTATAAAAAGATGGGACATGAAAAAAAAACAAGACAGCTTACCATTTTTCAATCAACTTTTATTTATAAACGGATTGTTTTACAAAATTATTCTTCATTTATTTGAGAAAATAAAAAACATTTTAAAACGTATCATGATACGATTAAATAAAATAGTTTTTATTAATTAAGGTCGTCTGTCCGTGATTATGGATAAACTAATTAAAAACCTACGTTTTGACAGGATTTTGTGATTTTGTTGAACAGTTTTTGTGTAACATTTAAGATATTATAGGGATTTTGTTAGTTGCTATGGCTTTCATAGCTTGTTCATACGCCATCACTGCCTGAGGACCATCAAATGGGTTTTCTATCTCGCCACCTTTTATAATGCCGTGTGCTCGAAGCGACAGGTCCCTGACAATGGCTCTTTCTTGCTGTAAAACTTCTTCGTTCATTACGCGCACAGATCTTCGTTTCATGAACACTCCGTGCTTTTTTAAACAGTGTCGGTTGAAATCGTGTTTGTAACTGTATGGTTGCGAACAAATCTGAAATTGAAAACCATTTTAAAATATTAGAAAACATAACATATTATTGTTTTGCCAAAAGGGTTAGGCAGAGGTGTGCCTCTAGTTATTAGTAAGTCACTCGCCAGTTGTTTAAGCCCCGTGAAATGGCAAGTCTAATGCCTTCAACCAGGCAAAAATTCGGACTCCGGGCTGCTACTGAGAATTAGGTAGGGGAGACTAGTTGTTGAAATAAAGTGTTCCATATTTAATGCGTCTTCTCTGCTCAATAATTACAAGGGTATAAATAATATTGGTTAACGGACCAGCGCAGTTTCCAATTTTCGATCGGAGTATTTGAAGCTAATTAGGTACCAATAACGATAAGTCAGGGAAAGAGGAAGATTGACTACTGCGCAGTCATTTGTAGCCTACTTCAGAGCGGCAAAGTCATTTGACGCGAACTGTAGCAGGATCGAGAGAAGTATCGTGTTTACATTCTCGTCCTGCCCACTTTCCTGCTCACTGCCGTGGAAGTGAGCTGAGTGTAAATGATGAATGATTTTTTGATGTGTGTAATTGTGTATATCATAGGATACAATCTGGCTGGCAAAAAAAGAAGCAATTTCAAGCAAAAAACCGACACTAAAATTTAAGCTCCAATGTCTTCGAGAGCCTTTTTTCGATCCACAGTCCGCCGCGCCGTAAGTGTTGACGAGCGGTGGGACGCCATGAGCGTTGACTAATAAGCAGCCGGCACTGCCCCCCGTTTCACTGCACACTGCGCATATACATACCTAAGGCGCGGTACAGCGGGTCACAATTTATTGGTACTACAAAATGTATTTTACCTCGCATTTAAAAGGTCGCTCGCCAGTGTGCACTCGCATATGATGTCGCAAAGCGTATTTAGTAATAAAAGTCATAGGACATAGCTCACACTTGATGGGTTTGCTTCCGAAATTATGTATCATCCTATGCCGTGTTAGTATAGGTTTCTGTAAAAGTAGAAAAGATTATGATTAGGGATACGTAATTTTTGTTTTTACTAAATAGGTGTTTTCTATACATTGCCACGAAAAAAAAAAGTTTTTTAAACGCATCAAGTCCCGTGAACGTGTTGAACTGTCAAAATTAAACAGATTAGTCTTATTCATTTACGAAAATGTGTTGCTTAATTAGATAGCTGATCCTAATGGCTAGGCAATACTTACATACCATATTGAAGTGATAGTAACATAGGTAGTCAATAATATCGGGTCTCGAAAGTCGTAGGTAGGTCATTATAACATAACACACATAACATCACGCCTGTATTTCCCGAAGGGTTAGGCAGTGATGTACTATTGTTCAGTCAGATTTCGCAAGTTATGTTTAAGCCTCATGTAAAAGGGAGCGAGCCTATTGCCATCAACCGGGCACAAATCCAGACTCCGGGCTGCGACTGAGAAATTCCAGATGGAAAAATAACACTGCCCGACCCAGGAATCAAACCCAGGACCCTCATGCTCAGCAGTAGCGCTTTTGACAACTAAACCAACTAGGCAATCAAACCAAATAATGACCTACCAACGACTTTCTGATAATGACCGCTAAAATCCTCCATGTTGATTTTTACGGCGGCGTCCAAAAGGAAGGTATTTCTGGTTGTTATGTATGTATATTTGTCTGTCTATGTGGTCCGTCCTGAAAACATATCCTCCTTTTGGGCTACGCCGCAGTCGAATAAAAAGTAACACAACTGTTTAGGTACATAATATATTTATTTTATACATACCCTTTTAAATGCTTTATTGCAAATATCGCAAACATATTTTTTCTCATCACCATGGCATAACATGTGACTGAAAATTAAAAAATAAATGCGCTAAATAAAATCTTTCTGATCGACTGGGTAAGCAAAGAACCAGAGATGCTTATAATAGTACATTATGATACAAGTGTGCTGTGTTTCATACGATTTTTTTCAACAAATTTGCGAGGAAAAAAGCAGACTTGTTGTAAGAACTAATTATGCTAGAATAACGTAACTTTAGAGGTGATAAATTAAGATTTATAAAGTTCAACTGACCTTTATTGCCAGGTACTGTCGGAGCTTCTTTTTAAAAACTTTTGTACGTCGGTTGGTGACAATACTTTAGATTTCGTATTTTTTATAATAAAAAAACTAAAAAGATAACAAATATTTACGGAAAATGGCGCGCTGATTTAATTTTGTCCGCTAGCGATGCGCGCACAGGTGTAAATAAAGGCACAGGCAAAACCGCTGAATTGTCTATTTAAAAATATAATAAACACAAAATAATAATTTGAATACGCAAATTAAGATTAATATTTAGGTCTATATTATTTGGTGAAATATTATGTTAATTTATCATATTTTATTTATTGACACAGTAGGCATAAAAAAGGCAAGAAGTAGCCATGCACAATGGTCCACCTGAAGTACTAAGTGTGAAACCAAACCTAGAACATAAATATTTGTTATTTTTTTTCGTTTTGTTGTTATAAAAAATACACACATAACAAATAGTAAGATAATAACAAATACACACTCGGCTACCTTATCGCGCTCGCCTGCGGCTCACGCGAATATGACCGCCTTAAGTGTAATAACCAGTGATCGGAGTAGGTAGATTGATTTTTGGTACTTGTATCATAAATGCACACAGAAAGAATAACATGGATAAGCCATTTTTCCGGAAAGTAATTCCGGTATTTCCGGATTCAATTAAATATTGTTAATGTTGGTAGTGATATTATTACTATTCAATTCAAAATTTAAAGGAAGGTTAAAGGAAGGTATCAAAACTAAATTAATTCATTATTTATCTGTTGAATAATAAAAACAATCGAATTCCGATCGAAGACTTAAAATTTATTTTTTATTTTTAGCCTTTTTTTTTGAGGATGGCAAATCATCAAATGACTCCTTCCACTCTGGCAGAATACAATTCCTACATAAGTTCCGGTTTTTTTTTAATAATCCACCAATTCCGGAGGAATGTCCATATTAATATATACGTTTCGGATCAATGGCCCCAGTTCAATCTACCTACTCCGATCACTGGTAATGACCGACACAGCACACTTGTATCATAATGTACTATTATATATTGACATAATTTTGGTTTATGTATCAGATTGTATCTCATGTGTAGTTGTTTTTTTAAAGATAGACCTTACGATTTCAATGTTGCGATGTTGTAGAAAGCGGCGATACATTGATCACATTTAAACTTTTTAATCTCCGAATGCAGCTTCATGTGCGATTTCAAATTACCTTCCGTAAAGAATGTTTTTGGACACTGATCACATTTAAATTTCCTTTCAGCTGAAAAATAGTTTACACATTTTATTAATAAGGCTGTCTATAGGCCGGGTGTATATTTAGGGTTGAAACAAAAGAAACGATTGGTTACAATTCTTACCTGTGTGAAGCAAAATATGACTATTCAAGTTTTGAAATAGTTTTCCACAATAAGGACAAACATTAATCTTCTTAGGAGGGTCTTTACGTGGTTTTCTGGCCCTGGGTTTATTTTTCACTGCAACTTCAGTCCGAGCTAACCTCAAGTCTGCTATATATTTAGGCTTAATAGGTTTGGCGAGGAGAGTTTTAAACCAATCTTTCTGTTTGTTGGTTTGGTTTTTTTTTGGTTCTGAAAGAATATTTATTATCATCTTAAAGGCTAGCGCAGATTAGGGTGGGCCACAACGCAATGCATTGCAAAAATTCTCTTTAATATCTTTCGTACATTTTCTATGAACCAATGCACACTTCAGGCGAGTCACACCGCACTTTTTGCATGAAAATGCGTTGCACAATTACATTGCGGCTCTATTGTGCGCTTGGCTTTACAATATAAAGCAGTGGTAACGGCTGCGAATTGTAGGTCGTAGGTTCGAACCCAGACAGGCGGTTTACTTTGTGAAACTTGTTTCATCACTACTACTCTCAAAACGGTGAAGGAAAACATCGTGATGAAACCAACATGTCCCAGAACTAAAGGTTTGCACCGGAGCGAGATTTTAACAACTGATTGAATTCACCGGTGATTGGGCAATCTCCGGTGAAAAACCGGAAGTCACCGGAGAATAAAGAAATGTAGTTTCTTTTTTTTATTTATACATTAAAAATGAAGAAATAAGAATAATCAATTGATATACATTGATCATTCGTGACTTTGTATTGTATAGATTCAGACTTATTATTAAAAACCTAATATATTTGTACACCAATTTCATTGGTAGGACATAGAGCTCGACTAAAATGTATACATAAGACCTTTATCGTAATACCTGTGAGCTGTGTTCACGAATAAAGATTGCTTGATTGATTCTATCATTTAGTATTGTCCTGTCGCCGAAAATACTCTCTCTGCCCTTACAGAAGCAGCAGGCACAGATTGTTTAATATGTTTTTTATTTGTGTAAATTTATTATATAAAAAAAAACTTAAAAAAAAAAAAAAACAACCGACTTCCGACCGACTCACTACATAGTGAAAAATAACTTAAATTTCGGAAGTCGGTTGTTTTTTTTTGTAAAAAAGTCTTTATTTTTCGCTTTTTAGTGGGTCAGTTTGTAATTTATCTAAGTTATAATAGCCTAATGTTGACTACTCATCACCTTTTTACAAAATATTAAATATTTCTTCCCGAAGCAGGGACGTTAATCGTTGAGGAGTTCTTTTGGTACTTCACCATCAGCTCCACTTGTCCATATACATTGTGACGAGCATAAATTGATTGGTATTCACATTAATGTAATCGAATCGCAATCCGTGAAATACTTATTATTGAGTAGTTCCGGTGGCCATATGTGGTCTTCATCATCAGTTCCACTTCACCAAATGGTGCTTTCCAATAGCAACTGCACGTATTATTATAAAAAATACCCAAATCGCTATAGGTGTGCCTATAATATTTGAAGAGTTCCCTCGATTTCTCCAGGATTTCATCATCAGATCCTGACCTAATGACAATGGGACCATCTTGGAAGTATACCCTTTCAAACAAAAAAAGAATTTTGCAAATCCGTCTATAAATGACGGAGTTATGCCCTATACATAAAAAAAAAATAAAAAATTATACAATCGAATTGATAACCTCCTCCTTTTGGAAGTCGGTTAAAAATAAGCTGCGTCGATCACCGGAGATCAATCGGTTAATTACCGATTATTTCAATCGAGTACTTTTACTGGTAAATCACCGGTTATTCTCCGGTGCAAACCTCTACCCAGAACCAAAAATTCGCAGACATTAGACATCTACCAACCCGCACTAAGCGCACTCGCTCTCCTCTCACCGAGAGAAAGCCTGTGCCCCAGCAGTAGGAACATTATAGGATGATTATGCATATAATATAGGAATTGGGACGTTAGCAATATTCTTTTTAATTGAACCTTAACAAATTCGCACAAAAATTCTTCCAAATGTTTTCCCCATTACCTTATTAAAAGCGTTTATTCTGAAAGTGGGCAACGTCGCCGTCAAATATTTCACTGTTTTGACTGATTTGGCAATATTACTGTATGGAAATAAGAAATGTGGCTAACTAGCAAACTAAATATTGATTATGAAATGCAATAATTTATACTGTAACACCGAATATTTAGTTTAAGATGTAAAAAAGTATTTGGAAACTTTCCAAAAGCCTTTTTTACACCTAAAACGGGTACTACATCAAATTCAATGTTATAAATGCAATTCATTATTAATATTCTAGTTCGCTAGTTAGCCACATTTCTTTTTCCATACAGTAATATTGTCAAATTAATCAAAACAGCGAAATATTTGACATCTATTTGCGACATTGCCCACTTTCAGAATAAACGCTCAAATGCTAGCACGGGTCAACCATGAGACAAAGCTGTTTCACAGAACCTGTATATTTTTAGATAAATAAATTATTTCCTACTGTACAACAAACATCATGCATCTGCTGTTTAAAAGTAATAGTGATTCTAATTTCTATTAATTCAGTACTTACCCTTCGCCTTTTTCTTTTTTGTATATTTTGTTTTCTTTTCATAACTGTAGTTACTTCCTGAGTCAGAGTTATAGTCATCGGCACCTATTTCATAGTCTTGCTAAAATAGAATAAACCAGATAAGTTTTTCATCTCTGATTTATTCATAAATAATATTTAAGAATAAATCAGAGATGAAAAACTACAGTACAATATTATTGTACTGTATAAACCTGTTCAATATTACATTATACAAGTTTTATTATCAGGGAGATTTTTAAATTGGAACCTTAAAACTTCCCGTAAAAGTGTTAATTAAAAAACCGTATACCTTGTAGTATTTTTCGAAATAGAGAAAAGTTATCAAATGAGAGCTTTATTATGGAGAAAACCTTTTTAAAAAGACTCTGGCTGCAATTAGTTTATATATTCAATTCTAAACTAAGAATTAAATTAGATCTAACGGCTTTATAGTGTGTTGTATGGTTGCATGCTTGAAATGCTAAAAATTAAAACAATACAGATTAAAAGAATGATCAAATCCTATACTTACATAATCACAATCAATGTCTGACTCTGTTTTAATTGAATTCAGAAATTCACCTACAGACAAAGCTTTATTTTTTTTATTTTCCTTATTTTCAGTTGAGTGTTCAATTTTTTTAATAACAGTGTTATTGTATGATAGGCAATCAATACCTTCTTTAAATAAATTCTCAGAAAATGTTTCCAATGAAGGTAATAGAGGCTTGCAGTCAGTTTCAATTTCGATTTTTATTTTAATATCATGCAAGTTACTAAAGTTGATTCTCTTCAAGTTAGAAGTTTCTTGTAGTACCATTTCAGCCCTGTAAAATATGAGAAAATGTAATCATGTTAAAAAGCCAAAAACTGTGTGCACTTTGTCCACGTAATTTTTTTGTAACAATTTTGTTTTTTGATAGTGTTGAATTATGGACACACCTTTCAATTTCGATTTTAAAATTGTAAGCATCTGTGAGTTTCCCACGACAGGAACGGCAAATTTTATCACTAAAACCATCTTCATTTCGAATCTGAAAAACAACATACAAATTAGTTTATAATTTGGTCTACACATACCTTTAGACGACACATGTGCGAGTTTATAGTGCATAAACCTGATAATAAACCTTACTTAATATAAACTTTAGCCTTAGCTTAAAACAAATGTATAAATGAAAACCTTAATGTTAGCAATAGAAGACATCATATCGGCAAAAGTTATTCCATCTGCTTTCGCGTATATTGAGAGTACATTTTTGGAACATCGTAAACAAATACGACATTTTTCCATTACTATTATAAAATTCTTAAAAATATTTACTTTTAAACTAAATAAAGTAAAATGAGTAAAGACGATACCCCAGGTATCCACAAACAAACCCAAAACAACAAGCAATCTATTCTATTCTATTCTTTAATATGGCAAGCAAAGCCGATGTCGACTATTCTGCCAATGTCTAAAGTGAGTTGGAAAAGCAAGTGTGTATTGAGATAAAATAAAATTTACAAGTAGAATGTTAAAAGCAATCGTCAGGAACTGACCAACTGACACTGACTGTGACAAGCAGTGGCAAGACAAGCAGGCAAGCAAATGTCATTTTTTTTAGTGATCACACTAAAAAACCATTGCCATATGGAAAAATAGAATAGAATAAAAAAAAAAAGTCTGGACTAGACTTAGAGTAGACTACATCTGCTGCCACGTGCCGCCACACCATTATATGCCACATGATACGGCTTGAAAACTATGGATGCAGGAGGAATTTATGGCGTATAATATAGAGATCTAACAGTTATGTAACTACGTATACACCGTTGGGTATTCTGTAGTCAAGAGGGCATGTGATGTCGAGGAGAATCATGAAAATGTCGCGAGGAAAGTTTTGAGTGTGAATTTTGATGGCTATAAGAGTCCAAAGAAACGATGGATGGACTTTGTGAAAGATGATATGGCTAGAAAGGGGATGACTACCAAGATAACGAGTAATAGAGAATTACGGAAAAAAAGCTTGTTGCGCCGATCCCAAATAAATTAGGATAAGGGCAAGAGATTTATTATGAGTTAAATCACAGAGTTAAATACATCTTTTGCTTTTCATGTTGGTATCATATCATAATTATTAGCAAAACTGTTATTGGCAGCGGTCGGTGACCATATTAAGCGTAAACTTGACAGGATCACCGAATATCAACATTAATATCAATTTTATAGAACAAATCTAACGACAGGCTAAAAAAGGAAAAACAAGAATGAAATATCCTCTAACATGCTGCTATTTCTTAATAGTTCTCTATTTCACCACTTATATCCACGTAGCAAGCAGTGATCCAATAGGGAAGAAAACTGACAACTTTTGCCGAGGGTGTCGCTGGTAACGCTTGGCTGACATTAGCTGTCAAACTACATACAAAACTTGATTCCAAAAAGTTTCGACGGCATCTGACAAAGAAATGCCGCGCTGTATAGTAATGTTATAATAAATATTATTATCCTCATCTTAGGTACATACTTATTCATTGTAATAAAGATGAATATGTTGCTTTGTTATGGATGGAAGCTTTGTGCTGCTATTTATGTCATGATAACTGTCTGGCTGGAGGTAGAAGATCCATCTTGGTATCATCAGTTTCATGCTGCTGAGGTATCCCAAAATTCAAATTTCTATCAAATGTTTCGATTCTGTAACCAAATTCAGATTTTAATTTCTAGGTTAAGTTCGTAGCTTATGAAACATCGAATATGTTATAAAACTACTGTGTAAGTACGTAAAAGTTTATAATTACTACGATAATAAATGAACGACATGTTGCTGTATATAAAATTGGGTTATTTACTTCTATTATTAACAATAAAATTGGCTGTAAATACCTGCTGACCAAATCCGTTTTTTGGCCTCTTAGTGAAGCTGCTCGGTTCTTCAGTTCAGCTTTTAACTGAGGTACAGTCCATGTTGAATATATAGTTAGTTAAATTATCAAAAAACACACACTAGTTCCTGTTATAATTATTTTAAACCCAAAAAACATTGAGAGATCAAAATGACATTGCGATGTTATGGGCAATGCGTTAGCAGCGCCACCTGTTCATAGCTTTGCGATTTCTTCCCCATTAGCAACGTGCCCTGCAGCAGCATGGGCGCTGCAGGATTTGCACTCACAGAATATTATGGCTTTAATAATATTAATAATATTATTAATAATATTATTTTATTTTTGTTTTACAGTTATTTTTAAAACTGGAGTGTGGCGATAACTATTATTTTTAAGTTTTATCTTTTTGAAATTCGCGATACTTAAAATGGTACTTCACCAAGTAACGAGATGGCGCTATTAGTATGAAATTCGCATGTATCACCTGTATGTGCATTGTGCAATTTGTTTAGTCGACCTCGTAATTGGTTCTTCACTTTTGACAACAATTTGTTGACACTATCTAACTGTCACATGTGTGATTACTCCTGAGAACTCTGAGGATTACTCCAGTTAAAGTCTTTATTCAAAAATTATAAAAAGAACTAAACAAAAAAAAAGGTTTGAAAGTTATGAGCGTCGAATCTTCTAATTATTTCAACACTAATTTTAACGCATCTTTGGGCGTAAATAAATAACTCTCGGAGTATAAAAATGGCAAAGTTATTGCCGTACAGGGATAGACAATTTATTCAAGAATTTAGATAACTTAATTTTGAATAAGTATGTACATCCATTTCATAATTTCGATACGCCCAAAGGTTTATTAAAATCATGGTGTATTTTATTAGATAAATAAATTCTACAACAATTACCGGTGTTGCGTCGCGCTAGTTCTTGTGCAATTTTTTTTTACAGTCTAGTGCCCTCCCTGCCAGCTAAATTGTTGGTTTTAGATATGTGAAAAAATTCACGGCAATGGTTTAAATAACGAAATTAAAAGGAAAACTATCACAGTTAAGTAGGCCTTACAAGTTAACGAGTAATAATCGACAACTTACGTTTGCGGTTGCAAAAACATGTTCTCCCATACATTCCGTATGGTATAACATGTTTTTCAACTACCTACAAAGTTAAGTTTGTTCTTGCGATAAATTCATCCTAACTACGGAACCTTTCATTGTGAGTGGTCCGACACGCACTTGGCAGGTTTTTTTATTATTACCCGCCCCTGCTTCGCACGGGTGTTATGGTTATGAATTATTTGTGACGTTATTAAATCACGACTTTTGTTGTATTTCTATTTTTTTTGTTCACTTATTAATATACCGGTGATATCCATAGGTTAAAATGTTCTCGCTATAAATGAATTAGACATTTGTAGCCAAACTAGGCGAAAACCTGTATTTCGGCTATCAGCGCCAAACTCCTCAAATCATAAACACTATCAAGGATACAATAAAACAATCATTAAGTTTAGGCGGAGATGTACCAGTACCCCACATTTCGCCAGTTTTGTCCCATGTAAAGAGGGGCGAGCCTATTGCCATCAATCGTCGATCGAGAATCGAGTCTGCACAAATGCAGACTCCTGGCTGCTACTGAGTAATTTTGGACTCTCAACAGTGACACATAAGCCATGTGAAAGGTTTTGGGGTATTATTTAATTTATAATATGGCAGCTAAGTCGAAATCGAGAACATGGTGTTTTGAAACATTTTCAATACTGAGAAACCATAAAATAAAATTCATAGTAAATAGTAAAGTTTTTTCTTCTTACCTACTCTAACCTAAGGTTTTTTCTTTTTTTTTCCGGGTTTGATAATCCTCATGGATATCCTCCGCCCTCTGATGGATGTCCTCCGCCCTCTCATGGATGTCCTCCGCCCTCTCATCCTACCTAACCAACCTAACCTAACCGTAACCAACGAAGCTCGATCTCCCGCTTCATCGGTCCACCGCTCCGCGTTCGCACCTCCTCGCGCCACCGGTAAAGTGAAGCGAGGGCCCTCGGTTCTAGGTCCAAGGGCCATCGGTTCTAGGTCCCAGGGCGGGGATCCGGCCAGTGCACAAGCCACCTCGTAGGAGATCGTGCGATACCACCTGATAGCTCTGACGACCATCGCCCTCTACGGTTGGATGCTGCCGGCCGTCAGGTGAGAAGCCCACACTGGGGCCCCGTACAAGGCCATGGATCGCACGATCCCCAAGTACTCGTACAACCGCCTACAGGCGGTGTTCGGGCCTCCCAGATTGGGAAGCAGCGTTGACAACGCATCCGCGGCGCCCATCAACTTCGACGTCAGCCGCCGAAATCCCACTGCATGTCGAGCACCAGTCCCAGGTACTTGTTACCAGGTACATGGTGGACTCGACAGCGATCAGAGCCCCCCCGACCACGATTTGTGAGCCGGGTGGTGGCACCCGCCGGGCGCCATGGAACACTATGCGCTCGCGGCCACCTACCTACCTACCCTAACCTAACCTTTTTTTAAATGTTCCAAAACACCATGTTTGCGCTCGATTTCGACTTAGCTGCCATAGGATAAATTTAATAATACCCCAAAAGCTTTCACATGGCATACGTTTTATCACTGTTAGACCAGACTCCATACAAATTTGCCCATGGTCCTTTATTACTACACATCTAGTAGGAGGTAGCTTTCACCTTAGGACTATCAAGGTAGTAGGGCGCGTCGTTTCAGACTGGACAAGCTATACCTAGTGCTAACGTTAACGCAATATGAGTGAATTTGGAATCGAAAATACCAACTAAGTATAAATTATGCTACCCTACCGTATTGGTTTATAACGCCACAATCAGAATTCTGTAAGTATCAAACATATTATTATTTATCAATTTAATTTTCATGTACGGTACCGTTAACGTTATGTTTCCATACTACATTGGTGCCCATACGAGTATTAATATTATGCTCTTTGATTGGTGCTTTGCTACGGAATGGCAGGTACCTTAAATTACTATAAAAACTCATATCTGTCGTGTTATAAAAAAATGGAACGAACTTTTTTACTTCAACACATGGCAACCAAGGAGGTAACTTAACAAAATTATTTAAATTTTGATTTCGGTTGTAAAACAAACAAAAATGAACTTATTGGCCCGTGAAAAATTATCGTCATTGGCGTCGATTCTCTTGTACACCGAACTCTTAGGTGTTATACCTATACTCTAAGACCGAACGAAACTAACTAAACTATAACGTGCCGGGGCGGCTGCTGCAGGTGCAGAAAACCTCAAACGGCGCAAATATAACAACCTTATTGGTAGCTATATTTTTGAGCCGTTTGGGGTTGAAACACTAGGGCCGTGGGGTCCGAGTGCTCATCGAATATTTCGGGACATCGCTAAGCGGTTGGTCGACTCTTCACGTGACCAGAGGGCTGGCCAATTCTTAGGCCAAAGAATCAGCATTGCCATCCAACGTGGCAATGCTGCCAGCCTTTTGGGCACTTTTCCCGCTGACAGCGATGCGGACGAATTTTTTGATGCCCAATGAGCTCTTCCCTTTATTTTATTTTATTTTTTTCTTTACATTCTTGTACATAATATATAATAGTTAGTTGTAAAATAAATTGTATACAGTCACTAAACTATCAAAATTACTTACTTATCTAAAATTCCTTACTTTTGGCAATGAGAATTTTAAGACTATTCTGCAAAAACAAATCTCTAAATTTAAAAATAATTTTGACACAACTAAAATCGAATTTGACAATCGTGACTCTACATGGTACCCGTGGTTTGCCCTACCCCGTGTTTTTTTAAGAGCTGGATGCGCGCAGGGGTTTGCAGCCTCGACGTGTTTTGTATGGAATTTTTCACTTTTTGTATGGAAAATATTTCCTACCTACATGTTGAGTGTCAGGGTTTTTATAAAGGGGGTCGAAATTTTCATTATTTTTGCTATAGGACGCACCATTTTCGAGATACCTTTAAGCAAAAGAAAAGAAAAAATAAATACAGTACTGTTTTTGCACGTGAAGTCGAAATGTTGGTGTGAATTTTAGTTCATGACAACTTATTTTACGCGACACCTTTTTAATCGCAATTAAAAATTGTCAGGTTTGGTTTTTTACAATATATTTTTTTGGTGAAAAACGTCAAATTCAGAATAGCAAAATTGCCACTAAACTAATAACTCAGTGCCATCTTAGTACTGTCAAACTAAAATATGGTTAAGTTGTGTTACCAATTTTTTTTTTTTCTATTTTTGTGTAAAAATCTTAATGCGATTCACAGAATACATCTACTTACCAAGTTTCAACAGTATAGTTCTAATAGTTTCGGAAAAAAGTGGCTGTGACATACGGACGGACAGACAGACAGACATGACGAATCCATAAGGGTTCAGTTTTTTGCCATTTGGCTACGGAACCCTACAAAGGTGAAAACCGGTAAGAACAACTAAACATTACGGTTGCATTCCAAACGGAAAGGCAGAAGTGTTCAAGTAGGTATGGTTCACCCACATCGCCAGTTATGTTATACTTATATTAAGTATGTATGTACTTACCATGTAATCGGGGTCGAGCTTTCAGGATTGCTACTGAGAATTTCAGACCCAGGAATCGAACCCAGGACTCTCTCGCTCAATATTCACGCTAGATCAACGAGTCAGACCTTCGAAACGAAACAAAATAAACATAATCACTATGACATAATCAGTACATACTATAAATTTAAGACCCTCCGCCGCGTCTGTCTGTTTGTCTGAACACGATAAACTCAAAAACTACCGAACGGATTTTCATATTGTTTTCACCAATGGACGGAGTGATTCATGAGGTGTATAATTCTTTAAGGTTTTGTGTGAATTGGCTGAAATATGACAGTGTAAAATACTCCAAGTAGAATGAACATCATTTACATTTTAATCTTACCCACATCCTCGACGCAACAGGCTGATACGAAAAAACATGTTGGCTTATAAATGATAAATGATAAATGATTTTATTTCTGTAAGTGGGTTTGGACAAAACACTTTTACACGTCAATCATATTTTTTAAACTAGATGAGGTCGGCGTTTCCTTTCTGACTACTCCGAGAAGAAAGGCCGAAACAAACTCAGAGGTCACAGTCTCTTTTAACGTCCAGACATAATCTTGGTCAGATCATGTGAAGATCATGTAGATTGGTGTCTGAGATGGTCTTTTGAGGAAAGAACCACACAGATTGAGAGGACCTGTCCAGTCAGTGCACGCATTTGTCAGTGACCGTGCAGCTCAACTCAGGGTTTAAGGAGCTCAACGATTCGACGAACAATACCAAAGAAAGGACGTTTGGGTAGGCCGCATAAATTACTCAAGCTGCCAGACCGTGATAAAAACTAAATAATAAAATAAAAGGAATGACCCACATAGTCTTCACATTCACAATTATTAAAACAATATAATACTTTAAAAAGTAAATACTCATGTCATTGTATATATAAAATTCATTAATGTCAATGTGTATATAAAACCCAGAAATAGTCTTGGTCAGATCATTGAAGGACCATGTAGATTTGTGTCTCGAATGGTCTTTTGAGGAAAGTATTATACAGATTTGAGTGGACCTGTCCAGTCAGTGCACGCATTTGTCAGTAATCGTGTAGCTCAACTCAGAACTTAAGGAGTTCAACGACTCGACGAACAATACCAAAGAAAGGACATTTGGGTAGGCCACATAAAGTACTCAAATTGCCAGATTATCATTAATAATTACTGAGAAAAAAAAATAAAAAATATATGATCCACATAGTCCTCACGTTCACAATAATATATTTAAAAAAATATGTATATATTATACTTCACAAAGTAAATATTCATATAGTGGTACAAATGATTGAAAAAAAAAAAAATATATTAAAAACCAAATTTCTGACTGTAAAAAAAATAAAAAATAAAAATTGGAGCAGCTTAATCCCAGGCCTTTTTGTCCTCAACGTAATCTTTAATGGTATAAAACGCTTTCTGGCACAACTTACGTTTAATGAATGATTTGAATTTATTAAGGCTTAGATCTTGTACGTGGCTTGGGAGTTTATTGTAAAAGCGTATACATTGACATCTGAACGAGCTACCTATTTTCTTGAGCCTTGTTGTAGGTACTACAAATTTGTGTTTGTTCCTAGTGTTTATCTTATGGATATCACTGTATTTTTTATACAATCTTATATTTTTATGGGTATATAAAAGATTTTCAAAAATATACTGAGAAGGCACAGTCATTACATTAATTTCCTTAAATTTCTCTCTGAGAGAGTGTCTCGGGCTTAATTTATAAATTGATCGAACGGCTCTTTTCTGCAAAACAAAGATAGTTTGAATGTCGGCGGCATTTCCCCACAACAAAATACCGTACGACATTACACTATGAAAATAGCTAAAGTACACTAAACGGGCTGTCTCTATGTCAGTTAAATTACGAATTTTTCTAACAGCATAAGCTGCGGAGCTTAGCTTTTTTGACAATTTATCTATATGTGGGCCCCACTGAAGCTTAGCATCCAAAGTTAAGCCTAAGAATACTGCGCTATCTTCAGGATTCAATTCTTCGCCCCTTATCAACACCTTAGTTTTCACCTGCCTAACGTGTGGTAGGGTAAACTTAATCCATTTGGTTTTTTTTAAATTAAGAAGTAAATTGTTAACATTGAACCAGTGAACTACTTTTGAGATCGCGCTATTTACGTCGTCAGTAACCAACTGCTGACGTTTAAGTTTAAACAAAAGTGAAGTATCATCCGCAAACAACACTATATCATGGTTATCCTTTATGAGGTAAGGCAAGTCATTAATATAAATAAGAAACAAAAAAGGACCAAGAATCGAGCCCTGTGGGACTCCCATTATTACTATAGATCCAGGAGATCTTTGTCCATTTACGTCAACGCTCTGAATCCTATTACTCAAGTATGAAGAAAGAAGATCCAGAGCGGTGTTCCGGACCCCGTAGTGGCGGAGTTTCCTGATTAACGTTTCATGAAGAACGCAATCAAACGCCTTGGACAAATCACAAAAGATGCCCAAGGCATCGCATTTATCTTCCCATGCATTATAAATATGTCCTAAAAGTTCATATCAGTAGTAGAACGACCCCTTGTAAAACCGAACTGTTTGCTATGTAATAATTTATGTTTATTAAAAAATCTTTGCAATTGCTCTAAAATTAATTTCTCAAATATTTTACTAAAGGTAGGTAGTACTGAAATGGGTCTATAATTTGTGGGGTCTGATGTACTACCTGATTTGAACAAAGGTATTATTTTACTATTTTTCATAAGGTCAGGAAACTCCCCACAGTCGATACAATTATTAAAGATAAGAGCTAAGCTAGGTGCTACAATGTCAATAATAGACTTCGCAACTTCTACAGAATTACCCCACAGATCTGCAGTCTTTTTTACATTTAAAGTGTGAAAGGTTTTAATGATGTCTCTACAGGTAATATGTTCAAAAAGAAATTCCGAATCGCAAACATTAACATTTTCCTTTAGCAAAGACTCAGCAACAGAAGGTGATGAGTTTAGAGATTTTGTAGTTGAAATGGGAATATCCGAAAATAAATTTTCAAAGGCCACTGCGACTTGTGAATCTGATTTTATGATGTTATCATTAATAGATAGGCTGTAATCAATATTTCGGTTACCAGACCTTCCCGTTTCACTATTTATAATATTCCAAGTCGTTTTAATTACATTACTACTGTTTTTAATCTTCGAACTCAAATAACGCGACTTGGCTATACAACAAACTTTTTTAAATAATTTTGAATAATTTCTAACATATAAATTAAATTCAGCCGTGTTTACATAAGTCCTTTCATTGTACAGCTCATAAAGCCGTGTTCTACTTTTATGAATACCTATGGTAGCCCAATCACTGAAAGATGCATTACTATTAACCGAGATAATCTTGGGAATAAAGGTGGAATTAAATTGTTTACAGTAAATATTAAAAAAATCATCATATAGATGATTAGGATCAGCATGAATTGACAAAAGTGGTAATTTATTAACTAGTTTATCTTTAAAAGCTTCCAAGCGGCTTGCAGTTTTGGGGTTAACAGTGATATCCTTTTTAGCCACTTTATTGTTTTGGTTTGGGATAGTAATCTTCTGCCCGCAATGATCAGAATCTAGTAAATTTATAATTTCTTTGTGGCTTGGTATAACATCTGTATAAATATTATTTAATAATTTATTAACTAGTTTATCTTTAAAAGCTTCCAAGCGGCTTGCAGTTTTGGGGTTAACAGTGATATCCTTTTTAGCCACTTTATTGTTTTGGTTTGGGATAGTAATCTTCTGCCCGCAATGATCAGAATCTAGTAAATTTATAATTTCTTTGTGGCTTGGTATAACATCTGTATAAATATTATCTAGGCATGTGGCACTAGTAGGGGTTATTCTTGTAGGCTCCAAAAATAGGTTTACAAGATTGTAGGACTGAAACAGACTTATTATTTTAGTACAAGAACCTGAGTTTTCCAATAAATTAACATTAAAATCACCACAAGTGATAATGGACTTGTTCGAGTTACAAATCTTGTGTAACACCTCATCCATTACCTTTTCAAAGCAGTCATACAATCCTGAAGGTGGTCTGTATATACTTAATACAATAAACTGCTCCAATTCTATACAGGCTATTTCAACTGTCCGCTCAACATATAGGCTCACTATTTACGGTCTTTAAATTTAAGCTGTCTACTAACTAAAATTAATGAGCCACCATGTATAGCATTAACTCTGCTGAACGAACTACCAACCTGGTGATTATTAAAATTGAACAATAACTGGTGGTTTTTAAGCCAATGCTCAGTTATACAAAGAATATCAATACTGTTAAAATTCATAAATAATTCTACTTCTAAATCTTTATTCATAAATCCTTGAATATTTTGATGCACCAGGTTAATACTATTTACTGATTTTAAACTTTTATTTGATTTTATTTTACAATTCTCATTCTGTACACTATTGCAAGAGGTGGCCTCTATTGTCTTAATTTCTAATTTAAATTATTATCAATGTCAATTTTTGATACCAAATTATTGTCTGAATTATTTAACATGTCACAGCATCGCTTAATAGAAGCAATTTGTTTAGCCAAATTCTTGGCTGTAATAGAAAAGTAATATGATAGCGACACAGCTATCTGTCTTTTAAAATACTTTGAAAGATAGTACTTATCCACGAAAAATCTATCTTTTGTCAAATAAAAGTGATTACCAACATAATTGTTAGTGTCAATTAAATGAAATAAATTATTATTGTATGTCAAATTATGTAATGTCTTATTCATTTCTGATCTAAAATTGTTTTCTTCCTGTGGCAAACTTTGGCTGTATGGGAATGTGAACATTACAATTTTTCTTAAACTAAGGTTGCACAATGATCTATGATATTGGAGTAATTCCCCTTTATTCACATTACCCCTATTACCAACAAATATTAATAATATAGTATATGCTCTGCTACCCGTGCGAAGCCCGAGTGGGTTGCCAGTTAGTTATAATAGTTACTCAGCCGACGGGACGGTTTCAGGGAGACGTTATCTCTCTGAAACTGTTCACCGCTGCACTGGAGGACATCTTTAAGGTTCTGGACTGGAAAGAGGTTGGCATCAACATCAATGGCGTGTACATCACTCACCTTTGGTTTGCCGACGATATAGTAGTCATGGCTGAGACTATATGGAGGACCTCAGAGTACAATGCTCGATGAATTCAGTAGAGCCTCCGAAAGAGTGGGTCTTAAAAAGAACATGGACAAAACGAAGGTTAAATCGAATGCCCATGTAACACTCACCCTCATTAAGATCGGAGTTGAAAAACTCGAAGTTGTGGACGATTATGTTTACCAGGACGGGCTGTCCAGTTAGGTAGGTCCGACTTCGAGAGGGTGGCGTTCGAGAAGCTGCGTACTATCTTCTCGTCTCATATAGCACAGTGTCTCAAAATGAAAGTTTTTGACCAGTGTGTGTTGCCAGTGATAAACTATGGCACTGAAACGTGGTTGTTCACAATGGGCCTCATTAGAAGGCTGAAAGTCACCCAAATGGCAATGGAGAGGGTGTGATCGAATCAGAAATGAAGAGGATCCGTAGAAAAACCAAGCATAGCCCGAAGAATTGCTAAACTTAAGGGCAGTGGGCAGATCACATTGCTGGTAGAACAGATGGCCGATGGGGCCGAAAGGTTCTGGAGTGGCGACCGCGTACCGGAAGACGTAGCGCTGGAAGGCTTCCCACAAGGTGGACCGATGACCTGGTGAAGGGCGCAGGAATTCACTGGATGCGAGAAGCACAGAACCGGTCGAAGGGGTGGTGCTTTGGGCACTACGCCATAATTGTGGCGATAAGTCCCCTCTTTGAGGAGTGGCTAGAGAGGCGCCACGGCGTCCTCACCTTCCGCCTCACGCAGGTCCTCACCGTCCACACCGGTCGCGGCTGTTTCGGGAGGTTCCTGTTCCGTATAAGGCGGGAGGAAACGCCCGGGAACCACTGTGTGGATCGCCCGGAGGACACGGTGGAGAATACGGTGGAGGTCTGCCCTGCTTGGGCGAAGCACCGCCGTGTCCTCCCGGAGGCGATCGGCGGCGGCGATCTCTCGCGTCCGGCCCTGGTTCAGGCCATGGTCCAGAGCGAGAGTGCATGGGAGGCCATCACTTCCTTCTGCGAAGCAGTAATGCTTGCGAAGGAGGAGGCGGAGCGCGCGAGGGAGAGGCATGATTCGGTCCCTCGCGCCCCTATTCGCCGCAGGAGACGCCCCGGGCGTCGGGAGTCGCGAGCCGACTTCCGGCCACCGTAGGCGCGGGCTTGCGGACGGTGAGCAATGGGTAGCTCGCCGTCCGATAAGGACCAGGCCCGGGTCGACGGCGCGTTGTGTTCCACGCGCGCCTCAAAGAGATGTCAGCACCAACTGACGGGGTCCGTAAGGGCCAATGCCTGGCAGGGTTGCGAGTTTGTCCGAAAGGGATATCGCGGCCCCGGCACTCAGGCAACGGAAGGAACACGGGTGGGTTTTAGTCAGTAAAAGTCTGACACGCCCTCCCGCTCCATCCAGAGCGGGAGATGTTATTTGATAATATACCAGCCTCAAAAAAAAAAAAAGTGGTGGTGCTTGGGGGACGCCTATGTTCAGCAGTGGATGTCTTTCGTCTGAACTGAAATGATGATTCTACAATTAAATTAGGTACAAATACCATTTTTTTTTTTTTTATTGTACAAATATCAAATTATTTTTTATTTATGATATCGTCTGTTTTGAAATCTTCCCAATCAATGTCCGAATTGAGACATTGTACTTTTTTTTTGTCAGCTCTCTTTGAATTTGGAGCCTGTGTTTGTTCAAATATAAATTTATTTCTAGTAGTAATAATATCTAAATTCACTTGATCTAAATTCATTCATTGAACACATGAGTAAATTATCTTTTGCCGATGTTTACAAAATTTCCGACACTAATAATTTTGATAACTTTCATGAGACAATCACTTTATTTTATATTATTATTATATTATTATTTATTTTATTCATATAGGTAACAATTCGCATTGTGTCTGAAATATTTTTCCTCTCATACAAGTTAAAAAATAATTTAAATATAGTAAATTAAAATGGATCACAAAAGGAGTTAAAAAGAGTAGTAACACTAAACGAACATCAAGATTTATATATTATCTAAAAGAAACCAATGAGAACAAATATACTCTAGTATGTTAAGAAAATGTATTCATAACATATAATCTATAAGTAATCTGAAGCACATTGCATACTCAAAAAACAAGGGCAAAGCTTCATGGGATATTGTTAAACACAGTACAGGTAACGAAAGGTCTCGAGAATATATTAATAGTACCTATAGTTGACCATGATATTACTGCAACATCAGGCTTGGATATCGCAATCCTATTTAACAATTTCATAATAGATATTGTTGAAAACAACGCAACCTTTCAAGACAACACTTACGATCTAAATGTTAAATTAAAAGCAACGATAATAGCATATTTTAAATACTTACTAATCATGCTGAAATTTTTTGCATCCTAAAAACATTAAAAAACACAGTCGTCTGGCTATGATGATTTAACTACAGATCTTCTAAAACAAATCGCTCAATAAGTTTAGTGTGAAAACTTACTCGCTAGCGTTAAATACGTGTCCACACAATCCTCACCTTTGAAAACTGCATGAAAATCGATTTTGATAACGCCAAAAAATTGTCAAGAAATAGTCACCAAGGTTAAAAAAATAGTCGCATTATGATTCCGAAGATACAGCTATAAGTTGGTGAGGATTGTGGGGTGAACGTTTCCACACAATCCTCACCTCAGTGCAAGCAAACGGCTGGGAGTACCGACTTGGTTTCAATTCCAAAGAATAGTCAAGAAATAGTCATAACGCTATGCCAAATCTCGAAAATAGTCATTAAGGGATTCCAGAGATATAAAGGGGTCTTGGTGAGGATTACGTGGAGAGCCTTTCTCGCCACAATCCTCACCTGATTACCGCGGAACGCCTAGGTTTTTGAATTTGAATTTGGTGTCAATAAATAGTCAATAAATAGTCGTCTCGAACCATGATAATTTCGACCTGGTTTACTATGTAGAAGTATGTTAAACTTCCACGTCAACTTCTACATACATTTTGTTTTGGCTTCAACTTGTAGCTGTATCTTCGGAATCATAATGCGACTATTTTTTTAACCTTGTTGACTATTTATGACTATTTCTTGACAATTTTTTGGTGTTTTCAAAATTGATTTTCATGAAGTTTTCAAAGGTGAGGATTGCGTGGTGAAGGATACTTATATACGCTAGCGTATTAACGTGAATCAAATAGATGTCAAAACTCGCTAGCGTCTCCGTCAATGATTTATATGAAAATATATTGTACAGAGACTCTACCGGTCACAGAAAGAATTAAAATATAACCAAGAGCACTATAGATTTCGATAGGTAAGAAACCTAACGTAATCTATTCGATAGTCACTAACGTTTTCAGCTGTCACCATACAAAACGGCACCACGAGTCACTAATTAGACAGACGCTATCGAAAAATACGCTTGCGATAATAGTTACGTCAATACTCAATATATTTATTTGCGTTCCACAATATTAGCATAGGTGGTAGGTACATTAAAAAATATACATAATTTTAGATCATTGTGGACCCTGTCGGGCACAGCAAGATAGGATAGAGAAAGAGGGCTAATACTATAATATTGTTTGAAAAAAGTAATATATAGATGTTTTTCCACTAAGTACTCACTTCCACTTTAATTTATTTATTATTTTTGGTATTTATTTTTAATTATTGTTTTAATTTTTCATTAAAATATTCATTAATATTATAATAGCATTTATGGATTAGGTATTGTTTTAGTTTATTTATAAATATATTTAATTTTTGTTCATTTTTAATTACTTCTGGTAATTTATTATATATTTTTACTGACATTACTAAAGTGCTTGTTGAGTGCATTATCAGCTTAGAGCCACCAGGTAGGTTTAGTTTATTTTTGTGTCGTAGTGTATATCTAGTTTGTATGAGTTTGTATGAGAGATAGACCCCCCTTTTAAAGTTAATTTTCGATAATTTTTCATGAATATTCAGAAAAATACGGGCGGTCACATGCCCATGGGCGACATTTTATACAGAGAAGTGTTAAAAGTTTGTGTTCTTGGAAATGTGGTTTGCAGCTGTCTGTGTCTTCTACGTTAACTAGGATTCTGATTAGCTCACTAGCATTTTGAGGTGTGAAACATGTTTACATTATGTTTATATACGTTTTTGAGTCTTTTAAAGTCAAAATAATGGCTGGAAGAGCTTATTTAGCTTGGCATATGTTAGAGGCCGGTAAATTTGGAGACCAACGACGACGTGCACAACATGAATTTCAAGAAAAAATAAAAATAAGTTCCTTTACAAAATATTATATTATTGTAAACATTTCGTTTTATTTATGTAAGCCTTTTATTTCCCAAAAAGTATATTTATATAATTCATTCATATTACAATATAAACATGCGTTTTAACAATATTGAGATGAACAAGAATAGATTATTAAATAAAATAAATTTATTTAACAGATTAAGTAAAATAAAATAAAGTAGATAAACAATGTTTTTTAATTGATATTGGGTGCCCATTTAAGGGCGAAGGCCTCCTCCATCTTTCGCCATTCGTTTGTCTTGGGCTATTCTAGTCCAAGTGGGGACGGTCACGGCCACAATATCGTGCTCCACCGGTAACTGCGTCTGCCTCGGGTGCGTGGTGCATCGCAAGGGTACCAATGGAGAACCCGCTCACTCCAGCTTCCATCTGTGGCTCTGGCTACGTGTCCTGCCAATCGCCATTTCAACTTGCAAGCTAGTTCCACAGCATCTATTATTTTAGTGCACAGTCAGTATGTCTTTGCTTCTTTTTCGGTCTCTGAGTTTAATTCCTAATATACTCCTCTCCATTGTTCGTTGGAAGGCTTGAAGTTTTTTATAACTGCCTCTGTTAGTGTCTAACTTTGACAACCGTAGAATAGGTAGTATAATGGTTTCCATAGCTTTCTTTTTCAGGCGAATAGGGATGCGTGATTTAAATACCTCTCTCAACGACCAATATCTTCTCCATTCACTCTTTATCCTGCGATCTATTTAATTTTCTCATTTTTCGTCATGGGTGTCGTTTTCGTAGTTTTCGAGTGCGCTAAACCCGGCAGCGAGGTCAAAATGTAAATCCAAGATGGCTGCTGTAAACATTAAAAAAAATCGTCATGGGTGTCATTTTCATAGTTTTCAAGGGTGCTAAAGCCGATAATGACGATAAACGACGTTGCCAACTTTTAGGATGAACGCTCTTATGACAAATTTGTTAGACATGACAAAATGTATCATGTCTTGTCGCCTTGGGTACTCCTGTGCTCGCCCCATAGCTGCTCCAACGTGAGAAAACGCTGGGAAAACGTAGCAGATGGGTGTACATAATATAGGTACTTATATATTATGTATTATTAGATAGAGCACCTATATGTTATCATGATTCGTTTTATTCAATTACCACGTATCTTGGGTTCGTGTCACAATGAAACTCTCTTTTAATCAAAATTTCATAAAAGACTACAGTTATCATTATTGTGAGAATGAGCTCCACTCGATCTTACGCACGCAAATTGATACTACCCACTTTATTTGAGCGAGTACCTACATTATAATGAGTCAGGTACATATGTGATGTATGAGACACTCTACGGGAATTTCTACTACTCGTGAAACGATTTCCAGAGTGTCCGTATACGGAAGTTTTCAGATCCTCCTGTGTATCGGTTGACCCGACCGAAAATGGGCCTTCCGAAATGATAAGTGAGTTCATCATAACTTATACGTGTTCATCATACTATGACTATAAAATGAGCCGAAACGTTTACTAACCCACATACCTATTACCTACATACATACTCGTACATACATACGTACCTACATCTTATCCTATTCCTCAACAAGATATATAATCCAGACTTCTTTCGTCTTAACTCTTACCTGATAGGTGGGTATTCACATTTTTTCGTGAGAGCTGTCATAATATTTATTCTACTCTACTCAACGGATTAGTCCAGTTACTTGTTAAAATAAACTGTTTAAAATTACTACATAAATATTTCTAACAGTACATTTTATTTTACACTGAATTTTCAGGCCTGCTTAGTAACAGATTTGTTCCTTGACAGACTTGCTACGTGTGTTCTAAATTAATTAGATCAGCAGCATTCTGAAAGTTTACATTCAACGGCCAATTAGCTAGCTTCTATGGATTATCGAAAGGTAACCAACATAATTATTTATAGTCCATATATCTACCTAGGTATATTGAAAACCATGATAAATATTTCATCTCATCTCCTCTATAGTGAAAGCGTATGTATAGTGTACATAAAAATATTTTAGTTTCAGCAGAAGCGTTTCCTGCTGCGTGAAGTTTTCATCAATAAATTTCAGGTTGTTTATAAGTCTCTTCAGGGCGGGCGGCGCGTGGCGCGCTTGCGGTGCAGTGCAACTTCATCATCGGGCGCATTTTCCGAATGCCCAGCGCAGCCCTGGCGCCGCCAGCGAGTGAGTCAGCAGGCGGCAGGCCAGCCCGCGGGCTGCGGGGGCGCGGCGGGCGGCTGCAGCGCCCCGGGCAACGCCGCGTGGCGTGGCGTGCGACTGTAGTGTCGAATGTGAGTCGTGTGCAGTGTAGCACGCGCCGCCCGCGGCCTCACATCGCTCATCGCGCTACGCCGCCGCCTCCCCGCTCTGCCGCACCACGCGTCCGCTGGGCGCGTCGCGCGGGCCGCGGGCCAGGCCCGCGAGCCTGCTGCTTCTGGCCGCGTGGCTGGCGGCCGTCGCTGCCGAGCTCGCCTGTCCGCAGGACCCTCCGGCGGCTCAGATCGCGTGCGCCTCCTGCCGCTCCTACGAGAACGCGCGAGAACACAGCTTACGAGTGATCCGCGAGAGCCTGTTGGCGAAACTAGGCTTCACCCAAGCCCCGAACACAACGGGCCGGGAGCTGCCAACCGTGCCGGAAGACATGATGAAACGCTTCGAGCGCCGGAAACCGCCAGCCGGCGTGCAGGCCGATGCACCAGCTTCGACCAGGACCTTCGTCACTCACACGGAACAGGACGACTTCCTCGCGCGGACCGACAATGTCCTAATTTTTGCACGTTAGTACCTTACGAGAAATTAAGTTCGTAACAAGTTATTTAGTAATCAGTTAAACAATTGTACTGTTTAATATCGTTATAGAGCTAAGTTCGATGCCCCTAGTCTAGATAGAAGCACCAGCTCATTTGTAGGTTCATATAAGACAGTAAATCACAAAAATCTTTCAATAATATTATCATTGGCAAGTGGTTTTGTCTACATAATGCAAGAAACTGCAAAAATTCCTGTGGATGCAATATATTCCTTAAGTTCTAAAGTTTTGGTTGACGACGAGTGACGGATAGATCAATGCCTGTGCCTAGAAATTTGGCGGCTTAACGCGTGCTCGGCTATTGGCATGGTCTGCGAAGTTCATTGACAGGCACGTGTGCAGCCTTTAAGTGAGTAAGGCACTTCGTGGTCGCGTCACGCACAGCAAATTTTAATTAGCCAATGATTGCTTCAACTTCAACGCGTATATTATGTGCCATTGTCTATAGAACACGACAACTTGAGATTGCTATCGCGATCGTCTCCGACAACTTTTGAATAATAAAATCTGCAACGGTCAATGTAAACGTCTATTGAGCATTTAGGTACCTACTTATTATTACGTATTCTAATTCAAGCAAAGTCAAAGTTATATTCTCCTTGTCATGTAGAGCCAAGCTTTGATTGAAATTAAAGTCCATTCAAATGGTTTTCCAACTAGAGAGGTATTTGAATAATGCATAATGCGTATCTTGTGATGACGGTTTGTATTTTTATCGTTATTAGTAAATATAGAAATGACACAGAAGTTGGAGGGTGAAATTGTTGTAATGCGAAAACAGGGCTATCAAAGTTCAGGCTAGTATGTAATCTGCGGTAACGTGAGCGAGGGGCTTCGACCGCTGACGATAACGTTAACTCCACTGCCACAGCGTATAGCTTACGATTAATTGAACAATTTTAGCGCAAAAATTAATTGATAGCCCGCTCTTAGGTTTTATTCTCGACGTTACCTTGTAGATTAGTTTTCGTGCGAAGCACTTTAGCCAAATCACTCATGAGATGGTACGTAAAAGAAAGTTTCGTTACTTGTAAGTCATATTGGAATATATTGCAGTCATTGAAGTACCTACTAGGGTGCTAATATAGACAAAGCCATTTGGCAAAGTAAAGATTACCCAGAAGCTAATCAAACATGGTGTACCTAGATTAACATTTTGTAGCTGTAAGTATGTTTATGTTGTTAATTTTAGTTTCTAGCTCTTGACTCCAATAATAACGCTCGTATGTTAGTGCACGCATAAATTGTCGGTCTCTCTTGGATAAAATGTATTTATAATCACAATTTTCGCCTAACATATTTATTAACACTATTCGATGTTCTATTTCCTAAGCTGTAGCTGTTAATTTGCCTTTAAAACTTGGTTTTTCTGGACAGCTGTTATTCCCACGATTATGGACCGACCCAGAGCACTAGTTAGGTATCTACGTTATTTATAGCATATTCAAGCTGATAAAGCCATCACTAGCGTTCTTGGAAGCGCATTGAGAAGGTATCAATGCAAAATGTACTTAGTATTTTTATGTAGAAGTAACACAATTTTGTATAAACTTGAAAATATTTGTGAAACTTACAGACGTTTAAGTATCGAATGTGAGATTTGGTAAAGCACGGAGTTTTTATTTGTTACTTTTACCTTTTGGGTAAGATTGCGTGGCCGCCACCACAAAACTTTTCACCTGGCTTGTAACCATAACAAATAGAAACTTGACTGAATGTGAAGATTGCTAATGCATAATGGTGAACAGAACTCAGAACGGATCGTAGAACGTGGCGTTCAGTAGTTTCTGTTCGTCCCTTGGCAAAATGCGTAACCTTATGTCAGTGATCAGGAAACGAAGTAACTAGCCTTTAGTAACGTATAAACCTGTGTACGTGTAGGTTCACCTATAAAAAAAGATAAGTAGGCAGACCTTGAAGTTCTACCTAAGTTATCCTGGGAAAATACCTACCTCTTACGAATCGACATAACACTTGTAATGTTTTTGTGGTCTTTAATATTTGAAAATTAAAACAAATCCAACGTCTTTCCAAATCCGTAGCCGTTAAAACTACCTTGTTTTGTACTAAGTATGATTGTAACTACGACGTTTTGACCGGGACGTTATTAAAAACCCATTCTCTCATTGTCCAGAATTATACTTAATTCGCCAGTGCCCTTAAATCTGATCGCAATTACCAACCGCGGATTTAACGTAGAGTAGGCGGTCGACGTGTTTGTGTCTGTCATTCGCGCTGGCCGAGGAACACTGCCCTCGACTCATATAATCGACGTGCAAACGCACCGCCTCCGTTTAACTGAATGACACAATTCCTGACACATTACCTAATCTCGACAACGTACGCTACTTCAGTTTTGGGACCTCGAAGATCCCAATCTGTTAGACGAAATTGGACTACAATTTTTTTCCGAGTAATACTTAAGGCCACCGGTTACTCCCTATGTACGACATTTCAAAGAGGAATATGCCTACAGGGGAGACCTCTATAAAAAAAACGCACCTACGGTTCTTACCTCGTAGGTGGTGTGGAAAAAGGACCAATTTTGATACCGACAAAAACGTTTTTATAATTGAATGATTTCTGGAACAGTAACATAACTTTCGCTCCTATTGATTGATATCCCCTTGACCCACAGGCAACATCCTGCCAAAACGATGACTACAATCGATAAATCAGTTATCGCATCACTGCATCTCCGAACATTATTAAGATATATTGTCGGAAAATTGGTATATATGGTTCATGAAACACATTGTCAAATATCCATTAATTTAATATACATGTGCTTGTTACTTTTATAAATAATCATTCCTTATCATGAGAACCAAGGACGTGACACTGTTACGAGTTTAAATTTAATACGTACCTATCTTAAACGCATACGGTCTACAGTTTCTGCATTTTTGAAGAGTTTATCGTTAAAATTTACTTGACTGAGCATGTTCATTTTGATAATTATTTAAGCATTAAAAGTAACAGATAATGTTTAATCTAATTTAATATTAATGATTTGGTTAGATCCAAAATTTCAGGACTGAAAAACAGGTAATTGAGTGTGCGGTTGGCAACAAGACAGCTTCCCACTCTAGCGATCAGCTGAGTGCGAACGCACTCACACGCATGTTAAACGCCTATCTTATCTACGAATTAAAATTAAAAGTTATAAATAGACTCTCAGACAATCTTTAAAAAAATATGTGCACCATATGGGTTAACTTTTTCTTAATTCAAGTACTTAATATCTCCATGTAGGTAGTGGCCCTATGTACCTAGGTGTATTTTGGTGATGATTTGTTTGTTGCTATGAAAAAAACAAATCTGCGATAAGCTGTACCTAATAACAACGAAATCTATTTCTGGCTCTGTCTACTAAAGAGTCTAAATTGAAACCCTGATTTTACTACAGTTGTACTTTAGTGTGTCACGTGTGGGATCATTCAATTTAATCCTAACCTGACCTAAAAGTCACATATCATTTATGGTATCACTCTATCAGCGAAAAGAATATTCTTATTTCTGCAATATACGCGTAAAGCATATATTCGCAGTCCGATATACGGAGAGACTCAAGACTGTCTCGCGCGCGTCTGACAAGTGCGTGTCAACGCGACGGCCATTTGCAACGATCGATTGTTTTGGCTGCTGGCAGTCACCTTAATTGCTCGTGAATCAAGATGACACGAGTGCTTTTGTATGGAATGATCAGGACTAGCCTCAATTATTATTATTTATTATACATAATATATGTTTTGATAAGTTACATTTCTGATTTCGGATGAGTCGATTTCTTTGTATGCCAGTGCGCACGTTAGTTTAATGTCGATTAGGATTTGGTATAGGTTTATTTTTGCTAGCTACATATTTGTAACCTCTTATGTAACCTTCTCCATCTCGATTCTTCACAACTGACTACTATTTATGTGTATAACATACCTACTTATCGAAAAGTTAAACTGTCAGCTGCTTGCGGGTTAAGGAAATAGAGTGTTTCATCTTACCTATTGATCAATTGTACCTATTTAAAAACTTACAGAAAAAGAACCGGAAAATTTATCTATTAATTACCTATCTAAAAAAAGGTTCAATCGCCATTAGGTACCTAACACTTCCACCGTTGCGAGGCAGACATACTTGGCAACGTCGCAAATAACTGTCAAATATTTACCTGTTTTGATTATTATAGCAATATACTGAATAGAAATAAGAAATGTGGCTAACTAGCGAACTAGAATATTAATAATAAATTGCCATTATAACATTGAATTTGATGTTGTACCCATTTTAGGTGTAAAAAACGCATTTGGAAAGTTTCCAAATAGTTTTTTTACATCTAAAACTAAACATTCGGCATAACGATATTAATTATTGCATTTCATAATCAATATTCTAGTTCGCTAGTTAGCCACACACCACCATAAATTTATCAAAACTGTGAAATATTTGACATCTATTTGCGACGTTGCCCACCCTCCGAGTTAACGCTCTTAAATATTCGCCGTATATAATATGGCATAATATAGGTACCTACAATATGACCTTTAGTTAAAGTGCTCGTTGAGAACTAGAAATAAATGACCATCGACAAAAGTCAGGAGATAAGAAGTAGGTAAATGATGGGAGAGCGGAACATCACGCTTAGTGCATCACGTGTGAAAAGGGACGAAGAATTTGAATCTTTGAATCTTGTCATGGCACATAGCTTAATATGTGCCATGACAAGATTCAAAGCTCCGTTCAAACTTCATAAACCAAACTTTAGCTGTTCCACATCCGCCTAGAATATATAAGTAAAAAAAAACCGGCCAAGTGCGTGTCGGACCACGCACAATGAAGGGTTCCGTAGTTGGGATGAATTTATCCCAAGAACAAACTTAACATTGTAGTTGAAAAACATGTTCTCCTATACGGAATGTATGGGAGATCATGTTTTTCAAACCGCAAATTTAAGTTGGTTGATTATTACTTGTTAACCTCTACAGCCTACTTAGCTCTGATAGTTTTCCTTTTAATTTCGTTATATATACTACTGCAGTGAATTTTTTCACAAATGCAAGTACAACCATTTAGCTGGCAGGGGGGGGGACACACTTGACTCTAACAAAAAATTTCAGTTAAAAGCTTAATATTTCGCAAACAGATCCCTGAATCCAAAAATGGTTATCACAAACTCACGATACCCCACAACATGGAGTAGATGAGGGAAAAAAAACATCCCCACTACGAGTAGGAGAGATACCCTAAAAAAAACCCTAAAAACAGTTCAGCTATCTCATCTGGAAATTTCATGCAATAAAAATCTTAGAGTATTTCCAGTCGCCTATCTTCATGCTATTTATGTCTTGTGCTTTGAATAAAGTTTTTATGTTTTCCTGAACGCCCCGAAGGCTGAACCCACATAAATCCTTTAATTTGTATTACCCACCTGTGGGCTAGTTACATTGATGAAGCTAAATGCGGATTAGCGCTGGATATTATTAGCTTTCAAATAGAGCTCTTATTAATTTGATACCATGATGCTCTTTTTTATACGCGGATTATGTTTGTAGAGTCAAACGGTTGCATCATGTTTTGCTTTAGGTATCAACAATTAGGAACAGATTGTGGGGTGATTTTAAAAACCATCGTTTTTTAACCCTCCCTAAAAAAGGTTTCCATTAGGAGCACGAAATTGAAGCCACGTTGCTAGAGCGAGAGTTCATTCATTCAAACTCAACACACAAAGATAGCGGATATCTCAAGTATGGAAAGCACATCCGCAGACTTAAATAGAGGTACAAACAGCATACCTATAGATACAGTATGATGTGCAAAATGATGTGTAAATTTATACGCAGCTGAGCCCGCATGAGTCGACCACCCTCGCGCTTTCGCAACAAATCGGTAATTGGTAGGGTTGACAGCAATAGGGATGCGTTCAGAACACTGGGCAGGATAAGGTTTAATTTTTTATATATAATGCCCACAGTGCATGACTACGCACGTGATTGCTTATTTCGTACAATGATTGATCCTGCGGATTTTGGTTGGACGCATCTCACGCTAATCTTGCACTAGGTCATGTCAAGACAATGCAGATTGTTGAACTACCTATTTATAAAATGTATTTTTTTTTGTCTTTGGTGCAATTATGTCGTGAGGAAAATTCTTGCGTCATGGAACTCATGGACTATGGTAGGTATGTGATGCAGAGGGATGAGTGTCAGGAGGAAAGTTTTGAGAATTGTGGGTAATTGTAGGGTTACATTACAAGAATAGGGGAACCAAAGGAACGATGGATGGGTGGATGGATGGATGGACGTGTGAAAGATGAAATAGCTAGAAAGGGGTTACTACTGATATGGCTAATACAGATCCCAAATAATTGGAATAATGCTAGGAAGATGATGAAATAGACAAAAATGATAAGTATAGATTGAAAGACAAGAAATAGTAGCTGCCTAAGTTCATGCGAACTTTCCATTTAATATTTTGTAGATGTTAGATTAAGAAGATTGGGTAGTTAGGTGAAAAGCATTTCGTATTTCTAAATTAGTTGTGCGTAGAAGGTACCTATTTGTTTGCACTGGTCTGCACCTTGCGAAACACATGTTATATTTTACATAAATTAAAACCTATAATATATCAAGGACTCAAGGTGCTTGATGATAAAAAAAGAATTAGTGGCATCAACAAACCGATTACAAGGATACAAACAAAGACTGTCTCACAAAGTCACAGCAGGGCAAAGGCTGTCTCTACTACGGTTCTGCGCTAAAACATTAGTTTGGGGTAACAGCAGCTCAAGTAGATATCGAGATCAATCATTGGGATTACATAAGTAATGGATAAGGATGTCAAGTAAACTGTTTTGTGTTCTTTGTTAGAAATCATCTTAGTTAGAAAGTCACGTTTAATAATCTTTCTCGTGTTTAACAGTTGAAACTAAACTTTAAAAAAATATGTTTGTTGAAAATTTTCATTGTAGCCTAAAATTACTAAAAATACTTATGCAACTGCCAAGCCAATGCAGATTGTTGAACTACCTATTTATAAAATGTTTTTGTGATATATCCTAGATATATCATATATATAGATATATATCCTTATCACTAATTTTGCTTGTGGTGTCTAATTTTATTAATTTTGTGTCATAACATTGCAGGAAATAATCATATAATTTTAACTGTATGAACTAGGTTCATCTCTTCAGTGCTACCACGTATATGAATGAAAGACTGATCAGTTTGTGGACGGGCTTGTCGCTCGTTGTGATAGTTTGGAGACTTCCTTTCACTATGCAAACAACACCAGGCACCTTGACACTAGAGGTTGTTAACCGGTGCCGGTGCAATAGATGGGGCACAACCGCACAATTGAGGCCAGTGTGTGAGCGAGTTCAAGAGCAATTTAGGTTCCCTAGGTCAGTTCGCCGAAGGTAACCTTGACATTGACTACAATAGTTACCTACACCTGAAATGTTTGCAGTATGTTGAACTACATATTTAGAAAATCGCTCATTTTTATCTCAGCTGTACGTACCAATGCTCCATAAAAACACAATTTTGATGATAATAAAACTACCTACTTAAATGTACGCAATTCATTAATTAATGTCTAATTATTTTATGCTCAGGATTTGGTGAGCTCAAAATTGACGCAAATCACAATGGCATGACGTAAGATCCTCATTACGTTTTAGGCAAATATAACGTTGCACTTTGGTACTTATCTTAGCATATCACTCATACAGACAACGAAATGCTAACTGCATGATTAAGCGACATTTCTGTTCTTACAGGTGTTTGGCAACGGATCTACATAATTTTGCCTAATTTTATGCATGTTTCCACAGATTTTAAGCAGAGTAACCCACATATTATAATGTAGGTAACTTCAAACTTTACAAACAAGTGTTCGTAAGCATTTGAACAGCTGAAGTACCTACGTAGTGTTTGAAAATAACATGTAGCTTGGTCGCGACGGATTTCCAGGAGACAGGAGACGCAGACAGAAAAAAAGGATCACCACGTAAATTAAACGGGCGGAGACGTTGCGCGTGCGCTGCTGTTTCATTTAGGGCTGTTTTAGGTTTCATTTAGTACCTTTGTTGTCGTCTGCGGTTATTTATAACTGTACTCTCTTTGATATTTCAAAGGATACTATACGGTCTGGGCCGTAGGGCGTAGACCCATTATAGTGGATTTATCTGTGAAAAGGATATATCTACTTCTGTCTGTCTACTATTCGCTACAAGATACTGAACGAAATGTATAATTTTACTGAAACTGCAATTGGGACATTTACTTTTGCTAAGATAAAAAGAAAACCGATTGATTCAACAACAGCTTCACAAGTTCCGAGCTTCTGATAGGAGAGGTGTTTTTTTGAAGTTTACTTATCTAATACTTAATATTGATTTCTCTCAGCCGACTGCGGCAAGTGTGAAGATGTACTTATTAAGATAATATTTTGGTAAAAATTCCATAAACTAAGTATCTGATTTACTAATCTTAGTTACTCGTAGGGCATGTAAAAGACTCTCACATTACCTGGGTATAACTCATTCACATGACTCATACATAATATGTAGGTATTATTAAGGCTCATGCATAAAGAAAGGATCACTGGTTTATTGAAGCCGAAACAACAGGCTAATTTTCTTATTAAAAAAAACTACCAAAAAGGAGGGTTATGATTTTGACCGGTATGGATTGCATGTATGTATGTTTGTATGTATGTTCATCTGTTATCTCATAACTTCCAAACTCCTCATCATAATTGGACAAATGAAGTAGCTACATCATAATTTGACAATAGGAGCCGTCTTGATCGTCCGCTAGTATTTTCAATGTGGTACCCTCTAGTCTAGAGGACATAAAGACATTAAGAGGGTTTAGCCTAAAAGTTGGCAACGTCGCAACTAACTGTCAAATATTTACCTGTTTTATTTCATAGAGCAATATTACTGAATAGAAATAAGAATTGTGGCTAACTAGCGAACTAGAACATTAATAATGAATTGCAATTATAACATTGAATTTGATGTTGTACCCATTTTAGGTGTAAAAAACGCATTTGGAATGTTTCCAAATGGTTCTTTTACATCTTTAACTAAACATTCGGTTTTACGATATTAATTATTGCATTTAATAATCAATATTCTAGTTCGCTAGTTAGCCACATGTTTTATTTCCACTCAGTAATATTGCTAAATTAATCAAAACAGTGAAATATTTGACATGTATTTGCGACGTTGCCCACCTTCAGAATAAACGCTCTTAACTTGAAAAAAATAATAATAATGGTGCCATATTGGGTATCAATAAAAATCAAAAAATCAATAAATATCAGGGAAAGGGCTAACACGTTCAGTGTCGGGAGCCCTCCTGGAGGGTTCACCTCGTCGCATATGGGATGCCGGGAGCCCTCGCAGAGGGCTTATTCTAAATGTAGGTTTTTCTTAGCGAATACAGTTTAAAAAGTGAAAATAAAATCTGGCGTATATTTTAATAAGATTTATAAGTTAAAGCGTTGGTTTTGAATCCAAGCATATTGAATTTTTTAAATGTTTTGTTCTCGGTTACAAATATTCACAAATAATTTTAACGGTTGGAAACTACGTATAGCGGCAATACCCCTGAAAACACAATTTTACTTCGTTTTACAGTGTTTTATAACACGGTTCTAAACCTATTGCCGTCGAACGTCCGCAATGGTTAACTTTAGCGCAAACGTAATGCCGGCAACCCTCCCGGAGGGTTCACTTCCAATATCCTTTCTTTCTTTCTTTCTTTCAAAGTGTTAATTAGCACATTTCAAAAATATATAAAGAAAAAAACTGAAAAAAATACAAGTACATATATTATAACCCCAAAAAAATTCAAATAAAAACAAAAGTTATACAAACTAAAAAGACAACTAAGTACGACAAAAAGTCAATTACCATTTTAGTTGACTTTTTGTCAACAGACCTATGTAAACAAGATATCTGTCATCATCAATTAAAAATCCGGAGTCACACGGGTTAGTTAGAGTTGGGTTTTACTTTTTATAACTTAAATATTTTCACTCCTTAGTCACCTACAAATTTGAATACCATTACCTACTTATAATTATGTAAATAAAAGTGACAAGAAATTATTATTACAATATCATCCACATTCATAGACTAAGTGGGGACAATACGTATTATTGAAGCTAACTCAAAAACTACCTAAGCAAAGTAAAAAAAAAAGAATGGGACCAAGACTCCTATACCAAATGACAAAAATAATTTTCAAAATCGCTCTACAATTGACGAAAATATCGCTGAACATACATTAAAAAAAAACATGACTTACATACAGACGAACATAGAACCTTATTTATTGAAGTCGGTTAAAAAACAAATTACCATTCATCTTAATAAAGTGGCACCCCTGTTTCATACCGTTCAAGAAAAAGAGGATGTCACGAACGATAATGTGTGACTGTTGATTGCAATAAGCACTTACTTTGCATCAATTCAGTCAGGACGTCGATTTCAATTTGACCACATCCTGCTTTCTCAAGATATTCTTGTTATTTATTGTTATGAGAGAGTTTTTTTAAATCAGCACTCTGACCCTCACTTGTGTTTCAACTGTTTGTTTTATGCACGTGTCGCAAAAATCATTGAGAGCCTTTGTGCTTTTAATTCGTTATTGTCCTCCAGCTATCTAATTACGTACTTAACACATTTTCGTAAACGGTTACGACTAATCTGTTTCATTTTGTTCACAACATTCACTGCGGTATTTACGTCGTTGAGCAGATTTTTTTTTCGAACTTATGAAGAAATGGATTAGCAATCTGTTTTGAAAAAGATTCAGATTTTAATTGATCGCGTATTACGCAATTAGGGTTCAGGCTTATGAAAAAAGGGAAATAATAAAATATTTTTTTTATTGTAAATGTTACTAGGACGTTAATTGAGGTCAAGTTTAAGGATTGTTATAACTAAGTATTTTCTTAATTATTATATCTTAAGCAGTCTGAGTGCACAAATGCAACAAACAATTTATATCTGGCGAAATGTGGGTGTACTGTAGGTACAGTCTGCCTTGCCTAACCCTGCGAGAAACACAGGCATCATAATAGAAAGGAATCAAAGGAAGAAAATACTTTTATTTGCGGTAAAAATGAAGACACAAACTAAAAAAAAAAATTGTTGGTGATACAAGCGTCCGTTGTGTGATGTAGGTATAATGTTATGTGTGTTGATCAACCATGCTTGCGTATAGACTTTGTGATTTTGAATGCCTGCGCCAAGGTAGCCTGACTGACGGACTACTTCTTTTTTACTTCTACTACTTTTTTTTTTACCCTGGCATCATCCCTATTACACCACATACATTTGAAAACTGTCTGCAATGTGATCGGCTACGAAAGACATTGTTTTACCAAAAACGACTGTAATACAGCTTAAAAGTAGGTGCCTACTCGCTCTGTCTACACTGCAAGTATCAAACTTGGTTGCGACAATACTACATAGCCTGCCAAGCTGCGAGCACCTAGGAAGTAGGTCGGTCACAGTTCTAACCTAACCTAACCCATTTCAACCAGTTCACAATTTTTCGATAGTTCTAACGATTGATCTAACGGAAATAGTACTATGGGTGTCTGCGTTGAATCCGCCTTTTCATGCCTTATACAAACAAAAGCGGCTGTACTATAAACAGCTGTGTTTCAGCTGGGTTCGGACTCGTGTTGCAAAGGACTCGAGTCCACGTGTCCACGAGTCGTAATTTTAAAGACTCGACTCAATTAAGGCTTGTGCAGACCAGCGCGACTTGTCGCGCGACGCGACACCGGTTATTGTTATACTGTGAAGTTTTCTTAGAAATTGTATTGTTCGTGTCGCGTCGCGCGACAAGTCGCGCTGGTCTGCACAAGCCTTTATGCATGACTCAGTGTGCTAAAAAGGCTCGGAGTCTAGAGTAGAGATGTGCCGAGTCAGGCTGACTCGAGTACTGACTCGAGTACCTAGTAAGTACTCACATACTCGAGTACTCAAAATATAGGATTCAAATCCACAGTACTCGGATACAGGACTCGAGTACTTACAGTATTCGAATACCAAGTCGCGTATTTTAATCGCAATCTTGTACCTCCACGCATAAAGTCGAACTTTGCATGCTTACGATTCGCGTAGCTTACTGAGTGAAGCTAGTCACGAGTGTCGCGCGTGACAAGTTAAAAAAATAAGTTTGTTTCGCTTTAATTGTTTCTAAAAATTACAGTGTGTTCACTATTAATTCCAAATTCCTACTAAGATTGAATTTTCTTACTAAATGACTCAATAAAAGTACATAATATTTAATTAATAAATGCAAAGTTTACTGTCAGAGTACTAAATAAAAAAAAGACTGATTATATTGATGACTGATTAGATTAAAAAGACTGATTATACCATAATAATATTATTATTTACTTACTGTCCTATCGTCATATAATACTTATGAACCGAAAGCAAGCTTTCGAGAACAAATAAAAAAGTACTCGAGTCTACCAAAGTACTCGAATACTCATGCTGGTACTCGAGTACCTATCCGAGTTCCGTGACTCGAATCCTGATTCGATTCCTTTTTCAACGAGTACCAAAATACTCGAATACCAAAAATAGCCGACTCGGCACATCACTAGTCTAGAGTCAGGCCGAGCCCGACTCATTTAACAGCGACTTGAGTCTTACAAAGGAGTCGAGTCTTCAAGAAAAACAAGGAGCATGAAAAGACTTGAAGCTATCATCAGACGAAAAGACTCGAATAGATGATAAGTTTAAATTAGTGGATAGGTAGTAACTATGTATCCAAAAAAATCTGATAAGAGAAAATCATTACAAATCAGCTAAAAACTCACTTCTAAGAAAATAAAGATGTAAAGGTGAACTCGCTTCACTTCACCACGGCTGGAATTTAACAATTTTTTTTTTTAAAGAAATTAAAAGCAAAAAAACAAAAAGAAGAAAATAAAATTGTCTAATAAAATAAAATAAAATTTTATTTTCTTTTTTTAGAGCATTTAAAAAAAAAGCTTTTTTTAAAAAAGGTTTTTTTGTTTTTAATTTATTTTTTACTTTTTAGTTATTTCTAATTATTCTCGCCAAGCCCTTTGATATGATACCCATAATGCAGAAGTGCATAAAAAATAACTATTCCGCAATCTTGGATGTTCCGCCATATTAGATTTAGAATAACGTCACATTATTTTTCGAGTTACTCTCAACAAGCCCTTTCATTTGATACCCATATTGCAGAAGTGCATAAAAAATAACTATTTCGCCATCTTGGATGGTCCGCCATATTGGATTTAGAATGACGTCACCTTATTTTTCGAATTACTCTCAACAAGCCCTTTCATTTGATACCCATATTGCAGAAGTGCATAAAAAATAACTATTTCGCCATCTTGGATGTTCCGCCATATTGGATTTAGAATGACGTCACATTATTTTTTGAGTTACTCTCAACAAGCCTTTTCATTTGATACCCATATTGCAGAAGTGCATAAAAAAATAACTATTTCGCCATATTAGATTTAGAATGACGTCACATTATTTTTCGAGTTACTCTCAACAAGCCCTTTCATTTGATACCCATATTGCAGAAGTGCATAAAAATAACGATTTCGCCATCTTGGATGTTCCGCCATATTGGATTTAGAATGACGTCACCTTATTTTTCGAATTACTCTCAACAAGCCCTTTCATTTGATACCCATATTGCAGTTGTGCATAAAAAAATAACTATTCCGCCATCTTGGCTGTTCCACCATATTGGATTTAGAATGACGTCACATTATTTTTCGAGTTACTCTCAACAAGCCCTTTCATTTGATACCCATATTGTAGAAATGCATTAAAAATAACTATTCCGCCATCTTGAATGGTCCGCCATATTGGATTTAGCATGACGTCACACAGCTTATCGTGTAATGTCATCCAAACTAAACGTGTATACAAAATTTCAGCTCAATCGGTTGAAGATATCTGCTTCAAAATTGAGTAGCAAGATTTCACGCGAACAAACATACTCGTACATACATACATTGCAAATTACATACATTGCAAAAATTATTTGAAGCCTGTGGCGTTGAAATTCCATTGCACAAATTACTAATCGTGTGTCTTTATAGAACGCCTAAGTCTGATCCTAACATATTTTTGGATAAACTTGATCAATTTATGTGCGAAACGGTAAAAAAATACGGATCAAGTACAAAAATAGTTATTGCTGGTGATTTCAATATAAATACTTTTAAACAAGGGAAAGTCACCAACTACTTAAAGGACCTATGCAATAACTATAACTTGCAGATTCACGTTCAAGTTGCCACACGTAAAGACTCGTGTATAGACCACATACTAAGTAACATAAAAATATCTTCTACTGAGGTGTTACCCCTATATTTATCAGACCACGAAACAGCGCAACTCTTAGATTTCCCAGTAAAAGAGCAAAGTTTAAAGTTCAAATCATATTTTATGTACAAAAAAGACTATTGTAGTGAAAATATTAGTAAATTCAAAAAATGCCTTGCAAGTTTAACGTGGTCAGAGGTACATATTGAACCTGATATAAATAATGCATTCAATAAATTTCACGAGTTTTTATGTATACTGTATAATTTATGCTTCCCAAAGATTAAGATTAAAATAAACAATTCTAATGCAAGTAAACAAAAATGGATAAGCAAGGGTCTCAGAAAAAGTTGCAAAACTAAACGATGCTTACGGTATCTCTATTATAAAAATAAAACCCTAACGTACATACTTAGATATAAAAAATATTCATCAATACTGAAAAAATGTATCTTTAAATCCAAAAATAATTCAAACATTAAATATATAAATAACAGTCAAAACAAATGCAGAGCAACGTGGTCAGTCATTAACCGTGAAATTGGAAATACAAAATGTGACAATGATATTTCTCAACTAGAATTAGATGGGAGAATACTGACTAATCCCTCTGACATAGCTAATGCTTTTAATGATTATTTTATTGATTCGACTAGAACTGTGACATTTAATAATTTACATGATAATGACGTGCCTAATAAAACCATGACTATACCTAACTCCATGTTTCTCAGTCCTATGACTGAAGACGAGACTAAAAAGGAAATAATAGCTTTAAATAACACTAACTCAGAAGGTTACGATGGAATAAGTACAAAAGTAATTAAAACTTGCAGTACAGAATTAATTCCTATTTTGACTTATTTGATTAATCTCTCATTTTCTTCTGGAACTTTTCCTGATACGCTAAAATTATCAGTCGTTAAACCTCTGTACAAAAAAAACGATAAAAATGATGTAAAAAACTATCGTCCGATAACCCTTATACCCATAGTGTCTAAATTATTTGAAAAATGTATGCAAAAGAGACTTTCCGACTACTGTAGCAAATACAATATCATAACAAAAGAACAGTATGGATTTCAAAAGCAAAAGTCAACAACATTAGCTATTGCTAATCTTTTGGGGCATATTCATAATGCCCTAAATAAAAATTATTTAACGACAGGACTATTCTTCGACCTGTCACAAGCCTTCGACTTTGTGGCACATGACATCTTGTTGAAAAAATTAGAAAAAAGTGGAATAAGAGGTTTAGTACTGCAGTGGGTTGCGTCTTATCTAAGCAACCGAAAGCAATATGTTGTTATTAATAAAGTTAATGAAAATTTACTAACCTCGTATTCATCTGACTATAGAGTTAAAAATTGCGGCGTCCCCCAAGGGAGTGTATTGGGACCCTTATTGTTTCTATTATACATAAACGACTTACCGCTAGTGACGAACCATAAATGTGTATTATTTGCAGACGACATTTCAATGATTGTGACATCTGACAAAAAGTGTAGAACTAAATCTGATCATGAGATCGACATTAATAATATTATTGATGACATTATTAAATGGTTACAGGCAAATAAATTGAAAATTAATTTAGATAAATCTAATTATATACAGTTCAATAAATCAAAACATAGTAAATACAATTTCAAACTTTATATTGACAGGTTAAAAGAAGTTCCACAAACTAAATTCTTAGGAGTACTCATAGATCAAGATCTGAATTGGAAAGTACATCTGGACAGTTTGTGCAGTAGGATTAATAAGTTTGTTTATGCTCTCAGACAAATAAAGAATATAACCAACAAAAATATCGCTATTACAGCATATCACGCCTATATAGAATCCATCTTAAGATACGGGCTTATCATTTGGGGTAACAGCACAGATAGACACAGAGCATTTATTGCGCAAAAGAAATGCATCAGAGCCATTTGTGGTATCCGTCCTGACGAGTCATGTAAACCGTTCTTTAAAAAGCTAGGTATATTACCACTTCCGTCACTGTACATTTTTGAAATTTGTAGTTATGTTTATAATAATAAGGGATTGTTCAAAAAAGCTTATCAACTGAACTCTCGAAATAGAGATCCATGCAGACTTGCATTGCAGGATACTCCTAAATCAGCCAAGTATGCGAAAAGTTTCCTAGTCATGTGTATACGCATTTATAACACAATTCCTAAAGAAATAAAATTGTTATTTAATATTAACTCATTTAAAATCAGATTACTGAAATGGTTGAAAGAACACATGTTTTATGACATTAAAGATTTTCTCAACAATAAATTATAAATTTCTGGACTTCTGTAATTGCAGATAATGCTGAGAGAAAACTATTATTATTGTATTGACATTGAACTTTTAAATTTACTTATAATTATTATTTTGCATGCAATTGATACATATCCTGTATAGCTGAACATGCGGACTTTAGATTAATATCTGACTGTAACAACTTTATACCATGTTTAAGGCAAATAAAGACTTATCTTATCTTATCTTATCTTCCGTTGCCTGTGTGCCGGGGCCGCGATATCCCTTTCGGACAAACTCGCAACCCTGACAGGAAGCTTTTTTTTTTTTTTTAATCACTCCTGTTGCAAAATGTAGCCAAACCGGCCTATGCAAAGTCCAAAGGATTCTGGAGATGGTTCAGTTGCACCGGCATTAATTGTGCTATATATAGCATTCATTGTGCCTGCTTGTGTGTTATATTTATTTATTTATTTAGAAGTACTTTTTAATAAAATCACAAACAAGGCTAAAAATACTCTCCTAGACCTACCATGCAATTCCATGTGAGGTAAAACATCAAAACAATGATGAGTCAAATAAAAAGTTTCTATACAGTTTTGAAGCCGACATACGTACTGGCCATGATTTTGGAGTCGTCATTGTTCCGAATTTGAATTAACGACCAATTAAAAAGTTATAGACTTCTATACAAAATGTGCAGGTTATCCACCTCTGCAACATAGGGGAATCCCACCGATTTGCGAACACACTGAGAATACTGTTGGTACATCCGCGAACACGCGACATCAGGGATGCACATCTTTTTCTAATAATGAGCCTCCAAATACTGTCGTTTCTTACTGGTAGGTATCCAGTTAGTAAAGGGCAGTTTAGGATACAGCCCCACGCTGTATTTTAATTGTATGTTAATCTGTGTCTGTAGGTACCTACTAAAATTTTACATTTCATTGTCCTACCCATAGATATAAGAAATTTATATTTCTATGGTCCTACACTAGACTTATTTAAAAAGTTAGAAACGAAACTATTGACGTTGACTCGATTTAGTGTCCGGGAGTGTATTTTGCATAGAATAGAATTCTTTTATTTAGTCCATACGGTTCGTAACAATTTTACATAATATGTAGTAGTTGTAGTAGGTACCTACAGACACAGATTATTATATCTATACACCGTAAGGACTGCTTGCAGCGCTCGGCCGCTATAAAAAGCTCATCAGCATCGCAGCATCAGATTTTTATGAGTCCCGACGTAAAAAAAAAAAACTTATATTTGTTTATTCCTCGAGGTCGACAAAGGGTCAGACATCTGTGATCATTGTGTGAAACCTACCTGTGAAACAGATGTGGTCATCGTGTTCACGGGATTTTGTTTTCAAACTCTGAAACTCTTTGATAGTACCTATACCAATAAGCATTCGAGAAAGTAAAACAGTGTGCCTTTTACGTATAGCACAGTTTAATACCTACCGGGGCCAGAATATACTTTTACCAGTTTTTATGTAAACCATACCATAATTTTTATATTAACTTTCGTTCTAAACGTACTCTGCTTTGCTTGTACAAGTTTTTATTTGTATGTTTCTGAACGATTATTGTGGTATTGACATTGACAGCGACGTGTGAAAGATGATTAATATTTTTCTATGAACGTCGGAACCAGGAACTAGGGATGTAAGAAGTGCAATAAAGTAAAGATATAAAAAAAAATGATATCGATTTCTATGTATCGAAAAAAAAAACATCGATGTTTCGTTGAAATTTTCAACTTTTCTACTTTATGAAATTCTATTGTTTGTGTTTTATTCATATAAATACCAAACAAGGAACATCATTTCTGAGAAAGAAACACACACACCGACACACGTTCCGAACTCGACCCTTGCTCGACGGTGCGCCAGCCTGCGTCGAAGCTATATGTTTGATCCAGCCTGTCCCATCTTGCTGTCCTCCCCCCAGCGACGCCCTAAGCCGAGGTCCGTACCCCACAGGGGGTGCCCTTAGCGAGCGTTCGCCTAATTTTAATTAGAATAGTTTATGCCCCTGGCTGGAGGCTTTAAGTGTAGAAGCTTAAGGCAGCCACAGGAAAGTCCGGTTAAGCAGCTACGACCTCCTCAGAGGTTAACTGCGAGATGACCTATAGAAAAAATTTAAAAAAATACATTTCTGACGTACTATCGCGGACACGCATATCTGAACACCGTAAGGACTATTCCTGCTTGCAGCGAGCGGCCGCTATAGTAACGCTTACCTACAAAAAAAAAAAACGAGCGAGCAGTAGTCGCATATTACAGATAGTGCGATCCACGAAGGCGCGCCCCACTCCGCGATTACTGTACTGTAAGCTGTATTTTACTACGGAGCGGAGCGGAGTGGGGCGCGGCTTCGTGGATCGCACTATCTATATATGATGTAACATCTGATATCTCACCTTGGTAATATAATATGCAACATTAAGGGGTGTTTCTGACTGCCGAGTCTAGAACCGCACGCGCTCATTGGTCAAATCATTAGCGTGCGCTTTCCCGGCTTCCTGTAATACACGACCGTCCCTTTTCACGAAATCACTCCCACAGATTGCCAGGAAAGCGTGAGGAAAGATTTTCAGGAAAGCGAGAGGCGTCAAAAAGGGGCGGTAAACAGATGTGGTCTAGTGTGCACGGGATTTTGTATTCAAAGTGGTAAGATATGCGTGACCGCGATAATCATAAATTAGTAAAACATTGATAAAAATATGTCAATTTTTTTACGTCTTTGAATACCCGTGGGTTTAGTGAGTGGTGACAACGGTGATGCTATGGGAAATATATCGTATTTGTTATATTTCGATAGTTGATATTTTATGTTGAAATATCAATGTATCGAAATAACAGAATTCGCCAAAAAAAATCGATATATCGAACTAAAAATATCGAAGTATCGATAAAGCGTTATTTATTCTACAAGCCTACCAGGAACTGTGGAACTGTCACTGTCAGAAAAGAGAATTTTGGGTTGCTACTGGCTGTCCCTCATTAATATATTAATATTTCCCCAACATTATTTGAAATCGATTTTAAGAGCAGACAAAAGTAGAGTGTAGCAAATAATGAAGGTAGTGTCAAAATTGCTCAGCTAAAAACAAACATCGAAATAAATGTTCCTATTGATGTGTGGTAGTGTGATTCACGTTATAATGGAAAACCTGTAAAACTGTTTACAGTATCCAAGGTTATGAGGTTTGAAAGTTATATAATGAAAATATTTTCCGCGATCGAGTCAGTCAGTTGACAATGAACAAGATGTTTGCACCAAATTCATGTTTCCATGTTTCTTCACTTGTCAAGTACCACTGGAAGAAATGTAATCAATGTATGAAGCTGTTATCTTCGCAAGCGCGAGAAAACCCTTCAGCTAGCGATGGACCTTGGTCATTGTACTCTCAGAGAGTGGCAAGTGGAGTTCTAAGTAAAGATTCACATCAGGAAACTGTTGTGCTGAACTTACAGAAGGTGTATGACGAAGTAGTTGCCTTTGAAAGACCTGCCCTGCGGAGTCAGAGTGCAGGCTCTCTGTTTAGTTTCTTTAAGAAGCCACAGCCACAGAAGATAATAGCTCCAAATGGACTTTATATATTTGGCAGTGTTGGAGGAGGGAAAACTATGTTGATGGATTTATTTTATGAAACAGTACCGGTAATTTAGTTCTTTGTTCATTATAATTTTATTCATTTTTTGATGTCCCATTTTAATATAAAAATTTAAAATATTTTTTTTTCTATTCCAAAAATTTTCAGCAGGTGAATTACATATATAGTTTTGTTGTTTAGACTTTATGCATTCAATCACTATACATATACTATATTTAGAAGAATTTTGCATATCTATTTTCAGATAAAAGAAAAGTTGAGAGTCCACTTTAACTCATTTATGTTGAACATCCATGCCAGGATTCATGAGCTGAAGATTAAATCTGGAAAAGGAGCAAGTTCCTTCCGTGATGAGGGCTCGAAACCATTTGATCCAATACCCCCAGTTGCTGCTGACATCACTCAGGAATCTTGGCTCATTTGTTTTGATGAATTCCAAGTAAGTGTTTCATTGTGGTATGTGATATGCATAATATGCCAGATAAATTAATAGATGCAAGGTAGGTATTGTGTTGTAGAGTAAAAGTAATGTGGCACTGGATCCACTCTCCTGTATTACTATTAATTGTTTCTGTTTATCATGTAATCCCTTTGTAATTATTTGCAAAAGATTGAGTTGCAATAATCTAACTATTCAATTATTTGTTGTTTCAAATGAAAATGGAGACAAAGTAGAATATTTAAAAATTAATGTGTAGATTTTGTTATTATTTTCCTGTATTGTTTATTTTTTTGGATAAAACTTGAAACTGAGGTTTTCCCCACAATGACATAATCACTTAACTATCCTAAGTTTGTGTTTGTTTTATTTGTAGGTAACAGATATTGGTGATGCTATGATATTAAAACGACTATTCACACAACTATTTGACAATGGCTGTCTTGTAATAGCAACTAGTAATAGAAAACCTGATGATTTGTACAAAAATGGACTTCAGAGGTCAAACTTTTTGCCATTTATACCTGTACTAAAATCTCATTGTAACATGGTTCAATTAGATTCAGGTGTTGACTATAGATTACGGGGAACTGGCTCAAAATATAGTAAATATTTTCTGTAAGTACAAAATTATCATTGCATGTTTTGACCTGAATATCTGTTAACAGAAACATTTATATATTTTGAATGGGGCTATTATTCATGTACCACCTACTGTAATTGATGGGAATATTTTGACCATGTTCAATGTGTATAAGCACTCCATTTGTTCTTTCTTTGTGAAACATACTATTATTCCAACTTTTCAAATAAGACTCTTTGTTTTGCTGACCATTATGAACGAACATTTTACCATAAAATTGAATGGTTATACCTATAACAATTAAATTGATTACAGAAACAGTGAGCTCACTCCTGAGAACAATGCAGTGGACAATTTGTTCAAATTTTTAATATCCAAGGAGAATGACACAGTGAGGCCTCGCGTGATCAACATTATGGGCAGAAATGTTAAGTTTGCTAAATCTTGTGGAAGAATTCTGGATTCCACTTTTGAAGAGTTATGCGATAGAGTAAGTAATTAATCAGTCTAAAAATGACAAATGGTTCTGATTATAAAATAAAATCATTTAACATGAAGAGTGAAAACACTGACTATGGCAAAGTAAAAGGAGGGCTTTTACTTTGCCATAGTCAGTGTTTTCACTCTTCATGTTGAATGATTTTTTTTGGTTGCCAAAAAAATGCACTGTCAATATTTCCTTCTGTTTCTAATTTTAACAAATTGTTATTATTATTATTTTGCAGCCACTAGGAGCTAGTGATTATCTTGTGATATCTAAGACGTTCCATACAGTGTTCATTAGAAACTTGCCTCAATTATCAGTAACAATGCTGAGATCTCAACTAAGAAGGTTTATTACGCTTATTGATACACTCTATGACAACAGAGTTAGGGTAAGTAATAATTAACTTAACAATAGAGCACTAATTCAAACTGTCAGACTATTCAACAAGTAATTTGTGTATTATTACATCACATTACAGGTGGTCATCTCAGCAGATTGTGAGCCTAAAGATTTGTTTAAAACTGATGTAAAAACGGATTTCGTTGATTCCGATAGAGCGCTGATGGATGACTTGAAGATTACAAAAGATTCAGTAAGTTTGAAAAGTTACGCCATTTACGTTTTCGAGTATATGCGATTAAGGGTACGCTAGTCGGTCATTCTTCCATACAAACGTATTATGGTGATAACTCGTCTGTTTGACGGTGTACGTTTTTTTTAAAATCAATTTGTCTTCTCATTTTCTAGCCCTGTATAGAAGCAGGAAAAAAAAATAGTTTGGTAGTTATGAGCGTCGAAACATCCATATTTCAACACTAGTTTTAACTCGTCTTTGGGCGTAAATAAATAACTTATGTAGTAAAAAAATGGCAAACAAAATAGAAACCGTACAGGGATAGATAATTTATTCAAAAGTTCAAATAATTTTATTTTGAGTAAATACATCTAGTCGTTTTTCCATAATATCAATACACCCAAAGTCTATTCATGAAATTTTACGCGCTCGTTTTCGTTATAAATCATCGTCTATTTCACTAAATAAATAATATATATAATAACTAGATAAATAAATAAAACTAAATAAATAAATAATTAGACTAATTAGCATGCATATTAGTCACGGCCACTAACGAGTTCGAGCCGTCCACTAGTGCACCCTTAAGTTAGTACACATTTGGCAAAAGACTGTTGGAAGTTGGGCTAATCCTATTCGAAGTTGGTAGCTAAAAATAATTAAAAAAATACTATGCTCTCTACCCATTTAGCTCACAATAAGTTCTGACTTTTGCACGTCTTTCTTTTGGCTTTTAAAACACTGTCTTAAAAGTCACTAATATATAAAGAGGTAAAACTGAGTTTGTATGCAGGGGATAATTTTTGAAACTACTGACACAATTTCGAAAATTCTTTCACTAATGAAAGGCAAACGTATTGCCGAGTTTCATAGGACTTATTTTTGTTAAAACAAGAAATTTCGCTAAAGAAGTCGCGGGCAGGAGCTAGTCTTTTACAAGCACGAGTACGCGTTTAGCCCAGGAATTGGATTGCGGTGGCAAAACTGCAGTCGGTCTAATATATATAAAAGTCTGGGCCTTTTATATATATTAGACCGACTGCAGTTTACACCTTTAGCTCTTACTGAAGACACCCTTGTTTTTTGACAGGACGATGCCAATGCAGCGATATTCACGGGCGAAGAAGAAATGTTCGCATGTGACAGGAGTCTTTCCAGAATAATGGAAATGCAAACCGACGAGTATTGGGAGAAGTGGGGCAAACATCTTAATTAATGTTACGAATTACAATTCGTTTAGTAAAATTTGATAATGTGTTCATTATAGATGTATTTTTTTCAAGTGAGAAGTTGCAAATGTTAGCAATAATGCCTAACTAAGTGCCTATATTAGATTATGTGTTACGTAATGATTATCCTACCGGTATTAGGCTACTATACAATAAACATCAGTATTATAACATTCTCATGTTATTCAGAATTATATTCCATAGTTCCACGATGTTTCCAATTTGTGTTATATTTTGTAGAATATATTGTACAGTTATGTTAAAAACATATTTTTATTTTGTTAGTAATTTATTATTTAAAAATAAAGTTGAATAGACATTTTAAATCTTGCGTTTGTTTTTGGTTCCACGGTTTCTACCTACAAATAAAAGTATCTTATGTATACACTTTTATTATTCGTAGCTTATTTATAACAACATATCGTTCAGTCATATTAATGTCGATGGTAATATTTTGACTTTTAACAACTTTTATTTTGTAGCAGTAAGGGCCGTTTTTCGTACATTCATAATTATATTCGAGCTGGCAAAACCTGCGGGGTAATTGTTTAACACACTTAAGATGCCACTTTATAAAATTTTGCATTATTTAATTTGTCGAACATATGAAGCAATGGATTCGGAATTTTCTTCAAAATCCTTCGGATTCTGATAGAAAGTGTGTTTCGGAATTGGGGTGCTACGTTGCTACGGATTCGTAAAGGCATTTGCATAAGGCGCGTTAACATCTTGTGGTGACAGCTTAGGCCAACATCAACATCCTGAAATAACACCATTCTATAAAACAGTACCTGGGCGACGGAGCTCTGCTCTGGTGAAAATAGAGAATGCTCATTTAATTGTATAGGATAGTTCAGACTACTTCATTATAATTTAATCATTTTATTGTTGCAAAAACAGTGTTACAGATAATTTTTCCACCAGTTATTGATAAGTAGAAACTATGCAATGCAGTACTTAACTTTAGTGGAAAAGATCATCTGTATCCTGTACTAGTAAAAAAAAACTGTTTCACAGAAATTCGTACCTACATACTAATTCCATGCTGCCGTGATAATAGGTACTTACTAATTCCATGCTGCCATGATATTAGATACTTACTAATTGCATGCCGCCATGTCGTCTGTCAATTATTATTAGTCTAAGGGTTAGAGTAAGTTATTACTCTGAGGTCTAAGGTAGCCATCTTGTTCTAAATTTTCGGCGAACGAGCTCTGCTCGGGTGAAAATACGGAGAAAACGAATTTTCCCAGATATGGGACCTAGCTAGATCGATTTTTCGGCCCCGTAATATTGCAACCAGGCCCCCCTTATTGCAACGTTCATCGAAATCGTTAGAGCCGTTTTTGAAAACGTGATTACAAATCTATACCTACATATAAAATGCTTTGTCCTGAATGACTGACTGACGGATCAACGCACAGCCTAAACCGCTGATTATAGAGACCTGAAACTTGGAGGGTGTGTTCTTTGTATGACGTAGGCATCCGATAAGGAAGGATTTTTCGAAATTCTACCCCTAAGGGGGTGAAAAAGGTGGGCAAAGTTTGTATGGGACAACGTGATTCCTTGGTCCAATCTACTTCAAATTTTGCATAAACATTATTTAACAGAATTAATGGAAGACCTGTTTCGTATTTTATTGAAATTGATCCCCTAACGGGGTTAAATAGGGGTAGAAAGTTATTTTGGGAATGATTTGCTTCGAAGTTGATATCAATACTCCTTAGTGCTTTTGATTTAAATTACATTTTATTTTGACACATGTTTGAAAAGTCAATCCGATTTTATTCAAAAAAGGTTGAACTCACTTAAAGGCTTGGTGCTTGCAATGCAAATACTCTTTAAAATTGGAATGTCTCGAAAGTCACCGTACTATACATATTAGTACCGCATTTGAAGGTTTCTAAGCTTTACAGAGGTCTGTATTTATTCCTAGGATTCACCTAACACCATCAAATTACCCCTTTGAATTCAAGAGAGTGCAGTTTCCCATAGTATGCTTCGCAATGACTATAAACAAAGCTCAAGGTCAAACTCTTAAGGTAGCGGGAGTAGACTTGAGGGAAAGCTGCTTCTCCCACGGCCAGTTGTATGTGGCATGCTCCAGAGTAGCCTGGTGATTCTAGCACCCGAAAGAAAAACAAAAAATATTGTTTAAAAAGAAATACTGCGGTAGGTAATTTCGATTTCGTTGTAAAAAGATAATACAACCGTGTACCTTTCGCAAGATTTTTAGATTTTTTCAGGTTTTTATATCCTTTATATCTCTGCACTATAATAAAGATTGTTATATTATACATATAATTATTCAAACATTTTAACATAATAATTTATATGTTATAACAAAATTAATAACGTAAAAAACCAATAAAAAATCCTATTATAACCATTTTCGACTTCTACGCGGACGAAGTCGCGGGCAAAAGCTAGTATATATATATAGCTCGTTTAATAGTATAAGATATCAAATACCGACACTCCTACTAACAACAAAAGCATTTAGTAAACTATCAAGGTTAAAGGGGCTTATTGAAAACCTATAGATAAAGACAAGACATTTATTTATGTCTGATTAGTTGATTTGTTTTCAATTAAGGCTTATCTAATCGTACATATGGCTGTAATACTCTTGATACACTTGGATATATGTTTCTTTTTCGGAGGGTGTCATCTGTGCTATGACGTCATCGTCCACGCTTGTTAGTGGCACCGTTTTGCCGTTGACCAACACAGAGGGCGCGTTGTCATCAGTATCAGAGTCCTCACTCTCCATTTCAGCTGAAACATGACAAGATAAAATGTGAAAAAGTTGTTAATCCTTAAAAAAAAACCGGCCAAGTGCGTGTCAGACCACGCACAATGAAGGTTTCCGTAGTTGGGATGAATTTATCCCAAGAACACACTTAAAATAGTAGTTAAAAAACATGTTCTCAAAAAAAAAGGCGAAAACGTCAAGGTAGTCCGCGAAATTCAAATTTTCTTACGTTTTTTGCAATTTACAGGTCAGTATTATGTTGTATGTTGATCTAAATATGATTTTCGGCCGTATCAAATGTTTATTTATAGAATTATAATCATAAAAATTATCAATACATTTCTCTAAGTTCATATATTCGCATTTAATGACTATTTCATGAAATCATGACATTTGACGATTGTGCTTACATAGGGAGTTGCATTGCTGATTGTAATGATTATAATTATGTAAATCCATATTTGTTACGGTCGCAAATCATTTTTTAATCAACACAAAACCTCACACTGACCTGCAAAATGTAAAAAACTAAAGAAAATTTAAATTTCGCCGGCTACCTTAGCGCATGCCCCTTAAGAACATAGACTTCTTGTATGTTTTCCAATCTATGAGTAAAGAACCACTCTGTATTTAAAACAAAAAATTGGCTCAGTAGGTTAGACAGACAGACAGACACACGAGTGATCCTAGGTATAAGGTCCTATATAAGGGTTCCGTTTTTTCCTTAACGACGTGACTCTTGGGGTACGAAAGACTAAAAAAAAAACATGAGAGTTCGCGCCACCATTCAAGTCTGATAGACGCGGCGCTAGTGTCTATGTTATTGCATCAAATTGCATTAAAAAAATGTAGTTCCTTAATTTTCCGCCGAACTTCAGTAGTGGCACGGACTCAAGTCCACCTCACTACCATGGTAACTTGATGCATGCCTTTATTTCGTACTACTAAGGGCGCTTTACACAGTTCAAGTGTTACTGACGTGCATTCCGTAGGAAATAAGTATATTGTGTGTCCTTACCAACTGCAGCCAATTCGTCCTTGAGTTTGTAAGGGTCTTTAGATTCATTGTCGCTGGAATCTGAACTATCTGGCTCTATTCCTTTCAGAGCGTTCGTTGCTGCGTTGTTTCCTGTAATAAAAAAAAACAGAAAAGAATCTTTAACAAAAATGTGGACTAAAATATCTTTGTGCTCTCTAGTTAATATTATGTGAGAGTGATTATTTTCGTATTTTTTTGTAGATACATTTTATTGATGCAGAATGTGACGTGCTGTAGGCATTTATTACACTAGGATTTTCCATAAGGCAGTGTCGTGAGTTATGATTTACTACTGCAAGCCCTTTATATGCTTTCTTTCTTGTAATACCTAAAACCATATTAATCTAATCCAATACTGGACATAGGCCTCTCAATTTCGCCACAACATCTTGTACCTACCTAAGACCCAACCTTTCTGACGGGTCCGTAAGTTCCAATGCCTGCCAGGGTTGCGAGTTTGTCCGAAAGCGATATCGTGGCCCCGGCACTCAGGCAACGGAAGGAACACGGGTGGGTTTTAGTCAGTAAAAGTCTGACACCGCCCTCTCGCTCCGCCCAGAGCGGGAGAAGTCATTTCATGACTTCCCATCCACAAAAAAAAAGACCCAACCTTTCGTATCAACTCTGGAGACATATATAACGGTCCGAATCCCTTACCAGTGTTTTGTTTTTCATGAGCGAGCAGGACAGACATAATGTCGTCGTTCTTCTCTTTTCCGGTTGTTTTCGCGTTACTTGCATTGCTGGCTGCTTTCTCCAGTGCGGCATCCGTCGAATGAACGCTGTCACTCTGTAAATGTGTAAAGAATAAAATTTAGTCTCAAGTTTTGTATGAGGCAGAATCATGATCATCCAAAAATGCAATTGATCCGCCGAGGGGATCTGGTGTTTCAAGAAGATGCTATGATAGTTTCGAATGGGAATTCTATTTTCTTCTGATTCTTACTAGCTATTCTAAGGTGACAGCAGACAAAAAGGGTAGGTACCTAGCAATAACCTCAGTTCCACGACATAGAATTATCCGATCTGTACATACAACCTATCGGGTCTTCGGAGGGTTTCCTAACACTGACTCGCATGTATACTCGAATTATGTTTAGTTGTTAAAAATAATATGAAATATAATAATTTCAAATCTGATTCCAAGAGAAACATTCACAGACAATTTAAATATGACATACTATTACTATACTAATAAGATTTATTATAAGAGTACCTATGAAAGTAACTAGTTACCGCCAGCTATTATGCAATTAAGTGGAAATTATGTTAAAATAAAATTTAAATAAACTGTTAATTTATTATCTGAATGAGTTTTTGTGGAAATTACATACCTACTAACATTATTTATGTTAGTAGGTATGTAATTTATTTGCCTTTATGGGTAGACAGGGTAAAACCTTAAAATGTTACATTTAAAATAAGAACTCGTGTACACGGTTATGCAATTAAATATATATTATCCATAACTTCTCCTTTTTTCCTGAAAAAGATACTGATATCTAACAGACTTTTTTATTCTTGTAATATTCTGTTTTGGATAACTATAATTAAGGTCAGTCATTTCCAAATGAATCACACGGTATGCATTTAATGTGATAACGGAAGATACTACGCCAAAATGTAGGTTAAGTCACATGTGACTTGAGACCAAATTTTTAACGTGACCGTTTTGCAAAGTAGCTCCATTGTAAGTACCTGTACTGTATAAGTAACGGTCGGTCTATCTCAAGATAATAAGCTTTACAAGGAGTCGTTCAATTGCTGTTGAACTTTTAGGACATGTTTATAATACATGGGAAGAGAAATGCGATGCCTTCGGCATCTTTTGCGATTTGACCGAGGCATTCGATTGCGTTCTTCATTCGGATTCCGTTAAAGAGTTACCTTATTAACGAATAACGTAACTTCGCAACTACGGGATCCGGAACACCGCTCTGGAGCTTCTTATTTCATGCTTGAGTAATAGGTAATAGGATTCAGAGACTTGACGGGGAGTCCCACAGGGCTAACTCCTGAGGGACTGTCTTTTTGGGGGACTGTCTTATGTAATTTTGACGTTCGAAAAGTGCTGATTCTCAGCCTAGTTTGAATAAACGACTTTTTGATTTTTTTTTTAATTCGAGGGCGACACTGAAAGTTTTTAGAACTGGCCACTTGTAAACGATATAATAAAAAAATAAGTTCAAATTTTGAAAATGGAACTCTTGCCAATATTATTGTGTATGTATTTTATTCATTTGTCATTTGTTTACGATTTGGCGGCAAATTGAAAATTGTCTGTGTCACGTCAGCATGAATTTAACGCGAGAAAATTTTCGTACAATGTTTTTTTTTGACTTTCGATGTCATTTAAGTCAACAAGAAAGTTATGCTAGACTTCGATTGGCCTTTCACGATGAAGACCTATCTCGTGCCACTGTTTACAACTGGTTAAATGAGTTTAAACGTGGTCGCACTAATCTCACCGATGATCTGCGTGAGGGACGGCCTTCTACGGCGACGACTGAAGATAATATCTGTGTTGTGTGGCGTATGATAGAGACTGACAAAAGAGTGACTTATCAGCAGATTCGGACAAGCTTAGGCATCGGTATGAGTCAAGTGCACAAAATCCTTCATGAACATTTAGCGGTCAGGAAGCTTTGTGCCCGGTGGATACCTCATAATTTGACAGAGGCTCAAAAACTCATTGGTGTTGTGAAATGGTTCAAAGATTTAACGGAGGTGACTCAAATGTTGTGTTCGACATACTTACGGGTGACGAAAGCTGGATTTATTGTTATGATCCTGAAACTAAGTGACAGTCTGCTGTCTGGGTGTTTCCTTCCGAGGAGTTGCCAACTAAAGTGAAGAGAGGTCGAAGCGTGGGAAAAAGATGGTGGCCTTGTTCTTCGGAAGGACAGGTCATTAGGCAACAATTGTTTTAGAGGATCTTGTTAACTAGGCTTTAGCGTCGTCGGTAGACTATATTTTTGGCCAATTGTACTAAACAAAACATCAGAAAAAGAAAGCAGCATGTTTAAAATATAAAAAAGTGAGTACTTGGTCATTAGTAACGATGGTACTCTCCACCATCCATACAGGCCGCTCCTTGCGAAGCGCGCCGCTGTCGTTAGCGTTGTCCGCTTCGCCGATTGTGACGTCAACGCGAGTTTCCTCAACCAACATGCCTTGGTTGCGCGTCGCCTCGCCTGACCATTCCTGGCCAGGGGGACGTTGGGCCATCATTTTTGAGTTCAATCTGAAAGAAGGTTTTACTTTTAGTGTGTCGCTACCCTAGTATCCAAGGGTTATCGAATCCCATGAACTGGGTTTGTGGAGGTCAGATAGAGCTCCATGTTAAATACTGGCATTTAGCTGCATTCGGCTAGACAGAATTTCGACCCCAACATAGTTGGGAAAAGGCTACGCAGATGTTCATGTAGATACCGTCGCAGTCGACGAGATCGATATGTGTATACTTCTCGTCTTAACCAACGGTGCTCAAAGCTGGTCATCCATTGAAAAATAACAGTTCCAACTTAAGCTTTGCCAATGAGCAATGGAGCTCAGCCTACTCGCCGTTAAGCTGTCTGATTACTATGTTTTGAGGCGATCAAAATCGACTCTTCGTAGCCGTGGTTGCAACACTACCCGGCACTCCATAACTCCTATCTAGCGGATGTTGGAGAAAAAAATGGGGCGGGTCAAAATACTTTTTTAAAGTATTTGGGACTGATATGACGTGCCTATAAGATTATTGCAATCGGTATCGTAATCCTGCCTCCGGATCCGGTTTAAATATTCAGGGTTAATTTTCTTGGTGATGGTTCGACCTATCCAAGAACATTTACAGGTAAAATCGGAAAAGCCTTGGAAATTTTTGAAGAGAAAGCTGTTGCCAGATTTAGAAACATTCCAGGTCAAATGCCACTGATAGACACGAGAGATCTCAGTTCTGACTAATTGTATTTATACAGAATAGTATATCTGGTGAATGCTCTGAAGTTCACAAATCGCCTGGGAAAATGTCTCATGCCCGATGATTCACGCGTGCTTACAGAATTCTTCGTCTCTACATTGCAAGATTAGATCCATCTGCTAAACTGTCAAAGTATACGCTCCAACATGGTTTGACATTATTTTATCTGTTCTGTGGTTTGACATTAAAAGCCACTCAAGTTGCAAAGATGGAGGAAGACATACCTATGGCAATAATCTCGAGGTCTCGTCGTCGTTACTTATCAACATAACTGAAACTGTTATTGATCAGGTACGCAACGCAACAGTTAGTAAGTACTGCTAGCAATGTTATCAGACTCATTTCTATAAGAGAATTGGTTCTGCGTCGTATTCTGACAGCACGCGGTGAAAAAATACAAAAGTTGAGGCTATTTCAGGTTCCAGACGTGAACATGGGTGCATACGACCTTATTAACTGGCAGACTCATGTTGCAGCACCACCGATCCCGAAGCAAATACTCGTATCTAACGGAGGAATCTCTCATTGCTTGAGGAGAGGACAACAAGAGCTTTCTTGCGGGTACCTTGCCATACTCAAACAATTGAGATGTCAGTCAAAACTGTAACTGAATCTTCAGGAAGTCTGTGCATAAATCAACGCATGAAAGTTGAAAACCCTATTTGCCTATGTCTATAACTTTATTATTAAATTAAATATAGCCTGCTTATTAAAAGTTTTATTAATTACATCTATTCTACAACGATTCAGAGTTTTAAGAAAGATGAATTTTCTTAAAATTATCAGAATTACAATTTCGACGCGGAGGCAGAAGGTAATATCCGATTGCCTTGAAACTTTCTGAGTTAATTCCTATAACCATGTGAAACATTTTTATTACAAGTCATAAGAAAAACATTTATTTTTCTCCATACATACTAGAGTAACCCACCCTAATGGCCACGTCGCTTGAATGGTAACATACATACTGGACGCCTATGAGTGGATATATACCCATCGAGGTTGACCGAAAACAGGTAGAAATTGCAACCGATAAAGAGGTTTGAAAGGTTTGAGGTGACAGGGGAGGCACTTGCTAAGAAGTGGGACACAATATAGGCTACTAAAAAGTATAGTTCGTGTCATTTGGCGGCAGCTCTTTGTATTGATAACAATCGAATGGTTTTTCATTTGCAAACTGTGGTCGTATTCTGACGTGTTTAATTATTGATACAGTGCAAGAGAGACTTACAGCTACAGAAGCCGAATAGCGCCATCCCTTTTTCGTAACGGAACAATGAAAATTTTATCATTTCATTATATGGTCTCTTTTAGTAGCACCGACTTGTCGTCGATGAAAACGGTCACAGTCAAGGACGGTCAATGTGGTTTTCATTTTATAGTTAGTCAAACCGGGACGTGAACGCATGACTTGACGTACGTTTTAAAGAAGTGCTTAACACCAGAAGCATGCATATGAGTCATACACACAATATTAATATATTAAACAAGGAAAAAAAAATGTACCCTCTGATTGTGTTGATGTCAACTGGCTCTGGTTCTAATATCTCTGGCGAAAGTTTGATGCCCTCGACCTCTCGCAGTAGAATGTACAGTGTTTCTAACTGTTCGTTGAACTTGGCCAGTAATAATCTGGAGTCTTTCTTCGGCAGTGCCGACTGGTCCTCTTCTACGACTTGGTTACAAAATGTACAACGGAACTCTTGTGTCATCATATCGTATAACTGGTCTGCCTGAAAATACGCAGATGGAAAACTTTAGGTATGACCTATTTTAATTTTATGTATTATACGTCACTGATTATGACAAAAAGGGTGTATGTCCAGCCTGCTAATGTAGTTTCTCACCAAGACAGCTCAGCAGCTAGGGTGGAGGACTAATGAGTCAATTCTATGTTAATTATTATAGGATAATATATACAGGCCATAAATGTCTCTTATTTTGGGATAAGGCATTAGGTTGATATCTACCACAGTCTTCGATCATAGCAAAATAGCTGTTATATTATCGTTTTATACCATTAAAGATTACGTTGAGGACAAAAAGGCCTGGGATTAAGCTGCTCCAATTTTTATTTTTTATTTTTTTTACAGTCAGTAATTTGGTTTTTAATATATATATTTTTTTTTTCAATCATTTGTACCACTATATGAATATTTACTTTGTGAAGTATAATATATACATATTTTTTTATATATATTATTGTGAACGTGAGGACTATGTGGATCATATATTTTTTATTTTTTTTTCTCAGTAATTATTAATGATAATCTGGCAATTTGAGTACTTTATGTGGCCTACCCAAATGTCCTTTCTTTGGTATTGTTCGTCGAGTCGTTGAACTCCTTAAGTTCTGAGTTGAGCTACACGATTACTGACAAATGCGTGCACTGACTGGACAGGTCCACTCAAATCTGTATAATACTTTCCTCAAAAGACCATTTGAGACACAAATCTACATGGTCCTTCAATGATCTGACCAAGACTATTTCTGGGTTTTATATACACATTGACATTAATGAATTTTATATATACAATGACATGAGTATTTACTTTTTAAAGTATTATATTGTTTTAATAATTGTGAATGTGAAGACTATGTGGGTCATTCCTTTTATTTTATTATTTAGGTTTTATCAAGGTCTGGCAGCTTGAGTAATTTATGCGGCCTACCCAAACGTCCTTTCTTTGGTATTGTTCGTCGAATCGTTGAGCTCCTTAAACCCTGAGTTGAGCTGCACGGTCACTGACAAATGCGTGCACTGACTGGACAGGTCCTCTCAATCTGTGTGGTTCTTTCCTCAAAAGACCATCTCAGACACCTATCTACATGATCTTCACATGATCTGACCAAGATTATGTCTGGACTTTAAAAGAGACTGTGACCTCTGAGTTTGTTTCGGCCTTTCTTCTCGGAGTAGTCAGATAGGAAACGCCGACCTCATCTAGTTAAAAAAATATGATTGACGTGTAAAAGTGTTTTGTCCAAACCCACTTACAGAAATAAAATCATTTATCATTTATGCTTTATCAAATGTTTAACGAGCCTGTTCTTTGCTCCAAAGATTCTATGCTCTAAATCTGACCTGATGACAAAGTTGAAGAGAGGTTTCCAATTTATTTTATTTATCAAAATTAAGTTTCTTGCCGGCTCTTCTCCATAGGATTTGGAAACGACCTATTAGAACCGTGCACCTAGCTTCTGACGTCTCATAAGTGCCAATTTAGGATTATTTGAAATAATATAATCTGAATTAAGTAGACTTACTTCAAGATCTGTGAATGTCTTCCCACATGATGGGCATTTGAAACTGGCGCGGCTGGTAGCGTCACGTTCCTCTGTCTCCATACGTTTGCGCATAAGATCTAATTTGTATTTAACTACGTTTACGAATGTTTTGTAATTAATAAAATAATAGTTAACTTTCTGTGCTTTTCCGTCAGGTCCTGGAAATAGAGAAAAAGATGAAGAGGTGAAAAATGAGAAATGCTTTGATAGCAATATTCTCGTTGGAAGTTACTATCTATTCATCAGGGAATTTGAACTGAACGTTATTTGAAAACGTTTATGCGTATGGTTGTTAGCGTCACAGCTGAGCGACTGAGCGCTACAGTCGAGCGGTTTTATGTAGATATGAATGGAAAGCAGCAGTTTAAATGCCTGGAATTCTGGCATCTATTATACATTGTAACAGCAAATCAAATTTCACGCCTCCCCTTATAGCCTAGGCCGAATATTTTTTGATATTCGGATAGCTCATGCATGACATGCATGCATGAAGAATATGAGATACAAATAACAAAAAAAAAAACGTGATATTTCGCGGGTTAAAGCTATTTGAAGTACATACGGAGGGATCAAATAAGCTTTAAAGGAATTAAACCTAAAGAAAATTAGTTATCTAATTACGCAACACATTCTCGTAACCGATTACGACTAATCTGTTTCGTTTTCACAGTTCAACAACATTTATTGCGTTCTTCACGTTGTTGAGCAGATTTTTTTTCGAAATTATGAAGCAATGGATTAGCAATCTGTTTCAACATGATTCAGATTCTGATTGATCGTGTATTACGCAATTAGAGTACTGGATGCTAAACATGAAAACCGAAAATGGAATGGAACTTCTACAAGTAATACAAGTAAATACTACAGGAAGAAATTATAAAAGCTATCAACATACAGAAACTCGGGAAAGAACCAGGTTCAGATCAAATATCTAACGAGCTATTAAAACATACAATACCGGTGATTACTCTTAAACTAACAGAACTATTCAACGACCTCTTATCAACTGAAAGCATTCCTGATGATTGGACAAAATCAGCTATAGTATTGATACACAAAAAGGAGACAAAGGAGATATGAGCAACTATAGACCAATAAAGTTTAATGTCAAACGTCTACACGATATTCTCAAAGATAACACTATCACGCTCGATGAAAACAAACCCAAACTACAGGCTGGCTTCCGAAGTAGGTGTTCGACGATGACCACATTCACGTCGTAAGACAGGTGCTTAAAAACTATAAGGAATGCAACAAAGTTTCCTACTTAGGGTTCGTCGATTTTAATAAAGCATTTGATTCCTTAGACCGCTTAGATAGCATCTGGAGGGCACTAGAAAGTCAGGGAGTTGAGGCCAAGTACATTCGAATACTCAAGAAAATCTACTCAAAGAGTGTGGCCCAAGTCAAGCTGGAAAGAACAGGAGAAGAATTTTCTATCGAAACAGGTGTCACACAAGGTGACCCCATTTCACCGAAGCTATTCTCTGCAGTTCGAGAAATGATTTTTAGAAACCTGCAATGGGAAAGGAATGGAGTCAGCATTAATGGTGGCAATCTTAACCATCTACGTTTCGCAGACGATATTATCCTGTTTTCTGAGAACCCAGATAATTTGGAGCACATGCTACAAAAACTGTCAGATGAAAGCGCCAAGATAGACCTATCAATGACAATGAACACATCGAAAACGAAGGTAATGACAACCTCAACTAAAAAAGATATTAAAATAAATGGTGGACACGTAAAAATAGAGTATGTCAATGAGTACATATATTTGGGTCACCTATCTACAGAAGACACAATGCAAAAGGATATAAATATAGAAGGATAGTAAACAGATGGACACGGTTAAGGTCGCTGAGCGAGGTCATGAAGAACAAAGATATGCCTATCAAAGAAGAAAGGAAAGTATTTATAAGACATGTATCCTTCCATGTTTATCGTATGGATGCCAAATTTGGGTACTAACTGAACAAACACCACAAAAAATCCAAGTACCTATGTCAAAATGGAATGGAGAGAAGCGTAATTGGAGTTAAAAGAAGAGACAAGGTGAGACTATAAAATATAAAGAGCAAAACTAAATTTAAAAATATACATACCGTATACAAATGCCTGAAATGGAGATGGACAGGACACATGCTAAGGGAAGGGAAAGAAAAGTGGACGAGACTAGTAACGGAATGGTACCCGCATGAGAGTATAGTAGGAACAAAGGTATACAAACTAAACGTAAACAAAGGAAGACGACATGAACAAGATAGCTGGTCCAGAATGCACACGCACTGCAAAGGACAGGACAAAATGGAAAGCTTTAGAGGAGGGCTGCCGTTATAATTAGCTTTAGCTTAAAGTTACAAAGAATTAGCCCTCATCTTGTAAAGTTTATATATAGCGTCAACTCACACCCTTTCTCATGGAGTAGGCAGAAATCAACTAAACATTCTGTTTAATCTTTTTTTTCTTCGTCCACGTACAGTCAAGCAATAGGGGTGATTTTCGTAGTGCGAGTACGCGCTGGTTGCCAATAGGCACTACGCACAAACCTGTACCTGTACTATATATAAGTGACTTGCTGTCTACAGATTGCGTTTTACACGATCAATCAGAATCTGAATGGTTTGGAACAATGTTAATAACGCAATGAATGTTGTTGCACTGTCAAAATGAAACAGATTTCGTAATCGTTTACGAAAATGTGTTACGTAATTAGATAGCTGATACAATTAAGTAGTTATTGAGAAGTACCTGTTTCCATTTTTAATCTCACTTGGATGAATTTGTCGTTTTTTAACGTGGCTATTCGGGCCCTCAACATTTTCCTTTCGAATTTTAATAGTTCGCAAATGTCATCCTCTTTCATACCTAAGGAAAAATAAGATAAATTATCACCTATATCATAGGCGTAATGTAGTTTCACATTTCGTCAGTTATAATTAAATCCATAGGTGGCCTGCCTATTGCTACTAAAGGGGGCAAATCTACCCGGGCTGCTATTGAGAAATTCCTAATGGAAAAACCCAATAATACTGCCCGACCTAGGGATTGAACCTAGGACGATGTGTATTTTTACAAAATATTACAAAATGGTATGTACATACAGGGATTTCTCACGAGCATGTCGACTATGAGAGCATCCTCAATCGTATAAAAGCCTCGAACAACAAGTCGTGCCAACTGCTTCAAGCTGCTGGGCACTTCAGTCACCAACCGTTCCTCAGTCATAATATCTGAAACATTTATTTGTGTGATGAAGAGAAGGGATCATAATGACGACTATGCAGTTAGATAACACCCTAGTAATACATTATTACCAAGACAGCACAAAGCAGAGGTTTATTTCTTTTGTTATTCAATTATAAACCTTATCTTGAGTGTTTTAAAGTGCAAACGAGCACGCAGCCGTTTGATCACTGCGTCGATTTTCTTTCAATTTTATGACATCGATTTTAAAGTGTTTGTTCAATGTCATTCTTATTCCTCGAATCCTCGATATGTAAAGGATCTATGAGTTGTACTATTCTTGCTATGAATATGAAAAGGAAGCTTGCTTGATCAAATATTTTTTATTCATTATTGACGACTAGAGCGTTTGCGACTTAGGGGTCGACATTTCATGGCAAGGCAGAGGGTCTACGCAGGTCTACATTGAGCTGCCCAGTAGTCGAAGTACCATTTGGAGTCTCTTTTGTTTTGCATATTTGCTCCTTGATTATTATTAACGTCATTGCGGATCGTCTCATATGTATACGTAATCTACGTTCGTAATTTATTTGCCAAACATGTAAACAAACACGAGTTTTCCCACTTAGACAAACATCAACTTTATGCTAGTGTAAATAAAGTTTTTTTTAGACAGACTATGGCTATGTATGGTTGAAAAAGTCATTAAAAATATGAAGTTGTAGCGCAAACTGAACCGTAGGCAGTGTAGGCATTCGTTGTTTTTCCTAAAACTCGTGTTTGTTTACATGTTTGGCAAATGAATTGCGAACACAGATTAGGTCATAATTAGTCAGTATCGATCGCCAATGTGCACAATCTCGATGTTAGTTGGATAACTACTAACATCGAGATTGATGATTATTGACCTCAATAATCATATTATCATACTAAACAAGGGTAGATAATTATAAAAATAGCATTTTCATAAAAACAATTTTATTCAATTATTTAGGTAGGTTGGTACTTACATTATTTTCATTGACAAAATAAAATTATATTGTACAACTTTAATCAATACGTACATAAATAAAAGTATTCTAAAAATTAAAGATGCCTATATTAACTGTCAGCGTTACGAAAAATATTACAATTCACTCTTTGTATGTATATATAGAACTTTTAAATCGTTTGGCAGTATGTACAATTTATTTACTTTGGACATATCACTTTAAACACATATTGTTATCAATCACTAGGGAGACATTCAGTCAAATTTTTTTGCTTAACAATCCTACTTTTATTAAAATCATAGCTGCAATGCAATTCCAATTATTATTTTAGTTAACACATTCATAAATCCTAAACAGTAAGGTCTTTTTTCCGAAAGTGAGCAAAGGTTAAAAAGGATTACGTAAATCAGACTGTTTAGAACAGCTTTATGGTGAAAAGCATGTCAATTGATTATTTATAATCACAAATGTGTATTTCTAGTCTTATAAACATCATATTATGCAAACAATATGCATACATTTTAACATCAGTAATGATGTTTCTTTTTGCTTAAAATAATTTAAATTGTCATACAATGATGACCAAAAAATAACAAGAACTCAAAACTACATAACTTACAAAAAGCTTAAACTTTCTTTCTAAATTAAAATGTACAAGAGACAACTAAATGCTAGCCAGCCTACTTTAAATTAGAATACCAAAGTACTAACAAAAATCAGTCTTGGATTTAATGTGAAATTGAAAAAGAAATATAAAATTAGTTTGCCACTTATGTATGAACATAATTACTTATAAAATAATTAATTATTTTTACAAATTGACCAATAAATTCAATTGCTTGCATGATGGAAATCATATTACTTAAGTACAAGTAAAGTATTTATAAATTCTAAGGGCAAGAAAATTCATACATGTTTTAACTGGGATAGATTAGAACAATTATGGATATTTTTATTAAGATAATTTTGGTAATTATTTTCTTGTTAGTTATTATCCCAATTAAATGACACTTGGTGGATACTAATAAATAATTAAAGTAAGTCTTAAAATTATCATACAACATGTTTTGCCTACATTCTAATCAATCAAATATACACTTTTGATTCATTCTGGATAAGTTCTTTCCAAAATAAGTTGAATACTGTCCAATGTTTGGTAGATGATTCTAAAGTTGGGCCGGTCACTTGGACTGTTATTCCAGCACTGTTTCATCAAATCATACACACACCGGGGTGTATTGTCTGGACATGCAAGAACATTTCCATCTTTAAGGAATCTCACTACCTCCTCATGTGTCATACCAAAATAAGGTTGTAGAGCAAATGAAAATATTTCCCAAAGACAAACACCATATGCCCACACATCTGATTCTAATGTATACTTATTATACAGTATACTTTCTAAAGGCATCCATCTCACAGGGATAGCATCATGCTCATCACCCTTGTAGTAGTCTTGTAAGTATATTTTGTGGGACAGTCCAAAGTCTGCTATTTTCACTACCATATCATCATTGATAAGGCAATTTCTAGTTGCTAAATCTCGATGGACAAACTTCCTATCTGATAGATACACCATACCAGATGCTATTTGTCTTGCAACATGTAGAAGATCTAAATGACAAAGTGGAGTAACAAGCAATCTCAGATCTTCCCTATTTTCAACAGGTGGGAAATTGGTGGCTGTACTGCAAGCTCTCAAATATTCATTCAAATCACCCTTTCCCATAAATTCAAACAATAAACACATTGGACGTCCAATAGCGCACACACCAAGCAGTTTTACAATATTTGGGTGTTCAAAGTCAGCTAACAAACAAGCTTCTCTTTCAAAATCCAATTTTAAATCATGGGATGCCTCATCTTTGAGCATTTTAACAGCAACAATAGTAAATTCTTCTTCAGGAATTAGTCCAGGAGCTTTAGCTTGAAACACTCTTCCAAAAGCGCCTTGCCCTAAATCTCTGATGTATATTATATTATTCCTTGGAAACTCCAATTTTTCCAGTTTAGGATTTAGTTGTGCACCAGTTGTATGATAAGCTAAATTACTAGGAAGTTTATCCAGGTCTATGTCCATATTGGGCATATTCCTGCGGCTTGATACATTACATTTAGAGTAATGATTTTTAACAAAATAATGGCACAGTAAAGCTATTGAAGCTATCCCCAAGACACATCCAAGGCCACCAATTGAGAGCAACAATACAAACGTAGGTGTAAAGTAATTCTCCATAACAATATTATTTGGTCCATTACTATTGTCAAATTCATCACTTGTGTTGGCACAAGATGGAATATCACAAAGTTCCCATCGCACATCAGGATCCATGGTATAGCACCAAGGCTTAATCTCCTCACCTCCAGCATTCCTGCAATAATTAGTAGCATTCTGAACTTCTGGAAAAACTAAAGGAGGTCTTGTATGTTGATGAGGTGATTGTGACTCCCAAGCTTGACAGGCTAATCCAGTTTCTGTCACATTCATAGTGCCCTGGTAATAGCGTCCATTATCTCTGTAACATGTTGTTGTAACTTGACTGTAGTCCATATTTGTAATTCCAACATTATGGCATGATACTTGTAGACCTTTTCCTGAGAATTTTGGCAGTGTTTCACATTCCGGAAACCGAAAATGACCTCTATTTTCAAAGAATACTCCACGGCGTTTTTGCTCTTCAACAACTATCCAATCATTGTAACAAAACTGCATTTTAACAGCCATACAGTCTTCTAAACAAAGTGGCAGTGCAAAATAGCCTATTCCATCTTTATCTATGCATTTGGGGAAAGCATAAGCACACAACAGTTTTTCAGCCCTACTTCGACAGGGCTCTTTGAGTTTCGATATCATTTCTTTCCAAAGTCCAGTTGTAATTTTCTCATTGTCAAAACCTCCTGTTTGGTTATACCATACGTACCCAGTTGAATATTTTTTACATATTTGTCCATTGTATGGTCCACAGTATAAATGCACAGAATTTATAAGAAGAAGCACAATAAATAATTTGTAGTGAATGTCCATTGTTTTATTTTATGGGAGTTAAAGACTCGATGAATGTGACATTGATTCCTTGCATTTTATTGTAAAGCTAAATACAACATGATAAAACCCTTGTACAATGGCGGACGTAGTTATTTTATTATGTATTGATTTTAGCTTCGCAAAGCAAAAGAAGCACAGTGAACGAACAATGATGAGATATTGTCACAACATGACAACACTCACAGCTGAAAAACTACTAAACGTATCACTAATGATACTAAAAAATGTTTATCTCCGGATAAAACGTTTCAAAAGTTATGAAATAATATTTTAAGCACGATTTGAAGAATGCCTCAACAATACATTTGTAAACATATAACTTATTGGTCATATCAATTTTATTATTTAAAGGAATTTAGTCGATTTCACAGACAGTCGTGTCATAATAAAAATGTTTAGCATGGCAATACACGTTTTTGGTTTAGACAGTTGGTAAGGTGAATGTCAAAATAATAGAAAAGGTACGAACCGAGTTAAAATCTTGTGAATGGCTGCAATTGAGAAAGTTAAAGTCGTCGTTCTTGGTGATTCCGGTAAATGAAGTCTCAATATATATTATCACACTTCTCGTATATTTGCACTGATAAATATGTAAAAAATACACTAAATTCACGGTCTAACTTGTCGTTTGCCAACATGACTGTAGCCATGACACTTTTGAAGGCTAGCCAACCTTAGGATGTTTATTTTGGCGGGAAAACCCAAAAGTGATTCCACACTATTCTACAGCATGTTCTAGTTGTTTTTTTTTTTATTGTATTATTAAAATATTACATTTACTTATATGGTGCAAAATCATAATGTAGTGTTAAGGATGTTTATATCCAGCACAATGCGATCGCTCGTTTCGTAATGTACCTAATAACTGGCCATGACCTAGACTATCATCATTTTTGATTTTATGAACATTTTTATACACGCTATGCTATGCATGCTTGGTAAACCCGGTGAACCACTGGGTTTATCTGTGTCTGCGCGTCTGACCTAATGTCACGCCGCGCCCCACTGTGGGTCGAAAAAACGTTCTCGAAGAAATCAGACCTTAAATTTTAAAGGGTCGTTTTTTTGCTTAAAATGGCTTCTAATAGCCAATAATATGCATACTTATACAATAATATGATACAATCAGGTAGGCAAATTAGCAACCTATTTTTTTCTGCAAAAAAATTATGGAGCTAATGCTTAATTATATCTCCGGAACGGAGAGTCAGAGAATAACCGTTATATCCTTGCACACCTTGATGTAACTATTTATTTATGATTTCTTGACATACAGCGAAAAAATCAAAAACGTTCCGGAGATATAAGCATCCATTTTTTTGCAAAAAAAAATTAAGTTGCTAAGGACAATGCTCATAATATTGTATGGAAAAAAAAATCCAAGCCCCGGCACAAACCAAATGTAACTCAATTTGTAGGTAAAAATTAGTAATTAAATACTGCATACGGGGCATCATCGAAATCGATGGCTAAGTGTGTGAAATTGCTATTCGAATTTTAACAGGGGTCATATAAATGTATTAGTAAAAGGAGTTAATGTATTGTTAAGTTGCGGTTTAAAAGCGTGTATTCTGACAAGTATAAAGTAGCCCTTTTACATTTACAAGGTTACCATAAAAAATAGGTATGTCAGGTAGAAAATAAATAGGTATTAAAAAAAGTACGCTTATTTTAACATTCATTTAGTTGCCTTTGCTTACAAGTTACTGATTTTCCAGGTCTAATACTACATGATCAAAAAATTATGCAGGATGATGGAACTGCCCCTGATGCCTAGCCCATCCTTAGTAGTATAATACGCTAATGACATGGGCGCAACAGCCCAACGTTTTCCTCCCATGAATGCAGGAACAATAATATTCGGATATGCCATTCCTGCCATCTTCCCTTTTATAAAGTATTTAGGTATAATACGTCCTGCTTCATACTCGATTGTATGCGATACCTTATTAGGACACAGACCTAACCTAACCTAACCCATTTGGTCGGGGTGCCACAAGCAGTGTTTGGTTTGCGCCGGGCCTGGGTATTTTTTGAGCATTGTCCTTTGCCTACCTGATTGTATCCTATGATACAGTAAAAAACCGACACTTTAAATTTTAAGCTCCTATTTCTTCGAGATCCTTTTTTCGATCCGCAGTGCGCCGCCCGTCGACGTGTACGTGTTTTTGTGAGAAACGCTCTGATCAATCGTAAACTTTAGCATAAGACCTGGTTTAAAGATATAAAAGTAGGCGTTTCTTATGGCTTAGAAGTGCCATAAATTAAGTCTTTGATCCTACACTTGGCTCATATTTGGACGGCCAAGACATTTTCTTTCGAATAAATCACCCGCAACACCTAGCCCTTGTGAACTGCTGTAAAATAGTCTGAATCCGAAAAAATTGTACAGACGTGGTGGCACTTCACTATTCGGTGTTCGAGTTTTTTACTTTGTTTTATTTGGCTATATAGTGTAGAAGTCCGAATAACTCGAACCCACCGTCCACACATCGTCATGAACAGCGAATATGCCATTCAAGAATATTTTTGCTATCTTTTTGCTAATCTGAACGCGTATGGACGTGATAACGGCATCAGCGACTTATTATTTCCTTTGTGTTAATTACCAATCCATCTTACGCAAACAGAAAACACCGCACTCTACTGAGCAAGCCATGTGGGGACGGTAAACGAACTTATTCGGTACCTATATTCGCAATCCTTTGATACGTGACCAAAACCGACAACCCGGATACGAGTGTTCGTGTATTTGCGTATTCGTCTTATTCGCGAAAAATAGACAAATATAGGCGAATAGAGTAGCTTCACATCGTCGTATTTGGGCAAATAAGACAAATACGCGAACACGAATAGCGATGTGAAATGCCACCATCAAAATTTGTCGTTTATAACAGCTTCTTGTCAATGACTACCTACAATCGTATACGTAGGTACTCGTACTACGTGAGGTTTTAACTTACCTATGTTACCTACGTCATTGTTTACTAAATAAGCATTTTCTTGGTTTTAGGTGTAGGGAAAACCTCGCTGACGTATTTGATTGCACACAATAAACCACTATTGTCACCGGGATGGACTGTCGGATGTTCCGTGGAGGTGAAGTTACACAGGTACAAGGAAGGCACACAAGCGCAAAACACATTTTTTGTGGAGCTGTGGGACGTCGGAGGCTCAAACGGACACAGAAATACTAGAAATGTATTTTATCAGCCCACTCATGGTGCGTTTGTAAATTACCTGCTTATTCAATATTCAAATATTCCATCTTATTATACGTCACACCAGCTTCTTCGATTTCTATATAGGTAGGTACTTACTGACAGCATCGACGAGGGTGTAGGAATGTTAAATATTTGATTAGTTCCGTAAGGTATTCTGCGCACAACATGGAGTAGCATATTCAAAACATTGCAGCCCTACGAGGTCCTCCTAATAGGGCTACAACCTACAACTACAAATGGCTTGGCCGCTAACGGCAATCCATTTCGTGATCCTAAATCACCGATGTAGATGGCTGGCTATTGTTACCCACAGCCAGAAGCAACGCATTTCACGGCATAGCATAATCACTAATCAGCCTGTAAACGTTCCCATTTTGGAACACAGGCTTTCTCTCTGTGAGACGGAACAGACTGTAATCTAACACGTGGGTCCAGTGCGGGTTGGTAGATGTTTCCTCACGATGTTTTTCTTCACCGATTTCAGAGCAGTGGCCTTGAAATACATTACAGAAAATAAAGTACCTGTCTGGGTTTAAACCCATGACCTACAACTCGTAAGCCAGGGCCGTTACCTCTGGGCCACGACTGTTCACAACGGCATACATTCATATATAATATTAGGTATGGGAAATATGTATTTGTGCCAATGGGTCTTTTCATTGAACGCTTATAATCAATATGTCTAAATATAGCGTTTATGTTCCAAGTCACGTGTCGAACGCTCATGTTGTTTACGAGACTCGGCTTCACGTATTGTTATGGAAAAAATAATAATAAGTACTTCAGCGTTTTGTATCCTAACGAACCTATAGATAGGGACCTATTTGATAAGGTACCTACCTTATTGACGAGGAAAACGATCATGAAACATAAATTAGCTTCATTACTTAAAGATTAGAACAAAGGCCATAAATAATTATTTTACATTATATTTTCAGGTATTATTTTGGTGCATGATTTAACTAATAGAAAAAGTCAAGTCAATTTACAAAAATGGCTGTCAGAGATTCTGAATCAAGACAGTTCAAATCCTGTTCCTCATGTAGACGTGGATCCGGAGCAATTTCTTGGTTCTACTCAGGTAAGTCACTCTGTAGAGAATTATGTTTAAAATAAATTATTTTAATTAATAGTTTAAAAAACACTAGAAAAACACGCTTTTAGTTATCTTCCGGCTCCATCATCAGATCAGTTCGACAGTACCATATTATTGTATAATTGTCATCAGAACTACATACAGCTGCCAATTTTGATTACGCTACGACCCTTGGAAGATGGTTAAATTAGTTACCTTAGATTCCATTACATAGTTAGTTTAGTTTTAGTTATATACAGGTCGACCTAATAAAAGCGTGTTAAAAATACACGCTTCACTGGAAGGTTATGTTGCGAGGCATTACAATTACGATAATAAATGAACACTATGAACAGTACGGCCTTTAATTTCCCCTGTATCAGTCCAATTTGCGGTCTTGATAAAAACGTTAGTTTTTTTATATCGTTTATAAAATTATAACGCCTTAAAACTTAATTTCAGATTCCTATATTAGTGATTGGAACTAAGTTCGATATGGCAGAAGAGAAACAAAGAAAGAACCAGTATAGAAGGTTAGCCAGCAGCATAGCAGAGCAATGCGGCGCTGATGAAATATTCGTTAACTGTCATCAAGCGAGGTGGGTAGTCCAATGTTATTCTAATTGTATGAGTTCGTGACTTTAGAATTGTAGTATCTATAGCAAACGTGCATTTGATTTATTCTTGCTTTAATTTTAAATGTCTGTAAGTAGGTAACTATCTACTTAAAAATGGCTATATTACATACTTTTAGGTTATACACTTAAGCAGCATGTATCCTAAAAATTTTCGTTTTTATATTTCCAGATCGTTAGCTGCAGGCACAAGCAACTCCGTCAAACTAACCAGGTTCTTTGATAAAGTACGTATTTCACAAACTTAATATTTCCATGAATATTAAGTTCCATCCACCAATTCAGCTGAAAGACGTGGTCGCTTGAGGACCTATGTCCAGTAGTCCACTACTAGACATAGGCCTCCCTCAAGCGTCGACTGGTCCTGTGCTTGCTGGAACTTTATTCCATAAACTTATTAAATCGGGGAAACCGAGTACGCGCCCGAAAGCAGTTAAATCGCTTTCTTGTTTATCTTTTCATTACCGAGCACACAACTGGGATATTGACAAAAAAAATGTTTTATCCGTCAGGTAGATTATTAAAAAATATTGGACACGTGTTTTTTCTTTTTTTACTTAATTAAAAGATTACGGCAATACATTGAGTTAAAATGTGGCATGACGTCACTCCCCGGTAGATTTTATACTGACTTGAGACGTAGCGAGCCCCCACTCTCCAACTTTAATGCGTTTTATCTAAACCATTTTATATTAATATGATAAAGCAAAAAATACCTACCTACGTGTCTAAATTTTTTTCATTATCTGTGTGACGGACTAAATAGTTTTTTTTTTTCTCCTGTCAACATCCCTATTGATAAAGATAACATCAAAGCCAAATATGCAGTAAACACATCCCATTACTTTTTTTAGGTGATAGAACGTCGGTATTATTCAAGAGTGAGTCCGTTCACGGACAAGCGGCGACTCCCACCGTACATTATGTCCACGTCGACGCCACTTTCGAGTAACAAACCTGCGCAGTACATGAGCCCACGGTTTTATCATATGGACTGATCATGGTATGATCCTTGTTCTCTTGTATCATTCCATTTTATGTATAAAGTTGTTATGAATATCTAAAGCGAGAGTTTTCTTAACAGTAATCCTAGAATCCCTCTATAGTGTTAAATTATACAGGGTGGCAGGGACATCGACGCGTCGGAGCCCCCTGCGTTGAAATTTTTCGTCGGTTATTTTAAAAAAAAGTAGCTGATCCATACATTTGATGATAAATAAATAAATTAATTAATAAATTTTGACCGCGTAGGTATTGCACTTTTGTATGAAACAGCTGTTTTTTTTTTAATAACTGACTAAAAATTTCAACGCAGTGGGGTTCAGAATCATGTACTGAATCCATGGTATCCGCCTTCGCGTCGATGTCCTGCCAACCTGTATAGTGTGTGTAGATAAGATAATTAAACTTCTGTGCGTTTTCCTCATTTGACTTTACCTACAACTTGCAGGAATATGTCACATAACGAGATTTAATGCCGTTTTTTGTGAAAAAAAAACGACAACTATTCTGAAAAAATCAAGTACGTCAAAAAAAATTGTTACATCACCGTGTGCAAGGATATAACGGTTATTCTCTCCGTTCCGGAGATATTAGCATTAGCTCCATACATTCAAAAAGTTGCTAATACGCCTACCTGATTGTATCCTATGATATATTTATGCATAATATTGGCTATTAGAAGCCATTTTAAGCAAAAAACGGACAGTTTAAAATTTTTCCCCTTTTTTCGATCCACAGTGCGCCGCCATGATGCACAACAAAAACAAAGCGACATCAACGCCTCTACCGGTGGATAATCTAACTATTTTACGATATGATCACTAATGTTTGGCCACATCATAAAGTAGTCGTGCGAATAATTGTTCATATCGTTAAACGTTGAGTATTCTGATCTGGCCAGACCAGGATGTGACCAGTGGTCGATGTTTATTTCATGAAATGATTAATTTTAAGATCTGGCCACGTACTTATATAAATTATAGTGAGCATCAAGATGACGGGATCAAGTCTCCAATTCAAAATGTATCACATTAAAGTGTTTGTACTACATATGTACTATTTCTACCCTAAACAAGACATTTGTATCTCTAAAGGTAAAGGAAGTAGGTCAAGACTTCCCTGGTACCGTCACTTTGACGTCAAAGTGACGGGACCTTCTGGAGGCGCTACTCAGAGGTAGGTAATACACACACCCAAAGACTTAGTACTACATATGTACAGGTATATAATCAGTTGTCAATAAAATTGTAAGTGGCAAATTAAAGATATGTGATTAAAACATTGGTCCCGCCAATTTGATGATTCATGTTATCGCTGAATTCATATCAAAATCGTTAAGCTCGTGCAAAATCAAATGTGGAAACTTAGTATGATAACGACGAATGATAGATAATTTTAAATGTACTTAGGTTATGAATATGAAAATTACACACGTTCATGTACTTAGGACGTACTAAGTTTCCACATTTGATTTTGCACGAGCTTTTAACCGATATAACTTGATGTTAAAATATTTTATTGTAATTTCAGTCTTTTATGTACAAAGTTGGGTATTTACATTCAGAAAGACACATTTTGACTTATGGGTAGGATGTTCGCTTACAAAGCCCAAATGTGAACATAGTCGACTTGTAAGGAGGCGTCCTGTCCGTCATTGGAGTTCAGGTTCCAGGTGGGTAACCATTGCTCTCTTGCATTCCAGAAGTCACGTGGGGCCTAGGAAAAAAGATATAACGAGTCAAAATAAGTATCGAAATAATTAAAGTATGTGATTAGAGAGTCTTAACATTTATACTAGTCAATCGTGTTAAAGTTATAAAAAAAAAAATCTTTCGCAAAATATTTATATCTAAAAGGTGTAAAATAATTATACGACTCCGGCTTGATGATGGGTCTGTTTATACCCATAAATTAGGTCTTTACCTATGAAATTGCCGATATTTGATACCTACTAGCTAGTGTGAAGATCGATACTTTCATTCGGGTGCCCTCTATCTGCCAGAATCTTGATGCTCCGAAATTTATTTGACATAACACACTTGGCATAATCTTCTATAAACGAATATTTTAATGGCATAAAAAATATTACGTATAAGTATTGTTTGGCCGAAAGTTTTAAATAAGTTGTCCAAATCATATTTGGAATAAATTTATTAGGCATATTGCCATTTCTATAAAATAGCATTTTTAACCTTATATTAAAATTAAAATATTGTCTTAAAAAGTCAATATGTTGTTCTACAAAAGTTAGTGACAGAAACGAATCGCTGATTAACCGACTCCACGTAGTCTTGTCTGCCCTACCCCTAGAGTGTAATTTAAGCCCGCGACGGGGGGAGGCGGCCTGCGAGCCAAAGAACAGCAGCGACTTCGCCGGCCAGCCTCAGCCTCGGCGGCGAGCGTTAAAACCATTTGCGCAGGGGATTTGCAGTGTTGGCCGCCCTAGGCCCCAGGCCATGTAGTATGTATCAGCCGCCCCTTTATCAGCACCCATCATATAGACTACTTGCACATTTAAATAAAACATTTAAAACTGCCTCGTTGGTCTAGTGGTCGCAAGCGCTACTGCTGTGCATGAGGTCCCGGGTTCGATTCCCGGGTTGGGCAAAGTGTTATTGGGTTTTTCTATCTGGAATTTCTCAGTAGCAGCTCGGAGTCTGGACTTGTGCCCGGTTGATGGCAAAAGGCTCGCACCCTTTTACATGAGACTTAAACATAACTGGCGAAATTTGGGGGTACCTGCTACAGGTACACCTCAGCCCAACCCTTCGGGGACACAAGGCGTGATATTATGGTATGTTTATTTAAAACAGTTTTAGGTTTTATTTATTTAACTATTGGTTTATTCTCATACCAGATATAATAAGTATATCACAATGTGTTCCAAAAATCGCCTGCACTGCCTCTGCCTTTAGCGCACAAAATCATTAATTAAATCTTTGCAACCCAATTTCCTTAAAAAAACAGCTTTTATGTTATGTTAAGCAAAGCAAGATCGTTTAACCTTTGCTCCGTCAGTGTTGTGCGTAAAGAATTTATTCAACACACTAGCTCGTATTGTTGCGCTTATTGAACCGCTTTTAGGTACCTACATAATGCAGGGTATTAAACAACCGTGATTTTTACTTTATATTATCGCACTAGTGCAGTAATGTGCGCCACAGACCTCTAATCCGGATTCGGTTGCGACTCGCCAAAAGCAAAAATTTAACTTGACTGGGAATTGAAGGCGATATCTACGTGTCACTGATTAAATAGCACTAAATAGGATACAGATATAGATATTATCACAACCACTTTTAAATCCAATGCTTGTTTCTTACTTTTAATTAAACTATTGTATTTAACAATAAAAGCGAAAACCGGGATGGATTTTAAATTTTTACAAATGTCAAACGACCGACCGTAGACGACCGACATTCTTTTTTACCTCGTCCTAATTTATCTTGTCATTGAAATGCCAGTGATGGACTACCTGCTATGTAAATAACATTGACAGGAAGTTATCATCATATCATCCACATATACTAAGTCGGAAAAATACGTATTATTGAAGCTTACCTACTCAAAAACTATCCAAGCAAAGTTAATTAAATTTATATGTGGTCCCATATAAACTTCAGAGCATACGCTTTCATACAAAAAAATAATTTTCAAATGCGGTACACACGAGAAATCGGTGGACATATATTTAAAAAAAAAACACCGTACGAACATAGAACCTCTTTTTGGAAGTCGGTTAAAAAAAAATATCGCGTCGACGCTTGTAATTACTTGCAGGAAGGCACACAAATGAGGAGATTTAGAATCGGATTGTCACCTATGATGAAAAGTGGATCCTGTGTGACATTCGAAAACGTCCGTTTTTCGGAATTTTGTAAACTTTTTACAGGGGAAAAATATCAAATCCAACGAGGCGGTGAAAAACGTCTAAGAGTTCATAATTCCCTTCCCTAGAATTTCTATAGCCGAGGCACCAACGAAGTTCCATTAAAATGACAAAAGTGCATCGACAATAAGGCCAATATTTCGATTAAATAAATAAATACTTTTCTTAAAAAAAAAAATGTTTGATTTTTTATATGTAAACGGTAATTTCATTGTAATACTTTGGTGGTTTACCCAGCAGTGTTGTCATTTCTATTTAAGCTTAAAATAAACTTGGCTTACCGTCGGTGATCCATTCGACCAGGGCTTAGGATCAGGGTTGCCGACACCGTCAGGGAAGAATCCGTTGGTGCCGCCGACAGCCAGATTGATGACCAGGTAGAACTGAAACGTTGTTTTATTCATTAACGTCAACTTCAAAGCTTCTTTGGGTTATGAAATGCTAAGTGCAAAACAAAAAAACGAGCGAGCCTTACAGTAGTCGCATAAGATGTGTAACATCTAAGATCTCACCTTGGTAATAAGCAACAATAACATTTTATTCAGAAAAAAAGACGTGTGGCACTCGGAGACTGCCGCGGTAAAGCTATTGCATAGCATTTTTTATCAACTTATGCAATTTGTGTCACAGTGATGCGCGCGCATCTTAAAATTTCACTCTATGGGGGTGTTAGGTTATTTTCGTTACGGAATTTCTGGATTCGGTCTCCACGCTCAAGGCCCGCGATAGAAGCTATGCAATAGCTTAAAAAAATATAATTTTCATAACGAAGAATAATTATTTTTAATGAATTGTTTTTATTTTTATTGAAGACAGTTATTTTTGTTCCATTGAGGGGAGAGCGGAGACAATTAATTTATGTTACCTAAAATATGAGACATATACCTACCTATTTGTGATAAAAGTATTTAAAACCGTTGAAACAATGGCCGAAAATAACAAAACTAGTTTTTTTTTGTGTAAACAGGCTCGTTTTATTGTATGTAAGTATGTAAACCAAATTCTTAGTCTTATAGGAATCAATAGGAATTATTATTCAGGCTACGAAACAGTTACATTTATCAGTTTTATATGGGGATATTACTATGAAAAATAGCGAGAAATCGGGGTTTAAACGCAAGTGGTCCGAAAAGGGGTCTCGTGAAGGTCGTTTCTGTGCCAACTCTAGCAGCGCGCGCGCACTTTGATTAAATCAAATAGCGACGCTTCCCTGGCTTCCTGTAATACACTTCCGTCCCTTTTCACGAAATCAATCCCATACATTTCCCACTCCACAGATTGCAGGAAAGAGAGGGGAAAGACTTGCAGGAAACCGAGCGGAAAGATGTTACACATCAAAAAGAAGAAAAACTCTTTTTCTTCGAGGAGTAAGAGGTATGAACTCAAATTAATTAATTCGGCATAAATTTATTTAGGTACTTAAGTTTTTAGTAACATTAAGGATCGAAAATAGTTTTACGCCGAAGTCATTATTTCAAATTCAAAATTCAAAAGTCATTTATTCAAACTAGGCTGATAATCAGCACTTTTCGAACGTCAAAATTACATAAGACAGTCCCCCAAAACGCCCACCCTTCACCACTTCCTAGTGCATTAGCTGGGAAGAAGAAGTGGCGCAACAAACTCCCCAGCAGCACAGCTGTCTGTTCAGTTAGAAGAAAAAAAAAGATTCTATATAATAGTATTCAAAATAATTTACATTACGCAACACAAAACATAATTTAAATTATTAGCTACATATAAGGTAGCACGCGCCAATATACCAAACAAAATCATCGAGAACTATACTCAGGCAGAAATAAAACAAAACGTAAACAGAACTTAATATCTAAATGAAAGCCTCCAGGCTGCCCGCTTACCTAAAGTTGTAACTGGAAGTTATAAATGATAAACTAGGACCATCGAGGAAAAATTAATAAAACAAACAGTTAATTACTAATAACAATAAATAATATGATCAATTGTCGAGGTCACTAGCTAACCACATATTGCAATACAACTCATTAAAAAAACATTGTAATGAGTAGGTTATGTCAACAATAAATTTAAATAGCTTGACTTATAAAGTCAAATAAAAAAACAATTATATAAACTCATATAACTTGTCAGTAGGTAATCTGGAGAAAGAACATAAACATTGTCTTGAGTTAATCACAGCGACCAACTATTCTTATCATTTAAGTAGTCGTTGATAGAATAGTATGCCTTTGAACAAAGCTTGGATTTTACTTTCGTTTTAAACGCATTAAAAGGCAAATCTAGCAAAGAAGAGGGTAGCTTGTTATAAAAGGTTTTTTTTTTCGCAGTAATGCTCGGGAAGGAGGAGGACGCGTGAGGGAGACGCAAAATTCCCGCCCTCAAGCCCCTAGCCGCCGCAGGAGACGCGGCGCGGGCTTGCGGACGGTGAGCAATGGGTAGCTCGCCATCCGATAAGGACAAGGCCCGGGTCGACGGCGCGTTGTGTTCCACGTGCGCCTCAAAGCAAAGAGATGTCAGCACAACAGAACCGACAGACCAACAGACCTCGGCAGGCATCGGTCCTAGCAGACCCCTGCTAGGACCGATGCCTGCCGAGGTCGCGGGAATGTCCGAAAGGGATACCGTGGCCCCTGGCAACGTACAGGCAACACTGAAGAACACACAAAAAAAACAAGCTAACTCAAGAGTTTCACCAGTCAGTGAAAAAATCCAATTGAGGATAAACCTTGTAGAAAATTGAAAAAAAAAAGGAACTAAAACGTGCATAAAGCACTGCCGTATTTTGATATTTCTGTAGAAATACGAGTATATCCGAAACCCATATCACGATTTCCTGGTACCGATCCTCATTAGTAAGTTTATATTAGATAATTATGGTTTGTACCTTCTCGTCGAAAGGTGCCATCCTGCTTCCGTATCTCCATGGGTTCTCGATATTAGAGTTGCTGTTGAAGCCGCCGAATTCCCAGAAACCGCCAATGCCGGGGGTTACAAGTCCTAGCTCCTCGTCGTCAATGCTGTACCTCAAGAAATCTGTACAGAATAGATAGAAGTCGAATTGGATTTTATTGTTGTACTAACTGGCAATTATTTTTTAATATTTAGTACCTAGATAGTACTATTACAAAATAGTTAGTTAATTATTTTTAAATAGCGTCCCTGCTTCGCACGGTTTTTACGACTTGACAAAACATCGGGATTGTTTTATTACAAAATATGGCTCCTACACACTATGCCGGCGGCATGGCCGCCAGCTTTTGCCGCGCGGCACGTACCTCCGGCTTTTGCGCCTTAATTTTTCTTTGCGATCCTTTGTGCGGCATGGCCGGGCGCGCCGCGGCTTGCCCGGCGGCAGGTCCGGCGGCCATGCCGCCGGCATAGTGTGTAGGAGCTATTCCATAGGTTTTGTTTAATACTAATATATTGCAACCATAAACTTTTCGGAATAAATTCTCTAGATGGTGCAAACCGCATCAAAATCTGTTGCGAACTTAAGACGAACAACACAGACAGACACGAAAAGCGACGCGATAGATAAAGAATTAACTCAGTGTCAGGTACGTACTTGGAGTCCATTCAAGTTGGTAACGGTGGAAGTTGCTGTTGTAACCAGCAGTGTTCCTCCTGATCCAGTGAGCACTTTTCCAATTGTTCAAGCTAGGGTAGGGTCCGTAGTGCAAGGTTGAGGCGGCTTCCTATGGGTAAAGAATAATTTTATATTTTTTTGCTAGGCGGCAAAAAAACCGGCCAAGTGCGTGTCGGACCACGCACAATGAAGGGTTCCGTAGTTGGGATGAATAAAATTTATCCCAATAACAAACTTAACATTGTAGTTGAAAAACATGTTCGCCCAGACATTCCAACTGCAAATGTAAGTTTGTACGCACAATATTGGGTGATTTACCATGTTATTTTAAGACCATAGACTTCATATAAGTTTTCCTGTAATCTATGAGCATAGAACTATTCTCTGTATTTTTTTTTTAAATTTTAGGATCAGTAGTTTCAGAGATAAGGGGGGGAATGGTCAATTTTCATAAATTTTCTTAAATATCTTTAAAAGTCAATCTGCCTAGCCTTTTCCCAACTATGTTGGGGTCGGCTTCCAGTCTAACCGGATGCAGCTGAATACCAGTATTTTACATGGAGCGACTGCCTATCTGACCTCCACAACCCAGTAAGTGGGTAATACGATATCCCTTGGTACTCGTAAGACTGGTGTCAGACTTTCAGGCTTCTGACGACTCGTAACGACTGTCAAAGATCCATGAATGACAGCCGGGACCAACGGCTTAACGTGCTTTCCGAGGCACGGAGGATTCTCGGTATGTAAAGATGGTCACCTATCCACTGACCAACCCCGGCAAGCGTAGCTTAACCTGATGGATCGACCAGTGCGGCTGTTGTTACTTAGCCACGAGCTCCTCCTAAATATCTTTAAAAGTATTTATTTTAAAATGATTAAAAAAATGCATTTGTGATCCTCGTAATAAGCCCTTTCTTTTGATATGTCACACGGTACAGATCGCAACTTTTTCTATTTTATTTTTTTATTTGCGCCCGACGAGTGACCCCATATTCAAAATTCATTTATTTATGTTACACGTCCGTTTTTTGGTCACAGAAATACATATGTGTACCAAATTTCAACTTAATCGGTCAATTAGATTTGGAGAAAATTGGCTGTGACAGACGGACAGACAGACACACGAGTGATCCTATAAGGGTTCCGTTTTTTCCTTTTGAGGTACGGAACCCTAAAAATGTTAACAGTAGAAAAGCTAACAAAATAATTCTGGCAGGGAAGTTCAGAATTTCATAGTTGTCTAAAATGTATTCAAAAACAGCATCCGACGCTTTGAGATGGAACCGATTAAACTATACAAGGTCAAATGAAATGAACTGGCGAAACTGTAGACCTGGTATCGGCTGGCTGTGGGTATCGTTATCTAAATATAATAAAATGAAATGACTTTCAAAACTTATAATTTTAGGTAACTATATAGGAAGCTGAAGGGGTCAGCGACCGCAAGTAATATGTTAGGTACTTGAAATATGATTTTTGAAAATCACATCCTTTTGTTTCATAATCATAATTTATTTATACACATTTGTGAAGACAAGAAGATTCTGTGAAGTTTCACCAATTAATCTAATTTGACCTTGTATTTCGGATATACTGACGAATTTACCAGATCATAGAATAGAGGCAGATACGAGTAATAAAAAGGAGATCAATATTTATCTCTACCTGTGTGCCGATATGAACACCATTGAATGTTAAAAAACGGTTGCCTCGAGTCGTCACCATGTCGATCTCTCCGGATGCGGGCCAGGTGCCGTAAGTGTTGTACGCTGGCAGCAACAAGAGAGCTGACAAAACCAAAAAAGATTATAATTCGACTCAGGAATCTTGAACGAAACTAAGTCCAAAGGATTTAGTATAGAATAGAAAAATAAGGTTTGCTGAACCTTACATTACATTTATAGTATCGTAATTCAAAGATTATCAGAAAACCCGAATTAACAGTCTACATTCTATATCAACATCATCAGCCGAAAGACTTCTACCGCTGGACTTAGGCACAAGGATTGTCACAACAAGCGGCCTGTGCCTCCCTCAGCCAGTTGATTCCCGCGACTGGTAGTTCTACCCACTCTGCGCTTTTCGGTCTACCTACTTAATATAATTTGATCAGCTTACATGGCCACAACCAATCTCCAGTAGGCATTTTGGCGCGAACTTCAACACGACCATAACGGAAGCTGAAGGAGTTTACGGTACGGATACGTGCGCTCTTGATAGGGTTCAATATGTTGTCAGCAGTTCCCGTACGCTCGCAACCAAACCATTGCGGGTTTGTACATCTGTTGGCAAAACAAAGGAATTAAATTAATCACCAATAGCAGTTACTTTGTCGACTTTCCGAGAACTCTTGAGAAAAAAGAGAATATAAAATGAAGCGAGCTCGAAAATTTTAGCACCCTACGTTTATATTTAGCAAGCGTAGGGCCCCCAACTACGAAATGCCTTTTACTTACCTACTCAACACATTTTGGTCTTGTATGGGATTTGATAAAACGTATTTCTCATATGCATGATGTTCACATACATACATACAGAACCTTCAGAAGGAATTCCCGAGCAGATAAAATTCACGACAGGAAATCTTCTGTAAGTATGACTATAGCCAGCAAATGTTAAGTGAGCGCTTGCAAGGGCCTGTGAGTGGGTGGACTTGGTGAAGTGCAATGCAGAGAGGTGTGAGTCACTGACAAACAATCTCACGTGTAGTTGTGCTCCCACTCCGCCACCTCTCATGTCACAGCATGTTGTTCCTACAGTTCCTACAGCCTTTACCCTATTTTAACTCATACTTTAGAAATTGTCAATCCCACTCAAAGTAATGTTTTGTTCTATTCAGATAGATTAGGAGCAGGTTTTTGATCATTGTTAAATAATCGCTCTAAACATACTATAGTCCACTATTGTTACCGTAACCTGCACTTTTTTGAGACATTTTGTGTTGACTTACTGTGCGTTTGCACTGGTGAAACATTCACGACAAAGCATGTTGGAATCTCTATTTTCTGTCAATGTTCCATACAATTTTTGACAGGACCTAGAGATTTCAACATGTTTTGTTGCAATGTTTCGCCAGTGCAAACGCACTGTTAGGAGCATATGTTTTTACCCAAGAAAAGCCAACATGTATTTGATACTTTATTAGCTTACAATATACAGGTAGTTTTTGTTTTATTAATGTTTTAACTGAGATTAGCTTAAGTGACGAAACAGTGTTATCTAGTACTTCTAATAATACTCGTACTCTAATAGATTCTTTGAATTTTTAGAATCGACAAAAGAGAAGCATATTAAGAATATTTTACTTTAACACCAAAATATAAATCACTTCTCTAGCACAATCCTAGACGTGGAAATGACCAATATGGATATCTTATGTTTTTGTGAAACCTGGTTAAAACCAGATAGGATGTAAAAAGTATTTTTTATGTTCGCAAAAACTTTGGAATTTTCGAAATAAGAAGCGATTTCCATATTATACGAGTGAATACTCGTAGTAGACATGAAATTGTGATACCCAAATTTAGATTAACTAAATCAAGCAATTCATTTCTTATAAACTGTATCCGCTTTTATGAAAAGTTGCCAAAATTGGTTACAGATACATATTACAGTTATTTTTCCTTTCGAAGTGTTATTATTGGAAGTGGGTTTTTTTTTTGTAGTAAGTTTTTATTTTTCACTTTTTAGTTGTAGATCCTACCCTACACAAATCCGAATACCACTACCTGCTATGTAAATAACAGTGAGAACCTCCTGCTTTTTGAAGTCGGTTAAAAACGCTCCCGCGCCTCTCAAAATGCGCTATCAAAATTTAATTTTGCGCTGCAATTTTTTTTTCGCATTTGGCTTTTTTGCGGCCCTTGCCATCTGGCGCCTAGAGCGACCGCTCCACTCGCTCTACCTTAGGGTCTGTTTCCCGCTTGGAACAGCAGCACGACTTCTACCAGAGGTCCTGTAGAATCGTGTTCAACTTAGGTTGCACTCTCAATTTTTATGTCATCGCTCCGATGAATGCCCTCTCCTGCGAAGCCGTCCCTTAACGTCCTTAACTTACCTTTAATCTTCTAACTAACTTTTAATCTTAATATCTTTTTTATTATTATTTTTATTGTGACCTACGTTTAACTCCTCCACGGAACTAAATGTAACGTAACAACGTAAAGAAGTATGTCAGCTAGTTACATCAATGCATCAACATACAAAGATTCATAGGCTCTCTTCATTGCTATTGAAAACATGGGAAGATTAAGAGCAATCAAAGGGAAAGCCAAGGAAGCAGTGAAGTCCCTTCTCTATACACAAGACCCAGAAGAAGTCATATCTCCATAGAACGTCGATTTGGAAGACCCTGTTATTTGGTAAGAAGCGAGATAGAAAATATAGAGAAGCTGCGTCCTATGTCTGAAGATGCAAGAGAGTTGGTGCAATACACTGGAGCTGTGGCCAATACAGTCAGCGTTGTGAAGCAAATGAAGAAACAAAGTTATCTGCACTCGAGTGATATATCAAATTACATAATTGAGAAGATGGCACGATAACTGGCGCGATTCAAGTGGTACGAGTACATAGCATCCAAAGAAGAAGATGATGAACCAATCCTCCTCAGCCTTATGAACTTCTTCAACCAGATGGTGAATCAGTTCGAGATACACGAGTTCAAGAGGACCAAGAAGGTAAAGAAAGAAGGAAGTCGCATGCGATCGTCAGGTTCTCGCGGCGTGAATACCACTCGAGTAACACAGCACAGAGAAGAAGAACATTCGTGGAACGAAGAGGATTCAGATGAAAAGCAATCCGAACCACAAACGGCGACACTTTGTTCATGCAAGGACAACACGTAGAAACAAGATTAAATCACCTGACCTGAATATGCAAGGGGAACATGCACTATTAAAATGCAAGAAGTTCATCAAATCCTCCATAGATGAAAGATGGGAATAACAAGCTAAGAGAGTTTTTGTCAAAGACATTTCTCATCGTGTCGCAAGAAGCGAAAGCTGGTGACCGAAGCTAGCCAGTAGCCTTCAGAACCCAGTTGGGATGGGTCTTACACGGAACCAAAACGAGCAACAACACGAATGGTGAATCATCTAGTGACACAGCCTAAAGGAAAAGATGATTACTTCGAGAAAATTATCAGAGACCACTTCAACATCGAAGCCTCAGGAGTCGCTGCAAAGAGACCATCGAGTGACATTAACCAACGGGCTCTCGACGTGCCGCATTCCCAGTGAAAAGATTGCCTGATTGAAGATTCAGCGCAGGCCTGATCTGGAAGACAGACGATGAAAGTCTACTTGAAAATAGCACAACTGCAGCGCGACAAATAAAGGGAATGGAGAAGAAGTTCTAAGACATAGAATCTGAACAAAATACGAAGAACAAGTTGAAAACCTAATAAACAGCGACCGACCAACCGAGGAAATGACAGATGAACCTACCTCCTCACGAATATGGTGCCTGCCACACTTCGCCACCCCCAAAAGACGAAGATGAGATTGGTCTTCGACGCCGCCGTCAAGTGGAAAATCGCTGAACGACTCGTTATTGGGTGGACCCGATTTACTACAATCACTATTCGGTGTTCTGCTTCGCTTCCGCCAAAAAGCAATAGTCGTCGTCGCAGACATTCAGCAAGTGGTCTTGAGGATAAAGATTAACGCCTGGCAAACATGAGAGATCGCAGTGCAGTGCTACAGTTATATTCTATTTTTGATCACGGTATCCCCTATGCCAAGTAAGTATAATCTCAGACCAAATAAAAAACCAAGAATTTGCGCTGTCAACAGTGACGTGAGTGAATCATAGAGGCAAGTTTTGTAACCGGCCTCTATAATTATGTAGTACTCGTACATGTGTGCACTTAGTGAGGTGTAGTTTGATTATAAATGGTTGTATTTGTGAGCGTGTAAGCTAAATGTTGTTATCCTATCCTCACGCGCAAAGCTACAGTACTCCGACCGTCAAAACCAGTTTAAACGGTGCTGAGCTCTTATTCTATTTAAACTTTGTAAGAACCACTACGCTATGTCAGCTCGAGTTTATACTGTTACCACCGGTCGACTGCACCTAACAAACCTACTTTAGAAGAGGTAAGAAGTAGTAAGGTAAAAAAAAATGGACCTCATTTTTATCATCTGCCTATGACCTCCCATGGTATCCTCCTATTATACAATATGTTTCACTCTTTAACTACAGCTATCTTTAGTGCCACTTCTTATCAACACATTGTTAGATCTCACCTTTCAGCGGGTGTGCCTCCCTCAATGTTCAAGCGTCCAGAAGAAAGGAAGTTTTCTCCATATTGGTCTGACGTTAGAGTGGGACGGATGAACAGCCTCCCACTGTGAGCGAAAGAGTTGGAACGGTTGTTGTTGTAGTATTGAAACTCCCAGTTCTAGAACAAAATAATGACAACCTCATTAACACGGCTGTATTTTAACACTATAGGTATTGTGCAGATTCATAATTATCTTAATGAATTGGTATTGGTGCAGTAAGTACCAAATTTAATTGAAAATTGGGATTGATTTAATTACGCAACGCCTCAAAAATATCGCGAAGAAAGGAAGCGCCTGCTTTGGTAGAATAATTATATATGGTACCTAAGTAGGTACAGTGAAAAAGTCACAACAAAAGAAGATTCATACCTACAAAATATTCATTGTTGTCTTTTTAATATTTTTTATTATTATTATCTCCTGTAATTCGGAGCACCTGCCATCTTATCTCTTCACCACCCTTGGTTGACTGGTAGAGAATGCCTAAGGCATTAAGTCCGCCTTTGTACCTTATTGTGTGCGAGAAGTTTAAATAAATAAATAAATAAATTGCGGAAAACTAAAGGCACAACATTGGAAGATCCATGGAATGTGTTGGAAGATGAATCAATAGGTCGTGGAAAAAAAGACCAATTAGAAAACACTTATAGTAACTTACACCACCACCACCTAAGGTGTTCTCGTGCTGCCATTTCTCGAGGTCGAAACTATAGAAGTCATCGGCGAAGATCATTTGGCCTGAGCAGACCGTGGCAGGCGCATGAGTGCCGCTGACTGTGGTAACACTAGGGGTGCAAGCCGCGCCCATAGACGCGACCGCTAACAAGCCCACTAACGCCGACCACATTTCTGTAAACAATAACAAATTAGTCATGGTCTATACATATAAGTAGGTATTCATTGCACGGATTATCCCATATGAAATTCTCTTAGTGATCGTGCAGAGAGACGGCTTAGTTCTAGGATTCCGCCGCGCGGTACCTATAGAGCATATTGTGTTGCGTGAGAGAGAACTGAGTAAGTTAACAGACAGACAGACAGACAGTATATACTACTGCTATAACTATTAGCACTGAGTAACTAAGGCTATAATTTTAAGATATCACGCTGGCGAAGCCGCTGGCGGAGGCTAGTATTTTTTTATATACAAGTGTTGCCTGCGACTTTTTTTAATACAAAGATTCAGGTTATAACGGAGCTTACATCGTTCGCTAGGTCCTAAGCTACCGATCTGTAAAATTTCATAACGATCGGTTAGTGATTTAGGCGTGAAAAGGTAACAGACAAACCGTCACACATACGGGTATTTGGCCAATCTATCCGGTCAAAATGATTTCCTTAGATTTTTTATTTGTAGTGAGTCTCTAATGATGCGATGAATAATGCGGTTTATACTTTTTGGCCTTATAGATAAAAAAATAAAACTACTTAAGTTATACCTGTTTTAAACATACATTTTTATTTCCCTTAAATGAAACTATGGTGTCGACGATTGTGCCAAGGCTCTTCATCGTCTTGCTCGCTCTCTATGTCTTCAGAAACCTCCGAATCTGAATTTGAGTCATCTTTAGAGACATATTCAGCAGGAACACTGAACATCCAACTCAAAAAAGTGCGGCTGTTTAGATGATGATTATATTGTATGAACTATCATTTAGCAATACCTATACCAATTAAAATAATAACCAGGACTAACCCGGAAATACAACAAAAAGCTTTTTATGCGTAAAAATGCGGTAGAAAATTTGATTATTCAAAAGGTGTTTTTCAAACGACGAAATCACTATATTTTACTAATAAATAAAACACAGCAAAATGTTTTAAAAGTATGTGTTCTTACCTACTTGATGCAAATCTAATGTAATATTTTCAATTAAATCACTTTTAACCAAAAAAAATACTTTATAACAGACACAGTCACTATTATAAAGCCGAGAAAAACACGTGCACTTGCAGCGATGGTAAAGTTCCGACTAGGATTAGGACGCGGTTGCAACCGATGAGAGACGGGATGGATTGCATGGTTCTCCAGTCATTCAACAATAATATTCTTTTTATTTAATCATTTAATTCAAGCAACCAGACTCATAGTGTTAGTAACAAAAACATAAAAAATATGTTAGTAAAACATTAACACAGAAACAATTTGTGACATCACTGCTGCAAGGTGACAGGCTCAGCCGATACCTTGCCGAAGTGGCTCACAAACGCACAATCTTGCCTGCTTGCTACCATAGACAGGATACTGTTGGTCCTGCCCTGCACCCTACCAACGAGGGATGCGCACCGCTTCCTCATCACAGTGTAGAAGCTGTCAACGCGAGCTTCATAATTCCCAGTAATTTTTTTTCGGCATCAAATTTTTTGAAATTGATTTATGACCGGTTAGATTGGCCAAAAACCCGTGTGTGCGTCAGACAGTTACTTTCACATTTATAATATTTGTATGGATCGTATCTTTTTGTAAATGAAAAACTGTACAATAGGTAACTCGGATTTAATTCTCTAATGTCGTGCATGTTTTTCTCAAATCATTAAAATAAATATTACAACATAAAATCACAACCTGAAATCCCCAAGGGTTAGGCAGAGGTGTAGGTACCTTAGTACAGTGTGCATCCACATTTCGCCAGACATGTTTAAAAGAAATAAAATTTGTTACTTGTTAGTACTAGTTTTTTACACTTTTCAATTTGTGACACTCTAATTGCGTAATAAACGATCAATCATAATCTGAATCATTTTGAAACAGATTGCTAATCCATTGCTTCATAAGTTCGAAAAAAAATCTGCTCAGCAACGTAAATAACGCAATGAATGTTGTTGAAATGTCAAAATGAAACAGATTAGTCTAAAACGGAGCTTGAGAAAATAAAAAACCTTAATTTTTACCCTACAAAATTACAGTTCTCATTATTACGAAAACAATACGTTTTATTCCACTTCGATATGACGCATAGTTATTTACTAAGTTATAAGACTCATTCATTAGTTGTGTTAAACTACGCACTTCGTTTTAATCTGCCAAGTTCGCTGGCGCTCGGTTAATAACCGCCGCGTGACGTCATCGGATCCGAGCGGTCAGCTTCCGCGCCTCATTCGCCATTCATCACCTGTGCACTGCGCCGCAGTCAGTGGTTCACATTGGACTTACATTCGAAAGTTTTGTGTTTTTATCGTGTTTTGTGCTTGGATTTATTATTAGTTATTTATTATTATTACTATACAAGTATTTACCTACGTAGTATTATTATGGAGCAAGGATTTGAAAGTTGTCAATCCGATAACTTGCCTCAAATAGACTCAATTACAATGTAGAGTTATTTTGCCTCTATCAATTGAGGTAAATATTGTCTACCTATTCCGATCTCTGATAATAATACTTAAACCAGAATGACTAGTTCAAAAGTGACGTGACATTTATATTAATGGTGATTTTAGCCTAAATTTACATCCTACACACACTCACTACACACATGTGGTAAGGTGGCAGCCGCGGTAGTCCTACGCTAAATAAACCCTTCGAATGGCAGCTACATAAAGAGAGACAACAAATTATTTTTCAATCAAGTTACTTCGAAATGATCTTCACAACAATGACGCATGCTTATGCTTGATAGTTTTGTTTTTTTTGGAGTCCCTTTTCATCGCATTACACCAAAAAAATGTTTCGCCCTTTGGTACTCGAATGCTTTATTTTGTGTACCTACTGATCGATATATTCGTGCCCTGAGGCACAATACAGTATTTATAAAGCGTACTTTATGAAGACATTTTGAAAATACCTACTCCCAAATAACATTATTTTAGTCGCGCAACCCGTCCTTTACGAACGAGGCGGGCGAGAGAATCGGATCGACAGAATATAATTATGATCGGATCCGATGACGACAGCGTCACACCGCACGTGACTTTCACCGAAACCGGCGCGTTTGGTCATTTTTATGAATCTTTAAAAAAATATTGTTGGTCAAAAACTAAAATTTAACAAAAATACCGTTCCCAGGCTCATTAGATAGCAGCTCATATTATGAGCACCGATATATGGACGATTAAATTCATACATGCCAGAAAAAATATATGAAATAAAAACAAATTGAAAAGAAACACTTACCAACATAAAAATATAGCCGAAACTTAACAGCCTTGAACCTTGAAATATCTGAATAATCTTGAATTTATATGTATTCAGCACATCGATAAAACGACACTTGAATCAAGATTAAGAGGCTAAGGAGACAAGGTGCAGTACCGATCAGAGATACAAACAACAATAAGGTCTGCAAAAACAATCAGTCAAGCTAAATTCTTCTCGGATTTAATTCCAAAAAGCAAAAAAAACAAATAATTAAGTTAGTTGGTATAACGCCAAGTTTACACTGTCACTGGTATCTGCACTGTTTTAGTGTAGTAATATAAATAGTGAGGGAAGTGGACATTACATGGTGGTCATACAAACCCAAGCAACCGGAACCGACACAATATACACATTCACACGTATGCTTCACCTGACTGACTGATGCTTTTCAAAATATAGATTAGTCTTAAGGAAAACATCTACTGATTATTATTCGTGTCTGTAATAATAAGAACAACTTTTCTGCAAGGCCGTAGCCAGGAATTTATTATGGGGGGGATTTGAACTTACACTTTTGATTCATTTTAATTAATTCGATTATAACAGACGGAACTTGTCTTGGGAGATGATAAAGCGCTGACGTACCAGTCGCAGGATGGGTGACACCCACAGAACAGATAAAAGAGGTTAGAAGGGCCTTGTGGGCGGGGCAGGCGCGCCGCACATAATTATGAGTAAACGCTCATAGTTAACCGAATTTTGGATCACCGGCCAACAGTCGCGCTCATATTGTGATAACGTGGTTTAAGCTCCGCGAAAAAAAAAGAAATTATGCCGTCTTGCGCTATCATAACGTGTCGGAAAAGAAGCCAGTGTGTGTAGTGTAGCCCGGGAAGGTATTTCTTTTCACCGGTAAGTCCAAAAACCTTAAAATACAAGTAATATTTGTAATTATTACAATAGTATTATGTAGTTTGTAGACAAAAACGATACAATCGCTAACAGATGCAAAATTATACATTGGTTGCAATGCATGGGTACCATCTTGTAGTTAGATGAGTGATCGTGCAATGTATTGCGTTCACTACGAACGTCGCGTGCATCGAGCCAACGTTGAAATTCCGCGAAATCCACGCGTATCGATAGTGTTGTACTAAGTTGTAAACAATGTCGATATTAATTATGTCATTGTGTGTTTGATACAAAATTAAATGATTATTATCAGTAATATTATAATTAAAATAACTTTGTTTACCAATTATTGTTTATTGTGGGTTATTAATTCAGTTTCTGAGTGGGTTTTTCGTCTAAAATTTGGTTTGAGGTGACCAACCTCATTTATAATGAAAACATTGTAGGTTTCCAGTAGATCCTGATAAAAGAAGTCCACACTAATTGTCCCCCTTACCGAAATTATAGCTAAAAATTTCAAAACTTAAAAATTACAGTAATTTTATCGATATCAATAATCGAGCTTTTGGTTGTCGTAACATGTATGAGAAATCAAATAGGTCCTTGCAAGGCAGTTTTGAACGTCAAAAATTACAAAAAATTGAATTGACTCTAGACGCCCCTTCCAAAAGGTAGTTTTCATATGGAGAAGAATGGGCAAGAAATTCCACCTTTATTCTTTTAAAATGTTTTACAATATTTTGTATATATATGTACATTAGTTATATAATTATAAGTGAAGACGATGCACCTTAAAAAAAAATACTATACCACAATATGTAAGAATAATTTAAAAAAGCAATAACAGATATTAAAGGGGATTCCCTCAAACTCGTAATATAACCCGTCGAAATTTAGTTTACCATGTTATTTGTGCTTCGACATCAGAACTAAGTCGCATTATACCTAGAGTTGGTTTGTTTTTCAAAGTAATGGTTAGGTTTCTGATCTTGTAAATTAATGAATGTTTTAAAGGTATTTTATGTTATTAAAAAAATATTAAATACTAGCTTGCGCCCGACGCTTCAATCGCGTGGAGGTCGGAAATTATACCTTGGGAACGTACTATTGGAATAAAATGTGTCCAGATTATAAACTATCTGTGTGCCAAATTTCATCGAAATCCGTTCAGCCGTTTTTGCGTGATTGAGTAACAAACATACAAACTTTCACATTTATAATATTAGTAGGATTAGTAGGATGTGGAATTATGTGTTATTATTTATTATAATCATGCATTTTAGGGACAATTCAGAATGAAACTGGGGAAAAACCAAAAACGTAAGTGGAAACACTGCCTCACTGACCGGACACTGCGAACGGTCATTGACGGCGACGTCGGAAAGCCCAGGTCAGACACGTCACGTGTGGTGTGCCAACCGGATCCGTGTTTAGGCCCGTCCATACATATATGGGCCCGTCAGATACATCATGCATGTTAACAGCATGTGCAATGTGGTATGTAAATGTCGCATTTATATGTATGCTGATGATACTTGTCTAGTTTATGCAGATAAAGATTTAAATATAATTGAACGTAACATTCAAGGGGTCTTTACTAATATCATCAAATGGGCTTACGAAAATGGCATCATAATCAACATAAATAAATGAAATGTAAATGTATGCATATACGATCTCCTTATCGTAAAAAGATCAAACATCCGCCGCGCATAGTGGGGCGTAGCTATGAGCATTTGACTAAATAAAGAGTAGACTGGCTTCATAACTAACGCCTTACGCGGGAACAGTACCACATGACAATTTTTTTTTTGTTTTGTTAATAAACGATAGGGCATCTCGCAGTTGACCTCTGAGGAGGTCATAGCTGGTTAACCGGGCTTCCCTGTGACTAAATAAGGAGCTGACTATAAGCTACATACACAGCTATAGGTGCGCGCTGGCAGATTATTTTTCATGCGTACTTGCCATTCTAACACCGGTTTGCGCTCACCTGTTTGCAAAATGATAGATGCCTACAATAATGCGACTTTTGAACATATTGGCATTTTAACTTGTTCTCCCAGTAAGTTCAAAGGTCAACAACTTACAACACAACTTAAGGAACTCTCTTGATTTATGTGTAAAGATATGGATAAACATGATAGTTAAGTAAGTTTAGTTTTTAATATTACATATTATGTACCCTAGCGTTTAATTAATTGTATATATTATATATTCCACAGTTACGAGTAATCTGTGAACAGCGTTGTGGGCTACAATATTGTTCAAATGTTATGTGTTTCTTTTTCTATACTGTATAGTATATTGTAGCTGTTTGTTGTTCCTTTTGAATAAAATAAAATATGTGGGTGACCTGTCACCGGCGCGCGGGGGATGAACTGGCGCCCGCTAGAGGACAGCTCAGTAAGAAGACAAAGTTAGGGTGTGCCCACAGGCAGCGATGCGACACGGACTTTTGTTTTTAAAGATTCCAAACTTTGGTACTTTGTGTACAAATAATGGTGGGTACTTCTTTTTTTGTTCTACATATATCCAAAGGATCTTGTCAAGTAATTATCTATCCCAGCAAAACATAAATGGGAGCCAAGTTCAATATTAAGAATTTGCGTGGTTGTCAACTTCGACAAAAGCATTGCGATCTAAATGGGTGCCACCACAGAACAGATAAAAGAGGTTAGAAAGGAAATAGTTCCTGATTTGTATTAGAACGAGTGTCGCCGCATATCTCCCACTCTTTAACTCACCTAAAAGCAAGAGACTCAGAGTAATACAAGAGACCAATAGTACGCGCATTACGCACACAAATAAACCACACGCACTTAGATCGCGAGTTTGCTATTGGGTGTCACACTAACGCAAACACTGCGCTTGACGTACACTCACACACGCGCAAAAGCAATTTATTTCTCATACATGTTACGACAACCAAAAGGTCGATTATTGATATCGATAAAATTACTGTAATTTTTAAGTTTTGAAATTTTTAGCTATAATTTCGGGAAGGGGGACAATTAGTATGGACTTCTTTTATCAGGATCTACTGGAAATTTATTTAGACGAAAAACCCACTCAGAAACTAAATTAATAACCCACAATGAACAACAATTGGTAAACGAAGTTATTTTAATTATAATATTACTGATAATAATCATTTAATTTTGTATCAAACACACAATGACATACTTAATGTCGACATTGTTTACAACTTAGTACAACACTATTGATACGCGTGGATTTCGCGGAATTTCAACGTTGGCTCGGTGCACGCGACGTTCGTAGTGAACGCAATACATTGCGCGATCACTCATCTAACTACAAGATGGTACCCATGCATTGCAACCAATGTATAATTTTGCATCTGTTAGCGATTGTATCGTTTCTAGGTCTATAACCTTCCCAGAAACTTATGACTACCGACATGTTTTATATCTAAGATTTCTTTGGTAAGTAAGTAAATATTGTTGAAAATTTATAACATAAACTATAAACCGAACATTCTAACTTTCCTAAGAACTTTAATAATAGAATCTACACTTCTTTTTTCATTTCCTATCTATGAATTAATCTTAGACCAAATCTTTCTAGTTTTTTTTTTTTTTTTTCTTCTTGACGGTATTTATTTTTCGCTTTATTTATACCTATTTAATTATTTCTAAATCTAGTATATTGTCTACGCAAATTAATATCCTCTGGTTTATTTCTCCAATTTTTAAACAACCATTTCCTAATACCTACCATTTCCATATGCTTTTGTGTGATCCAAGGTTTACTCTTCCTTTTAATGCGCACCAATACTTGGATTTTCGCATCATTATATCAGAAAATATTTTACATAATCTGTTATCTGTCTATTGGACATTTACAATTTAGTAGCTCATTCTATGAAATATTTTTAAGTTTGTCTAATACCTTTATATCACAAATAATTATAGTCCTATGTGTTTGAACTCATACACCTCAAATTTAGTATTAAGACGCAGATATATGCCAGTGATCTTGAGTGGTTAGCTTGCGTGTTCTGTACTGAGCTCACGCAACGCGTCACCCACCCTCTTTACCTCACATTAACTTGTTTTGACTTGTGACCAATGAGAGAGAGTGCTTGAAAAGCAACTCAAAGTATACTTAGAGGCCAATTCCATTTTGCCCCAATATGCAATCGGGTTTGGTCATGGTGCAGCAACGACCTCGGCTCATCTCACCGATGATATACTATCCGAGTCAGATGCAGGTAATTGTTCAATGCTTGTTTTATTAGATTTTTCGAGGGCGTTTGATTGTTTGAATCGAGAACTACTATTCGCCAAACTTATTAATTACGGAATTTCGATAGATAGCTGCAAATGGTTCAGATCCTTCCTTACGAATCGACACCAACAAGTCGTTACAGATGACGACAAAGAAAATGTCATCAAGTCGAAAAGGATGCTCGTTAAAAGAGGTGCCCCACAGGGCTCTGTTTTGAGTCCCATTTTATTTATTATTTTTAGGTCTGATCTACCAGGTATTCTCAAATACTGTACCTAAGGTTCATCTGTACGCAGATAACACCCTTTATAAATCATTTAAGCTAATTGCAACCAGTCAGGCCATGGACAGTATATCGATGGACTTTGAGCAAATCCTCGACTGGTCTCAAAAAAATATGTTAGTGCTTAACGCATCTAAAACAAATTGCATTATATTGGGCACCAAATACTAGATTAAAGCTGCTGACAATTTGTACGAGCCAATGATTGTTAGAACTATTGGAAAGGGTGAAATTTGCAAAAAAGATTGGGCTGGTTATGGACTAAGAGCATAGATTTGAAGAGCACATTAATGGCCGAATCCAGAATGCCTTTTTTAGGTTGAACGTTCTCTATGAAATCCGTGAGTACCTCTCCGAGAATATTCGGAAACTACTTTCAAATCTGTTAGTACTCTCACCATTTAATTATTGTGATGTCGTATAGGGACCTAGACTCTTTCAAAAGACCAAACAATGCATACAGAGAGTCCAGAACGCATGCATCCGCTTCTGCTATAAAGTTCCAAGAAGATGGCTCATCTCCCCTATTTTATTTAAGAAGGGACAACTTAACATGGAATAGCGACGCAATCTGCATTTGCTGTGTTTTACAAAGAGGATTATTGCAGGTAAAAGTCCTTCATACCTGTACAATAAAATAACTTGATATAAGGATGCACACAACACACACACACACTTGTATCAATCAACTCAAATCAACTTGATCAAAGGTGACTGCTCATGATACCGAGACACAGAACAAAAGGGTAGCTTCAAGTATACAACATCAAAGATCTGGAACAATATACCTCCTTTCCGAAACATTCAAACCATAAGCACTTTAAAAAAAAAGAAGTAAAATATTAGTTTTTGGCCACCAAAAAAATACCACCCAATTACTGTAAAAGATGCTCCCCGTTGCTCAGTGGGTGGTACTATCTATATTTTTTCGTTTCGTTTTTATAAATTATAAAATAGCCAGTCGTGACTACAATTTATTAAAAAATCTCTTTTTTTTCTAATTTAATAAAAGTAAATAGTGTATGATCATCATACTTTTTTGATTCCGTTGTTGCTGAATTTGGGTACGAAATAACAAGCAACTGAAATAATGCACTAATTGTTATTCAGTTTCATTGATAAGTTAACACATTATTATAAAGGAGATCCCAAACGGTAAATTTGAAGTTCTTGTGTAATTTATTTTTGCCAGCTGCAAAAGAATCATTGTGACAGTGCATGAAAATAAAATCGAAATATACATATAATTAATGAGTCGCAAGAAACTCCAAAAAAACTTCCTGTTTCTTTGGAGTATCTTGCGACTCAATATTTCTATGTTTATTTCGATTCCTTTTCTCAGGACCATTAAAAAACTTGGACTTAAAACTCTTGGATTCTACAAAAGAAAGCCGATATATTTTGATGTTAAAATATTTTATTGTAATTTAAGTCATTTATGAGCAAAGTTGGGTATTTATATTCAGGAAGACACATTTTGACTTATGGGTAGGTAGATGTTCGCTTACAAAGCCCAAACGCGAACATAGTCGACTTGTAAGGAGGCGTCCTGTCCGTCATTGGAGTTTAGGTTCCAGGTGGGTAACCATTGCTCTCTTGCATTCCAGAAGTCAAGTGTGGCCTAGAATTAAAAAAAAAAACGAGTCAAACAAAGTATCGAAATAATTAATATATTAATTAACCAATAGGCATGATAACAAGTGTAAACCGACATGGAGCGTCATACAAAACGAAATTAATAGAACTAATCCTAAAAACAATATAGAATATATAAAGATAAACGATACTATGGTTACAGACCCGGAGATAGCTTTGGTATTTAACGACCATTACATAAACATATCGGCTTTGCCTACACAAAAAAGTGTTGACCCAAGCTTTAGGAGCTTTAGGAGAAATAATAGTGTTAACTCAACGTTTCTGAAACCAATGTTGGAAAGTGAGGTGAGCCAGGTAATAATGTCACTACGCAACAACAAAGCGGAAGACTAAGATGAAATTAACACAAAAATCATAAAGGCTTGCTGTAATGAGTTGACTGGTATTAACTCACTTAATATGTCGTTTTTGATCGGAGTTTTTCCTGAAAAATTAAAATTATCAATAGTAAAGCCCTTATTCAAAAAGGGTGATATAAATGACATCAATAATTACCGTCCCATTACTTTAATACCTATTTTATCAAAAATATACGAAAAATGTATGTTTAAGAGACTGATTCCCTACTGCAACAAATTTCAAATTATAAGTAGCGAACAGTTTAGCTTCCAAAAAGATAAATCCACTACGTTAGCTATTTATTCTCTTATGAAAATTATACTCACAAATATTAATAATAACTATCTCACTACAGCTAACTATTCTTTATATAACTATATAACTATTCTTTAATATGTCTAAAGCCTTCGATTTGGTGTCACACGATATACTGCTTAAAAAGTTAAAATCAATTGGGATTAATTAATCTAATTACGCAACACATTTTCGATTTGCAATTGAGTCAAATTGGTTTCGTTTGACTAGAATTGCTTTCAATTTACAACTTTTGAAAGCAATTCTAGTCAAAACGAAACCAATTTGACTCAATTGCAAATCGAAAATGTGTTGCGTAATTAGATAGCTGCACTCCGGTGGATATCATCCTACTTAAGTAATAGGCAACAATGTGATATTATCAGTAAAATTAACGAAACCAAAGACATCACATCATACTCATCAGAATATAGTCATAATAAATATGGCGTCCGCCAAGGTAGCGTACTGGGCCCAATATCATTCCTTTTATACATAAATGATATCATAAAAATAACTGATCATAAATGCATCTTATTCGCTGACGATACTCGTATATCCATAATTAAAAAACAAAAATTAAAAAAACAAAATACCGTTTTAGATCATGAGACTGACATTAATAATACTATTGATACACTGGCTTGACATACACCATTTGAAAATAAATTTAGACAAATCCGTATACATACAATTTAACCAATATAATAATAATAAAAATAAAGCGGTACTCCTGGACACGGAACGCATTGTTAGGAGGTTCCTCTCTCTGGAGCCCTGACCGCCGGTAGCTTGGACCCTGTTCCCTATACCGGTGGGCTACTATTTTTTATATTCTAATATTTAAAAATATAATTTATAAGTATTTATAATGAAATAAAGGATACAAATAATATCAAACTTAATATAAGTAAATTTAAACAAGTGCCACATACATAATTTTTAGGAGTAATAATTGATCAAAATATAAACTGGAAGAAACACGTAAATATTGTCAGTGGTAGAATTAATAAATTCGTAGACGCCTTGAAGTAAGTCAAAATTGTAACAAACATAAAAACTGCTATTATATCTGATCTGAATCGTTACTAAGATATGGTCTTATAATGTGGGGTAATATCACTGATTTATAGAGCGTTCATCGCCCAAAAGAAGTGCCTAAGATCAATTTATGGATTTGAGCCGGATGATACATGTCGGCCAATATTTAAAAGAGTTAGTTTGTTACCGCTTCCATCTCTCTATATTTACGAAATATTAGTATTAATATATTAGTGTGTTTGTGACCAAGAATAAACAATTATTCAAGACAGCAAGCGCTGTATGTCCTCGGAGCAGACGTGATCCTTATGGACTGGTGTTAAATGACTTACGAAAGCTAACCAAATATAATGAAAGCTGTCTAGCAATGTGTGTTCGTACTTATAATAAAATAGCAAATAATTTAAAACTATTAAATGTAAGATTATTTAAAAAAAAATTATACAAATGGCTAAATGAATGTAACTTTTATAGTTTGAAAGAATTTATGGACAAAAATATTGACATTATATTCTAACATGTATTTCATTATAATTACCCTGTGACATGATTTTTTTGCATACCATGGTTTATCATAGCTAAACATGTTTGTGCCACTCTGACTTGTGCTAAACATCATTTTATACCATGTTTTACGCAAATAAATTATTTTACAATTATTTATTATTATTAACATTTATAATTGCCGCCAATTGTATACGAGTATGTTTAGTAGTTTATAATTTATTTTTAATGTATAATCTGGTGTACAATAAAGTACATATAAATAAATAGGTACTAGATCGTCTGAGTCTACGTGATTAACACACTTAATTAAGTAACATTTCCCCGAAGAGTTGGGCTAAGTAACAAATTAGGAAGACATAGTAAAGGTTGACCTGACTCCATTCAATCCTGTTAAAATTATAACTATTTATTTTATTATTTTGTGAAATATTTTTGTCTACTAGGTGTAAAATGTGACTCCTGATGATGGGTCTGTTTACATCCTTACCTTTTACATTGGTGGTTTGCCGAGAAGTGTTGCTATTCTATTTAAACTTAGAAGAAACTTTGCTTACCGTCGGTGATCTATTCAACCAGGGCTTAGGTGCAGGGTTGCTGACACCGTCAGGGAAGAATCCGTTGGTGCCGCCGACAGCCAGATTGATGATCAGGTAGAACTGAAACATTGTGTAATTAATTAATTAACATTTAATTCAAAGCTTCCTTGTTTTATGAAAGAAAACTCTTTTTCTTCGTATTGAGCAATTTTTTTAGTAACACGTTAATAGTAAATTTATTTTACGGTTTATATTACCTTCTCGTCGAAAGGTGCCATCCTGCTTCCGTATCTCCATGGGTTCTCGATATTAGAGTTGTTGTTGAAGCCGCCGAATTCCCAGAAACCGCCGTTGCCGGGGGTTACACGTCCTAGCTCCAAGTCGTCAATGCTGAACTTCAAGAAACCTGCACAGAATAGAACTCGAATTGGATTTTAGTGTCACAATAACTGGCAATTATTTATAAATATTTAATACCATTTTAGATTAGTTAGTTAATTATTTTTAAATAGTTACGAACCCGCCCCGAGGTTTTTACGATTGACAAAACATCGAGATTTCTTAAGTTTAAATACTATTTAATGTACCACCAACCAACCTTAAATCTTCCGTAATAAATTCTCTAAAAGGTGGTGAAAACCGCATCAAAATCCGTTGTGAAGCTGAGAAGAACAACACTGACAGACACGAAAAGCGACACGATATTGTATAGAAGTGACTCAGTGTCAGTTACGTACTTGGAGTCCATTCAAGTTGGTAACGGTGGAAGTTGCTGTTGTAACCAGCAGTGTTCCTCCTGATCCAGTGAGCACGATCCCAACCATTCATGCCAGGGAAGGGTCCGTAGTGCAAGGTTGAGCCGGCTTCCTGTGGGTAGAGAATCATTTTATATTTTGTTGCTAGGTGGCAAAAAAAGGCTAACAGTAGAAAGGCTAACAAAATAATTGTGGCAGGGAAGTTCAGAATTATACAGTTGTCAAAAATGTGTTGTTACTGGCGAAACTCCACAGACCTGGTGGGTATCGACATAGATATAAGAAAGAAGGAGATATGCCCGGTAGTTGAAAATGTATCGAAACCCAATGTCTCCAGCTTGTCCCCACCACCTCGCTACAACCACACATGTAGTTCAGTAAAACCAATAGATAGGAAGTCGCGCTCACACTTGCAATTCATAAATCAGAACGTACTACACAATCAATTATAAACCTTATCCCATCAAACACGGCGTGCATTTACCATGCACCTTACAAATCACTCATACAAAACATCGATCGCTATCGTTGTGCTGTGCTTAAAATTCATTTATTTTACATATATACGTGATTTAAAACAATACAATAGACGACGTATATAGCACGTGTGCACGTGTGACGAGTGCAGCATTATGCTGAGATAGGAGCCTTTTGGTTTCGTACAGGACTGCATTAATTTTTAATTTTACTTTGTTTTTTTATTGTTTTTTATTTATGTTTAGTGTGTTTTTAGTTTAATTTGTGATTTCCTGTGCGAGTCTCAATAAATACTTTTTCTTTCTTTCTTTGTATATTTAGTAACCTAATCCGCATGACTTAAAGAGTCATAAAGAACCCTGTAAGTAATCGACACGTGTTTCACCTCTCAACGAGGCATCCTCAGGATGGCGATTGACTTGTTTCGCAACAAGTCAATCGCCATCCTGAGGATGCCTCCACACGGAGCCGACGCGATGTGTGGATACGTCCAGCGTCGAGAGCAGTGTGAGCCACTGCTCTCGACGATATGATAAGGGGTTCTATGATTTATATTTCTAGTTTAGCTTCGATTTGGACAAGAAACCACTGAACAACACGGCATTCTCAAATGTTGTTACGATCGCGGTCGAAACCGCACTAGTTTGCGGAGACGGCCATATGTCTATGACATGAGCATCGTGATCACCTCGCGCGAACACAGACACGCCGCCATGCCACTGTTTTTTATATTTCTAAAGGTATCGATATCCAAATACAATAAAATGGAATGACTTTCAAAGCTCATAATTTAAAGTACGGTAACTATAGCTGATGGGATCAACGGCCGCTAGTAAAACAATTAAGTACTTGAAATTATGATTTTCGAAAATCACTTCCTTTTGTTTCATAATCATAAGATAACGATATACATTTGCGAAGACAAGAACATTCTGTGATGCTGCACCAATTAATTTAATTTGACCTTGTATTTTGGATATACTGACGGAATTTAGCAGATCATAGAATAGAGGCAGAGAATAAAAAGAAGATTAATATTTATCTTTACCTGTGTGCCGATATGAAAACCATTGAATGTCATGCCACGGTTGCCTCGTGCCTCCACCATGTCGATCTCTCCGGATAAGGGCCAGGTGCCGTAAGTGTTGTACGCTGGCAGCAGCAAGAGAGCTGACAAAACCAAACAAGATTATAATTCGACTCAGGAATCCTTAACGTGAAACTAAGTTCCAAGGATTTAGGATAGAATAGAAGAATATCAGCAGTCCTTACAGTTATATTATCGTAATTCAAAGATTATCAGAAAAACCGAATTAACGGTCTACATTATACGTCATCATCATTCAGTCGAAAGACTTCCACTGCTCGGTTAGTTCCGCTATGCTCTAGTTTCGCTATGCTCGACTCGTAAAATACCTACTAAAAAGTTTCGTTATGCACGAAATTCTTCGATTCTACGTAAACAATGGAAGGTACACTTGGAAAGAAAAGTGTTTGAATTCGAGTAAAAAATTTGAATTAGAGTTAGAATTAGAATTTATTTATTTCTCAGTATATGGTACATTGAGATCATACATTAAACACTGTTTCACACATACTACCATTGCTGGTGTAGAAATATTAAATAATAAGCTAAGTACATGCCAATCAGAACTAGGTACATTATAACAATATTATATAAGATTATGAAATTTTGGATTAATTAATTCTCAGGGCAGATAGTAATTTATTATAAATTTTAATTGTCATAGAACTGGCATTTCTTCTGTACAATTGCAATCTCTGAGCAGGTACTTGTAATTTCCCGGCATTTTTTTTGTTCAGTCTTTCGGAAACTTGTTCATTTAATTGAAATAAATGAGGGTTTTTTTCATACAAATAGAGAAACTTCAAAAATACTCTTCAATTTTCAATTCCTTAAATAATGGCCTGCAATGGTCAAGATATTCCGCTCCACTCATGGCTCTAATACATTTTTTTTGCACGATGAATGGGCTTTCTACATCCACTGAATAACCCCATATCACTAGGCCGTAACGCAATACTGATGAAACATACCCATGATAAGCATTTAGGACTGTTTTTTTACTGGACACTAGTCTTAACTTGCGAAGAGAATATACAAATTTATCAAGCTTACTGCATACTCTTTCTACATGTTCCTTCCAGTTCAATTTGTTGTCAATTACTATACCTGAAAATAAAGCTGATGGTCCTGGTTGCAGAATTGCATTATTATGTCTAATTGCTGTTGGTATTACAGACAAGTTACATGTTTGAAATTGAACTATTTTAGTTTTTTCAATATTAACATAAAGATTATTGTTCCCCAGCCATTTTATCACATTTATTAGTTAATTGTTAGTTTCAATTTCTATGTCAGTTTTCAGCAAATTGCTTCATTCATATTTTTATTACAGTACTATTCGTTTATGCGTAAGCGTCTGTAAGTTAAAATTAGTTTTGTCTCGTTCTGGCAATCAAAAAAAGGCTAAATGACAGATAATACGAATACATCATACGAATTTCAGAGCAATTCTAGGTTAAGAAATGTTTATGAATAGAGCTATTAGTCAATATTGACCCATCAAAATCGTCCAAATCCTATGAGTTGCTAACATAATGATTGAATACTATCGTGAATTCATGCATGCCTAGTACTTTTTGTTAGGTTACTGCTCAGAAATTGTGCGCAACATCTAATGATTGAAATACTATGGCGTGAATTCATGCAAGACTAGTACTTTTTTTTAGGTTGTGCCAAGATTCAAGGTTATTACTTCAAGGAATAAGATTTTATTCCACTTAGGTTTTCTAATATTTAACTAATTTTAACCATTTAAAAAATAAATTTAAAATGGTTAAATAAAATATTACACTGTAACAGTTTTCTTCATTACTGTCCGCGAATGTGATTTCGTGCATAACGAAACTTTTTTGTAGGTATTTTACGAGTCTAACTAACCGCCACTGCTGGACTTAGACCCCACTAGCATTGTCACAACAAGCGGCCTGTGCCTCCCTCAGCCAGTGGATTCCCGCGACCTTCACTAGGTCTTCGGTCCCCAGACGCGTCGGCTTACCCATGCTTTGGGTTACCATTTTGAAATTTGAAAAGTCGTGACTGACATTTGTGAAAAAATCCGGACTTGTTTTTTTTTTTTTAGCACTTTGGGGTAGCTTTTGGCCTGCATCTCACCTGTAAGTGATGATCAGGCTGAAGGTAGAAGTGAGCTTCATCCAGAAATATCAACCACAGGAATTGGCTATCTTACCTCTAACTGCCGAAATACAACAATGCTGTTGGTGTTGCTGAAACACAACATTGTTGTTCTGGCGAGAGACTTAGATAAGATGGTGGTAGCTAGCCAGGCGTACTTAGAACAAGCCCTACCACCAACCAAACCGAGCAGAAAATGTTACCCCCATTGGGAATCCAACCTGGGACCTCTGGGTCTCAGACAGGTGGTCTAACCACTAGACCACAGTGGTGGTTAAAATATTAATTAATAAAAAAAAAAAGTACTTGTACAAAAATCCGTATGTATGGACTCTCTCTGCACCTTTCTGTCTACCTACTTAATATAATTTGAGCAGCTTACATGGCCACAACCAATCTCCAGTAGGCATTTTTGCGCGAATTTCAACGCGACCATAACGGAAGCTGAAGGAGTTTACGGTACGGATACGTGCGCTCTTGATAGGGTTCAAAATATTGTCAGCAGTTCCCGTACGCTCGCAACCATTCCATTGCGGGTTTGTACATCTGTTGGCAAAACATAGAAATTAAATTAACTTCTAATAGCAGTTTGTCGACTTACGCAGAGAAGTCTTGAGAAAAAAGAGAGAATATAAAATGGAGGAGCGAGCGTAGCGAGCTCGAAAATTTTAACACCCTACGTTTAGCGGCCCCCAACTACGAACTGCCTATTACTTACTCAACATATTTTGGTCTTGTATGGGATTTGATAAAACATATTTTTCGTATGTATGATGTTGACATACAGAACCTTCAGAAGGAATTCCCGAGCAGATAAAATTCACGACAGGAAATCTTCTGTAAGTATGACTATAGCCAACAAATCTTAAGTGAGCGCTTGCAAGGGCCTGTGAGTGGGTGGACTTGGTGAAGTGCAATGCAGAGAGGTGTGAGTCACTGACAAACAATCTCACCTGTTAAGTAGTTATGCTCCCACTCCGCCACCTCTCATGTCACAGCATGTTGTTCCTACAGGTTTACCCATTTTAACTCATACTTTAGAAATTATCAACCCCATTCAAAGTAATGTTTTGGCCTATTCAGATAGATTAGGAGCAGGTTTTAGATCATTGTTAAATAATTTATTTATTTATTTATTTATATATACTTTATTGTACACCAGATTATACATTACATAAAAAAAAAGTTATACAATACAAAATATACAATGGGCGGCCTTATCGCTTACTGCGATCTCTTCCAGGCAACCTTGATAATCGCTCTAAACATACTATACTCGTAGTTCACTATTGTTACCATAACCTGCACTTTAATGAGCTTGTTCATAAAATAAAACATACACCAATGAATGAGCAGACTACTGTAGTTCTATTAATTGGAAACAGTCAGAACATCACTAAAAGGGAAATAGTTAATGGTATTAACACCCTACTTAAATTAAACTTAGGTAAATTAATATTATGTGCATAGCCATATTTTGATAAGTTATATGAGCAAGATAACAGCTACATTTTTATATACCTTATGCATATTTTGGCATGTCTTAATCACCGTTTATTGTATTTTGATACTAACAATTTTCTTAGAGATTTTGTGTTGACTCAGGAGCATATTATGTTTTTACCCAAGAAAAGCCAACACGTATTAGCTAGATACTTTATTAGCCTACAATATACACGCAGTTATTAATATTTTAACTGATATTGATAGAGTAATAATCAATTACTCTACTCCATAATACAGTTACTTTTACTCGCGGCAACACATCAAGTTATAATTTCCAGTAAAAGCTAATCTCTCATTATACGGAAAGCCTATGCATCCATCAATACAAGATGTGCGACACATCGTTTCGATGCAACGCTGCACGGCGATCGAACATGATATTGTTGTTAATTATTTTTAAGTACTTACACGCGATAACTTTGCTTCGCTATACCAGAGGGGCAATTCCCGTAATTTTTAAGAACGTTCGCATTCGCATCTCATTCGCAATCTGTCAAAAATACAATCTATTTACCAAAATTTTTGACAAGTTTGGCAGATTGCGACTTGAATGTGAACGTTTTTTAAGTACGAGAATTGGCCTTCAGTTCGACACCATGCCAGTTTATAAGACACATGACAACTGCTCGGACCGGTAAAAACAAATTGGAGATCCTGTAGATATCAAGCGCTCCACTGTGAATGAAGCACAATACTCAATCTTTATTGTAAACTATATCGCAGATCACGATAGTAGTGTATGATTGGGGAGTTCTAAATCACTTGCTCACGCATCGCTCGAGCGCGTGATCCAGAAGTCCCCAAGTATACACTACTGAGGCAAGATCAAGCGACACTTAGAGAAGATCTAGTTTGATTCCGAAAGATTAAGTTAAATTGATACCTGTACCTGTAATAGCACCTACCTTACTAGGTAGGTGCTGCACTAAGCTGTTTTGTACTGTTTGTTTGCTAATGTCCTAATAACGGTTACCTATCATAAGTTCGAAAAACATTTGACCGAATTTCATTTCACCTAAAACTTTTCAACTATTATCGTTTCTTTTTTTTTTACTTAATTGAAGTCACGTCTGCCACTGTATCAATTGACCTATTATCAATTCGATTTTTTTCGTTACTCCGACGTTTCATTTGGTCGAAAAACTTTTTACCGAAGTTACACTTAGCCGAAATAACATGTGTTCGAAGTATTATGTTTCCGAACATTTATTATACCACGAGGTATGGATGGGTGAAGGATTATTCCCGTTGTACAGCGGTACTTCGATTAAATATTTAAAAATACTTCCTGTTGTCCCCGTGGTTTGGTCGTACATTCAAAAATATGTTTCTGGTTCGTTGTGTGGTCACAATTCTAACCTAACCTAACCTAGCTGTTTCGATTTAAAAAAGGTTTACTTCCCGTTGTCCCCGTTAGCCGAATGTACGTTATGGGGACAATGGGAAATAAATTTAATCACGTCCCGCTGTCCCCGTGACGGGGATATGGCATACGGGGACAACGGGAATAAACTTACGCAGGCGTGCAACATGCAGCAAGCATTGCTTCTGTCATGGCTCCGGCGCTTTGGGGTTTGCGGCTCCACGCGAGCTTATCGTTGCAGGTGGTTTTAACGCTCACCACCTTCAAACCACCTGCTCCTCAGCTCGCGGGCCGCCCCACCCCTCCGCGTCTACGCGGGCTTAAATTACACTCTAAGGGTAGGGCATACAAGACTACGTGGTTTTGCAGCGATTCGTTTCTGTCACTAAATTTTGTAGCACAACATATTGACTTTATAAGACACTATTTTAATTTAATATTGAAAACTATTGTTTCGGTGTGGTGAAAATGTGGTAAATAAATCATTGGGCAAATGAAAAAAGTTCAAAAGAGGCTTCGGCCAATAGCAAAAAGTTATTTTGTAAATCGGCGAAATATAGTTCGGCAAAATAATACCTATGACATATGATACTTCGATGATCTAAAAATATGTCAAATAATGCATAGAGCAAAAAAGACGTCGGTCAATAGTTTTCGGTAAAATTAAATTCGAACAAAAACAATTCGGAAAAGTGATCGGTTCCCCCTAATAACTACTTACTTGGGAAATTTTTAAGGTAAACGGCCACGGTTGAAAATGGGGGTCTCCAAACAGATCCCATTAATCATCACGCCTGGCAAACATGAGAGATCGCAGTGCAGTGCTACAGTTCATCTCAGACCAAATAGAAACCAAGAATTAGCGCTGTAAACTGTGACGTGGCCGGCTTCGTAAATATGCACTTAGTGAGGTGTAGTTTGATTATAAATGGTTGTATTTGTGTGCGTGTGAGCGTGTATGCTAAATGTTGTTATCCTATCCTTACGGCATAGCTACAGTAGGCTGAACGTCAGACGGTGCTGAGTTCTTATTCTACTGAAACTCCGTAAGAACTACTACGCTGTGTTAGAGCAAGGTTATACTGTTACCACAGGTCGACTGTACCTAGCAAACCCACTTTAGAAGAGGAAGAAGTTTAGGTTTTAAGAAAATGGACCTCACTTTTATCATCAGCCTATGACCTCCCATGGTATCCTCCTATTATGTAATATGTAACACTCTTTAAGTACATCTTTAGTGCTATTTCTTATCAACACCATTGTTAGATTGTTTTGAGAACAAATTCTCACCTGTCAGCGGGTGCGGCTCCCTCAATGTTCAAGAGTGCAGAAGAAAGAAAGTTTTCTCCATACTGGTCTGACGTCAGAGTGGGACGGATGAACAGCTTCCCACTGTGAGCGAAAGAGTTGGAACGATTGTTGTTGTAGTATTGGAACTCCCAGTTCTAGAACAAAATAATTACGACCTCATTAAACCGGCTGTTTCTTAATACTATAATTATTGTGCAGATTCATCTTAATGAATTGGTTTTGGTGCAATAAGTACCTAATTTGGAGTGTAATATCGCGAAAAATTTAAGCGCCTACTTTCGTAGAAAAATGATACAACTATAGTAAGTAAGTACAGTGAAAAAGTTACAACAAAAGAAGCTTCATACCTACAGATTGCGGAAAACTAAAGGCCATTTAATTAATTGAATCAATAGGGTGTGAAAAAAATATCAATTAGAAAACACTTGTAGGTAAGTACTCACACCACTACCAGCTAAGGTGTTTTCGTGCTGCCATTTTTGGTGGTCGAAACTATAGAAGTCATCGGCGAAGATAATTTCGCCTGAGCAGACCGTGGCAGGCGCGTGAGTGCCGCTGACTGTGGTAACACTAGGGGTGCAAGCCGCGTTCAAAGACGCGACCGCTAACAAGCCCACTAACACCGACCACATTTCTGTAAGCGATATCAAATTAGTCATAGCTGGCAGGGACATCGACGCGAAAACTGTTACCATGGATTCCGTACATGATTCTGAAAGTGAGAAGCAGTAGTATATACTGTCTGTCTGTTACCTCACGCAACACAATCTGCTCTATATGTACCGCGCGGCGGAATCCTAGAACCAAGCCGTCTCTCGGCACGATCACTAAGAAAATTTCGACGCAGTGAGCGTCGTTTATAACTGAGATAGTCACTATTAGAAAACCGAGAAAAATACGTACACTTGCAGCGATGGTAAAGTTCCGACTGATACTAGGGCGCGCGTGTAGCCGATGAGGGACGGGGATGGGTTGCCTATGGTTCTCCAGTCATTCAAAAATAATATTTTTTTTATTTAATCATTTTATTCAAGCAACCAGACTCATACTGTTACTCGTAGTTACAAAAAAATACAAAATATGTTAGTAAAACATTAACTCAGAAACAATTTGTGACATCACTGCTGCAAGGTGACAGGCTCAGCCGATACCTTGCAGCAGTGGCTCACAAACGCACTATCTTGCCTGCTTGCTACCATAGAAAGGATGCTGTTGGTGCTGCCCCGCACCCTACTAACCAGCTATCTAATTTTGCAACTCATTTTCGTAAACGATTACGACTAGTCTGTTTAATTTTGACAGTTCAACAACATTAATTGCGTTATTTACGTGGCTGAGCAGATTATTTTTCGAACTTATGAAGCAATGGATTAGCAATCTGTTTCAAAACGATTCAGATTCTGATTGATCGTGCATTACGCAATTAGGCTAACGCTGCTCCCGCAAATTGAAAAGTGTAAAAAATTAGTACTAACAAGTAGGTAACAAATTAGATTAATGAGTTTTATTTATTTTAAACATAACTGGCGAAATCTGGGTGTACACTGTACTAAGGAACACCTGTGCCTAACTTATAGTAATCTACGCCTTTGCGTGTTTCCAGTTATGTCCAATCTATTAAAATTAATCGAACAAATTGTCGAATTTTTATAAGGCTTATATATTTCTTTTCCTCTTTCTTTATAAAATAATAAAATATAAAATACCAATACTACACCATGCATTCCCTGTTCCAGAACAGTCGATGTTTGTTACAATAGTTGGTAGTTGTCACAAACATTGGTCAAACAATCATAATATTTGGTAATTGATTTATATTTACTATTTAATTCTGTTTTTATTTTATGAAAAACACTTAGGTACTGTTATTAAACTTACCGAAAAAAAAAAAAACTTTCCAAAATCTTGGTGTTACGGTGGTTATTTACAAATTTTTTGAACGCGTACTGCGGCATTTTGACGTCTTAACGTTGGCTATGATTGGACCTAGTATGGTCCAATCATAGCCAACGTTAAGACGTCAAAATGCCGCAGTACGCGTTTGAAATAAGACCACAACCGAATCTGTGCTTTTATTTTTCGTTCCGTTTTTGAAGCGCTTACCGGGAATCTAGTGCATTATTGATCGAAGTTGCCGTGTTCGCTGGCGCTCGGTTAACGTCCGCCGCGTGACGTCATCGGATCCGAGCGGTCAGCTTCCGCGCCTCGTTCGCCATTCATCACCTGTGCGCTGCGCCGCAGTCAGTGGTTCACAGCGGACTTACATTCGAAACTTTGTGTTTTTAAGATGTCAATCCGATAACTTGCCTCAAATAGACTCAATCACGACGAAGATAGAAGAGTTATTTTGCCTCTATCAATAGTACATAAGCGTGTTGAGTAGTAGTAGTACATAGTCTACCTATTCCGATCTCTGATAATAATGATTTTAATGGTGATTTTAGCCTAAATTTACATCCTACACACACTCACTACACACATGTGGTAAGGTGGCAGCCGTGGTAGCCCTACGCTAAATAAACCCTTCGAATGGCAGCTACATAAAGAGAGACAACAAATTATTTTTCAATCAAGTTACTTCGAAATGATCTTCACAACAATGACGCATGCTTATGCTTGATAGTTTTGTTTTTTTTGGAGTCCTTTCGTAGTAGTTTTGTTTCATCGCATTACACCAAATTTTTCGATTTTTTTCACCCACGCAAATGAATGTTTTATTTCGTGTACTGAGTACTACTGAGGCACAATGCAGTATTTATAAAGCGTACATATTTTAATTATTAATTGTACTTATATATAGTTGCGCGACTAAAATAATAACATAATTTTAGTCGCGCAACCCGTCCTTTATGCAATGGGATCCACAGAACATAATATTGTGGTGGGATCCGATGACGTCAGCGTCACACCGGACGCACGAGACTTTCACCAAAACTTGCGCGCTTGGTAATTTTTATAATTCTATAAAAAAATATTGTGAATCATATTTTAAGTTGAAGTTAGCTTGTTCAAAAACAAAAATACCATTCCCAGGCTCATTAGATAGCAGCTCATATTATGAGCATCGATAAAATGGACGATTAAAGTCATACATGCCTGAAAACATACATAATGAAAACTAATTTTAGTATAGAAAAGAAACACTTACCTACACCAAAATAAAGCCGAAACTTAATAACCTTGAACCTTGAAATATTTGAATAATCTTGAATTTATATGTACTCAGCACATCGATAAAACGGCACTTGAATCAAGATTAGGCAAGGATCAAGTCTAGGAGACAAGGTGCAGTACCGAGCAGAGATACAAACAATAATAAGGTCTGCAAAAACAATCATTCAAGCTAAATTCTTCTCGGATTTAATTCCAAAAAGCAAAAAGAACAAATAATTAAGTGAGTTGGTATAACACCAAGTTTACACTGTCACTGGTATCTGCACTATTTTAGTATACTTATAGTAATGTAAATAGTGAGGGAAGTGGACATTACATGGTGGTCATACAAACCTAACCAACCGGAACCGACACAATATACACATTCACACGTATGCTTCACCTGACTGACTGATGCTTTTCAAAATATAGATTAGTCTTAAGGAAAACATCTACTGATTATTATTCGAGCCTGTAATAATAAAAACTGCTTCTCTGCAAGGCCGTAGTCGTGACTTAATTATGGGGGGGATTTGAACTTACACTTTTGATTCATTTTAATTAGTTCGATTATAATAGACGAAACTTGTCTTTGGAGATGATAAAGCGCTGACGTAACGGGTGTCCGTCTGGATTGAGGAGCCATGTCTCATATTTGAACGAGGGTACTACCAATATTTAGTAGTAAATTAGCCAATTTTGTAGGCCGGATCCTGGAATTTGTAGTAAAACCCTTAAAAAGTTATACGACATTAAAGGTGGCTCCTCAATCCAGATGTCTGAATTGAGGAGCCACCTTAGAACTCGAAAACTAGCCAACGGATATTTTTGAAAATTTTGTAGGATTTAGTAGTACTCATGCGTAGCCTGTACGAATGGGTTTTGTAGGGCTGAATTTGAGATAGCTACAATGCTTTGATTTTTCATAAAAATCCATAAATTTCACCGCGCTGTTTCTCGGAAAGTAATCAACCAATTACAACAGATTTTTAGTATAATTTAGTAGCAAATGTGATTTAATTTGTACAGTAAAAATTAAATGGAAAAACTATATAATTTCGCTGATACAACAAATTTTATGTGGCTCCTCGTATATGCTCGTAGCTACTAAAATAGTTGATCAAATCGGACAGCAATAGCACCAATATTTAGTAGAAATTTCTACTAAATATTGGCATAATCCAACATCCTTCACATTCAATATTTCCAAAGAAATTAATAAAAAAACATTCCTTAACAATTTAGTGTGGTACGAGAGCCCGCGATCAAAACCATATCACATCGTTTTACGGCCAAAACCATATAAAATCGTTAGTTTAGATGATTCTCAACCTGACTCGGTGGGCAGTACCGGTCAGAAACGTACCAGTTTTACGGGAGCCCATTTCTGCTGCCATTTCTGAATATTCATGACAAATTATCGAAAATTCACTTTAAAAGGATTCCCCTATGTTTTATGGACTCGTGGTCTCGTGTTTTTTAAATAAATACTGTTTTAGAAAAAAATGTCTTCACCTCCGTTTTACTTTCATAGTCAACAAATTTTATTAAAAACTGTTAGTTAATCCGATAAAATAACTCATAAGCTTTTGGAAATAATAAACAGAATCCAAATCGAGACAATAACATAGGATATATGGCAAACACTACTAATAAAAAATAAAAAATAAATAACATGAAAAATATTGAAGATAGAACCCCCTTGTATAGTTCAATTTCAATAATTTTTCATGAATATTCAGAAAAATACGGGTGGCACATGCCGATGAGCGACATTGTATGAAAATGCGCTCAGGTCAAACGTGAAGCGAAAAATTTATGACTTGACAAGACATAAAGATTTCTGAAGTATTAAATAAAAAATCCTTCTGGAATAAATTTTACATAATTATCAAAAAAAAACACCAAAACCGCATCAAAATCGGTCGGAATTTTAGAAGAATAACGCGGTCACACAGACAAACACAAAAAGCGACTTTGTTTTATAATATTTAGAGATTAGAGAAGAGAAGATATTACAGATAGAGATTAGAGAATATATTGATAGAGATAATATTTAGAGATTAGAGATTTTTTTAAATGCCACTATTTTGGGATAATGCACTTTTTTATTATTTGTTTTTAATATACAGGCTGTTAAAGAAATTGCGTGCCATAGCTTCAGGGTGAGTTCAGAGTCGATAAAGGAACCCGTAAAAAATAATAAATAAATACCTTTAAAAAAGTAAAAGGAATTGCTTGCCATAGCTTAGGGGTAGGTTCAGTATCGATAAAGGAACACATGAAAAAAAAAATATAAATTTCTAATGTAGTACCTACTAATTAAATAGCAATCGTTTAGAATTGATTAAAAATTGCTTAAAATAAGTTTTTATTTTGTTTAAATGCTAATTAATAATTTCCTAGAGTTACCTACCTACTATCGAACGCAATGAAAGTAAGTAATTAAAGCATTTAAACAAATAAAATAATTATAATTCTAAACTATTGCTATTTTAAGTTTATAGGTACTATACGTAAATTAGGTTGATCTTGCAATTTTTTTATATTTTTATATTTTTTTTTTATTCATGGGTTCCTTTATCGATACTGAACCTACCCCTAGGCTATGGCAAGCAATTTCTTTAACACCCTGTATAGTGCTCATTTTTTAAATGCTGATTGATGAAGAATTATTCATGTGTAAATAAAACTCTGTTTATGATCACATTTTGAATTATTTATGGTCACCGTATACACTATACTGTTAACGGTCAGTCCACGTGTGACGCGCTAAATGTCTGAAAACAAACTTTTTCGAACCTAATAAAATTACGAAACCTATGTACATTTTTAATATTCAGACATATTGTGATGAAACCATCTGCCCATTCTTTTGACTTAGTAGAAATGGGCTCCCGTAAAACTGGTACGTTTCTGACCGGTACTGCCCACCGAGTCAGGTTGAGAATCATCTAAGCTAACCATTTTATATGGTTTTGGCCGTAAAACGATGTGATATGGTTTTGATCGTGGGCTCTCATACCTCACTAAATTGTTAAGGAATGATTTTTTATTAATTTATTTGGAAATACTGAATGTGTAGGATGTTGGATTATGCCAATATTTAGTAGAAATTTCTACTAAATATTGGTGCTATTGTTATCCGATTTGATCAACTAGTTTAGTAGCTACGTACATATACGAGGAGCCACATAAAATGTGTTGTATCAGCGAAATTATATAGTTTTTCCATTTAATTTTTACTGTACAATTTAAATCACATTTGCTACTAAATTATACAAAAAATCTGTTGTAATTGGTTGATTACTTTCCGAGAAGCAGCGCGGTGAAATTTATGGATTTTTATGAAAAATCAAAGCATTGTAGCTTTCTCAAATTCAGCCCTATAAAACCCATTTTTTTTGTGCAGGCTACGCATAAGTACTACTAAATCCTACGAAATTTTCAAAAATATCCGTTGGCTAGTTTTCGAGTTCTAAGGTGGCTCCTCAATCCAGACGTCTGGGTTGAGGAGCCACCTTTAATGTCTTATAACTTTTTAAGGGTTTTACTACAAATTCCAGGATCCGGCCTACAAAATCGGCTAATTTACTACTACATAAATATTGGTAGTACCCTCGTTCAAATATGAGACATGGCTCTTCAATCCAGACGGACACCGTAACGGTCGCAGGTTGAGTGGGACCCATTTAGATCGCAATTCTTTTGTCGAAGTCGACAACCACGCAAATTCTGAGTATTGATCTTGGCTCCCATTTTCACATTTGTGTTTTTGCTGGGATAGATAATGTCCTTTGACAAGATCCTTCGGATATTCAACAAAAAAGAAATACCATTACCACAGTACACACAGTACCACAGTTTGGAATCTTTAAAAACATAAACGTCCGTGTCGTATCGCTGCCTGTGCGCACACCCTAACTTTGTCTTCTTACTGAGCTATTTCAAACCGGTTTGGCTTCTAGTGGGCGTCGCCGCGGGTGCACGCCACGCGCGCCTTGTCGGTGACAGTGCACGCACACATAGCTGTGCGTGTAGTAATGTCAAATGAATACAAGACCGAGTATACGGAAAGCTACCTAACAGAGTTCACTGGAGACTCTGAACAGAGACCCGTGGGGCGCCCAAAGGGGTGCGAGACAAACTCCGCCCATGGGCTCCCGGGACCGCTGACGCAGAGTCTCCGGCTCCAGCTTGTGGAGGACGTGGTGAGCGCTCTGTTCCCTTCGCGAGGGGAACATACTCCCCCGAACATGGCTCCGCCTCCTGCGGTGCCCGATGCGGACCACACCAATGACGACGACGACGATACTCCGGAGGTGACCGAGGTAGATTTAAGAGTGGCGGTACGTAGGCTGAATGCCAAAAATACCGCCCCAGGACCCGACGGCTTACCTGTAAAAGCCTGGGTTCTGGCCTTGAAGGCTCTCAGGCCTCGACTAGGGGGGCTCCTAAGCGCATGCTTGGAGAGGGGCCAGTTCCCACTTCGTTGGAAGACAGGGAAACTGGTCCTCATTAAGAAACCAGGGCGCCCGGTGGACTCTCCGTCCGCTTATCGGCCTATCGTGCTGCTCGACGAGGTGGCCAAGCGCTTTGAAAGAGTCATTGCAAAGCGCCTTGTCGGGCGGCTGGTGCGAGTGGGGCCGGATTTGGCGGAGACCCAGTTTGGTTTCCGCAAGGGGCGCTCTACGGTGGACTAATGGGTAGTGTTGGTTATTGCGCAATAGAAAAACCGTTGCAGTTCAGATCAAATTATAATTTACGATAACATTAATCACACTAGCATTTCAAACACTGTAGGTACATGACACAACTATTCGAAACGCGCGACAGTTTCTAAACGTCCTCACCGCTTGACCACCACCCACCAAGTCTGTTCCGCTGAACCCCGGCCGGCGGCCGATCCGAGCGTTATGTTGTAGACTCTGGCGAGCGCCGCCAGGCGGCGCTGGCGTTCCGATTATTCAACTCCGTAACGTATTTCCGACGTAAGTATATATTATCGAGTTGCAAGAAACTCTAAACAAACAGGAACTCAGGACCTACATGGTAAAAACGCGTAAATTTAAAAAACTAGGACTTGAAACTTTTGGATTCTACAAAATAAAGACGATATATTAAGTATGTTATACGATGTTAAAATATTTTATTGTAATTTCAGTCGGGTATTTACATTCAGGAAGACACATTTTGACTTATGGGTAGGTAGATGTTCGCTTACAAAGCCCAAACGCGAACGTAGTCGACTTGTAAGGAGGCGTCCTGTCCGTCATTGGAGTTCAGGTTCCAGGTGGGTAACCATTGCTCTCTTGCATTCCAGAAGTCAAGTGCCGCCTAGAATTAAAAAAATAACGAGTCAAAATAAGTGTCGAAATCATTAAATAAGTGATTAGAGTTTTAACATTTTTACTTGCCGCCAAGTTCATAATTTATTTTTATGTAATATTATTTATTTATATGTACTTTATTGTATCTGTGTGTGACCAAGTGAAATTGCTCGTTAGTTTCGTATTACACGTATGTTACTTTGAGTTGATTGAATTTGGGATTATTTGTTTCACTACGTTACTTACATAGTAGAATTCTTTGTTTACAAATTTTATAGCTTCTCGTAGTAAAGATTGATCCGACTCGATTAAATCTTGTTAAAGTTAGAACTATTTATTTTATTATTTTGTAAAAATATTTTTGTCTATCAGGTGTAAAATGTGACTCCTGATGATGGGTCTGTTTACATCCTTACCATATACTTTGGTGGTTTACCATGCAGTGTTGCAATTTCTATTTAAACTTAGAAGAAAATTTGCTTACCGTCGGTGATCCATTCATCCACGGCTTAGGAGCAGGGTTGCTGACTCCGTCAGGGAAGAATCCGTTGGTGCCTCCGACAGCCAGATTGATGGTTAGGTAGAACTGAAACATTGTGTAATTAATTAACATCAAAATTCTTGTTTTATGAAAGGTCAACTGGCAAAAAAATTATTACGTTTCTTTGAGAAGTAGGTACATGCTCAAATTAATGACTGGTGTAAAACCAATTTAGCTTAGTGTTTAGTAACACATTAATAGTAAGTTTATTTTATGGTTTATATTACCTTCTCGTCGAAAGGTGCCATCCTGCTTCCGTATCTCCATGGGTTCTCGATATTAGAGTTGTTGTTGAAGCCGCCGAATTCCCAGAAACCGCCGTTGCCGGGGGTTACACGTCCTAGCTCCACGTCGTCAATGCTGAACTTCAAGAAATCTGCACAGAATAGAAGTTTAATTGGATTTTATTGTCACTGGCAATAAATAAATATTTAGTACTATTTTTAAATAGTTAGCGACTCGTCCCAGCTTCGCATGGTTTTCACGACTTGACAAAACATTGAGATTTCTTAAGTTTAATACTATTTAATATTACAACCATAAACTTTCCGGAATAAATTCTCTAAAACGTTGTGAAAACCGCATCAAAATCCGTAGTGAAGTTGAGAAGAACAACACAGACAGACACGAAAAGCGACACGATAGATATAGAAGTAACTCAGTGTCAGGTACGTACCTGGAGTCCATTCAAGTTGGTAACAGTGGAATTCACTGTTGTAACCAGCAGTGTTCCTCCTGGCCCAGTGAGCACGTTCCCAACCATTCATGCCAGGGTAGGGTCCGTAGTGCAAGGTTGAGCCGGCTTCCTGTGGGTAGCGAATAATTTTATATTTTGTTGCTAGATGGCAAAAAAAAACTTACAGTAGAAAGGCTAACAAAATAATTCTGGCACAGAAGTTCAGAATTTCAAAGTTGTATGTGTTGTAATGTATTCAAAAACAGCATCCAACGCTTTGAGATGGAACCGATTAAACTATATAAGGTCAAATAAAATGAACTGGCGAAACTCCACAGACGTGATGGGTATCGACATAGATATAAGAAAGACGGAGATATGCCCGGTAGTTGAAAATGTATCGAAACCCAATGTCTCCAGATTGTCCCCACCACCTCGCCACAACTACACATGCAGTTCAGTAAACCAATAGATACGAAGTCGCGCTTACACTTGCAATTCATAAATCAGAACGTACTACACAATCAATTATAAACCTTATCCCATCAAACACAGCGTGCATTTACCACGCTCCGTACAACTCACTCAGACGAATACATCGATCGCTATCGTTGTGCTGTGCAAAAGGCATTTTGAATATACGTGGTTGACTAAAAGACTAAAGAAAAGAAAAGCAAAAAAGTAAAGCAACAAAAGAAAAATAGAAAATAAAAGCAAAAAAGTAAAGCAACAAAAGAAAAATAGAAAATAAAATCAACCAAAGAAAAGCAATTTTACATATACGGGGTTGATTAAATCGGAAAGTTATCGATTCTCCCATTTATTATACCTACTCGTAGTATTAAAAAAATCGGTAGTTCCTGAAAAAAATATAAACAAAAAACGATATACATATAAAAATAATAATTATTAAGTAAATAAATAAAAAATTACATTATGAGAAAATCGTATAAAACAATATTTCACATCGGTCTTCCAATCAGGCTATAACTGTTGACAAATTGAGTTAGAGGTTAGAGTATATAACACTGGAGAAGCCTTATGCGCAATATTCCGAACAAAAAAGCCAGTCACTTTTGGCGGGGGACGAAAAACAAAAGCTGCTCGACGGGAAAGAGAAGTCCGTACCATCTATTTTTTTGATCGATATCGATATTCATTCGGAATTTTGCTTGAATCCATTAAATCAAACAGCAGTTGCATAAAATTGCAAAATAATTACAATTAAACTTAGAGTATATAACACTGGAGAAGCCATAAGCACAATATTCCGAACAACAGTCTGTCACTTTTTGCGGGGGACGCGGTAGCGGAAAGAGAAGTCCGTATCATTAATTTTTATTTTATCGATATCGATATTCATTCGGAATTTTGCTTGAATCCATGAAATAAAACAGCTGTTGCATAAAATAGTTACATTTTAATAAGAAGATAAAATAACTTCAATTAAATAAAAGTAACTAAATTTGTAATAAGTAAGTAATCTCAATAAAAAAATAGGTCAAGTTATTTTTTTTTATATACAACTTCACTGGACCACCACTTCAATGGACATAAACAAATTATAAAACATTGAACATTAAAAAAAAAAAACAAAAATAATTACTAAGTAATTTTTACTAGGAAATTATCGACATGTCAATTTTGGTTTCAAACATGACCTCAACACTACGGTAGTCTCGTTAACATTTTTACTAGAGGACGTGTATATTTTCGTAATGCAAAAGAAAAGTATTTTGATCTTTACGAACATAAAAACGAGATGTAGTGAGACTCGGTGACGTCACAGAAGCAATGTGAGGAAAATTCAATCATGGTTGAATCGAATGAAAAATCGAAATGTATTATGAGGTTAGGATTTTGAATTTCAATAAAAATATGATTAAATATTATAAAAAAATATATTTACATATGGTTTTGTTTTTTTGTATTTTTTGTTTGGTTATTTAGTTCTTTAAGTAAGTTTGACGTAATTGAACGCTTTTTACAGCACAGCTAGGCATTTTCACGGAGCTCCGCGCGCCTTTAAACGATTTACGAAGTGCGTTAGAATCTTAGAGTATATATCACGTTAGGATCGATTTGAAACTAGTTTTTATAAACGTACGTTAGGAAGCAATATATTTACTGCAACAATAGTACGGTCGCTGTGATATATGAAAACTAAAATAACGTAGTAAAGGCAAGAAATATTTTTCGATTTGTTGTTTTTCATGATTTTCAACACAAATATAGTAATTACTTGTGCTGATTATATGATAAGTGGTTCTATGATTTATAAAGTTTCTAGTTTAGCTTATTTTTTTACAAGAAAGCACTGAACAATTCTTGAATGATGTCGCGATCGCGGTTGAAAGCGCACTAGTTCGCGGAGACGGCCATTTCTCTATGAAACATGAATTTATGATTTTCGAAAATCAGAGAACAAAAAGGAGATCAGTATTTATCTTTACCTGTGTGCCGATATGAACACCATTGAATGTCATGCCACGGTTGCCTCGAGACTCCACCAAGTCGATCTCTCCGGATGCGGGCCAGGTGCCGTAAGTGTTGTACGCTGGCATCAACCAGATAGCTGACAAAACCAAACAAGATTATAATTCGACTCAGGAATCTTTAACGTGAAACTAAGTCCTAAAGATTTAGGATAGAATAGAAGAATATCACCAGATTTTACAGTTATACTACATAACGTAATTCAAAGATTAAGTATCAGAAAAACCGAATTAACAATACACATTCTACGTCATCATCATCAGCAGAAAGACTTCCACTGCTGGCCGCTGTTGTGAAAATGCTTGTTTGAATTTTTGAAAATGCTTGTTTAATTGTCACAACAAGCGGCCTGTGCCTCCCTCAGCCAGTGGATACCCGCGACTTTCACTAGGTCTTCGGTCCCTAGACACATCGAATTACCCACGCTTTGGGTTACCATTTTGAAATTTGGAAAGTCATGACAAGAAGACGGACATTTGTGAAAAAATACGGGCACATTTAAAAAAAAAAATCCCCTCAAGTAAAAATCCGGACATGTCTGGAAAAATCCGAACGGGTTGTAGTTCTACCCACTCTGCGCCTTTCTGTCTATCTACTAAGTATAATTTGAGCAGCTTACCTGGCCACAACCAATCTCCAGCAGGCATTTTGGCGCGAACTTCAACGCGACCGTAACGGAAGCTGAAGGAGTTTACGGTACGGATACGTGCGCTCTTGATAGGGTTCAAAATGTTTTCAGCAGTTCCTGTACGCTCGCAACCATACCATTTCGGGTTTGTACATCTGTTGGCAAAACATATAAATTAAATTAATCTTTGAATTTTTGAATTGATATAATGTATATCAATTTCAAAATTCATAGATTTATTTCAGCAAGTTCTGTCTTCCCACTTATGCACTTTAAGAAAACTTTCAAGGTACTGACTTGAAAATCACCTATCTTGAAACTTTTGTTCTATGATTGATTAGTTTAATTGATGTATTTTTACCACTGTTTGGCTTAGGACCAAGAATGAAAATTCAACATCTGTGTAGCCTTTTCCCAACTATATTATAAGCATAGAAATATAAATAACAGGAGAAGTGGTATGGGGGCGTGTCTGTGTCCGCGCGTCTTGATCACAATGCTCATGCCTCAGGCAAATGGCCGTCTCCGCTAACTAGTGCGCTTTCGAGCGCGATCGTGATAACATTTAAGAATACCGTGTTGTTCAGTGGTTTCTTGTAAAAATCGAAGCTAAACTATAAACTTTATAAATCGTAGAACCACTTTTCATAAATCAGCACAAGTATTTTGTTATATTTGTGTTGAAAATCATGAAAAACAACAAATCGTAAAATATTTCTTGCCTTTACTACGTTATTTTTGTTTTCATATATCACAGCGACTGTACTTTTATTGTAGTAAATACATTGCTTCTTTACCACTACCAAAGTATGTCGCTAAGTAACTGGACAAGCAATGTAAAAATTACAAAACGATATTTACTTTAAGCGGTTGCATCGTTAGTACGGCCGCAGCGTCTTGTGACGGATTAGTGATGTGGTTGTGCAGATCCACTAACGTAGGCTATCGACAATAATGTCGATTGTCGTATGAATTCATATTACTATTAAAGTTTATTCTTCAATTTGTCAACAGTTATAGCCTGATTGGAAGACCGATGTGAAATCTTGTTTTATACTCATTTAGATTTTCTCATAATGTTGTTATTTTTTTGGTTTACTTAATATTTCTTTTTTTTACTTACTTATTGTTTATTTATATCATCTTATTATATGTATATCGTTTTTTATTTATAATTTTTTCAGCAACTTCCAAAAATTTTAATACAATAATAAATGGGAGAATCGATAAGTTTTCGATTTAGTCAATCACTAGCGTATATGTAAAATAAATGGCTTTTGCACAGCACAACGATAGCGAACGATGTTTTCGTGTGGGTGAGTTGTACGGTGCATGGTAAATGCACGCTGTGTTTGATGGGATAAGGTTTATAATTGATTATGTAGTACGTTCTGATTTGTAAATTGCAAGTGTGAGCGGGGCCTCGTATTTATTGGGTTTACTGATCGCATGTGTGATCGCAGGCTAGAGAGTAGGGATAGATAGAAGACATTGGGTTTCGATACATTTTCAACTACCGGGCATATCTCCTTCTTTCTTATATCTATGATTATAAGTATTGGGGTCGGCGAAGTAAAGTTACATCTTTTGTTTGTTTCGTTTCATGACGGCACCATTTTGGTACTTTGAGCAGAATTCCAAAGGTATCACGTAAATACTTATCTGCCAAGCATTTACGTGTTCGGAATGACCACAAAAAGCTAATAATATAAATTAAATATCAGAAGCCGATCATCATTCAATAGGATTACCTTATCTTATAGCTACAAATCATGGAACTACCTACCTACCTAATTAAAGCGTGCAGTGAAGACGTGCGTTTTTTTAAACAGATGTTTGTCAGATTTTTGTGTTGATAAGCTTAAGTAAAATGAGCACAACAGCTTATAGTGTTGCCATTTGCGGCGAAATCCAGAATGAGTTTTCCTGGCTGCGTTGAATTTGCGACTTCCCCATTAGCATCAAACAAACAGCTTAGTAATAGCAGTGCTAAGTATTACTAAGCTGTTTTGTTTAGAACTACTGTCCTAATACCTACTTGGATAATTATTAAGGTAAACGCGCGGCCACGGTTGAAAATGGAGTTCTCTAAATAGATTCCATTAATCATCACGCCTGACAAACATGACAGATCGCAGTGCAGTGCTACAGTTCACCTCAGACCAAATAAAAAACCAAGAATTAGCGCTGTCAACAGTGACGTGAGGCCGGTTCCGTAAACTGTGTGCACTTAGTCAGGTGTAGTTTGATTATAAATGGTTGTATTTGTGTGCGTGTGAGCGTGCATGCACAGAGCAGAGGTGTAGTTTTGGCATGCTTCACTGTATTGTACGCAGCGCTACTTATATCTTGGTTTTTTATTTGGTCTGAGCAGTTCACATTAATGTTGTGATCCTATGTATCCTCACGGCATATAGCTACAGTAGGCCGACCATCAGTGGTAACATAAGCTGAGCTCTTATTCTATTGAAAATCCGTAAGAACTACTACGCTATGCCAGCTCAAGGTTATACTGTTACCACTGTCGTGCGGTCGACTGTAAGTACTTAGCAAACCCACTTTAGAAGTGAATGTAGTTTTGGTAAAGAAACAAATAAATGGTCCTCATGTTTATCATCAGCCTGTATGACCGCCCATGGCATCCTCTTACTATGTAAAATGTATCACTCTTTAAGTACCACCGGCCATCTTTAGTGCCACTTCTTATCAACACCATTGTTAGATTGTTTGATAACAAATTCTCACCTGTCAGCGGGTGCGCCTCCCTCAATGTTCAATTGTCCAGAAGTAAGGAAGTTTTCTCCAAACTGGTCTGACGTTAGAGAGGGACGGATGTACAGGTTTCCATTGTGAGCGAAAGAGTTGGAACGGTTGTTGTTGTAGTATTGGAACTCCCAGTTCTAGAACAAAATAATGACGTCCTCATTAAAACGGCTGTATCTTTATAGTATGTATATTGTGCGGATTCACATTTTTAATGAATTGGTATTGGAGCAATAAGGATACTTATTGTAAAGTTAAATTAAATTGAAAATTGGGAGTGGTATAATATAAAGATTTAAGAGAAATATAAAGTAAAAAATATCGCGAAGGAATAATCAAGCACCTGCTTTCGTAGAAAATTGATAACTATGGGTAAATACAGTGAAAACATAACATCACGCCATATTTCCCCGAAGGGTTGGGCAGAGGTGTACCTACCTATAGTACACCCACATTTCGCCAATTATGTTTCAGTCCCATGTAGGGGGCGAGCCGATTGCCATCAATAGGGCAGCAATCGAGAAGTTTCAGATACACAAACCCGATAACACAAACAGTACAAACAGCAAAAGAAGCTTCAGGTTGCGGAAAACTGGCTTTAAAAGCACAACATTGGAAGATCACCTGGGCCCATTGCCTGAGCCATTTAATTGATTCAATAGGGCGTGGAAAAAAAGGCCAATTAGAAAACACTTGTAGGTACTCACACCACCACCAGCTAAGGTGTTCTCGTGCTGCCATTTCTCGAGGTTGAAAGTATCGAAGTCATCGGTGAAGATCATTTGGCCTGAGCAGACCGTGGCAGGCGCGTGAGTGCCGCTGACTGTGGTAACACTAGGGGTGCAAGCCGCGCCCAAGGACGCGACCGCTAACAAGCCCGCTAACACCGACCACATTTCTGTAAGCGATATCAAATTAGTTATGGCTTTTAAAGGTAGTTACTAATGGCACGGATTATCTAAAAGGAAATTTTCGTAGTGATCGTGCCGAGAGAGACGACTTGGTTCTAAATTTCGCTGCGGTACCTTTGGACCCTATAGTATAGAGCAAATTGTGTTGCGTGAGAGAGAAGTGGAGAAGGTAAGACAGACAGACAGACATAGTTACTTTAACATTTCCACACTAATATTTACACTATTTGTATTTTTTTTGTAATGAATAAACTCAAAAACTACAGGACCGATTTAAAAAATTCTTTCACCAGTAATGCTATAACTTTTAATTATCACTGAGTAACGTATGATATAATTTATACGGATATCACGCGGGCGAAGCCGTCTTCTTCGTTCTTCTTCTTCTTTTCGTGTGGTTAGTGTGTCAGAGTTTTAAAACCGCCCATGGACCTCTGATTTGGCTTCACATGCCGTGAAGCCAAGTCAGAGGTCCACGGGCTTTGATTGTAATTTCTAATCTTGCGAAATCTCGAATTTGCGATCTCCAGTCGAGATTGCATTCCCTACTCATGAGTCATGACTAGTGATGCGTCGGGAGAATATTCTCACACGGAGAATGCTCTCCGATTGAGAATATTCTGCAATATTCTTTTCGACGGAGAATACGTAGTACATAGTGTGTAGGAGCCATTAGGTTTCGGAGTAGAAATGTATAATATTTCTTTAGTTAAGAAATATTAGTTGCGGCCTTGCGTGGTGGCAAACCATGGTGCCGATTCTCTTGTACACCGAATTAAACTATCACTAAAATTCCTTACTTTTGGCTATGAGAATCTTAAAAGAATTCTGAAAAAAAAAAAGTAAAAATTGACACTACTCAAATCGAATTTGACAATCGCGACTCCACGTGGTACTTGTTTGCTCTACCACGTGAATTTTGTTTAGAGCAGGAGGTGAGGCCGGAGGCGTGCATGTGGGGGGCAGCCTCGACGTGTTTTATAAGGAGATTTTCACTTTTTGTATGGAAAATATGAAAAATTATTACCTACATGTTGAGTTTTAGGGGTTTAGCAGTTTTATAAAGAGGGTCGCAATTTTCATTATTTTTGCGGTAGGACACACACAGCATTTTCGAGATATAAGCAAAAGAAAATAAATACAGTACTGTTTTTGCACCTGAAGTTGAGGTGTTGGTGTGAATTTTAGTTCATGACAACTAATTAAATCTATCGCGATTAAAAATAGTCGGATTTATTTGGACAATCAAAATTTTTGGTGAAAAACGTCAAATTCAGAATAGCAAAATTGTCATTTTCAATCAATTAATAACTCAGTGCCAGCTCAGTGCTGTCAAACTAAAATATAGTTAAGTTGTGTCACTTTAGTCTTTAACAGAATGGGAAATCGTCGTTTGACAGGAAAAAACGAAATTTTGGTGATTTTTTGTCTAGTTTATAGTGTCCGTCTGGATTGAGGAGCCATTTGTAACAAGAAAATCGGAACATATTCAAAAACAGAATTAGGATCAATCAACCTGAACCTTGGATTGCGCCAGCAACTTCTGCTTGCTGCTTCTGGAACACATTTTTTTCCACATTTTCAAACATACATAATCAATTCAACAGGTGGTGTGGTGGTGTAATTAATTAAAAACAAATCAAATTTTTACAATGTTTCTTTTTTAATTTTATTAATATTGATAAAGTTTGTTTTAATACAGAAATCCAACATTAATTCCATAAGTACGAAATTTTAGAGAATTTTCTCGGAAATATTCTCGGGAATGTTCTCGCTCAGGAGAATTTATTGAGAATTTAAGTTGTGAAGTAGTTTATTTTGATGAAAACTTCGCAAAACGTTCCTTAAACTATTACTCTATCGATCGATTCAATAGAGTCCTAATAATAATAATAATACCAGCCTGTTACTGTCCCACCGCAGGGCAAAGGCCTCTTCTCATATAGAGAAGCAATTTTTAAATTCTCATAAATTCCCTTCCAAAAGAATATTCTCGGGAATTTACCATCATTAGTCATGACCAAGCATTTTCGATATAAAATATGCGTATTTTAACAAGCAGTATTATAGAAAAAAAACGATGAAAGCACTAATACTGAAACACTGTATGAAAACTGAAAGATAGGAAGATGAATCAACAATTTTCGGCAAGAAAAAACTTAATTAATTGGAAAGGACTCTCTCAAATACAGTATTATACTTCAAAAGAGTGACATCAGCTCCCCCGATGACGATGCAGGCTGCCTCGGGAATAACTCCTTTGTTCCTTTCTTTGTGATCGTACTGAGTGGTGTTCGCGAGCGGTCAAAGTTCGCACACATCAACACGACGACCGATGACCTTGACGGCCTTAGTTACGGCAAAACCGGTAATAATTTTTGCGCAATCGAAGAATTATTGAATGGGCTCAATCAGACTTTATAATAAAAGATTAGTGGACTGTATTAAAATAGGTGTAATACCATAATTTACATGAACAAAGTATATGGAAGCCAGTACAAAGAAATGCTCGTAGTGGAGCCGCGACTGTGAGTCATAGAGTATAGTATTATAGAGGGAACTGTGAGCTGATTGGTGTGGCCGTTCGTAGGAACCCCCGAGACCCTACGCTTTCCCCGCAGTGAATAATGAGCATATGTTATGCACTGACATTATGTAATCCTCGAGGGTTAGGCAGAGGTGTACCTTGGTACAGTGTACATCCACATTTCGCCAGTTATGTTTAAAATATATAAAACTCATGATTAATCTAATTTATTACTTGCTAATACTCGTTTTTACACTTTTCAATTTGCGGGAGCAGCCCATATTATGAGCTCCGATAAAATGGACGAGTAAAGTCATACATGCCAGAAAGCATAATATTGAAAACTAATTTTAGTACAGAAAAGAAACACTTACCAACACAAAAATATAGCCGAAACTGAGCTGACATTATGTACTCAGCACATCGATAAAACGACACTTGAATCAAGATTAATAACAGGCTAAGGAGACAAGGTGCAGTACCGAGCAGTGAGACAAACAACAATAAGGTCTGCAAAAACAGTCAGTCAAGCTAAATCCTTCACGGATTTAATTCCAATCTGTATTGTAGCAAAATAACTAAATTCTTTAATTTAATTAATTATCATTACAGTGCAGCCGATTGATCTTATTTTAATTAAGTAAGTCGGTATAACGCCAAATTTACACTGTCACTGGAATCGGCACTATTTTAGTATAATAATCTATGTAGTTAGGGAAGTGGACATTACATGGTGGTCATTCAAACCCAACCAACCGGAACCGACACAATATACACATTCACACGTATGCTTCATCTGACTGACTGATGCTTTTCAAACAGCTACCGATTATTATTCGTGTCTGTAATAATAGCTTCTCTGCAAGGCCGTAGCCATGAATTTATTAAGTGGGGGGATTTGAACTTAAACTTTTAATAGATTCGATTCTAATAGACGGAACTTGTGTTAAAGCGCTGACATAACCGTCGCAGGATGAGTGGATGACCTTAACATCGCGTCTCATTATGGCCAATCAAGTGAGTCGCGACTCTCCTACCATCCTGTTTCATTAAAAGTCTGCTCACAGCTGATACTGCCACAAATATGATTAATTTATTCTTCGTACTAATTAACAGATTAACATTTATTTTTGTTGTTATTTTCATTTCCGTTCAAAGCGGTTCGATCGAACCGAAAACAACCTATTTATTAATTATAAGTGTTTTCTGCAATGCAAAGATAAATAGATATAGTAACAAATAATAATAAATAATATATTTATTTATTTTCTCTCAAAAAAGTACAGTAGTAGTAACAAGTTATTGCAACAATCTATCCTTTGTGACAGCTGGAGTCTGTACTGGGTTCAAGACCTGTGTCACAGATCTCCAGGCTCACACCCTTACAAGTATAATTATAATTGCACTTACGTACTACAAAACATATAATAGTGGCTCCAAGTATTGAGAGCAGACAAGATAAATACAAACAAAATGAATAAAAAAAAAAAAGAAAAAAAAATAGGTATCTGCCTAGGTGAGTGTAGTGAACAAGAGTGCAACACGCACTACAAGGCACCAACGTGTACAAGAATGTGTTTATGTGTGTGGGTATGAGGGTGAGGGTGTGTGTGTGAGGGGATTGGGGGTGTGTCTGTGAGGGGTAATAAGACACTGTCTCTTGGGTAAGGTTAATAATTCGCTAGTTAGGTTGAAATGGAAATAATGTTTTCAGTCTCTGTATAATCTAATTCAAGGAGCCAGTTCGTAATAGTTCTTTTACACTTAGTTTTGCGCATAGGATATACAGGGTGTTTGGTGCATCGTGTGCCAAATTGAAATGGTCGACTGAAGGGGTCACCTGCTAGCCTTTCAGACCCCTTAACACCCCTCATGCCCTGTAGATTTTTTTTATCGACTTTTTATTGTTTTACTAAAAAAAGACCCAAATTTTACATTCAAATACAAAAAATATAAGGCATAGACTCTGAATAAAATTTTATTTCGATGTGTATTGTTTAAGAGTACTTTTAAATACAAAATAAGTGACATTAGTCACCTAGTTTTTTTTTAGTTCACTCACAAAGGTAAAACTTAAATTAAAGCTGTACATGTTACAGCTGTTTATATGGCTACAAAAAACAAAACCAAAAGCGACCGGGATCTTCCAACTCCCTCATTAATTCTCCAGTCTATCCTCTTGCTAATGATGTGCCACATGCCATAAAAATCTTTTAACAACTTTGTGAATTCGCTAGAATCGTGAATCAAGTCACATAAGACTACATTCCAAATTCTAATGATTTTTTTTTATTGCGTAACTGTTACTTGAGAAAGAGGTAACATTTGTTTTCTCACTCTTGCGCAGTAAAATCTATCTTCTATCTCTTTCTTGCATACCTTAAATCGGTTTGAACAAATCACGCACTGCCGCCGATCCGTCATTTTTTTAGTCGAGTCTACAGGGCGATGGGGGTTGTTAAGGCGTCTGAAAGGCTAGCAGGTGACCCCTTCAGTCGACCATTACAATTTGGCACACGATGCACCAAACACCCTGTATATTCAACTATCTGCAATGTTTGGTTTATGTCAATCAGGCGGGGTCGTCTCACTGGGTAAACCTTGGAATGCCTACGGGGGCTAGACCAATGTTGCCAAGTTCTCCTCTATTATGTGAGAGACGCAGCCGACCACCTCTTAGGTTGACATGCGAGATGCCCTTCATAATAAAAATGTTTCTTCGCTGAGTACATATAATCTAGATTAAAACATAATAAAAGATTCAATAGAATAAAATGATTTTGTGATGTTGATGATGTTACAAAACGTTTGAATTATGAGAATAAAAGACATTGCCAATTATAACAGCACCGCTCCAGCGTTAGTAACGCGCCAACACCGCCTGGAAATATCTAGTCGTCGACGCGCCGTAAGCAAGGTGACTGCTAGTCGGTAACGCACCGTAAGCAATGCGACCGCTAGTCCACAACGCGCCGTCAGCAATGCGACCGCTAGTCCACAACGCGCCGTCAGCAATGCGACCGCTAGTCCACAACGCGCCGTCAGCAATGCGACCGCTAGTCCACAACGCGCCGTCAGCAAGGCGACCGCTAGTCCACAACGCGCCGTCAGCAATGCGACCGCTAGTCCACAACGCGCCGTCAGCAAGGCGACCGCTAGTCCACAACGCGCCGTCAGCAATGCGACCGCTAGTCCACAACGCGCCGTAAGCAATGCGACCGCTAGTCCACAACGCGCCGTCAGCAATGCGACCGCTAGTCCACAACGCGCCGTCAGCAAGGCGACCGCTAGTTCACAACGCACCGTCAGCAATGCGACCGCTAGTCCACAACGCGCCGTCAGCAATGCGACCGCTAGTCCACAACGCGCCGTCAGCAAGGCGACCGCTAGTCCACAACGCGCCGTCAGCAATGCAACCGCTAGTCCACAACGCGCCGTCAGCAAGGCGACCGCTAGTCCACAACGCGCCGTAAACAAGGCGACCGCTAGTCCACAACGCGCCGTAAGCAAGGCGACCGCTCACTGCCGCACGCTACCGGTGAGGTGACAGCTTGTTGTTCATTCACAAGCGAGGCGACACCGCGTGGCCGGAGAGGCGCCGGCATGCTTACCTCTGGGCACGCCACAATTGGGGCGATAAGTCCCCTCTTTGAGGAGTGGCTAGAGAGGCGCCACGGCGTCCTTACCTTCCGCCTGACGCAGGTCCTAACCGGACACGGTTGTTTCGGGAGGTTCTTGTTCCGGATAAGGCGGGAGGAAACGCCCGGGTGTCACCATTGTGTGGATCGCTCGGAGGACAAGGTGGAGCATACGGTGGAGGTATGTGCGGCTTGGGCGGAGCTGCGCCGTGTACTCGTGGTGACGATCGGTGGCGGTGATCTCTCGCGTCCGGCAACCATGGTACGGAGCGAGAGGGCATGGGAGGCCGTCACCTCCTTCTGCGAAGCAGTAATGCTAGCGAAGGAGGAGGCGGAACGCGTGAGGCAGAGGCAAATTTCGCGCCCTCACGCCCCTAGCCGCGAAAGGAGACGCCCTGGGCGTCGGGAATCGCAGGCCGATTCCCGGCCACCGCAGGCTTGGGGTTGCGGACGGTGAGCAATGGGTAGCTCGCCATCCGATAAGGACCAGGCTCGGGTCAAAGGCGCGTTATGTTCCACGCGCGCCTCAAAGAGAGGTCAGCACAACTGACGGGATCCCCTTGGACCAGTGCATTTGCGGGCTATGCCGGAAAGTCCGAAAGGGATACCGTGGCCCCTGTCAACGAAAAGGCAACTGAAGGAACACGGGTGGGTTTTAGGGCCGAGTCATACCGGAATGGCAGCGACCGGCAGCGGCCGGCAGTGGCTGCCAGCGGCCTCAGGCGTCGCCGCTGGCGGCCTCGCGTGACCTCCAGATCCCACGTGCCTAGTCTCCTCTTGAGTAGTTTAGTTTCTGCATTACATACGCGCGATTTGCGCAGATTGCGCATTGAAATTATAACATTGAATTTGATGTACCCATTTTAGGTGTAAAATACGCAAAAAGAAAGATGATTAGTTTTTTTACATTTATTTGGAAACTTTCCAAATAGTTTTTTTACATCTAAAACTAAACATTTCATAATCAATATTCTTGTTCGCTAGTTAGCCACATTTTTTATTTCCACATTACTGTCTGGAAATAAAAAATGTGGCTAACTAGCTATTGCTAAATTAATAAAAACACTGAAATATTTGACATCTATTTGCGACGTTGCCCACCTTCAGAATAAAGTATCGGAGTAATAATAAGTTTTACATGATTATGGTAAGTTTATACTCGTACAAAGATATTATGATGATGGATTCGAGGTACGCATAAATGTTGAGTTTGCTCTGTAATTAATTTTTTAGGTACAATTTTTTGTCATTTTTCTTAAGTATTATTAATTATATACATTATTAAGTATTATTAATTTATTGCAATGCAATCGTAGAGATTTGGTGTTTATTTTTGTGTTTATTGATTTAATACTTTCTATATCTAATTTTACTTAATTCTTCTATAGCATATTGGCGTCCTGTTCAACAGGCGATAACAAACAAAGCCTCAAATTATGTTTAAGTTTAACAAAACGCTTGTTGTGTCCGGAAACTCATTCGGGGTCTTTAATTAGTTTCAAGTTTTAGGTTTTTAAGGCCACAATTATTAACGATTTGGCGCGCTGCAGCCACCTGGTGAACACGGGCGGAAATACATCATCATCGTGTTGTCAAGAAGGAGATAGCTGCACATACCTATATAAATGTGACACGAAAACGGAAGATTATAGACTCAAATTATGTTTATATGACCCCGAATGAGTGTCCGAACCATAGATATAAGAAAGGAGATATTCATCACGTTTTGTTTGAAGGTAAAACGCTGCTATTAACTGTCATCAAGCGAGGTGGGTAGTCCAATGTTATTCTAATTCTATGAGTTCGTGACTTTAGAATTGTATTATCTATAGCAAACAAACACCTGACGTGCATTTGATTTATTCTTGCTTTAGTTTAGAATGTCAACAAGTATCTATCTACTTATACATTGCTATATTACAGAGTTTTCCATACTTTTAGGTTTTACAGCATGTATCCTAATATAATAAAGTTCGTTTTTTATTTCCAGATCATTAGCTGCAGGCACAAGCAACCCTGTCACAATAACTAAATTCTTTGATAAAGTGCGTATTTCACAAATTAATAATTTCATAAATATTAAGTTCCATCATCATCCACCATTTCAACCGTAAGACGCGTCCGCTGCTGCACATAAGCCTCCCCCAAGCGTCCCTACATCGACCGGTATTATCCTTTCTTGGAACTTAATTCCATAGACTTAAATAAAATCGGGGAAGCAGCTGTTAAATTGCTTTTTGTTTATCTTTTCATTACCGAGTACGCCATTGATAAAGATAACATCAAAGCCAAATATGCAGTAAACACTTCCGATTACTTTTTTTAGGTGATAGAACGTCGGTATTATTAAAGAGTGAGTCCGTTCACGGACAAGCGGCGACTCCCACCGTACATTATGTCCACGTCGACGCCACTTTCGAGTAACAAGAGTAACGAGATCATGGTATGATCCTTGTTCTCTTGTATCATTCCATTTTATGTATAAAGTTGTTATGAATATCTAAAGTGAGAGTTTTCTTTACATTAATCCTAGAACACCTCTATACAGGGTCAAATTAAATTAGCTGGCAAAACTTTACAGATGTGATGGGTATCGTTAACGAAACAAGATTTAAAAAAATTAAAGGTATATAAACTAAAACCCAACTACTACAAAAACGTCAGTCTGGCTTGGGGGAGCAGTGGACGCGTCTTACGGTTGAAATGGTGGATGATGATGGAACTACGAGGGGTGTTCAATAAATAGTGAGAATGCGATACATTCTCCTTGGAAAGAAAAAAAATTAATACTGGCAGGCATAGCCCAGACATTAGTTAAGATGATAATAAAAAAAGCAATTAATTCTCTTTTGTTTTTTAAAAGTAGAAGTCTATTGTTTGCGTCGTTTCGAAACGTGTTCTTAAAAATGGATAAAATTTAAGTTCGCGCGGTAATAAAATATCTTTGCTTGAAAAATTTTACTACGGAGCAGATAAATCAAGACTTGAGAGCAACATTAGGGGTTCATGCTCCTCCATATTCTACGGTTGCGAGTTGGTGTGCTGAGTTCAAGCGAGGAAGAACTTCCGCTAACGACGACCCACGAACGGGACGCCCCATATCGGCAGTGACAGAACAAATGATTAAAAAAGTTGAAAATATTGTCTTGGCGGATCGTCGTGTTACTGTTCGTTTTATAGCTGAAGAAGTAAAGACTTCGATAGGAAGTGACCATAATATTATAAACGACACTTTTTTCATACCCAAATGGTATGAAAAAAGTGTCAGCGCGCTGGGTGCCCAGAATGCTTTCTGACGCGCAGAAACAAACTCGACTGAGAATTTCACAAAGCTGTTTGGATTTGTTACAACAAGATCCTGACCGATTTTTGGCTCGATTCATAACTATGGACGAAACATGGCTTCACCATTATGACCCGGAAACGAAACAACAGTCCATGACTTAGAAGCGAGCGTCATCTCCAACTCCAAAGAAATTTAAGGCGATTCCATCCGCCCGAAAGATCATGGGCTCTCTTTTCTGGGACAGCCAAGGGGTGGTAATGATCGAATATCTTAATCATGGAGCCACTATTACGGGGACTATGTACGCAGGACAAGTAACAAAGCTGCGTGAGGAAATACGCAAGAAACGGCGTGGCAAACTCGCTAAAGTTGTTTTGTTTCACCAAGATAACGCCCTTGCGCACAAGTCCAGAGTTGCGATGGCTGCCATTCAAGAAGCTGGCTTCGAATTGATGGAACATCCTCTATATTCACCGGACCTTGCTCCTAGTGATTTCTACCTATTTCCGCGATTAAAGGAACATCTCAGGGGCCAGAAATTCGAAGATGATGACGGAGTAGTCGCCGCCGTAAATTATTTTTTAAGGGATCAGGAAGATTTTTTTAGAAAGGGAATTTTAGGATTAGAGAAAAGATATACAAAGTGTATAAACCTGAAAGGTGACTACGTCGAAAAATAAAATAACATATAATAAAAGATACTTCTTACTCGTCTTACTCATTCTCACTATTTATTGAACACCCCTCGTATTTATGAAAATATTAAAGTATGAACAAACATCACAGACAGGCAAATAAAAAACCGGAGTCATACGAGTTGGGGCATAAATCGAACAGATTACGTGTGACTCCACATTTTTTATTTGCCTTTCTGTGATGTCTTGTTTATACATTTTTTGTTGACTTTTTTGTAGTAGGTAGGTAGTTGGGTTTTAGTTTTTATAACTTTTATTATTATTTAAATTATTTCGGGCTTATAATATATATATATACTTTGAAATGTGATAATGAAGCCTTTTCATTTGATACTCAACATGGCATCATTAAAAAAAATATGTTTTTGTTCATGATTTTATGTCCCCTAGGCGCCATACTCACTTCTTTTGTCAAATTATGATGAGGAGTTTAGAAGTTATGAGGTAACAGATGAACATACATACATACCGGTCAAAATCATAACCGTCCTTTTTGCTTCGCCGTAGTCGGGTAACAAAAAAAACGGATTTTCTAAACTCATCACTTCAAGTATCTACACCCCGGGTGTTGACTCCGTTATCAACTGTAGTTACTAGAACGTATAAGAAAACCATTTTTTGTTTTGTTTTATCGTGTTTAGATATCGATAAACATCCCGTCTATGAAGTTTCGCTAGCTAATTTATTTCGACCCTGTACTGCTAAATAATAACATGATAACATAATATAAATAAATGAAATAAAATAAAAAGGTCATTTATTTCCATATCCTTAAAATACATTGTTGTTAGTAGTTTTACTTATTTGCTAGATATTAGTACAGATTAATTGTTTTGTCGGATATGGACCCCTCCTCGGGTGAAAGCCTCCTCCAACTTCTTCCATGTGTCGTCTTTACCAGTATTCTGCCAGTCTTCCCTGCTGTTTCTGTTATGTCATCAGCCCACCTTCTTTTCAGCCTGCCTACTCTTCCTTTTCGTGTTTTTTTTGTTCCAAATGTTCCACCTGTTGTCTGTCTATCATGTTATATGACCGGCCCATTGCCACTTCAGTTTCAGGGCTTGCGTGAGTGCTTCAGTTACCTTGGTTTTTTGTCTAATAACTTTACTGTTAACGCTGTGTATTTTCCTTATATTTAATATGCTTCTCTCCATCGCTCTTTGTGTTGTTCCGATCTTTTGTTTAGCTCTTGTCGTAAATACCCATGTTTGACAACCATACAACAAACAGGGCAATATACAGGTATCAAGTACAATTTTTTTCAAGTTTATCGAATAGTCTCCTTTTAAAATTTCCTTCAGTGAGCAAATAAATAGACCGATTACATAATATGTGTTTGAATAATTCAACTGTAAGTTTTCCTCATTTGACTACCTACAACTTGCAGGAAATAACAACAACTGAAATAACGCTCTAATTGTTATTCAGTTTCATTTATAACTTAAAACAGGTCATTACAACGGAGACCTCAAATGGTAACTTTAAGTTCTTGTTTTAGTTTTGCCAGCTACAAAATAATGTACCTACATTGTTACAGTTAGCGGTTGAAAATAAAATCGAAATGCATTATGCTTCCTCTTTCCTTAAACATCATCATTACACATAGTTCCTTATTCTTGTTTCATGTTTATTATTTTATATATATCTATGTATATCTAAATTTATTTCTGTAATATGTATGGTGTGCATAATAAAGAATATTCTATCTATCTATCTATCTATAAATATTGAGTCGCAAAAAACTCCAAACAAACAGGAACTCAGGACCTCCATGTTTGGGCACGTCACAATTGCGGCGGTCCCCTCTTTGAGGAGTGGCTAGAGAGGCGCCACGGCGTCCTCACCTTCCGCCTGACGCAGGTCCTCACCGGACACGGTTGTTTCGGGAGGTTCCTGTTCAGGATCAAGCGGGAGGAAACACCCGGGTGTCACCATTGTGTGGATCGCCCGGAGAACACGGTGGAGCATACGGTGGAGGTCTGCCCTGCTTGGGCGGAGCACCGCCGTGTCCTCACGGAGGCGATCGGCGGCGGCGATCTCTCGCGTCCGGCCCTGGTTCAGGCCATGGTCCGGAGCGAGAGTGCATGGGAGGCCGTCACCTCCTTCTGCGAAGCAGTTATGCTCGCGAAGGAGGAGGCGGAGCGCGCGAGGGAGATTCAAGCTGCACGCCCTCGCGCCCCTAGTCGCCGCAGGAGACGCCCCGGGCGTCGGGAGTCACAAGCTGACTTCCGGCCACCGCAGGCGCGGGCCTGCGGACGGTGAGCGATGGGCAGCTCGCAGTCCGATAAGGACCAGGCCCGGGTCGACGGCGCGTTGTGTTCCACGCGCGCCTCAAAGGGATGTCAGCAACAACTGACGGGGTCCGGAAGGACCAATGCCTGCTGGGGTCGCGGGTTTGTCTGAAAGGGATATCGCGGCCCCAGCACATAGGCAACGGAAGGAACACGGGTGGGTTTTAGTCAGTAAAAGTCTGACACTCCCTCTCGCTCCGCCCAGAGCGGGAGGAGTCATTTGATGATTTCCCAACCAAAAAAAAAAAAAAAAAAAGGACCTCCATGTTCAAAAATCGTTAATTAAATAAATTAGGACTTGAAACTCTTGGATTCTACAAAAGAAATACGATATAACTTGATGTTAAAGTATTTTATTGTAATTTCAGTCGTTTATCAACTTCTTTGTATCGTTGTATACAAAGTTGGGTATTTACATTCAGGAAGACACATTTTGACTTATAGGTAGGTAGATGTTCGCTTACAACGCCCAAATGCGAACATAGTCGACTTGTAAGGAGGCGTCCTGTCCGTCATTGGAGTTCAGGTTCCAGGTGGGTAACCATTGCCCTCTTGCATTCCAGAAGTCACGTGGGGCCTAGGATTAAAAAAGTATGAGTCAAAATAAGTATCGAGATAATTATGTGAGAAAGTCTTAAGAGCGTTTATTCTGAAGGTGGGCAACGTCGCAAATAGATGTCAAATATTTCACTGTTTTGATTAATTTAGCAATATTACTGTGTGGAAATAAAAAATGTGGCTAACTAGCGAACTAGAATATTGATTATGAAATGCAATAATTAATATCGTAACGCCGAATGTTTAGTTTTAGATGCAAAAAAACTATTTGGAAACTTTTCAAATGCGTTTTTTACACCTAAAATGGGTACAACATCAAATTCAATGTTATAATTGCAATTCATTATTAATATTCTAGTTCGCTAGTTAGCCACATTTCTTACTTCCATTCAGTAATACCTATTGCTATAAGAATCAAAACAGGTGAATATTTGACAGTTATTTGCGACGTTGCCAACATTTAGGATAAACCCTCTTAACATTTATACTAGATCGTCGGTCCGTCCACGTAATTAACACACATCATAATACAACATGTATTCCCCGAAGTTGTAGACGCACGTTTCTTCTATCGGACCACGGACCGTGTTTTTCATATTTGTATGAGTTGGCCACCGGTCCGGCGTCCGATCCATGTGCACACATTCATTATAAACCATACACCACCGCGAATCCAGTACAAAAAAGGTTCCGTTGTCCGGTGAAAAAAACGGACGTATACAAGCGGGCTTAGGCAGAGTGTACGATTAATATATGGCAAATTAGAATGACGTACTAAATATTGACCTGACTCCAATACAATCCTGTTAATGTAGTAACAATTTTTTAATTATGCAAAATATTTACAACCAAAATGTGTAAAATGTGACTGCGGCTTGATGATGGGTCTGTTTTCACCCTGTATACGTTGGTGGTTTTCCGAGCAGTGTTGTCATTTCTATTTAAACTTAGAAGAAATTTTGCTTACAGTCGGTGATCCATTCCACCAAGGTTTAGGAGCAGGGTTGGTGACACCGTCAGGGAAGAATCCGTTGGTGCCGCCGATAGCAAGATTGATGATCAGGTAGAACTGAAACGTTGTGTAATGAATTAACATCAAATTCATAGCGTCCTTCTTTTATGAAAGGTCAAGTGCAAAAATAGGAAAACCCTTTTTCTTCGAGAAGTAATTAGGACTTAGGCGTAAAACTTATATAAGTAAGTTTCTAGTAACAATAGTAAGTTTATAATATGGTTTGTAATTACCTTCTCGTCGAAAGGTGCCATTCTGCTACCGTATCTCCATGGGTTCTCGATATTAGGATTGCTGTTGAAGCCGCCGAATTCCCAGAAACCGCCGTTACCGGGTGTTACACGCCCTAGCTCCAAGTCGTCAATGCTGAACCTCAAGAAATCTGTACAGAATAGAAGTCGAATTATGTCGTTTTTACGTTAAATTAACTGGCAATTATTTTTAACTAGCTGCGTCCCGCGGTTTCACCCGCATAAGTCTCGATCCCGTCAAAATATCGGGATAAAAAGCATCCTTTGTGTTAATCCAGGTTATGAACTATCTGTGTGTCAATTTTCATCCAAATCCGTTCAGTAGTTTTTGCGTGAAAGAGTAACAAACATCCACACATACATAATACATATTAGTAGGATTAATATCTAGTAGGTACTACTCGTGTTTTAAAATAGACTTAATTATTTTTAAATATGTACTTAGCGAGCCGCCCCTGATTCGCACGGTGTTTATTATACCTACGTAAGTTTAATACTAATGTATTACAACCATAAACCTTCCGAAATAAATTCTCTAAAAGATGGTGAAAACCGCATCAAAATCTGTTGCGAAGTTTAGAACACAGAAACAGACAGACACGAAAAGCGACACGATAGTTATAGAAGTAACTCAGTGTCAGGTACGTACTTGGAGTCCATTCAAGTTGGTAACGGTGGAAGTTGCTGTTGTAACCAGCAGTGTTCCTCCTGATCCAGTGAGCACGTTCCCAACCATTCATGCCAGGGTAGGGTCCGTAGTGCAAGGTTGAGCCGGCTTCCTGTGGTTAGAGAATAATTTTAGATGGCACAAAAATGCTTAAAGTAGAAAGACTAACAAAATAATTCTGGCAGGAAAGTTCAGAATTTCGTTAGTTATCAAATATGTATTCGAAAACAGCATCTGACGCTTTGCGATGGAACCGATTAAACTAGATTAGTAATCTGTGGAGTAAACTATATACAAGGTCAAATGAAATGAACTGGCGAAACTCCACAGACCTGGTGGGTATCGATATCTAAATATAATGAAAATGGAATGACTTAATAAAAAAAATAAGTACGGTAACTATAGCTGATGGGGTCAACGGCCGCTAGTTAAGTTATACTTACTACATAATGAAGTAACTTGAAATTATGATTTTCGAAAATCACTTCCTTCTGTTTCATAATCATAAGATAACGTTACACATTTGTGAAGACAAGAAGATTCTGTGAAATTTCACCAATTAGATTTTGGGTATATACAGACGGAATTTACCAGAACGTAAAATAAAGGTAGAGAAAACAGAGCTCATTATTTATCTTTACCTGTGTGCCGATATGAACACCATTGAATGTCATGCCACGGTTGCCTCGAGACTCCACCAAGTCGATCTCTCCGGATGCGGGCCAGGTGCCGTAAGTGTTGTACGCTGGCATCAACCAGATAGCTGACAAAACAAAATAAGATTATAGTTCGACTTAGGAACGTGAAACTAACTCCCAAGTATTTAAGATAGAATAGAAGAATATCAGCAGACCTTACAGTTATACTATCGTAATTCAAAGGTTTTCAGAAAAACCAAATTCTAGTCTACATTCTATATCATTATCATCAGTTGAAAGACTTCCACTGCTGAACTGGACTTGACCCACAAGCATTGTCAAGACAAGCAGCCTGTGTCTCCCTCAGTCAGTGGATTCCCGCGACCTTCACTTGGTCTTCGGTCCCCAGACACATCAGCAAGGGCGGATCCAGGGGGAGGGGGGTCATAGATAGAAGATAGATAGAATATTCTTTATTATGCACACCATACAAATTACAGAAATAAATTTAGAAATGTTACATAGGGTGGTCATGACCCTCATGACCCCACCCTGGTACTCCCTTTCTTCTCCTAAAATTGTTTGTCCGAAAATCATTATCCATAGCACGTTTGCTATAAACTTCAGTAACCATAATGTTCAAACATTCGAAATTTTGTTTTACATAATTATCTTTACTTCTAAAACTACAAGTATTCTGTCCTAATATCGAGTACTATAATAATTTAATCTCCTAATTTTGCATGACATAAAGTCATAATTAATATGTCCTAAGTATTGTATAATGTGATATGTATAATGTTCATTTATAATAAAATTGTTAGTCCTAAAAAAAAATAGGTTTTAGTGACAGAAACGAATCGCTATAAATCCGACTCCACGCAGTCTTGTCTGCCCTACCCCTAGAGTGTAATTTAAAATCGCGTAGGCGTGGAGGGGCTAGGCGGCCCGCGAGTTGAGGAGCAGGTGGTTGCAACGCTCGCCGCCGCGGCTGAGGTTGGCCGGCTTAGCCGGCCAGCAAGACGAAGCTGTGGTGGTGAGCGATAAACCATCTGCGACGATAAGCTCGCGTGGGACCGCCGGAGCCCTGCAGCGCCGGAGCCGTGACAAAAACCATGCCTGCTGCATGTTGCATGCTCGCTTGCATGCTGCACGCTTGCTTGCATGCTCGCTTGCATGCTCGCTTGCATGCTGCATGCTTGCTTGCTCGTTGCATGCTGCATGCTTGCTGCATGCATGGTGTATGCATGTGTGCATGCTTACAGGGAAATAAAAAATATTAATGTTAATATTGTTTAATGAACTACAAATTTGTTTAATAAATATTATTAGGACATATAAACATTAAATAATTTGAATTTAGAACTTTAAACTTTTATTGTAAACCGTTTTATGTCTTTTGTATATTATTGATTGTAATATTTATGACAAACAAATTTAGGGCATATTGTATTTAGAGATTTAAATTTTATGGCATGTGATATTATGTGACATTAAGTTCGGGCAAGTTATCATTCGGACAAATGATGATTAGGAGAAAAAAAATTATGGCACTTTAGATTATAGATAAAAAAGTTAGGGAACACAATAGAGAACCCGGGGCCCTACTGCGGGTTGTGCGGATCTGACTGTCACGACTTGCCCTGGTGTAGTGCAACTCCCAAGCGGTTGAACTACATACCACCTACAGGCAACTCCCAGCGGTTCCACTCCTACTGTTTTTTAATTAACCTTTTGATTTTTTGTCGTAATTATTAGTCACGATCAGGTTCCGTCTCCCTTTAAAAAGTACTCAAACGTGACTTAAAGAGATAGCTATTGAATGTTCGTGCGAGTCGTTCTAAAAATCGAGTTAAACACGTATGCCGATGGGCCTAGCGTTCTTCTCTGAGAAAGATAAACCACTGAATAATTGACCTAACGGTTTAAACATAAGTTTAAATAAAAAAAAGTCTGACGACGACGGTTATTTTCTATAATTTTTATTTGTCTTGTTTTTCTGCAATTTAGCTTGTTTTTTACCTGAATCCTTGTTTTATTCTATAACTTATGTCATCCACGGTTCGATTCCGAGGCGACATTTGACTTGGATGAGGCAAATCATTTTTTTTGCTACAGTATGCGAAATATAAATGTAGGGTTTTTGAGTTCGATATTCTTCTGACTCTCAAACTCTTCTGCATAAGTCGACAAAGAAACTCCTATTTTCGTAAAAAAATGTTAATAGAACCCGACAAGACCGGGGGGCTTATTTGGTTTTGCAGCTCCGGGCCTCGACAGGCTTAGTTCGCCACTGATTGGACCCTGTCCTGACTGGACCTCGTCTATGTAACCCCCCCCCCCCCCCCCCCTCTGACTCGAAGGCTGGATCCGCCCTTGCACATCGGCTTTCCCACGCTTTGGGCTACTATTTTGAAATGTCATTTCAGGACGACGGACATTTGTAAAAAAGTCCGAACTTTTTCAGTACTAATTAAACTATATATAAAAAAAAAAGTAACTTCTAAAACTAATGCTCAACTACTGAAAAATCACACTCCAAAAAGTATGAAACAAGAAAATATTTCAAACAGAAGTCAAGACATAGGTACAAAAATGGTCAAGTTAAAGCCATGGTTGCATAGCTGTGCACCTACAATATTATAATGGCATGCAACGACGGCTTTACCTTGACCAGTTTGCAAATATATATTATTTTTTTCATGTCCACTAGAGGGCGCCATATTTAATATAATATAGGCTATGACGTCACATTAAATATAATGTGATGTGTGTGTGATGTGTGTGTGTGAGCCTTATATAGCGGACGATCAAGACGCTTCCAGCGATACCTCATTTGTCAAATTATGGTAGTTTAGAAGTTATGAGGTAACAGATGATGCATACATACCGGTCAAAATCATAACCCTCCTGTTTGCTTCCTCGAAGTCGGGTAAAAAGAATCCCCTCAAGTAGAAAAATCTCGACATTTATCGGGACAAATCCAAACGGGTGGTAACCTTACCCACGCTGCGCCTCTGTCTACCTACTTAATATAATTTGAGCATCTTACCTGGCCACAACCAGTCTCCAGCAGGCATTTTGGCGCGAACTTCAACGCGACCGTAACGGAAGCTGAAGGAGTCAACGGTACGGACACGTGCGCTCTTGATAGGGTTCAAAATGTTTGCAGCAGTTCCCGTACGCTCGCAACCCCACCATTGCGGGTTTGTACATCTGTTGGCAAAACATTGAAATTAAATTAATATTTGGATTAAAAATATTATAATACAGTGCAGCATCCCACATAACGTGATATATATACACACGATCAATCATAATCCGTTTCATTTTGACAATTTATCAACATTCATTGAGTTATTTACGTTGTTGAGCAGAAAATTATTTCGAACATATTATGAAGCAATGCATTAGCAATTTCCTTCAAAATGATTCAGATTATGATTCCGCAATTAAGGTACTGGTCCTCTTTTCCCACTTTAAAAAAACTTTCAAGGTCTTGAAAATCACCTATCTTGAAACTTTTGTTCTATTATTGTATTTTTTCTACTGTTTAGCTTAAGACCTAGAATGGAAATTCACCATCTTCTAGCCCAGTGGTCGAGAAACCGCGGCTCGCGAGCCGCATGCTCTTTGGCCTATAGAGTGCGGCTCTGTACAAATGTCGATGAATGCGACCGTAAATACGCGCGGCGGTTGGTGTTCCGGTCATTAGCAAGATATCAAGTTTTATTCAATTCAAATTCCGAAGTATTTTCACCAAAAAATACAGGAAATCGAAAATGTATCATTAACTGTGCCTTTCAAAGATTAAGTAAGATGCCTTCATCATTATTATTATCAGCCGATATGATGATGATGATGAAGACATCCTACTTCTAGCAAGTTAATTTTAGGAAGCGTTGTGGAGTGAAAGAGGTTGGGAGTTTTAAGGATTAAGAAAAGTGTATTGAGACAGTTTGGATACATAGAAAGGATTAGCTCTTAAGAAATCTTTGTCGTTATAGTATTGATATTTGGCTCTATTGACTAATGAGTTTGCCAACCACTAGGCTACCCCACTACATAGATTGGGGTCGGCTTAAAAATTAAAGTCGGTAAAAAATTGGTAAAGTCAAAGACAAATCATTTATTTCAAATAGGCCCTTGTAAGGCACTTGTGAACGTCAAAATTTACAAAAAAAATAATTGATTCTAGTCACACCTTCCAAAAGGTAGTTTTCGTATGGAGAATAATGCACAAGAAACCCCACCGTTACTCTTTTAAAATGTTTTACAATATTTTGTATATGTAGGTACATTAGTTATATAATTATATGTGAAGACGATGCACCTAAAAAGAATTACTATACCACAATAGGTAAAAATAATAAAAAATAAAGCAACGACAGATAAATTAATTACTATTGTGATCATAGATATAAGAAAGAAGTTATTTATATTTCTATGATTGTGATAGACACATGGTTCTCACATATTTACAAACATTGTAAAACTAGACGATTTTCCTAAAATTTTACAATTAATAAATCAGTGTGTGAGGAAGTAATCACGGAATGTAAAATCAATGTCATTTAATTAAAAAAAAATATATATATATACTACTTAAATTAGCAACCAGTTTGATTTTGCGTAGATTTTGTTTTGGTAGGTAAAGTTTATTATATCTTTGTTTGTTTCGTTCCATGGCGGCAATTTTCGTACTTTGAGCAGAATGCCAATGATATCACGTAAATACTTATCTACTTAGGACCCCTCCTAAGTAGATGGGCAGATAAGCATTTACGTGTTCGGCATGACCACAAAAAGCTAATTATAAAAATCATAACAATCAGAAGCCGATGATCATTCAATAGGATTATCTTATCTTATCTAGAATTCAACTAAATAGGTACCTACGTACGTAATTAAAGCGTGCAGTGAAGACGTGTGTTTTTGTTAATCAGATGTTTGTCAGATTCTATTTTTGATAAGTTTAAGTAAATTGACCACAACAGCCTTATCGTGTAGCGGTTTGCGGCGAAATTCAGAATGGGTTTCCCTGGCTGCATTGGACTAGCGAATTCCCCATTACCATAAAATAAACAGCTTAGTCATAGCGACTGACTTACGGTATGTGCTATTACTATTATTAGCTGTTTTGTTTAGGACTATTGTCCTAACTTGGAAAATTGTTAAGGTAAACGGCCGCGGTTGAAAATGGGGATCTCCAAAAAGTTACAATCAATACACACACGATCAATCACAATCTGAATCATTATGAAAGAGATTGCTAATCCATTGCTTCATAAGTTGAAACAAAATTCTGCTCAACAACATAAATAACGCAATGAATGTGAACAAATCTAACTTATAAAGAGATGTATTCATGATTCTAATGATTATAATTCTGGAAATACATAACTGATATAGTCGCTAATCATATTTTGATATTTTGATCAAGATATAACCTGAAACTGACTTGCAAATTGCAAAAAAGGTAAGAGAATTTGAATTTCGCGGGCTACAACTGCAGATCCACCTTAAGGTGAACTCTTATTCTATTGAATCTTCGTAAGAACTACTACACTATAACAGCTCAAGCTTATACTGTTACCACCGCCGTGCGGTCGACTGTACCTAGCAAACCCACTTGAGAAGTGGATTAAGTTTTGGTAAAGAAACAAATAAATGGTCCTCATTTTTATCATCAGTCTATTTATGATTTCTCACGGCATCCTCCTACGATGTAATATGTATCACTCTTTCAGTACCACAGTTAGCTATCTTTACTGCCACTTCTTATCAACACCATTGTTAGATTGTTTTGAAAACAAATTCTCACCTGTCAGCGGGTGCACCTCCCTCAATGTTCAAGTGTCCAGAAGTAAGGAAGTTTTCTCCAAACTGGTCTGACGTTAGAGTGGGACGGATGTACAGATTTCCACTGTGAGCGAAAGAGTTGGAACGGTTGTTGTTGTAGTATTGGAACTCCCAGTTCTAGAACAAAATAATGACGACCTCATTAAAACGGCTGTACTCGTATCTGTAAAGTATATTGTGCGGATTAATATGATAATGAATTGTTATTGGTGCAATATTGACACTAATTAAGTTAACAATAAAATTGAAAATTGGGAGTGGTTTAATTACGCAACGCATAAAAAATATCGCGCAGTAACTTTCGTTGAAAATTGATTACTATGGGAGAACAGTGGAAACATAACATCACGCCTTGTTTCCCCGGACGGCTGGGCAGTGGTGCACAACAAAAGTAGCTTGATACAGCTACAGGTTAAAACTGGCTTTAAAGGCACAACATTGGAAGATCACCTGGACCCATTGCCTGAGCCATTTAATTGATTCAATAGGACGTGGAAAAAAGGCCAATTAGAAAACACTTGTAGGTACTCACACCACCACCAGCTAAGGTGTTCTCGTGCTGCCATTTCTCGAGGTCGAAAGTATCGAAGTCGTCGGCAAAGATCAGTGCGCCTGAGCAGACCGTGGCAGGCGCGTGAGTGCCGCTGACTGTGGTAACACTAGGGGTGCAAGCCGCGCCCAAAGACGCGACCGCTAACAAGCCCACTAACACCGACCACATTTCTGTAAGCAATATTAACGTATATATGAATCTGACAATGGAATATCGAGGGTCATATACGAGGTAAACTGTTTGTTTGTATATGGCAATAAAATATTCAAGCTAAAATAATACGTATCTAATCCTGTGTTGTAATGTAATACCTATTGATTGTTTTGTAATAACTTATTTATTTATGATTAATGAATAATAATAATCTTTAATCTGATTTAAGTTTTTTATGGATGTATTCTTGAAATAAAAATGATTTGATTTTTTTATATAGTAGGTACTAATGGCACGGATTATCTGAAAGGAAATTTTCTTAGTGATCGTGTCGAGAAACGGCTTGGTTTTAGATTCCGCCAGTCGGTACATAGAGAGCATGTTATGTTGCGTGAGAGAGAAATAGAAAATGTAACAGATAGACTGACATAGTTACTTTCACATTTCTACACTAATATTATACATAGAAAAGTATTCTATTTTTGTTTTTACCTAATGAATAAGCTTAAAAACAACTGGACCGTTTAAAAAAATTCTTTCATCTATTATGCTTTATTATCACTGAGTAACATAGACTATAATGTTTATAGATATCACGAGGGCGAAGCCGCTAACGGAAATAGTTTTTTTAAATAAAATACTAGTGTTGCCTGCACCTTTTTTAAATACAAATATCCAGGCCCAGGATATCAAAAGTAGCTTATATCTTTCTACAGCTACCAATCTGTAAAATTTCATAACGATCGGTCGGTGGTTTAGGCGTGAAAAGCTAACAGACAAACCGTCAGATGGAGTTACTTTCACATTTATAATATTAGTATGGATAATAGGTAACTCCGATTTAATTCTGTAATGTCGTGCATGTTTTTCTCAAATCATTAAAATAAAATAATACAACATAACATCACGCCTGAAATCCCCAAGGGTTAGGCAGAGGTGAACCTTAGTACAGTGTGCACCCACATTTCACCAGACATGTTTAAAATAAATAAAACTCATGAATAATCTAGTTTGTTAGTACTCGTAGTTACACTTTTCAATTTGCGGGAGTAACTCATATTGTGAGCTCCGATAAAATGGACGAGTAGAGTATATAAAACAAATTTTAGTATTTATAGAAAAGAAACACTTACCAGCACAAAAATATAGCCGAAACTGAGCTGATATCTGAATAATCTTGAATTTATATGTACTCAGCACATCGATAAAACGACACTTGAATCAAGATTAAGAGGCTAAGGAGACAAGGTACAGTCCCTAGCAAAGTGAGACAAACAACAATAAGGTCTGCAAAAACAATCAGTCAAGCTTAATTCTTCACGGATTTAATTCCAAACTGTATTGTAGCAAAAGAACTAAATTCTTTAATTTAAATTAATTCATTCATTTTGATTACAGTGAAGCCGATTGTTCTTATTTTAATTAATTAAGTTGGTATAAAGCTAAGTTTACACTGTCACTGGCATCCGCACTGTTTTAGTATAGTAATGTTATTACTTAGTTAGGGAAGTGGACATTACATGGTGGTCATACAAACCCAACCAACCGGAACCGACACAATATACACATTCACACGTATGCTTCACCTGACTGACTGATGCTTTTCAAAATATAGACTAGTCATTAAGGAAAACATCTACTGATTATTATTCGTGTCTGTTATAATAATAACTGCTTCTCTGCAAGGCCGAAGCCAGGAATTTATTAAGGGGATCCCCCCCTTAATAAATTGAACTAAACCTTATGATTCATTTGAACTAATTAGGCCCTTTCCTTACTGGTCGGTACTTATGCGGCGCGGGATCGTTTCGGCATCGCGTCACGCGTTTTCCTGCATCGGTACCGAAAGCTTACCGAGTGCCTTATATACATACGTATATAAAATTATAAATGCGCAAGTGAGTTTGTCTGTTTTTTTGGTTGTTCGTCTTTCACGCTAAAACAACTGAACGGATTTGGATGAAATTTGGCACATAGGTTGACCATGACCTAGATACACACAGGACAAAACATAAAAACACAGACACACAGGACAACACATACAAAACACACACACACAGGACACATAGGATACAGGGTACATAGGATACTTTTATCCCGGTAGTACGTTCCCGTGAGATAATTTCCGACATGAAAGCTGGCGAAGCCGCTGGCAAAAGCTAGTAAATTATATAGTACGAGAGCCCACAATCAAAACTATGTCACATCGTTTTACAGCTAAAACCGTATAAAATCGTTAGTTTTGATGATTCTGAACCAGACCCGGTGGGATGTACCGGTCAGAAACATCACAGTTTTATGGGAGACCATTTCAGCTATGTCAAAAAAAAAATAGGCTAGGTTTCATCACAATATGTCTGATATTAAAAATGTACATAGGTTTCGTAAATTCATTACGAAAAAGTTTGTTTTCAGACATTTTGCGTGTCAAACGTGGCCAACGCACGCATTTTCAAAAATGTCAAATTTAACCGATCTGTCTCATAGCAACCTGGTTTTTTTATTTTTATTTGTGGTTTGGTTTATACCGGGGTTACTAAAAACCAAAGCTAAAAACATGTTTTTATAAATTTTAAATGTCACCTATAATCCAAATCGAACGTTCCGGAGCCGCCCGACAAACTCGTGGTGCTTGTTACGCTCCGACACCGATGATGAGTCCGACAATGATTAAAAACGATGTTTCTTTTTTCAATAAACAGTATTTTTTTTACTTTATTCCAGTTTTTCTTTTGTCCAAATTATTAAAAAAAAACATTTTAGTTTTAGTTCGATGGTTTCGGCTTTATTTATCGTACGTAAAAACGCCGCAATATGATTTATTAATATTTTATGATTATCAAATAGATTAGTAACGTGAGACACTATTTTTGTCGACATCTGGACTACCTTTTTCATTATGTCCAACAGTTTTCAGACAGAATGCTATATTACCGATCGCAAAAAAATTTCAACACTTTTCAAAATGGTTTTAACACTTAAGATGCTTACATTTTCTTCTGAAGAATTATTTATTTATTCGCATCAACTGACCAATGTTCACACGACAACAAGATTTTCAGATGGGTTTGTTTTATTTTTTGCATCATTATTCATTTTCTCGGTTTCGTGTGACGCTACTGGTTTCTGAAAATTATGTTTTTAGTATTTAAAATCTATCATTCAACTATATTCTGAAAATCTGATTGCTTTGAAACCATTCGGTACTTTTTTTGGCATTTTTAAATTGCTGTCAGGTAAGACGCGATGCGGAAAGTTCCTGAAATTAGAATTTTTGAATTTCAGAATAACCGAATTTATCGATTTTATACGGTTTTGTTCGTAAAACGATAAGGTAAAAATATTGGTCATGAGCTGTCGTACAAAGATATAATTTGAATTTGGAATTCTGAATGAATGCATTGCGGTCCCGTTTCGGTACAGAGTGCTTACCGAGCAATAAGGAAACATAAGCAGTACCGAAACGATACCGTACCGACCAATGAGGAAACGGCCTTGAATCTACTAGACAGAACTTGTCTTGGGAGATCCTCAGAGTAATAACTAACTCTGAGGGGAGATCATAAAGCACGGACATATCTGTCGCAGGATAACCAGAAAGGATCGCTATACAGTCTCATAAAGGCCAATCAAGTGAGTCGCGACTCTCTCATCCTGTTTCACAAACAGTCACAGCAAGTCTACTGTCACATGTATTATTTTTGTTGTTATTTTCATTTCCGTCCAAAGAGGTTCGATCGACCCGAAAGCGACCTATTTATTATAAATAAAAATGTTTTCTGCAATGCAAAGAGTTTATAGTGACTATCTGCAATGTTTGGTTAATGTTTTATGTCAATATGACCTTTCGGATATCTGTAAACTTAAAAAAAATGTCAGTAGATTTCTAGTCAATATGGCCTTTTAGACTACCTATTTCATATTACATTAAAAATTCAGTGACAAATTTTCAACTTTAAATTATAAAAATGGAAAAGTTTTCACAATAATAGTAGGTATGCACTAAACATGCCATGGACTTATGGTGAGTAGCTATCTACTTTGTATGAAACACTACTGAACTTACATTCTCTATCCTATTAGGAATAGTTTTATTATAGCAGCACTTTCATACATCGTTTGATACCTTTTCAGATGGCATCATCAATTATATTTCTTCAAAGGCGTTTATGTCCAGTTGTAACAAGATTTTTTGAAGTTAATAAATACAAAAATGTTTCTGCTCTAACCAAAACTTGCTGTGTACTTTCAAGAAAAAACAACCCATACTCTCCTTTAACTACATACTTGACTGATATCTCCTCTGTTGAATATCGGCAGCTAGGTCCTCGAAACAATGATAGGGGTGATGTTAAATTAATAAACCGTACAAAAAGTTCTATAAGTTGCAACAAGGGCTTACAAAAATCATTTTCATGGGGGAGGAAAAACGATAAGCCAAAGAAGAGGCGAGTTCCCAAATTAATTCTGTTGCAAAATCCGTTAACATGGTTAATGATCAAAATTGACTTCAGCGTCCTAAGGAATATTTGGGATCCATTGTTTATGGAGCGAGACTTCAAGTTTGGAACCAAACAGGTTGTGTAAGATTTTATAAAACTCTGTAGTTATTCTTATTTTCATGTAATTTATTGTATTAACATGTTCTCTAATTCAGGCAGTTCAGACTTCAGTAGCATGAAGCCCGCCAAGCCCGTAAGCGCCCAGTTCAGCGAACATGATTTTTAATCGACATTCCTGTAGGTGCTGTAGGTACCTACCGTAGATACCTACAAGTGGAATTATAATTTCAGGGTTAAATCGTTGCTGTAATTTGTATGATTACAATCATGTATGTACATATAATAGATGCATAACTAACGATTACCATGAACCAAATCCCGGCCAATCCATCACCCATGCGCTGATGATCATTGATTGGGTCGACTTTCTTACTGTGTAGAAGTTGCCATTAGGCTTGACTTGATGAGCTATTTAGCCCGCATTCGACCAAATTTGACCCTTACGAACATGCTTAAGTATCCATTTATGAGCCTCAGAAGGTAGAGGTACAGATGAAGTTGACCTTTAAAGAGGCAAGATAGTGTACGCTCACCATGACGCCTGTAGTGCTATTCTGTAAAAATCTCACCGTCAAAAATTAAGATAGTGAGCTTGAAGTGAACTGTCATTTCCTAGTATCAGATGGGATGACAGTTCACTTCAAGGTGTTTTTTTTTTCTCTTACATTTTTGAAGAATAGACCGGCTGTACCTATACATATTATTCCAGAATATACTATCCAGTTTTATGCTTGTCCCACGTAGGTACTAGAATACGGTCTTAATGTTTACACAAATTGCAGGCTATATCCCGAGTAACACAAGTTATAAGCAGGGGTCAGTTGAAGGACTTGCAGGGACTGTTGACGAAGCCGGCTCGTTTAAGTTTGATGCGAGAGTTGGACCGCAACTGGGGCGACAAACAACGCTCCCTGTTAGCGCTCAATCTTGACGACATACAGATTTCATCCCCTCGGAAAGTTTATTTCATTAGGATAGCTGGTATGTATCTTTTGTCATTTTATTAGCATACCTAAATTAGTTATTACTACGTTAGTTCAAAACTGAATTAAATAGTGAAATGTGCCTTTAAATTATTAAACCAGATAATCTGCACCGTAATTGCCTAACACATTTTCCATCCCAATCCGAAGGATTTTGAAGGCTATTGCTAATCCAGTGCTTCATATATTATGTTTGAAAAAATTTGTCTGATCAACAACGTAAACGAAATTAATGTTGTTGAACTGTCTAAAATGAAAGGCCATTGTAAGGATTTTACGCAATTACATTAAATTATTTAATTATATTAATTTTATTAGTTTGTTACGTCGTTCTCCGACTGAATTGTTTAAAGAGCTATGTCAGGTGAGATACCTATGTGGTCATACTTGTACGAGTAGGATTGGCCGCACTTCATGACGGCCGCACGGCAAGACATGATGGACGGCGGATATTATCAGTTGGGGGTCCATGCGAATGTACGAGTATCTCCAGGCCCCCGACTCAAGGTAGTCATAGGAACTGTGGGGTTTTAGTCGGTCGGAATCTGACATAACCCTACTTTCTCCCCAGACGGAGGGTCATGAATCCATGAGGATTTCCCAAACACAAAGAAAAGGTTAGGTGAGGTAATACACCACTGACCACACATAGCAACAATGTGTTTTATTAGGCACAAATAATTGTTTTTTAAGGTATATCACTTTGGAGGTGACCGAAAACCAAGATAAGATAAACATGTTTGCCTAAGTAATCGTTGCACAGATTGTGTTCAATCTAAAGTAATTAGATCTTCGGCTTCCCAAAAGAAATTTGGATAGAAAACGTTACATAGAATGATAATGTATACGTGTTACGATGGGCGGTCTTATCGCGAGAGATATGAATGAATACTCTGCCTCATTGTTCACAGCTTTAATCGTAATTCAAAAGAATAAGTTCTCATAAAATATTAGAAAACTTCAACTACAAGATGTAATGGACTGGGTACTGAAAATGGAAAGGTTGAATTCAGTTCATCAAATCCAAATTCCGATAGATATACCTCAAGATAGACAAGAAGGTCAGTGTACGTAACACTGACCTTCTGCTTCATACGGTCTATTTTTCAGAACATAATTATGGGGTTTATATAAATATTTACTTTACTTTAAGCAACGTTTTTGCTTAAAGTTAAGTAATGATTAGCGACTGTTTAACTATGCCATTTTATTCGTTTAAAAGTCTTAACTAAGCAACGTTTATAAATAAAGGAGTGTATGCTTTGCAGATAAGAAATATTGTGATGTGGATATGGCGTTTTTGGCGTTGAAGTGGGCTCCTATCAATAGTGTTGAAGCACTGATATTTACCGAGATATTTGCAAGATTTCACCGGGAATATACGCCACACTGCATTCCAGAATGGACCATAGCTTACTTTAAGGTGACTCGCTTCGAAGTGTTGCGTCGATGATTTGGATTCAAAACTTGTGGACTACCTTGTGATTTGAGAGATCTTGGGCTTATCATTGGTTAAGGCACTGATACTCATCCATGTCACTCAAGTAATATACATCCGTACACATGGGCGTACCCAAAATCCAGGGGAGGGCAGCTGCCCTCCCCTGCCCCCCCTGGATTTTGTATGTCTAAATACCTACGTACTATTAAGTTAGAGTCACGTTAAGACTTATTTTACAATTACATTAAATTATGCATAATTTTTTGAAAAAACCGCGCTACGCGGCCGGTCATGCTGTATCATGCAAAATACGCGAACGCAGCTAGCAAGCACTTGGGCTTGGTCGCCAGCCGGCCGACGATTTTGAAGGAGCCGAAAAATACTACGTACGAGAAATATTCATTCTATAACCATATCAAACTATGTTTAAAACATGTGCAGGTCTGGGGGACCCGGTTTAAGAAATTCCCGTGCCAAAAGCTGGGTACGCCCATGTCCGTACACCTTCTGCCTTTGGAACCCGACAAAGACTCCTTAGAAAAGGACTAAGATCGAACATATCTTTATTCGCCAGAGTTTTTAGATAATTTTATAAGATTAATCAAAATACCAGTACCTACTTATAATACTTAGTTACACTTCAGATAATAACATCCAAGTTTTTTAAATATTAAAAAATTATTGTTAAGCAAATTGACTACCAACTTTAATTACCGTACATTCAAATCACAACTGGCATCTCTCGGATCATTGCATGACAGTTGTATGAAATAGCTACGTATAACACGACAAATTGATTTACGACAGTTGTAGTAATAAAATTTGTATTTCGCGGTCTACAACTGCGGATCCACCTTAAGGTCCATTTCCTTAGCAATTAATTTAACTGCATATAATAAAACGAGAATTCGAGTTTGGCTTACAATCGAACAAAACAAATTAACGGTGTTAATTTAAAACACCGTTAACATGTGTCCAAACATTGAGCGGCAAGAGCACGGCAGCAATCTGCGGCGTTTGCAAGACATATTTGCCGCGCGCTAATTAGGACCAAACTGACGAATGTTTGCGCGGCAGTACTACGTGGCAAATCCGACACATGCCGCGCACTTCAGTTGGCAATGTCAACCTACCTAGCCTTTAATACGTCCGCAGAAATACGCACACACAATTAGTGACGAATGTTTCCTAAAAATATTTGTGCGCGGCAGGTACACAGAACCGTTCGCGCGCGGCAGTCGTCCAAACACAGCGCGGCAGGCCGCGCGCTGCTGCCGCGCACGATTGCCGCTCAATGTTTGGACACACCTTAACGTTTAACGTTAAACGTCACGGTGTTATATGTTACTGTTATCAGTGAAACTATGACTGTTAGTTAACATATATAACATATGTTTAAACGTGTGACAGTAAGAATAAAGAAAACTATAAATAGAAATTCACGCTTTTATTTTATAAAAAATACATACAAATCTTTAAACAGGGCGTATTTTTAAAACAAGCAATAATTATGAAACCCTTTTGTTTTAAAATATGTCCTGCATTCATTTAAAAAAAACAACACTGAATTACTTTCTTTCTATAAGTCCAATAACAATGTGTATGGGTTCTCGAGATACTTTTTCAAGTGATTTGAGAAGCGCGCCATAGTGACCCCGTCCACGACCCTGTGATCTGCTGAAAAGCTCACTGTCAGCATGTGAGCCTTTCTCAAGTTGCCTTCAGCGTCGAACCTCGGTAGAACCTGCATGTAACAATAAGGAAATCTTTAATGTAACTGCTATTCTTGTAATATTGTGTCTTAATGTGGCCAACAAGATTCATGGTGCTCGTACTTTGCCCTTCGCATAAAAGAAGAGAAATCAACAGTAAAGGGTCTGTAACCAGTAGGTAGGTATAGATACCTAATATAAAAAAAAACAACGTTCCTAATTAATAGAGATTATACCTAGAGTCAAAGTCACAGTCAAACAATTTATTTCAATTAGGCACATAAAACGCACTTTTGAACGTTTTAACTTTCTACAATAAGGATCATTTGTATAGTGTTCATCGGGGTAATGTCTTATGGTACCTATAGCGAAAGTTAATATTCCGATTATTACCTGTATTTTTCCAAGGGCGCCGATTGCTACTTGTGGTGGTAATATAATAGGTTTAGTGTAAGTTCCTCCAACCTGAAACATTGTACAATATCCATTATTTCTTTTTTTAACATTATTAGATTTCATTGTATTGCTATAAATACATAATTTTCAGGAATACAGACATTTATTAAAAGCTTTATGGCTTTTAATAAATGTCTATATTCCTGAAAATTGCGCTTATACATAACTTATGTTCACACCTGTATGCCCCATAGGGTTAGGCAGAGGTGTACCTATAGTACACTCACATTTCGCCAGTAATGTTTCAATTCCCATGTAATATGGGGCAGCCTATTGCCAACAACCGGGAGTACAAATCCAGACTCCGGGCTGTTACGAAGAAATGCGCTTAATAAACGTAGTCATATTATGAAACCATATTGGAAATCTTAGTTAGAAAAGTCTAGCACTAGGAATATACGAATATATACGTAGTATCACTTATCAGCTACTTACAATACCAATGTTCGATAGTGTAAACGTTCCTCCCGTCAATTCATTTAGTCCTAGTTGTCCCTTCACTCCCTTTTCTTGAAGTGTGTTGAGCTCACGGGCTATTTCTAGTATCGTTTTCGTTTGAACATTCTAGAAAATAAAAGATAATGATTTTACTAGCTTATAGATATAAAAGTGAAGGGCCTGATTCACAACTTCGATACAAGACCTGGTTCAATGGCCTAGCAGATAAATCAAGCTCCAGTGTTAAAGTTATCTGATGTATAGTGACGGAGATTATGAAACAGGCCATTTAATATGGTATTAAATATATTTGTAAATAAGAAGTCCGTATGGTCAGGTCTTAGTTACCTTTATAACAGGCACGATTAATCCGTTAGGTGTGTCCATCGCAACCCCAATGTTGTGTCTAGCTTTGTAAGTGAGATGTTCACAAGTGCTGTCTAGACTACTATTGAGTACAGGAAGCTGTTCCAGACCTAAGGAGGCAGCTTTAATAATGATTGGCATGTATGTCAACTTTACTCCTCTTGATTCTGCTAATTTCTTCAATGATTCTCGCGATTCAACTAGTTTTGTTACATCATATTCGTCACTATATCCGAAGTGGGGTATTTTCTGCAAAGGTTGCATATTATTATTTTCATTTCCATTTTAGCTTTGAACGTGATGTTTGATTACTATTATATAATTCTATTGCTTACCATTGCTTCTGTCATTGATTTCACCATAGCTTTGGTAAAACCAGATACGGGTACTACTCTGTCTTCTAATAACACCTCCATTTTTGCTTGTGCTTGTACCAGAGGTATAACCATTGCATTCACACTTGATAGATCAGGAACTTCATTAGAAGCATTTGAGTCGATATTCAAATGTGCTAGCATGTCCTCTTTGAGGACTCTTCCATTCCTCCCAGTGGCTTTAACTGTGCTTAGGTCTACCTTAGAGAAAATAACGTAATGATGCATAGGTCAATAATAGGAAGTTAAATTATACATAGAAAGGGCGCTTATGGGAAAATTTATTAATACAAATGTATTGGCAATGGCACCTTCTGTTGCTGAGAAAATTCTTAGATATGTCAAGCACTTTTTCGTATTCGAATGATCCTTGTAAAATATTCTTAGATTATTCTTATCCACTCGTACAAAATAGCATTTAATTAATAATCTTAACGTTCAGGTGATTTCGATGAGGTTAAAGAATTTTAAACTGTTGTCAAGTCGTTAGTTCAACTAACTTTGAATTGCGCGGCTATCCTCCTGACAGAAGGGGTGGTCAATATTTTTATTTTCTGGTTTTTGTCCGCTGTTGGTTCCTGTTCGCTAGCTGCAGCTTTCTCTTCTACTGGCGCTGGTGATGCACCTGAAAATTAAATATTGATATTCTATTCAATTCAATTCATCTATTTGATCTAATCAGCTACTGGTCTCACTCGTACCAATAAATTGTTACCCTATAACCTTCGATCAATAATGCACTAGATTCCCGGTAAGCGCTTCAAAAACGGAACGAAAAATAAGAGCACAAATTCGGTTGTGGTCTTATTTCAAATTAGTATGATCCAATCATAGCCAACGTTAAGACGTCAAAATTTCGCAATACGCGTTCAAAAAATATGCAAATAACCACCGTAACACCAAGATTTTGGAAGGATTTTTTTTTTTCCGTAAGTTTATTATCAGTAAGTGATTTTCATAAAATAAAAACAGAATTAAATAGTAAATATAAATCATTTAGCAAATATTATGATTGTTTGACCAATGTTTGTGACAACTACCAACTATTGTACCAAACATCGACTGTTCTGGAACAGGGAATGCATGGTGTAGTATTGTTATTTTATATTTTATTTCTGTTTGTAGATTTCCGCGAAAGAAAGAGGAAAAGAAATATTAATACATATCAATAGAAATATTAATAGCCTTATAAAAAATTGACAATTTGTTCGATTCATTTTAATAGATTGGACATAACTGGAAACACGCAAAGGCTTAGATTACTAAAAACAGTACAACAGTAACAATAAATATTTTTGAACTTATATAAAAATTACTTTTAATTTTCATGACACATGACATTATATTTGTTTCTCCGACGACAGAAAGATTTAATTTTGCCATTGTAATTATATATTTGTTTCTCCGACGACAGAAAGATTTAATTTTGCCATTGTAATTAAACTTTATGTTTGAGTGTCAATGGCTTATAATAAACTGAATTTGTTAGTATAAATGATTTCTTTCTGTATTTCATATAAAGAAATATAAATGTACTAAAGTGTGTACAAACGTGGCCACTTCAGCGACGTATCTTTGTTCTAGTACTATTATTGATCGAAGGTATAAACAAAAATATATTACACAGTTCGACTCCACTCATTCCTTGTCCAAGCGGCGAGCCTCGGTCATAAATTTTTATTGCTTTTATTAGCACTTTGTAATTCGAACTTTAAAACATGCGTGTAAGGTTGAATTTGTTTTGATGTATGTTTGACTTTATTGTTTTTTGTACATAGCTTTGTGAATACAACTTTAAGCATTGCATTTAAGGTTGAATTTACATTAATGTATATTTATTTAAACTAGAATTACGTAAACACGATTGGCGACAGTTTTAGGAGAACTTTTGTATGGGATAGTGTATCTAGTGCATTATTGATCGAAGCCTATAACTTATATTATATCTATACGAAAACCAACTTTATTTTATAGATCATAGTATCTATAAAATAAAGTTGGTTTTCGTATAGATATTATACGAGTATTATATACATAGTATAAAATAAAGATGGTTTTCGTGTCTGCGTGTATGACCGCGTTGTTCTACTAAATGATTTTATTTATTTAAATATTTATTATAAGGTGGTGGTGGAGGTGTCGTGATGGCCCAGTGGTTAAGGCCTCGCCTCTCATGCACGAGGTTGTGGGTTCAAACCCGGGCAAGTATCAATGTGACTTTTTCAATTCATATGTACTTTCTCAGTTTATCTTGGACATTACTGACATCGGTGAAGGAAAACATCGTGAGGAAACCTGGACTTGTAGTTAATATAAGTCTGAAATCACCAACCCGTCTTGAGCAAGCGAGGTGATCAATGCTCGTGCCTTCTCTGTGTGAGAAGAGGCCTTTACCCTGCAGTGGGACAGTAACAGGCTGGTATTATATTATTATTATTATTATAAGGTAGCTTCACAGCTGACAGTAAGTATAACATTAAAACTATTCTAAACATTACGCCAATTACGAAGTACACAGAATAATATGAAAAACAGAGAGTGACTTTTTCATGCGGTATTCATTTAGAGAATTTAAAACTTAAAAAAAAAATTAAAACTTTCATATTTATGATAAAGAAATCTCCATGTTTTGTCAAGTCTTAAAAACTGAGCGAAACAGGGGCGGTTCGTTAGTTTTAAATATATTAGCAGCTGAAACTTCCAACCTACCTTCATCAGCCCCTCCCTGTACTTCGATATCAACAAGTGGTTGTCCAACTAACGCGGTGTGGTTAACTTCATGGTGTAGTTTAGTCACCACTCCATCGTATCGACTGGTGATCGTCACTGCTGCCTTGTCGCTCTGTACTTCGCAGATATTGTCGAATTGCTGCACTTTATCACCTACTTTCACGAACCTGGAATTGGAGATTCAAGATTAATGGGGATTCTCACTTAAGAGTTAAGCGGACTTGAGTCCATGATTTAGGCTGTTACTTTTTGAGGTTCAGCAATCACAGAGAACGCCAAGTTGCAACAAAAATGCGGTCGATATTAATCGCCACAAAACATAATCGATTGTCAATCAAAGAACGTAATCGGGCTGCCATGCAACACTCTGGATTGATCTGATCGGTCGATGCCATCGATCAATCGCAGTCTAGGTGCGCTAAGGCTAAAAGGCTACAATAGTTCAAATAATATAGATAGTCAGTACCGTAACAAGTTTGACGAAAATTATCGGATATTATGGACGTATTATTGTGAGAGAATGTTTGTACGAGCATACATACGAGTATTATGAACTTTTAGTAATTTCTAAAACAAAACAGTCTTTGTTATGTACAGTACAAATACATAACTGTTTCGTCAAGCGCATGTGACCAATATGACCATCTCAAAAGATAGCGTTGGTAAATGATGATATATTTCATTTGAATACCCAGATATTAATTGTATTACCTAGTGTAAGTACGTATATATTAAAAAAGTTAATTAAAGATTTATCAAGAACTGGAAGCATTCGCAGCCTAGTTTCAGAGTTTTAATGATGTCTCAGCATTTACATATCATAAAAAGAAATAAAAGTAAAATGGGATGTAAAACTAAAGAAACAAATAAAAGGGGTAATGGGGTCTTACCATTCTTTTATAACTACTTCTCGTATACCTTCGCCGATGTCCGATAGTTTGAAGGCGACAATTTTGTTGACTATTTGACTTGTGTGGAACTTCTTGTGTCGTAGATGCACATCAGACAATAATATACTGCGTTTGAAAATGTTACTAGTTGAATATTGTGATCGATGCTTACCCTGAAAATATCATTTAGAATTCAAGAAACATTTTCCCTACTGAGTTGGGGTCGGCTTCCAGTCCAACCGGATGCAGCTGAATACCAGTATTTTACATGGAATGACTGCCTTTCTGACCTCCACAACCCAGTTACTGGTGTAACACGATACTCCTTGGTAAGACTGGTGGTCAGACTTTAGGGCTTCTGAATACCCGTAACGACTATCAAAGATATAAAGCAGAAATAAAACAGTTGCTTATCTGAATAAATAAAAGTGTTAGCTATTATAGACTCTGAGACTGCACCATAAGGCATACATTTTAGTAGCGAAACACATTAAAATCGTTTGAAATAAAATGAGGCAGGACGGGAACTTGCTTATACATAAATGTATTCTTCGTTGAAAAGAAACTAATGAGCAAAACGGAAATGTACGACGCTTTCGTTCCGCCTCATTACCATCTGTTCTACTCTATGTGGTTTCTCATTTTACATTTATTTTTCACAAACTTTTGCCCTCGTAAAGATAAGAAATTATTCCGGGAACGTACTACCACCGAAATACCATGGTCTACCTATGTGACAATTTCATCGAAAAGACAGACAGACATACAGAGTTATTTCGCATTCATATAACTATAAATATTACTATGATTTTTTCTGATTGATTGTTAGTCAATTTGTTACACACCCATTGAAAACCTACATCATTATATTATTTTCCAGTGCACCTTTTCATACGTATGTTTTTATACGAAATTATCGATTTTGCTGTGAACTACAGCAATTCCTTCTATTTATATTTTATACTAACTGATAACCGCGGCTTCGCCCGCGTGGACCCTAATTCTTTTTCTAAAATAGTAGCCTACGTTACTCCATCCTAACATTAGCTAACTAACAGGGAAATTCTTGTCAAAATCGGTCGGAGATTAGGTGGAACAAACAGAAAGATTAAAAAAATTACAATTGTTTTTTGTTATAAGTCCCGTATTAACTTTCATAAGCATTTAGTAAAAAGCTGTTATTTTGACATTACAAACAGAGACTTCAATTTTATTTATTTGTATAGATGTATAGATCATTGCGAGGCGTTTGCCCAGCAGTAGCAGAATAATACTGGTTACTGTCAGCTTGTATCATAATACAAGCTGACAGTAACCAGTATTATTCTGTATCTTGTTTACTACTGCGAATTCAGTATCACCTTGAGGCTTATCTTTATAAACTACTTAGTAAAAAGCTGTTATTTTGACATTACAAACAGATACTTCAATTTTATTTATTTGTATAGATGTATAGATCATCGCGAGGCCTTTGCCCAGCAATACAGGCTGACAGTAACCAGTATAATTCTGTATCTTGTTTACTACTGCGAATTCAGTATCACCTTGAGGCTTATCTTTATAAAACTCCTTCCACTGTTATTTGGCAATTAATTGATAAGCTTTGTTTCTTTTTATAATGTTCTTATCTTATTGCTATGAAGAAACTTCGCTCTGATTTTTGTGTGGCACTGATTATTTCAAACGTAGGTACCATATACCTAGAAATATACCTAGGTAATTACTCTGATTACTCACATATTTATTATTACTCGTAATAAAATGCCGGTGATAACAGTCAGGATTAATTTCAACTTTGGCATTGACCTGCTTAACCCGTTTTTGTACTGATGCAAATTCTTAGTTAATTTACTGACACTGAATTGACTTCATTACTTTCATATTCAAATGTCTTGCGATTATTTATGGGATGTTCACTTGTTTTAATTAATGAAGACCGGTATGTTGGCGACGAATACGTATATAAATAACACTCAAATAATCTTTTTTTTACTTACAGTTTGCATCAAAACACACACAGAGCTACATCTGTTCACATTCTTCAAGTTCACGATACACTTTCTCATGAGGAACGACATTATGGCTATGTTAAAATATTTAATTTATAAATAAAACAATTATTCTACTACAAATAAAAAAGATTCATGTCGTGGGCCGGCACCGTGCCTTGCCTTCGCACACACTACTGAGTTATCAGCTCATTATCAGCGCTCCACGCATTGATTACCATTTTAAACAATATTATGTACGTTAAGTCGAATATGTTGTCTGTATGACGTAATGGGCAGGGGTCATCGTTCGTCTATAAGTCAACTTGTAAACACAATTTTGTATGAAACATGTCTAGATCATTGCGCTGCTCGGAGGGAACTAATAATCCACTTATTTACCTACTTCTGTCGTTGCAATGATTGTGGCATGTTGCCCCACTATTTACCAACTGATTGTTGAGCACACGCTACCTAGCGCGTTGGTTTGTTGCTGTTTGCATTGATGTAAATCATCGATGGCTGTTTGTGTTTAGCGTTCCCTATTGAGAATGAAAATATAGGAAAAAAAAAAACTATAAATTGAAAAATAGTTTATAGTAAGTTTTTTTTTTTTTTGTAAACAGTTTTTATTTTTCACTTTTTAGGTGTGATACCTTCTATCTACCCCGCACAAATTCGAATACCACTACCTGTTATGTAAATAACAGTGATAGGAAGTTATTTTAACATAATCCACATAGACTAAGAAGTGGGAAAAATACGTATTATTGAAGCTAACTCAAAAACTGCCCAAGCAAAGGTAATAAAATTTATAAAGGACCTCCGCGCAAGCTTCCTCAACTAAATGAAAAAACTATTTTCTAAATATTTCCACTATTAATTTAAAAAAATGTTACAACACTAGGTACACTCCCGGGTTTGTTAAGCAAAGTATTGTCGTCACTAAAATAAAACGATGTAATAAGCAATTGTTTTATTAAAGACATAATAAACATGTTAATAAAGTGAATAAATACAATAATATAATCAATAACTGTAATGTCATGTATGACGAGACGCAGGAGGCAACCGAGGCGAGAATAACATCAGATGGCGAATAATGAATATGAACTGACGACTCCTATTCTAAATAGCTAACGTGTATCACAGAGGCTCTGCCAAGTGTCGCTACCGATCATTGTTTTAGTTCACAGCAGATACAATATACATACTATGTAACAACACACATAGATAAAATAGCATTTAAGTTCTCATTATCACTATCAACTATTGCTTTTATTCGCTGCACAGTAGAATGGAACTAAAACTCCTAAAACAATGACTGTGCTTAGGTACTCAGACTCGCGTCTTTCACAAGTCTATGAATATGTCGATATATCACATCGTAACTGCCTACTCGTATCTAGTTTTACTGAAGAATATACAACATTATATTAGATGTCAACATTAAAATGAATGTGTTTAAAATAGTTTAGTGGTGATATTGGAAGAAATCGGCCCTATCCATGTCCTAGTTTTATGTCAAGAGTAAACTTTAAGAAACTCCTTTGGAAGATTTATTGCAATGTATTAACTTTGTACATAAGTGCTTGATCACATTTATTTAATAATAAATAGACAATTTAATTCTCATAAGACAAGGAACGAATAATTATTAACTTATAGGTATGAATATTGACATTTTGTTATTTGTACACAATAGACAAATTATAATAAGTAGATTAATTCCTCCTATTAGCTACAGACATACCTATGCCTGCTTTTGAAATATTAGTTAATATACAAAAGCGTTAAATAATAAAGAACTTGCTCCCGTTTTTGTACAAATATAAGTAGCTTTGACATTAAGTTACATTATCACACTAGTGACACTTACAAATAAATACAGTCAAGCGATTACTTTAACAATATATTGCAGGGCGTTGCATATATTTCAAGCTGCTAAATACACAATACTAAACATACAAACTTAGACTTGATTATATTTGGAAATTACTTTTAAAACACACAGTTATGTAAAAGCGATTGCGGGAAAAGTGATAATTAAAAAATAATAATTTCAGGAGATATTGGATTTCTAAAGGCACAGTGCCGGCGGCACGAGCCCGCTTTTACCGAGCTGCACTCCTTTGTGCGAGCCAGGCGCACCGCGACTTACCCAGCGGCACTGTGTGTAGGAGCCTTAAAAACCAGTATTTTTCAAGATTTTCAGGACAAACTAAAAGTTATTGAACAATTAAACGTTTGGCTGACGCTACTGCAACTGTAACGGCTCCGGTAGATCGGCTATCCGGTTTCAATTCCTGTGATAACATCGAGTCACTTGATCCGAAAATCCGAAGTCGTCCTAAGCATGTGGTACCCAATCCTTATCAGTAACTTATGACACACAAATCTGAAAAGCGTCTGAACATGAAATAACACTGTGTGAGTATTAAGTTAGTTATTACATAATTAATGTCATAATGATTTACCTTATCAATTTATAATTTCAAGTCTAGTTGGTATTTAGTTATCAAAATTTCACTAGCCTTTTATAATGTTATTTTATTACACCATAAGAGCAAGGCCAACATTTTTGTAATTTGCAAGAAACGTAGAGAACGATGCGACATTGTTACCAACCTTACAGTGCAGAAAATCTTAGTTATCTGCCATATTCTGCCCTGCTAAGCCGAAAGGCGCTAACTCTGAGATACGCCCTTTTACTTTTTCTTTATACCATTCAATAGCTATAACAATTTCGCATCTATTGGTATAAGCCAAATACCAATATCTAACTTAAAACATTTAAAAAACCATTCAGAAGTTTATTATATCCTTAACAATTTACAAAAAGTCAATTTTCTCAAAACTTACTCTGATTGAGATAGCGCCTTTCGGCTTAGCAGGGCAGTATTGCTCACATAACAATATCACACCAGTCCCTGATCGTCTGTTGCCACTAGTTAAGTCATTAACAAAGCGTTTTACGGCTATGATGACGGTGACGATGTGGTGTGAAAACCTACTTAATGCGTCTGAAGTGTGTCGTATAAACTACTGCTTTAAAAAATTAGCCCACCAAGAACATTACTACACCATAGAGAAGAACTAACAAGACGAGAGACGAGACGAAGAACGATATGTATTCGTGACAGACACCGTACAATCAGGATAGAATAATGACGTCATTATAATGATGGGATTTATTAAAACAGAATTGCAATTTATTTAAACAGGGGCAGAATGCTTTTATAAATAAAATAGAAGATTCCAGATTCCCTTCATCTGGAAGTGACCAACAATAGTCAACAGTGGAAGACTCAAAAGGGAAGCATTGGCCCAATTTTAGGCTAACAGGTTATTCAGTCGATCTCAATAAAATGGAAGATTTCTGAATGTTGGAAGTCTCGATAGAACTTAGAATTGGCTTAACTATAAATAAAGGACCCTGCTAATTCGAAACAGAGCAGATTCATGATGAGAAAATTCTCCTGTTTGTAATAAAATTACATTGAAAATAGTAACTTCCCTATCAATTGCTTGACACAGTTGCTTATTTGCCAATTTTAAATACGTTACAAAACGTAAAAATACTCTGCAATATTAATATCAGAAAAGTATGGTTACAAATCTATTTTGTTTACCTTATTACTTATTTAGAAGTTCTCTCTTGTTGCCGTAGTCTATCAAAATGAGAGTACGTAGCACTCATTGAATTAAAATTACCTATCTAATAGTGAAGCGTGATGACTTGATCCTCGTTGTACGGTCTCTTAAATTACGTATGTATCGTCGACAGTTTCATTCCGACGAATTTAAGTAAGTACGAACTATATGCTCATCTAGTCTGACACCGTACACTTATCGTGAAGCAACAACATCAACTAAACATCAAAGTGAATAATTATGTATCTATGATACTGACTCTAACATCACATGACCGAATCAGGGATGTTTTAAGATTGTAATTCAGAGCCGAATGAGGGTTTTCATGAAAATTCACGACTCCAGCTGGCGCCACTTTGACAAGAGGTCTTCCATTTCGACTATGAATAACAAATATATGATGAAGTTAATCATTCGTTCATAGTTCAGTCACTACTAAAGAAAATAAAGGCGCTTTGACACTTTTGACAGGTGCCCCGACCTGACGTCTCAGTGCTGCCACCTGGTGAACGCCATTTCAGAAACCCGCATTGTACCCATTAATAAACTATTTATAGAAAACATTCTCTATTGCGTTACCAATTTCTCTTTTCATCAGCCGGTGATGTTTGAATTTTTCTCAATTCAGATGTGTTATGACATTTATTTAGGTAGAGATAACGATTATGAGTCCCCATGATGCTTAGATTATATGAATAAATACATTTACTAAAAGCTCAGCTCTTAGCATTTACATGAACTTTAATATTTTTGTTTGTGAGACATTCCAAATGTGCAATTTGAACATTAGAACAGTTCTTAAAGTTAAACATACTATCTATAAATTCCGTTTGGTGTACAACGAGTCGTTTATTTTATATTTTTTATGTAATTATTTAAAAGCTGTTAAAAAACGTTTTTTATTTAAATGTTGCAATTAAATTCGGGGCTGTCCTCATGTCTTAAATGTTAGTTAATAAGTAAGTACCTCAAAACATTTTAACTTATGGCAAAACTCTACACATTGACCACACGAATCAGAAAGACTGATTTTTTTGTCTTTATGCCTACCTATGATAGTTTGGTCGATGTCAACAAAATAAGTAAAAAGTGAAAATGAGCAAATAACATCATAATAAAATTTTGTTGTGTTTAGTTTAACTTTTGTTACTTCTTCAAGTTTTTTCATACAGTGGAGTCTCCGATTTTAAATGTTGTGTTTCAAAAACCAACAAAACTTTTGGAGTTTATTATAACTTAAGAAATGAATGCCTATGCCATTTAGTCCGCCACTGTACATTTGTACAGGGAGCCCAACATCTGTTTAAATTATTATGTTGAGCTGCCATAATGTCCGACAAAGGTGTTGGGTCTTTGATACCTTTGGTTTATTGACATCGACAAACCATTTTGATTTAGATTTTAGTCCCAACATTTTTTTACACAATACACTTCTTTCGTTGTAATTTTCACTACTTAAAATATTTTCCATTAACGCTTGTCACATGTTGACGCACATCGTTGATAATTTTCACAAATTGACTCAAATGTTAGTTTAAGTTTTTGTTAACTTATAAAGTGTAGAGTATAATCCATTTTGGTATTTAGATATTTCTTGTGGTTTAACACATCGAGCTAATCTTATAAATCCTCTTGTTGTAGAGAGAATCAGTTAAAACTTTTATTAAAATAATATCGGTACACTCAGCAGAAATACCAGAAGGCCAATTCTCGTACTTAAAAAATGTTCACATTCAAGTGGCAATCTGTCAAACTTGTCAAAAATTTCGGTAAATTGATTGTACTTTTGACAGATTGCGAATGAGATGCGAATACGAACGTTCTTAAAAAATACGGGAATCGCCCCTCAGTTGTGACCATCGGTAATTTGTGAATAGGTACGACTATTACAAGCAGTGTTAACGTCACGCTACGATTATTATAATACGGTGCTGTAGATGGTATCACTGGAAATTTCGCTGGTTGTACTTAACTACACGACAGGTACATTATCAACCTATTGACATGTTCTTCTGTGAAAATAATAAAACGACTCTTACGATTAAACCTGAAATTATTCCTTCACAGAACACAGTACTTGAAAACATGTAGTTTTTTTTTTAATGAACAATATAACTCGCGCAGTAACTTTAATTTATTTTATCACGAATTTAACACATCTTATCACTAATAAACAATTAATTACTTTAACATTAAAATACTTTTAGAATTCCACATTTGAATTATCAATTGCTAAAAAATTTGGTATAATTACAATTCCATTATTCTATCAGTATATGGAACTATATCGCTCTGTTCACATCTTTTGCTTTTATAAAAACAATCACTTTAGCGTTTCTTTTGGTTAGGTACTTGAGCGTTAGGTGATCACGTACAGCTGGTACATCGGCGCTAGACTACTTTCTCACACAATAATTACAATTTTTCACCGGCACTTATTAAAATTATCATAATCGCCTTACACTAAGAGTTCAATTGCTAGATCAGTGCCACCGCAGCAGACTTTTTAAATAGTTCTACCGTACGGGTCTTATTTCGAGCGAACGAGAAAACGTTATACTAACAAGTAACAAAATAAATCTTGAGTATTTTTTAACAGGAAGCTCTTTCTGTGAACGAACCGAAATCACTAACGAAAAGTTGTAATCTTTCGCATTTCACTTACTTATAGACGTTCATGTTTTATGTTATAAAATATAGCACTTGGTTGCAAGGACACTGGGTAATTAAGTTCACAGTGAACAACGAAGGCTAGAAATCAGTAGTACGAGGCGAGTCCGTTCGCTCGGTTAGCGGTCAGGGCGTCGGCGATGTCGACGTGTGAGTGGGCGAGAAGGTTTGTGGCGAGACGAGCGGCACCAGCTCGGGCTGGAGCCGCTGCCCGCGTCACACGGCCGGCTCCGTGGCTATTGTCATCTCCGCAAACTTCACCTCTCTGCCACGTCTAAACGACGTAGTCCGCCGTGGTGGACTGCGTTTCCGCGTCGCTACCGCCGGCTGCAGACTCGCTGACGATGCCTGCGTCAGCAGTCGCGGAGGCTGGGCCACTCGCCCGAACGGTGATTGCCGAAGGAACTGCCGGGCCACCATTGGCTGCCAGTATGAAGTTCCTGGGGAACCAACACGTTTACAAAATTTTATAAGAAATCTCACCATACCGCTTGTTGATTGTTTCAAGAAGTTTCTAAAACCTTTATTTTTATTTACCTTTCGTAAGAGTTGTGCGCGCGCGCCACGCACTGCTCCTCAAGCGGCCGCGCGTGCCCTCGTGCACGGCGTCCACGCTGGCCGAGCGCGTCAGGTGCGACTGCTGCGCCTCGTGGTCCGCGCCCACACCGGCGGTCAGGCCCTCGCTCACTGAGTACAGCTTATGTGTTATGTCTTTGCCTGAAAAGTTTTGGAACATAATCTTGTCATACATATGTTTAAGAGGTGGTAGGAGCAATATCTCTCGAACATTTTTTCGCAACGCATGAACTCGAAAACATACAATTATTGTTTCGGTTAATTGTTTTGAAAGTTCAAGGCCCAGGGTTTGTCACAAAAACCTCATAAATATTTATTTTTATCAAAATTCCGCTGCTATGCCGTAGTTTCAATAATAGTTTATTATTTGAATAATGCTACAGTTTTAGCGCCTTGATCGTATAGCGTCGATTCTTATCAGTTAGTTTGGATATAATGTTTTATTTTACAGATTTACTGAAATTTCATCAAGCCTAGTCTAGCCTTCTGAGGAATTTAGGTGCTACGCCAAAGTGATTACTTCGTAGCATTTTGCTACGAATTTCAAACTTAACGTATTTCGTTAATTTTATCTTTGTAACTGACTTTTTCGTTTTGGTGTCGTAGTTTCAATACAAAAATGATGCTTGTTTGTATAAAATATGTTGAAAACTCTAAATAAATATCAACTCTGCCGAATAAAAAGAAAGAACCTGCTATAGCTATATACAAAATTAGTCGTATATCATATCGTCATTATTAAAAAGTTTGATTGGATGAATACATTATTTTGTCGAGTCACCGCATGTTTCATATTGGAGAAACTTTGTTCTATATTAGGGGAACCCAAATTGGAAGTATTCGGAAGTGAATAGCCGCGCATTCACTCCTTAATTCGGTTTACATAAACAAAAGCCCCTGGCACCGATAAGAATTCCTATAGAAAGGTATATTAGCCATGCGCCGCGTATTTGATGAAAAATATCATAATTTTAATGCGAAGAAAAGAGAAAAAAGTAATGGCCATGAAACGCGCGAGACTCCTCGTCCGAATGATTTCTCTGAAGCTTAAAATGTTCTGTATAAATTTCGTAGTACTTATCAACATTTTCAATGACGTAAAAGTGCAGAATAAATACCTACGCTAGAAATCTTACTCAATCACTTTGCTTGAAGACTACAGATTAAAGATCCCAAAATTGTAAGCTAAGTGAATTCTTGGAGTTGCAACGACAACAGTGAAGGAGGACTGACCTATAAGGCAGTCGAGGACGACCTTGAGCATCGGCCGGTGACGCAACACGCGCTCGAGGCGCATGCGCGGCCAGCACACGCACGTGGACACCTCCTCCGCAATCACGCTCACCTGAAAAACATTGGGGCTGTCAGTTCAACTGACCACGTTGGAAACTACAGCCTATCTATTCTGGGAAATTCTCTCCGTGAAAACTTAGGTGAAATGAGCTTAAAACGTTCAGTGCCGGGAGCCCTCCTGGAGGGTTCACCTAGTCGTTTATGGGATGCCGGGAGCCCTCGTGGAGGGCTCATTTTAAATGTAGGTTTTTTTTGCGAATATAGCATTATAAACCGTCAAAATAAAATCTGATGTATATTTTTACAAGATTTATTACCTGATCAGAAGGTCAAAGTAGCAAAATGTCCAACAGCGCTAGCAAATGAGCAGTAAGCCTAATTAGCAAGTCTATGCGTTGGTTTTAAAATCCAAGTATTTTTTATATATTTTCTTTTTGTTCACGGTTACATACATTCATTAAAAAATTAAAAGATTGGATACTACTTATAGAGCAACAAGATGTATACACTTTTTTAGTTCGTTTTACAGTCTTTTATAACACGGTTTCAAACCTAATGCCGTTCACCGTCCGTGATGGTTAACTTTAGCGCAAACGTAATGCCGGCAACCCTCCCGGAGGGTTCAATATGTATGGCAGCATGGCGTATGAGTTCTATGAAAAGTGGGTGGAGTGTTAAAGTGAGCTATCAATACTGTCAATCCCTAGCAATTCCTAGCATGGAACTGCAGCTCAGTCACCTAAGTTTTCACTGTGAGATTTTTGCAGAATAGATCGGCAGTTTCGGGGTTTAAGGCCCTTTGTACACGGCACGGTTTCTTTACGGTACGGTGTATAAACCGCGCCGTAGAAAAAACGTGTCTGTCAACAAGCTTCCACAGTGATCCATGCAACACTGGCGACCGTGCTGCACGGCGAATAAACCGTAGTTTTTCACGGCAAGAAAAACGTGTGTGTACAAAAGGCCTTTAGATGGCACATCGAGTTTTGAAAAAAAGAATATTACGTATGTATGAGTGATATCTCCATATGTCATATCCCCGCGTTCTGTAGATATTATAACAAGAGGCTGTTTACAGGAGTAAACCCTCCTGTAAACAAAAATAATGTAGATGTACTACTTTGATGGTATGCATACGATATGGTGTAAAAAAAGTCCCACGATAGATCAACATCAAGCGCAGAGTCAACCCTAGCTAGTGTCCAGATATACTGTTCTAAGACAGTTCAAAGTGTAACACTGCGAAGCTTAAGTGTCTTGTAGATGTCTGTGTCGATGTTGGTATTATGAAGACGTATCGGAATTGTGGCAGAGATTTCTATATATGGCTAACCCCACGAGGATTAAGCAGAATAATGTTAGAGGTTATATTTGGACGATATAATAGTTAGTAGGACTAAGGAAAGTGGTATTATAGCAGAAATACAGTTGAGCTAAGATATCAGTTAGCAGATTCAGATTGCAGATGATATTTATAAAAATAACTTTAAATCAAAAGAAAGATATATCCCTACTGTTAAAATTTTGCATATTTACATTGAAATAACGAATATTTAGAATCTCCATTTCCAAATATGTAGTATCGGCTTTATATGAGAAACACAGAAAATTGTAGTGAATTCTTTCAGGGAAAATGGGGTTACATCACTTATATGCTTCAGGCGCGAGCACGTGCACCGAAAGTATCCAGAGATAAGATCTTTTGCCCAACAAGTATTCGTATAGCTTTGAATAGAGTTGCCTCGAGTTTTCCAATAAAGCCAGTCACTTTTTCGATTGATCCGTTGTAGTTTCGATACCTTATGTGCAGCTGCCGGCAACATTTGCCGTATCATAATTTAAACTTCAAATAAGATGAAGCGCGAACGTAACTAATTCTACCATTAAATAGGCTAATTTTTTTTTCATAGTGCTTGTTATTTGAAATTCTTTTTATAAAACGCGAAGCCGTCAGGCCGGAAAATGTAAAATGATTTTTCATTTCCTTTTTGTGTAGCTACATCGAGAGCTTGATTTACAAAAGGGATACGTCAAATACACCCTTCAACGCTTTCTCGTGGCGTTCCTCTTTGTATTCAAAGTTTGCCCGAAACAAACTAACAACCATCATAACCAAGAATGAAGTCAAATTTGCACGAACAACTACTTAGACTTATGTACCTCTTATGCAATAATATATTAACTTACTGTAGTTGAAACATTGTTTTGAAACGGCTACATGTTGAAGTCGTATAAAATATGTTTCTAGTCAGTCTACTGTGGCACATACATAGATAAATCACAGAAAGAAGGTTGATAATAAAGGTCTATTTGGTAAAGTTTTCACGGCCAAACCCAAACTACTTATTTAACCCATTTTTATTATATCTGTAGGTATATGTAAACGCAAATCAGAAAGGTAAAACATAATTGAAATTCAAATAAAATATTCACGTAACGTTTAATATCTATTCACTCAAACGGCTGAATCCGACCGTAACAGACTGTTCTTCTCTCTATATAAATATTTTAGGTTTACGTACCTCGATGGTTTCAGTAAAGGTTTAAGGGTAAACGAGATGATCATTACTGTGCACCTGAGACGGCACGCCCTGAAGCGAGAGGTTGTTGGCGTTAGAGGGACGCCAACAACCCTTATTAACGTCGCTGAATTTGTTAACTTCATAGTATGGATTATGAGATTAATAATCAAAACCACCCACAGTAATTAATAACAAGATATTAAACATTACCAACACTTATATGACAACTTTCTTCATGGCACAGATGAATACAGATAGCGGCTCACTCCGCATTTTGGGTAAGAAGCTACAAGTACGCGGCGGGCTCGACTTGTTGGGCCAGTTCAGTGAGTGTAACAGAGGCAGAAAATCAGAGGAAAGAGAGGCAACTTCTAGGTGAATATAACTGTAGATAATTAGTGCTGTGCGACCTGAATTGCACTTTATTGTGTCGTAGCAAGAGTCGATTTTTATTTAAATGGTTTTGCGGAACGAACCATCTGTATTAATCTTGGGTCGAACATAAGTACATCTGAGTCGAGTAGGTACTTATTGAAGTTTTGTATGGGACAGCTGATTATGTTTTTGGCATTTCTGATACACGCTGTATAAAAAAAAATTGTTAGGCACGTTCAGCATCGTATCCAAGATTCGTACCTTTATGAAGCTTCTGTTTGCCAGAACGTCGCGTCCGTAACTAACAAAAATATATTGGAAAACGTCAATACGTGTTAGTTTTATCATGTCTGGTGGAGGTAGTTTAATAAATCCCCAGTCATTAAGATAATGCGTTATTCCGAAGCGCTCCTGAATTATTTAGCGTAAGTGAGCGTGGAATTACAATGAGTCGTGTCTCGTCCGAGCCGAGTGATGCGAGTGAAGATATTAACGAATCTAGCCTTGTTTCAGGAATGACGTTTTTGCGCATATGGAGTATATTTTAATGGAGATATGCCTAGTACAAAATATGACTGGCTTCTAACTACTCAGAACTAGAAATAGGTTCATAGACTAGTGGGAAAATGATGAAAATCATATAATTTTTGGATCATTAATAATTATGTTGTCACTTACCTGGAAGACGTCGTCTGATTGTTCACGATTGGCCTCCCACTCTGGAGAATCAATGAACTGGTAGGGCTGTATGTAATGGAGATGTGTTTCGTCGCAGCTCACTCGCATCCTGTTCGACAACAAGTAAACGACCTTAGTTTTCTCAAACAATAATTTTGCCACTATTCTTGGACATAAATCGTTTATGTGTTGGTAGATTAGATCCCATATTGTGGCCCTAATAACTTAGATTATTAGATAATACAGCCTATTAGTTCTCCAAGAGCTTCCCACTGGAGTTATCAATGAAAGTGGAACGTAATCACCGCGATAAATACGCCTATTTGACGTGCCCTATAACGGCATTTAACCACACAATTATGCAGCGTTTGGAATATAATTAAACTTTATAATTATTATACAGCACCGTACTGGTTATAAATTTGTATGAGCCTGGGGAATTGCCATTGCCGCTGCGGTGTGTAGTGATTTTATGTTGTAAATTCATTATAGTATGTAAGTGTAATTAGGGCAGCACGTAAAGATTCTATGCTCTAATAAGGTGTACTTATATGCGGTGCTTAGGTAAACTAGCTACTTAATTTCATTATAGCGGGTATGAAATGGCTTACGGGGGAATTGGAACCATTAGCTTATGGACTGCCGTGCATTACCCCGGTGGCCCAACCCAAACAAATACGAATCTACATATACCTACACATAGCTAATGGAACTGGTGATTAGGTGTATAAAATTTACCAACAATGGAGTGTTTTCATTATTTCATCAAGTATTTCTTCCATAGAGCGAAATAGTATTAAAATAAAAGATTCTGAACAACGTCGCACAGTCAATTAGTCGCAGAATACGAAATGTTTCTTTTCTCATGACATACAATACGATCGAGTCCATACACTGCCAGCAATGGTAAAATAAAGAAAAATAATTCTACGACAAAAACAAAAGGAACATATGTAGGTATCTTATTTTACATCGTGAGGGTCCTCGCTTGTCTTTGAATTGTTTATTTTGTAGCCCAGTACCCTCGATATTTTACGAGATCTTCATAGGATTTTTGGGGACACCTATTCAGTATTCAATTTATTCTGCAACTGATGACGCACACGCCAACCTCCCGAAGGTTTAATTTAAGTTATTAAATTACCTTAGTGGTTCCCTTGGCACTCATGTAATTGATTATTGAGAGTTGGAAACTAATGTAATAAACAATATTTTAGTTTGTAAGTTGTAAGTTGGTTCTGAACTGCCTTTAAAAGATCTTAACATTAGATGAATTTGGTATTTCCTGTACACTGTGAAGATCAAAACACCGAAACAAAGTCAGAGATCAAGGTCTCCTTTAAAGTCCATATTTGATTTATCTACATAAAAAGATGGTGTAGGTAATGTAAAAATAACATACTTTCCCTTTAATAGTATAGACAACCTCTCGTCAGCCGGCGTGACGTCTTCGACCGCATACGCCTCGCCGGGCTCAAGCCGCACTATCCTAGCTTCACGAGTCAGTTCTGTGAAGTGCTTCTTGTTCACTTTGAGAGGCTTGAACAGCTTCAAGTATAGATCTGTTAGCTCTAGAGATAGCGCTGGAGGAAGAAACCTGTGACAGAGAATAGAATGACTAATCATCTTAACTAAACTCATTTCTGCAGTGACTGAACTATAACGTTTTGATTTTCGTTTAATTTACAAATAGATATAATGTATAGATAAATACACGATCACCAGTTTGCGTGCTACTAAAACTTTGCCCATCAAGATTGAGTAACGTTAACGTACTTTAATTTAAGTGGACAAAGTTCACAACTCAGCCTTTGCTGAGTTCGTCCAGCGACCATTTAATATGCAAGCATTACTCGGCAAGTGCTTTCTCATGGTGCCTTGTAAAGGGCTTAGATGCTTTCAGAGTTTGTTGATAATTTTAGAAGAAATTGCCTTTTATCTTTAAATTTGCTTGCCAGGTACCTAATTGGTGATTCCAGTATCGATCTGATTATAATGCCCACTTACTGTTTCCGGCCGTTAATATATCACATAGAAAGAGCTTTCGAGACAGTTCGGCAGGACTGTTCTATCTTAGTACAGTACAGCGTACCTTTTAATAAGAAACACAGTGAAACTCTACTTAGAATTGACGAGTACGTGCCACCTTGGTGCCGGCCCCATGGGCGAGAACGTCAGTGACTTATCTACCTTAATACAGTAGGACGTACCTTATAATAAGAAACACAGTGTGTATAGAATTGACGAGCACGAGCGCGAGGCTCCAGGCAAGCACGTCGGGCGCGCACACCTCGGCGCCGGCCCACAGCCCCATAAGCACGGCGCCCGCCGCCGCAAGCGCACGCAGCACCAAGATGCTCTGCTTGAAGCTCTTTGGCGCTAGGAACGCAATCGCGAAACACAAATTTGCTGCCTGTTTGCGGGATTAAGAGAAAAGTCAGCATTTTTCTTAGAGAACTTATAACCTACTGTAAAACGTTGTAGGGATAGGCCACAGATATTCGTGGTGGATTATGTCATACCTGAAAGAGATCTTGTTGCGCGTTGGTCCATTTAGCGCAAAACCAGTGGTGGTGTTCGTCGGTGGAATTCGAACTGAGTAGCTCGAAGTCGGTGTCGAAAGTGGCGTTGAGCCGGGTGGCGTTGTAAACGAGCGTGGCGTTGAGCCAGGGCGCGGTGGACGCCGGCGCGGGCGCGGCCGGCGCCATGTTGCGCTCGCGCCCCGTGCGCCCCCGCGCCGCGCCGCCACCGCCCTCCTCCCGCGGCGAGCGCTCCTCGGCCCCCGCACGCCTTTCACCCGACGACACTAGACGATTCAGTTGGGCTCTCGCTCTCAGTATTACCACCTCCATCACCACACCCTGCTGCCCACTTCACGTTAGAGCACACCTGTTCTGGAGACAAACAAGACTCTTAAAAGAAAGAACACGTCTATAATCACCAGAGACAGGCAAACGTACAGCAGTTCTCACTTGTTCGCAACCGTTCAACCATGGCATCATCATTATGGGCGTACCCTGAGCAGCCAGAAATATGAAACTCCTTTGCTGACATGCCCAATATTTTTTTATCGGGATGATCTTATCTTAAATAGTTTAAACCGATGTGAAGAAGACCCAAACCCGAAGTGGAACCCTAAACCCCACCCTATAAAACCAGATATCGTAATTAGTATACTGCTAGAAAAAGAAAGAAGTAAAAAACAAAAAAGCAATGATGAAAACGATGTGAATGATGTTATGCAGTTGTACCATGAAAGATTAAAGAATAAACTGAGATTGTATAAACTGTGTGTACCTACAATACATACATCTGCAAAAATAGTCACGTACTTTTAACTAGCTGAGCATAGCATACAACGTGTTCCTATTGACGTCCAATAACTAGCTGAGCATAGCATACAACGTGTTCCTATTGACGTCCAATAACTAGCTGAGCATAGCATACAACGTGTTCCTATTGACGTCCAATAACTAGCTGAGCATAGCATACAACGTGTTCCTATTGACGTCCAATAACTAGCTGAGCATAGCATACAACGTGTTCCTATTGACGTCCAATAACTAGCTGAGCATAGCATACAACGTGTTCCTATTGACGTCCAATAACTAGCTGAGCATAGCATACAACGTGTTCCTATTGACGTCCAATAACTCTAAGATATAAGTAAAATTACACAAAAAGTCCTAGAACAAGTGTTCTAAAATACATACTTCAGATAACATAACACTAGACTCTCGATGTGTGTATCTAAGTTTCATTGATAAGCACAAGTAAATAATTTTCATTCAAAGCTAAGAAAATACGACGTTGTAATTTGTATGGGCAAAAGTAATCAGATTTTTTCTTTCTTTAAAGTATATATATCATGTAAGGGTATTTTAAATAAATAATCGTGACTTTGTCGAATTACGTTGTGTGAAAAATTTAAACGAAAAAAAAAGAAGTAATTTATATGCCAGTTGATTCTTTGACATGGTCTCAATAATACCAGTTATATCAAAAGGAACACGTTGTATAAGAGGCAGTTAACAAACATTCCACAAATAAGAAGAAAACTCTCAATTAGTTTCACCAATCTATTTAAAAGTCTAGAAACAACCTCTACGCTATTTTATTAACGCTAAGAACTAAACATACACTACTTAGCTAAAAGTCTATAGTGCACGGATTTTGCCCCATGACCTCTCCTCTTTCTTGAAAATAATGGAACGCGAATTTAATTTAAAACTTATTTTGTTACTGAACTACATGTATCTTTGCGTAGCCTTCGTCTACGAACTTTGGGGCTACGGCGGGCGGAGTAGGCATCCGTAGACGGCTACGTCGCGTAGCTAGTTGCTACGCACTGCACGCTTCTCCCGATATTAGTTTTTGTTCATCTTTAAACTTCTCCAACTCGGACGGGTTGTTTCGTTTAACCGTTGCGTTTGTAAGTTTGGTTTAATATTATATTACAAACAACAATATTATGACCGCTACTTCAGTTTAGAATGGTGTTACGCGAATGGATAGAATTAGATATGAGTATATACTCGTATTAAGAGGAAGTCTGAAAGTGGCACCGGTGACTGAAAAACTGGTGGGAAATCGATAGAACTTAAATGAAATGATGATGATTGAAATGATGATGATGAAATGAAATGATTTAATTTTTTGTAAATAGGTTGTCATTAATGTTATGGGCATGCGATGCGGAGGAACATTTCGTGAGTTTTGCGTAGAGATGTAAATTGAAAAAAAATCGATATGTTTTTTTTCACAATCCTGAAAAAAAACATGAAAAAAAACTTGGCACCGTCGTTTTTTTTCTACATTTGGTTTTCATTTCAGAAAAAGTGAAAAAATAAAAATAACTAAAATGGAATAAACACTAAATTTGGTTGCTTTGTTTTAAATTAAAGTCAAATTATGTTTAAACCAATGGGTACCTATTATTATGAACATAGAAAATACTTAATGTGTTACAATCAGAATCATCTGAATCAGTGTCAGTAGCTATAGCTACGCATACTGTTTTTTCGGCATCGGAATCATTGACATGTTCTGTGTCTGTAATTGTTTCATCTAATTCTGAATCAACGACTATACTATCAGGGACTCTACTAACTTCAGCTTGTGTTAATATTGTTGATGATTGTACTGATTGCAATCTTAAATTGTGCGTAATGTACACTATTTTCCTAGCCCTGTCATTTGTCAGTCTATTAAGTTTTTTGGTATGAACGCTGTATGTGGGGAAGCAGTACAGATGCACCTACACTGTTTACAGTGCAAAAGAAATTTGTCCGTATCTTAGTAAATATACAACAGATAGATAGCTGCAAACCCCATTTTATAAACCTGAACATTTTAACTCTGCCATGTTTATATATACTCGAAATATGCAAATTCGCTCATAAACACCAACACTTTTACACTAAACGAGAAGACATACAAACAAGATACACACTCCGATATAAAACGCGACTGAACTTACCAAAATCCCGCCTAAAAATACATTCAACAAGCCCTCTAGTTATGTCAATAAAAATATATAATAAATTACCCGAATCAATTAGAAATGTAAAAACGATCCATCTATTCACGAATAAATTAAAAAAAATATTATTAAGTAAATGTTATTACAGTGTAAACGAATATTTAAATGATCAATCTCTGAAACTCATATAAAATACACAAAAAAAGTTTTTGTTTTTAGAATATCTTAGATTATAAGTTAAGCGATAAGTCCTCATCTCTACCCTTCTACTATCTTTCTTTTGCTGTGCCCGACAGGGTCCATGATTGTTCCTCAAGCAAATGTTTACCACCTAAGCACATACATTGTGGAATGCAATAAATAATTGAGTATTGAGTATTGAGTATATGTACTACTTAAATGTTCTCTCGCACGCTGCTGATGTAGTAGGAAGCGAGAGAAACTTGACGGCTACTTTAGACAAAGCAGTTGATTTGCAAAGTCCTGCCCACCAAGCAGTGGGATTAATTTTTTTCACCGATGACCACAAAAAGTCTTAGAAAAAAACTCTTTAAGTTTGTGAGAGTTCTATATAGCCTTGACATAAGGCTATAAAGAACTCTTTCTTATTACTCTCTATTTTCTTATTAAACAATTTTTTTTTTTATGTCAACTCATAAATGGTATTGTCTTGTTTTCCATAAAATTATTTGTACTCTTATATAAATGATAATAGTGCAAGTAAATATTATGAGGGGGGACGATTATGGAAAACACCATAATCGTCCCCCCTCATAATATTTACTTGCACTATTATCATTTATGCTAATAACGCTTGCCATATCAACTTATTAATCATAACTTTTATTTGCCATAAAATAAGATTCCATAATAACATGTGTTATAATCATTAGTTTCTATAAATAACACATTACATAATTGATACTTGACATAAGCAACATTTAATATAATTTAGAAACGTTTATTGTCTGTAATCAAATTACTTATTACAGCAAACAATCTTTAGATAATAAACAGTTTGTCAAATTTGAAACGGTTAGGTTAGGTTAGGTTAGAACTGTGACCAAATAACGCGCGAAGGGGAGCGAGCGTAGCGAGCGTGCCGCGGTAGCGGCCGCCGAGTGCTAGATTTCCTCTTTTGCAAAGCAAGCATGCATGGTAGATTAGGTTTATTTTTAGGTTTCCTTGTTAATAAAAAATTCTGTATCGTATAATCATATTTTATATGAATTAACTGAACTAGCATTGTTGTGCTAGTATGGGAAAATTAATATTATGGTGAATAAATGTAATGGAAAACGAAATTATTGAAAATGAAAAATATAGCAAATAAATTTATGGATTAAAATTATTATGAAACTTGATCGATTATGACCAATAAAATTAGTGAAAATGATTTTATGTAATTTCACGATTATGGGAACTGAAGCGTTATTTCTAATGAAATTATGGCAAATACAAGTATGGTATATAAAATTATTGCATTTTAAGTTATGGCAAACATTAGTAAACCCTCATAAATGATAACCGCATTACCATATTTTTATTTTCGTACTCAAAAAAAAAAAATCATACTCCAGAAAAAAACTGTTTTTTTTCATGTTTTTTTTTAACCTTTTTTTTCATCTCAGAATCTTTACAACTCTAGTTTTGCGATAAGATACGATAGATGGACTGCGTAAAAGATGATATGGCTAGAAAGGAGGTGATTACAGAGAAGACGACTAATAGAGAAGTATGGAAGAAAGAGTCATGTTGCGTCGACCACAACTAAATTGGGACAAGGAAAGCAACACGTCACACACGTGACTTCAGTTTAGTGGTTGTAAAACGTCAGGCTAAGAATTGCATAAAACTTTGCCTCAATTAGCAAAATGTTATAACTATTCAATAAAGCCTTGGTCACACACAGCGAATACTCGCAGCGAGAACTCGATGTGTGTGACAGGCTATTCGGTGCGAATAGATTCATTCGCCGCGATTTGAATTGAGCATTTTCAATTTTACTCGCCGCGAGAATTCGCTGTGTGACAACCCACTCGCTGCGAGTAGCCATTCCGCTCAGCGTGCCTGTATTGTCGAAGACTGTTGAAAGTCTCGTGTAGGACTTGCTGTGTGTGACAGGCAGGCAGCGAATTGTCACTGCGAGTATTCGCTGTGTGTGACCGAGGCTTTACGGAATGGTGCCCGGTAAACGGTGATCATTTTGTCTCTAACTACATGGACTAACTTTCTCAATATTAGCATCTGTGGATATTCTTACCTATATCTACTAAGTGTATTTGGTATTACACGAAACACCACACAAACTAAAACAACCGCTTATCAAAACACAGATTCTCAGTTGGTTTTGGTCATCATAAGTTAAACCTAAATATGCAAACGTGTATGTGTTCTGCATAGCGGAGCAGGCACAAACAAAACAATAGAACTAGTTTATTTCGTCACGGAACATAGGGTAGTATGCAGCGGTTGGTAGGCGTGTAATCTGCGACATTTCCGCACACATTAAGTCATCGGGCCAGGCGGCGGCGGGTCGGTGTGGGTCAACTGCGGGTCGGCAGCGGCGTGACTGCGGGACGGCAGCGGCGCGACTGCGGGCCGGCAAAGGCGCGACGGCAGCCGAGCGGCGAGGAATCCGCCTTATGCACTCGTGGGGCTTGTTATCGCCACATCAACACATTTGCATTATATTGCATTACTTTCGAGAAAAGCCCGACCGATGCATTATGGGGATATGTCTGACGAACAATTCTCTATAACGCATTGCATTTACACGGCAGTATACACCTACAATATACGACCAAACTTTATCTCCATTTATCATTTTCAGACCATCAAAACTATTGTAAATGCAGTGTTACCTTCTAGACTAGGGGCCATGTTTTATAACTTTCAAATAAGACTTAACTATTTGCATTTTGGAAGTCTTTCAAGACAGCGTTTCTAAAATATTTCCCAGACGAATAACACCGACCGCTCAACGTAGCTCGCGAATAGTCCATATTTCATAGACATACATAGTGTATGTATGTATATGTAGGATCGTAAAGTCAGTAAACGTCCATTTGAAATGTGACATAAAAGAATCTAATAAAATATTTAAAGATGCTACAGCCTCATCTATTGTGGCCCGCGGGACGGACGAGGAATACTAATCTGCTTCAATATTTGTTATGTTGATGGAGAATGTACTTGCATTGCTTCGTATATGGGACACATTAGATTTAATGCAGGGATTATTCACATACTTGAGACGACTTATGCGCTATTAGTCTTATGTAAGTAATAGCAATCATGAAATTAATGCTTTTTGTATGCCAATGATGGAACTATTTCTAATGAAATAATGACATAGGTTTAGGTCAGCTTTCATCCTAATTAACAGGCGCAAAATGTCAGTATTATAATGATTGTGTCTGCTTAATCATAGGCCAATATCTCATGCGCACTTGCAAGCAAGCATCTGCAAAGTTACGAAGTAAATATACCAATGAAAAACTCCCTCTACACAAACTAATGCTGACCGAGAGGAGGTTAAAATAACGTACTTTAATAAAAAACTGACTTCTGAGTTTATCTTGGACATTACTAACATCGGTGAAGGAAAACCTGGACTTATAGTATACTTATAAGTCTTGTCTGAAATCGCGAACCCGTCTTGACCAAGCGTGGTGATCAATGCTCGTGCCTTCTCTGTATCAGAAGAGGCCTTTGCCCTGCAGTGGGACAGTAACAGGCTGGTATTATTATTTTTAAAAGAAAACTTGTAATGATGAACTTAACAAAAAACAAATGCTTTAGTTGCAATAAACCGTTTTTTTATTTGATTCGTGGTTATATATAAAAATATATACTATAAAACGGTGAATAAGTGTAAAACTGTACATTAACACATAGATAGTGACTAATGGAGAGCTATTTACATTTGAATCGGTTCCCACTCCACCCTTTCGGTTGAAACGAAAAACATGTAACGCACTTTTATTCTACATTTACTGTTCATACTGGAATAAAACTGTTAGTTTCAATGCAGTATAGGAAGCCTTTCGTATGTAAAGCAATGATAGGATTAAAGATATAGTAGTTGACTACACATGGTGTCAAAGTAAGCGTAGAGCATTGTGAGTCAATTATGGAGAATGGAGTAAAATGTAGCGGGAACAAAATATTGTTCCCACACCAATTTTGTAGGTACCACCTACAAAATACATACAGAGTATGTTTTTGAATAGAAAAAATATTGAATCGTTACTTTCAGTATAGCTTTCGAGTGAGCTTTCTATTCAAAAACTATTTGTCCTGAAAGTAATGTTTTCTTTAATGACTTTATCAACTATAACAAAGGCTAATTTATTATTCAAAGCTTTTATTCCCAATGTTATAGGAAAAACCCAATAAAGAGACGATAACGTTTGCTTAAAAACTTAGGAAAAAATTAAAACACACATTTAAATACATCCCTTTCTAGCAGATCACTAAACCAGAAAGAAAACTAGAACCACATCTTCTTTTTAAAATAATTAAATGATTGAACTTTTAATAAATAGAACTATAGATCTATGTCTATACAATATGTATAAAAAACAATTGCCATGCGTTGGTCTCGCAAAAACTCGAAAATGGCTCGACCGATTGTGATGAGACTTTGGTAAGTTGTTGTAACTGCTAAAAGGGAATAACAAATAAAAATAAAAAGCGTTTTATTTCGTTGTAGATTACAAAAAAGTTAAATTTTATGTTAGTATTACAAATTTTCATTTTTTGTTTCGAACTAAGTTTAGTTCTTAAAAGTAGTTAGTTTAGATTTTTACATAAATTTTAATATATTGTGTTATTTAGTTATCTGCAAGAACCCCTCTGCAGGTGTAGGCCTCCTCCAAAGATAGCCAGTCCTCTCTAGATTGGGCTACTTAAATCCAGTTGTGGCCGGCTGTTTTTATGAGCTCATCTACCCAACTAGCTACGGGTCTGCCTCTCCTTCTTTTGCCTTGTGGACCTGCCCATGTGGTCGCCTTTTTCTCGGAAAAGGATCCTAATAAAAAACGCATTGCAACACATTAGCATTAGCTAATATTATTATAAATTAAAATAGTTTTCCGTGTCTGTTTGTGAGACTATGTTGTTCTACTAAACTTCCCAACGGATTTTGATGCGATTTTCACCATCATTTGGAAAATATACTCCGAAACAATTTATTAATATTAAACTTACAGACAATAAAAAATCTTGAAATTTTGTCAAGTCGTAAAAATTCGGGGCGGGTCGCTATTAAAAAAATAATGCGTTTATTAAAATCATCTATCACTGCTCTAAGTACCACAGAGTTAAGGTTTACAGTATCGATGCATTACCTAGAATCCTATAATCTACACTAATCTAGTCACACGTTCTAGGTCTATTAAGTGTACATACCCTAACTGGCTTGCCTGTAATCTCTGAAGGATTAGGCAGAGTTGTATAATTGTACAAGGGAACCTGTGAACCCTGTAAAAGTCGTCTGTTACGGTAAACCACATCTGAATATAAAATGAGGTGGAAAAGATAATGTCATTATGGTATGTTGACCACTATGATGACCACTCGGTTTATGAGACTAATATTCTTTTCAAGTAAACTATTTTTATACGATTCTTTGACTCCTCTAGATAATGATATAATTATTTACCAGAACCATTTATATGAAAAACTATAGTTTATGAAACAAATTATACACATTGAGAATTATTTTAATACGAGCCAATCTTGTTCTAGTAATTTAATTCCATACCTGAAAAAGCACCCTGAAACTAGAATAATAATAATAATACCAGCCTGTTACTGTCCCACTGCAGGGCAAAGGCCTCTTCTCATACAGAGAAGGCACGAGCATTGATCACCACGCTTGCTCAAGACGGGTTGGTGATTTCAGACTTATATGTCCAGGTTTCCTCTCGATGTTTGCCTTCATCGATGTCAGTAATGTGTGAAAAAGTCACATTGGTACTTGCCCGGATTTGAACCCACAACCTCATGAGAGGCGAGGCGAGGCCTTAACCACTGGGCCATCGAAACTCGAATAACTATTTAATATTATAACGTTGTCATAATAACTTCTAAAACAATGAAGATAAGTATAGTCTCCCGAATGAAAGCAAAACATTCGACCTTCTTCGACATTTACGGGAAGGGCATGTCCGTAAGGTATGCCATCGCTTTATTATCCGTATTTCTATTATAACTATGCTCAGCACGAGAGTTAATTAAAAGCTCGCCAACCTCACAGTAGGTTATTGAAATAGTTGTCCCACTCACTTGGACCACAATACAGAAATTTTCCATTGAATAGAAGTTGTTGGCCTGGCAGGGTGCGAAGTGTGTTCAGAGGAAAATTTATACTCGAATATGTAACGTTTATGGCGGTATGTGAACACTGACTCACGAGGAAACAAAGTGGACATGGCATGTGCACATAAAACTGAGAAAATGATTCTTTAGTAGCTGTTTATTTGCTGGCTGTCAGACTGTGGGTAAGTTTGGGAGATTTACTCATAACTGTGTGGAAGTTTCTAAGATTTACTCATAGCAGAGTAAAGAGTTTTCTCAACAATAAGAGAGTTTATAGCGTGTAATAAGTGCCTTTTATTATTTCTTAATTGTAGTCAAAATCAAATTCAATTAGGATTATATTATTTTTGAAATAACGTGCAGATATTATAGTAAGACTAATCGTAAATGACAAACATACATATAGTTATATAATTTGACTTTCATGTTTTTAATGCTATTTTACATACAAATACACTGGGTTTTTGCCATAGAAGGTAATAAAGTACGCAAATGAAGCTTGACGATTGTCTCCTGACTGTTCTAAATTATGCCAAAATTAAAATTTTTGAGAGGATTTAATTGAAGTTGAAAGTGACTTTGTGCTCATAAATAAGATATGTAGGTACTTGCGTTTGATACGATGCATAAAAATGTGAAATACTGTAATATTAGGCATATTTATAATCTCTTCACCAGCTATGTAATGATTCGATATGGCTATTAAAACCCTGTGTCTTAGCGAAGTTAACAAAAAAGACAAAAAAAAAGAAAAACTTTAAAAGCAATGAGAAACAACGTAATAACTTATTGGCCTTACTGATCCATCAATGCCAAGATCGTGATTCGAACTTGTATTCATACAGAATCGATTTCTAAGGAGTTACTCGTTTCAACGTATGATATACAAATTATGAGGAATGTCTACATTCCTCACAATTTGTAATAAATATTTCATTTTCATCATCTGCCTAGCCTTTTCTCAACTATTTTAGGGTCGGCTTCCAGTCTAACCGGATGCAGCTGATTTTATGGAGCCACTGCCAATCTGACCTCCACAACCTAATTACTAGGTAACACGATATCCCTTGGTTAGACTGGTTGTCAGACTTTTGGGCTTCTAACTATCCGTAAAGACTGCCAAAGATCACAAATGACAGCCGGGACCATCGACTTAACGTGCTTTATGAGGCACGGAGGGGTCTTGGTATGTAAAGATGGTCACCGATCCACGGACCAACCGCGGCATGCGTAGCTTAACCTGATCGATCGACCCGTGCGGCTGTTATTACTTAGCCACAAGTCCCTTATTACAAGCTCTACCAGAGTAAATTCTCTAAATGATATTGAAAACCGCATCAGATCGTACCGCGTAGTTAAGAAGAACAACGCGTTCACACAGACATACATACAAGAAAGGCGACTTTAATTTACAATATGTATAGATAGATATAGATGTATGCAGATGGTGTTTAAATACGTTGTAGTAAAGATGTCACGGGTAACGCGATCCGTGATACGGTCACCTTGTCCCAAGCAGTAATAAGTTTTATTAGCTTGTTCACCGTACATGTAGGTTACGAATACGATCCCGACCAAAAAGGTATTTTTACGTCTGAGTACCATGCGGTGTAGTAAAACATAATGCAGTTAAATAATACAGTAGCTACGCTTCGACACAAATATTATGTACCAGTGATAATATTTACTGGCATTATTTACCTACTATGACTACATTTTCAGTAATATTTTTTTTTCCTGTCCTGAAAATATGATATCAACATTTTTAATACATCATTTTAACAGTTATTTTTACGTTTTCTGCTAGCCTGAAATATCTAGATCGGTTTAAGAAAATATGTTCCAATACAAGATTACTATCAATTGCTGGCAAGAGCGCCATAAAATGTCATTTCGAAAACCAATACATATATTATATGAAATTGGCATTGCAATGTATGAATATAATTTCTATACTACAGTAATGCTTATCTCATTTCCATGAATCCGACAGTAATTGTCCGACGCGTCGGTCTTGTGGTCACAAGAGCGACAGCGTGAGGTCCTGGGTTCAGTCTCCGGTTCGTGGAAATTGATATTGGGCTTCTCTATTAGAAGCATTTTGAGTACCTAGCAAGCAAAACCCGTAGTTTGGTTTTATACACTGTAACCGACAATAGGCTTGCTCCCTTTTAAATAGGACGACAACACTGGCAAAATGTAAGTGCACTATAAACTTATGCATGCCTACCCCGTCGAGGAATTTATGCGTGATGTTAGGCTACGTTTATATTGTTCCTAAACTGTAGAAAATCCCTTTCTCATTGGATAACACCAAACTAAATAAACAATTAGTTCATGTGTGAGAGAGTTATTCTCCAGGAATTTATGGACGATATATTTGTATACAATACTTGTGGTATGTGTGATGGTGTGAGTGCAGCCTGGCACTGGCATCAGCCGTGGCGACGGCTTGTCGCGACCGTCTCGCCGCCTACATTCACAATATCTTCTTACGCACAGAATAACTGCCGACCTATACAGAAACAAGACATGCAATTTTATTGCATTTTCGTAAATTAATAGCCTATTAGATTTCCGTTGTGTAAATGTTTTTTGTAGACGCGACTTTGTGTCGGAGTTTTTGAAAACCTTGAGTTGGAATGTGGGTAGGAATGTCGTATAACATGTACGAGTATAAAGTAGTGTGACGTATAACTAGTAGGTATTATTATATATAATGCTTTAATTTCTATAAGCAGTAAATTTTTGTTTTTCTAGATGTCCCTTAATCACCTCTTGACAAAATACCCACTAAGTAGAACCAAGCATCGAACAAATTAGAAAAAACACGTATTTCAAAACGGATAAGTAGTTTTAGAGCTAGCCCCATAACGAACATACAAACATACAGATGTTGTGTTTTAAATGTAAAGTTAAGCCAAACATGATTAAATAACATTCAATCTATCAATAAACTTAATCGATAGCAGTTCACGATGAACAAAGACATATCTTTGCTCAAGACCTGATGAGCAAAGTCCTCATAGTCCCCGAAAAAGTAAAGGAATAGCAATAGGGATGGTGACAAACAAAAATTTTTTATTCCCTCTTTGAGATTATAAAAAAATTATGGACACGTATTTTTTCTTTTTTTACGTAATGTAAAGATTACGGCGATACATTGAGGTAAAATGTGCCATGACGTCACGAGTATGTAGATTTTATACATACTAGTGACAATAGCAACCCCAGTCCCCAACTTAAAATGCGTTTTATCTAAGTATTTTTTTATTAATATGATAAAGCAAAAAATACGTGTCTAATATTTTCTTTATTATCTGACTGACGGACTAATTATATATTTTTTTTTTTTACCCAGGCATCATCCCTATTATAGTAATACAGTCAACGTGGTCAGTGAAGTTTGAGGATTGTCATATCATTGAACCTAATATTTTTTTAAATATCATACAATAACTTTGTCCTCAAAGTATTCTCTACTCTCAAATAATTTGAAACAAACAACTTAACAAGTTCTCTTTAGTAAATCTCTTTTGAAGAACTTTGCGTAGTGTTAAGCCACTTTTTTTGCTGACTGTATCATTTTCTAGCATTTTTGATACGATGTTCGCTAAGACATCCTACTTATACTGTGTAATAATATTATGTTTGGTGTTTCTTAAGTCTTTATTGTCACATACATTAAAGAATTAAGAAATACGATTTTATCATTATCTGAGTTTTACTAAGTATTCTTCAAATTAAAGCCATTCACTATATTCATTCGTTTCCAACCCCCTCTAAAACATAAGTTCAGCGTCATTAATATACAGTGAAAGAAAATAAATAGCTAATGTATTCAATCACTATTACAGCGTGTGTACGAGCTGTCGTTTTCGGAGTCTAGAGATTGATGGCGGTGGCTCGAAGCCTTCCGCCTCCAAGATATGCTATACTCCCGATATTGCGTGACGACTCACAAGTCACAAGTCACGATTCATCGCCCTACAAATATGCCTCAAGGAATTTATTGACTTAGAAGCTTCCATCGCTTTTAGAAACGTTAACAAACAAAAATGTTGAATGAAAAAATCGACTATTCTAACAAACATTACATCAAACTTATGCAAAAATTAGCAGTTATACATAGCTGAAGATGTCACCACGAAATTGTTTATTTACATTTATTGGACATTCAATGACATCGATAAGTATACGATAGTAGTTACGTTGCCAAGTTCGGGCAAATTACCTACGTGTGTGGCAATGTGTGTACAATTTATACTTTCAGACAGATTGAGACGCGATTGTTACTCTCTCGGTTTGTTGTTGATAGAATTGGCAAATTGGTAGGATATATCATCAGGATATATCTCATAGAGTCAGTGAGACAGTACGATTTGCTCATTTCAATGATCAATGGTCAGCATCGCCAAAACAGATTGCTTACAGGTAAAACAAGTTTAAAAAATAATAAAAAATAGCAAAGGATGATCAACATACAACATTTTATAATATGATTTGCAGATAAGGTAGGATTTAAGAATAACCACAATTAAAATTGCCATATGGCGCTACGAGTCGTAGCGCTGTGCGTAGCACTGTCTACGCATTTCGTAGCAAATAAGCTATGTTAAACTTACGATGTACCTTTCATTCGAGTCTAGCCAGCAAAGTGCCTTATCGACCCCGAGATAGCAGCGTCTTTAGCCAGCGTGCAACGGCGTGAGATGCGAAGGGCCGCTCACCTGAGCAGCCTAGGACGCGTCCCGTCTCTCCGCCCACTTGTGGCGGTAGTGAGTTCAGCAGCACGTCTGTCACGGAACGTCCGCATATCTGGCACTCTCATGCCGTACCATCATAAAGCACCACAACACGAGTGAGCGCGGCACGCGAGTCGCATAGTAGAGCTCGAGCGCGTGAGAAGGCGCACACGGCGCTCGGCGGCGATGGAGCGCGGCGCCGCGCGGCACGACACTGGCCGCTCTCGCCGCGAGACGGGCGCGGCGCCGCCGCACGCACGCGCCATGCGCCCCGCCGCCCCCTGACACCCGTTTCAACCCTTACTCCCATCTCGCTACTACCTACTTAGATATTATCAATAAAATTATTGTACGACATCAACTCGTCTGATAGCCGCAGCTTGTCAATTATATCGTATATCGAGTGTGAAATCGAGTGATTTGTTACAAATCTCCAATCTGTACGAAAATTATTATAATTACTGTATGTGTGAACATCTCACTTAATTTTAGCCGGTATTATTGCACAATAATACAAAATGTTTCTAAAGAAAAACTTGCTTGATTTTTGTCGATGAAATTATTTCTTACTCTCAATCTAAAGCTACTTGTGTAACGAAGTATTACTACTAGTACCGACGAGTGGCGAGCGCAACGGTCCAGACTTTCTCCAGAAAGAAATACTCTATAAATCATGGAGAAGTTAAACGTTAGGCGGTAACTGTAAGAGATTATAAAAGTTCAAGGAGCGGAAATATACCTACCAGCATTTTATTTAAGCTTTCCTCGTGGAAAATTCTTAGTCAATTTCTATCGACATTACCAATCTAAGTATTAATAACAAGTTAATAAAAAGCTTGTAAAAAATGTCTCTTGCAGTATGTGAATAAATAAAATTGGTAGAGATAATTTTATTGTTAAAATTAAAAATAAATTAAATATCTTAATTAAATAAATAGATTTAGTCAACCCTTGAGATTGAATGTATAACCGCGCGTCGATTAGCGGCTGGCACGTCTCCAACGTGTCAAGATGGGGGACCTTGCAGCGACGACGCAGTCTTGCATCTCCTATCCTCCGCACAATACCACATTACAATGATGACAAATTCACAAGTATGACTGTTGCCAACCAGCATTGTTCATACAAACGGCTTTCATTGAAGCACGTATTGTGATTCAGGGCTAAACCAATTTCAAATTTTTTTTAATACCCTACTGCCATTGTCATAAAGTTGTGTTCGTACCTATTATCTGTTTTGGTGCTCGGTATAAGGCCATCGGTAAAAATAAAGTACTCCTAAAAGTCTGCCTCCTGAAATAAAAACTGGCCAAAGTGGAATGAACTAAATCGAAGATAATGTTTTGGTATATTGAGTTTCATATGTTGTAAATGTTCTCTTAGCAAATATCAGGTTTTTTTTTTTCGATCTTTGACCGGCAAAATGAAGGAAGATAATTCTTTAAATAGGAAAATGCCTACCTGCAATAGCATACTTTCAAGATACATTTTCACTTATTACTCACATTACATGTATTCAGTAATGACTACCAAAGTATGCGTAAATATACGAATAATAGGTATTTCATTACCGTGTTTAATTTACACTAGAACCTTTCCCATATTGGATCAGACGGTCAAGCCTATCGATCTTACTTCAACCTTATTCAGAGGTCTTTTGTTAGCAACGCCATAGGCCATCAGATAACGCTTGAAATGGTGGGTAATCGCATGTAATGCTCAAGAATAGTGCGGCGTAGCGGTGGTGGATAAGAAAGCATCGCGCCAGGCCTGGCCAGCCTTGACCACGCTGGCCTGCAAGTGATCAGATCCTATCTTACACTATCGCTTTGTTGAGTCACCTTTGTGCTGTAAGGTCACCTGCTCATTTACTTAGATAAAGAAAGATGGACGAGCCGTTACAACACCATTGTCGGTGTGTTCGCCGACTCTGATTAGATTACATTACACGAAAACAAACCCATAAATATTGATTATAAGTTGTTCGTTACGAAGTCGTGTGAATTTCCATTCAATTCATTCACGAAAACTTATCCTTTTAGTTCAGTAAGTTTCCCATTATTCAGGTGTTATGAAACAGCGGCAGATTTAATAAATTGTTCTCTGAGATATTTAGAGCATAACAATTTTAATTGCGGAAATGTCAACACGATAACAACAACACGAAATATAATTTCATTGTGATTTAGTTTTCTATTCTTAGAACCCAGGTCCTACTCGTAATAAATTAAGCGGAGAAGGTTTCTATTCCCTTATGAATAGGGTTAAATAACCCATTAGCTAAAGTAAATTTAGTTTAAAACGTTATAATATAGGTAATTATGGATCATAAGGAAACATTTTACCTTCGCTCGATTCGCTTGTCATGTTAAAATTATAATGCAAAATGAAGACCCTATTTTCGCTTAAGTAGCAACCAGTTTCATAAGCCAAAATGTATTTACCTACAAAGTTTCCGTGGCTATCTTTTACTTAAGCTTGCTTGTCATAACTTATTTTAATTATAAAGCTAATAATGGGCATACGTACTTAACGGGGGAAGCATGGTACAAAATTAAACAGTCTTAAGTAGGTACTTACTACTTTAACCCTAGAAAGATAATCGGCGTAAAATTGACGCATGCATTAAAGAAATATTGTTCTATCTTTCTAACTATTGCGCATGACGCGCAACGCGTTCAGAACGCACAGTACACTTCTCAGTGGTGACCTGGTGCTCCCAATGCGTGTTTATTATAAAGATAAGTCTCACCGATATTTAAATATTACGACCGAGTGAGTCAAAATGACGCATGATTGTGTGACTTTTTTGATTTTGGAGTTCCTTTCCTTACTTTCATAAGTTTTTCGTGTTGTCACTATGGATGTTTTGATGATTATGTTTATACGTTCATATGGTATAGCCATTATGGGACGTCGAAATTTGTATGAAGACCATAACTGTCCGCTCTTGTAGAGAGTTTGTTGGCGAGGACAAATGCATCATACAGTATGGAAAAAAAGAGAGCAGAATACTGGCTTATGCCAAAGCGGTTCAAGATGCTTACTGTTTAAATTATAATTAGTAGTATCTCAATAACTTGAAATGTTGGTTAAAATTACTGATTAATGGTTCAAGTACTTAATTTGTGATAAGTAATAAAAAAACTTATTCAAAATCCATAAATTTTTCAGAAGCTTATGCTTTAGTTATTGTTTTATGTTTTTTTTTTTTAAGAATACATTATTATGTGACTATAACATTTGTTGTTTAATTTACATAACAAAAAAAGTATATAATACCCATATTAATATCCGTTTAAACTAGTAAATTAAAGCATGCGTCATTTGTATGCATGTGTCAATATTAATCTTTCTACGGTTAAAAGTTTTCCAATGACGATGTTAATGATATTTTAAAAGGTTACTATTAAAGTGTCGTATAAACATCGTTTAAAACAGAATTTTTAAATTGGATTTATTGCAAAGCTTCAAGTACTCGTACTTACAGCTTTTTATGGCGTTTAAAAGAAAACACTTTGAAGGCATACAACTTTTGCGAAACATTACAATGTTGTTGTAATTTTTTTAATTTCTATAACAAGCTCGTTAAAATATCCAGACAAGGTAAATTTCAAACAGCTTGAATTACCTGCAACTGACCTTTGGAAGTAAGTAATTGAGGCTGTTAAAAACAGTTTGAAAAGAAAGACTAAATAATTCTAAAACGCTAGATATTAAATACATAGGTTTCACATACATGAGTCAAAAGTGGTGAAATTATAATTAAGGAGATGAGTAATAGTTATTAGGTTTTAATTTGAAACACTTCTCATTGTTTGTAACGTGATACTTACAGACACGCGATACCACTTCCACTGTTTATAAAATTATTTTGGAACACCGCTTAAATAATTAGCATTTATGTTAGCTATGCTAACAGCCAATTGAAACTATTTTATTATGTTAGCACTAATTAAACTTCTCGTTCAGATACAACTATTTTAAGAAAGTCGTATGAAAAAATCTTAGCGATTCAATTTAATTAAAAATTAATCACTTATCAGCGAGTCGGAGACTTAGTTTGAATCCAGCACATGCTTAAGTGCCGTAAGACGGTTTCCTGAGATATTCACATCTATGAAAGCAACGGGAGGCCCTTAGCAACACACCGAGCCGTTCGTACATTCATCAATCATGAAAAGGCCGCACAAGAACTGCCCCGGTTGGCATTTTATTTACTTCTGAGAAAGTATTACTCATAATGAATAGCCACTTACCCGAATCTCTTATTTTGGATGGAACCAAGCTAAAATGCCATAGATGGCAAGTATATCTGTGGTGGCAAGCGTGGTAAGTATCGTAATTGGTGAACTTTGATCCAGGCCGTTAATGTGCCAGGTAGGTACCTAAAGTTAAAATCGATCGTTTTGGAAAGTAAGCCCACGTTTGCAGAGCTTTAATAAGTTTACTTTACCTACTTTTCATGCGAGTGAACGGCGAATATCGAAATACCGCGATCTTTATAACGATTGTAGTCTTTGGCAAACTTTCCGCCATATTACGGTCGCGGCAAAACAGTACCTACCAAAGTCGACAGTATGATATAGCTAATATAATAATAGACATGTCTGCTCACACACTCACGGAAGAGCTTAAAAGTTTTCCGCAGACATCGCATCTATTGCGAAGTTAGGTAATATCGGTTCAGTTCCTTTGTATAAATTCACGTTTGGGCATAAAGTACTTATTGCACATACAATAGTATGTGCAATAAGTACTTTAATAAGTAGGTACGTTGCCCACAAGAAATATCATATACCTGTTATAACCTATGTGCAAAAATAGAATGTGATTTCATGCAAGAGTTGGTTTGTTGTTGTAACTACTCAACACAGTCTGTTAGCCATCAATCACGTCCTTCAGTCTGTAATTATGACATAACTTAGCAGTGTAACCGTGCTCCCTGATTGTTTAGCAATTAATTTAAATCACTAGGTACGTAGGCATGGCATGGTTTTATGTAAGCTAAACAGTATGTTCCACAAATATGACACATTACCGGTCAAGTGGCGCTCTGCGTGACCTATTGAGCTGTACCTATTGTGATAAAATGGGACGATTTAGTTATGTGAGCGCTGAGCTAAAAATAAGCAAACCGATGTATCTTTTGTATCAAACAAAACTAAAATTAGAAATATGTTTGAACCACAGATAACACAAAACTATGTTTGTGCTTACTACTCGTATAATATATGCTCTGAGAATGTGTCTAATCTATTAATATTGCTTTCATCAGAAAAGAATATTAACGATACTCAGAGTTACATCATCGGGGAGTGTGTCTCTTTACGGTTCAGTGAAGAAAAATAATGACCACGTGTCTGTATTTTTTTATGCACCGCATCATTCTGTTACCACAGCATTAGTTCAATTATTTATGCATTAATTTAACAGCTTGGGCATATTTACTTCGTACACGCATGGATATTGCCCACAGTAATTTAAATGAATGTATGCATTACCTTTTAATTGTACTTCAACACACAACTATTTGTATTCGTAAACTAGCCAAAACAAACGTGAATAACTCTAAGTTACCTTCTGTGGATTAAACGGCCGTTGAAGTCATAAATGTCAGAGACAAAGTAAACTTAATTAGCGTTTGAAACGTGTATCGTTCACCCACGCTAGATGATGCCGCCAAAAAGCAACGCCAACGCGCTCCCAGCTTAGTTAGATGAGGTTCATTTGGCTACCAGACCAGCATCCGCGGCTGGGAGTGTTTGGCAGACCGGGACGGATATCTGCTGCTTTTGCTGGCATCATGGCGCAGGTTGAGAGCCAAACGACTCCAACATACGTTTTTAATTCCACAGATGGCAAAGGATTAGAAAGCCGTGTACAATTTTACCCGTTTCATAATAACTACCTTGACGAAGCAATTTTAAACGAAGAACTTATAAAACAGCAAAGTTTTAAGTAGATCATGGTATTGAGTTATTTTTATATCTATCTGTTGCGTGAACTTATACTTCAAAGATAGTTTAAGACCCATTTAGCTCGTTGAGCGAACTTCTGTTGGACAACACAAGCACACTTTACAAAACTAGTTAGCCGGCTGTGGAGCGCAAAGCTTGCAATATTGATTCTAATATCCTATTCGTTTTATACTGAAGCTACGTTTCTATTTTGAACGGTCGACCAATTTGTTCTGGTTTTGTAGTTTTCTGTATTTGGGCCGTCAAGTGGTTTAATTTAGTCATTACTTTAAAATGGATAACTTGGTAGGTAGACTTTCTAAAAGACTCAATCGCTTTTTGCATTATTTTTTTCCTAAAACGGGCATGTAAAATTTTCTTACTAACTGCAACGCTTCACCCAAATGGTGTCAGCTTATCGTACATTCTTGTATTGGTACCTCTCCTCACCGTATTTCAGCAAACCTTATCGCGTTGGAGGGGCGTTGAAGCCCTAACACGACATCCTAAACTGAACAAGGGCCAGTAAACGGATTCGATAACGAATAGCGTAGGTACCTACATTTGCATTAGTGTTAATGTCAAATGAACTTGTTTCTACATCTTAGAGGTTGAGACCACCACATGAGAACTCATCATGACGTAAAACTAGTTTTACACGAAAAATTATACCTACAAACATCGCATGTTTTAGGTACTGCTTGAATACCAAGTTTATGCTCTACTTCTTCCGTTTGGCGCTGAGAAGTTTATGTGAAAAGGAGTTCCAATTAGTGATTTGGCACAGTGCTGCAGTGTTTGGTTCGAATCATAACTATAACTTACCCCGTCAGCGACCAAGACGTTGTTTTCGCCTCTCGATATCTCCACCAATCATTTAATCTTTTTTTTTTATATTTGATTACACGACGCATGCCAAAAGCTAATTTTAGAGCTTTTGCTGAAGCCGAAAGATGATTTGATAAATCTATTGCAATACCACCCACAACTTTTCCGCTGTTTGCATGATGTGTTTGCTTCACATAAACCATCATAAAAACGACTCTTAAATTACTCAAATTAAAATGCACCACCCTCCTACAAAACCCTTGCATCATTCAAATCTGCAACAATACATTATTCCTCTGACAAAAATTCTGTTACTATTTCAATGTCAACGGTCGCCTTAATATCCGCCGAGTTGTGTGCATTGTCGCGATAACTGGATTGGATCCGCTGATTGATTGGCCGTCGTGGGGACGTACGGTCGCGGGGAGGGACGGAGTCGGTGTCCACTTATAATGAAGCCATTACTATACCGCCCTTCCTAAACTCCCTCGCCCTACTGTCGAATTAAATCGCAAAATGCACCTTTTTACTTACCATATTGTTCATGTGAATAAGTGCTGAAACTAATAGCTATGCAAATGCAACTGCTTTGATAATGACACTGCAGGAATTTAAATCGTTTAGAATAGAGATATTATTTCCCCTATGTATTTTTACACACGATGAAACGAAGACGGTATCACCTATCTATTTATTACTTATGCGTTTGGGGTAAGAGGTTATTTGTTTGTGTGTTTATCTTTTACCATTTTCCTCCAAAACTACTGTTTTCCTTAACCGTTTGTTATCTTTATGGGATGAGTCTTCTTCTTTTCGTATGGTTAGTGACTAACCTGGTGTCAGAGTTTTAAAACCGCCCATGGGCCTCTGACGTGGCTTCACATGCCGTCGAGATATATCTCTCAGGCATGCCAGTTTCCTCACGATGAAATAACCAAAATAAGGAAAACAATTTTATTTTACTAAACAGAATTTATTTTTCTCTTAAACATTATGAATATCACAATAAACATTGAAGAATACATGTTACAGTACATTTTATGTTGAATAACAGGTATGAAAATATTGTTCAAACTGATGTTAAAGTATAAGGGATCTCGCCCACTAGGCGGCCACGACCACGACCAGTGGTCGCATCGACCAGGTAAGCTATAGAAACCGATATGAATCGCGCACTGGGTCGCAACGGCCAACTAGCCGCAGACCGGGCCACCGTGGCCGTCTAGTGCGCGAGATCCCTAATTGTAAAAAAACCCTCTAAAGAATAATATTAGCATTAGTATAATTAATAATAATGCCTATCATTACTGTCACATACTTCGCTTCTTCATCATTCATCAGCCCCTATCTCACACCGTAACGTTTACGTAACTACGCGCTAGACGGCAATGGAGGACTTACATAATTACAGGGACCAATCACCCGTGTTGTAGATGTTTTTCAAAACAGGAAAATATCGCTATTTTTATGTTGTTAAATGCCCGCAAGCAATTTCGCAACTTTCTCAGCCTTAAATGCTGCAAACCCTAATCGCGCAAAATGGTATATTTGCTCATTTGTATATTCCATTGCGGGCAACCGCATGCGGTGGGAGAGGAAGCTGCGTCTGTCAGTAGCCTTCCTTCTAAACTTTGGTTGTAGTAACACCGTGCTAATGCCTTAGTTCATCATCAGTCTCAACTGCCTCGCAGCTATGGTACTTGGAAGACGTATCAGGACAGCTGTCCGCCACGGATAAGTCGTCTGAGGAAGCGGCCGGAGCCTCGTGGGCTGCTAAAGGCATCAGTTCTTCGTCGCCCCCGTCGTAGGTGGAGTTACAGTTGCGTTTCACAGCGGTATGAAGAGGTTCTGTATCGCGAGACCAGCAATCTGTGAGGGAAGGTTCTGTTAGTTTCTCAAACCTTTTTGTTGACTACAGCATCGTTGACATAATAGGTATCCAACTCTCTATTCAGAAAATCTCATACTATATTTTTAGGTATATTTTTTATATAAATTGTTGATTGAAAGGACAAAATAATAACATTATGCATTATAATTTGACAAGATTCACCAACAAAATAACCGATGCGGTAAATCCCGCGCTATTTGATTTCAAATCTACTTTGCAGCACTTGAAAAAGTTTAGGCACTCTTTTTATGTAAATATTTGTACACATCCAGCAGACTTGGTTAGAAAAAGTAAATATTTTGAATTGTTTTCTTTTTCACTTAGCATGCATTAAACAAACATAAATATGAAAACTCTTAAGGAGTTTCAGGAGGGCTTGCACGTCGTGATAAGACTCCACACTAAAGTGTCAAATTAATGCACAGCTGCAGCTTTAGGAGTCGACTGTCATACAGAATTTATGCAATCGTAGAGACTTCGTAGCACCGTAGCGGCTCCGTAGCACCGTAGCTCTGACTTTTTATGAGCTGGCTTTATGCAACGCCAAAAAGGTTTCTACACTCTTATCCTGGCTTGAATAACTATACAAAAAAACACAGACGAAAATTAGTAAATTAAGTCCTACTCACGGAGTCGTTTTTCAGGCGGTACAGGCTGAACTGTGGTCGGCGGTGGTAGCTTGCTAGCACCACGAAGCTTCCTCGGACTTCTCGCAAGGGCATGAGATATGCTCGGCAGCCTAATGTCAAGATGCGATCCTCTCTCAGTAACAATCTTGTTGTTCATCGCATACAACTTCGTAGTAATGTCTCGAGCAATCAGCGTAGTCACCACGCACGCGAGGTAAGGCTCCTTGACGAACAAATACTCGAGGGAACTCCGCTGCCAGTACACGTAGCGGCATGATGACGCGGCTACTATCGACACCTAAATGAGAGGCTTTCTTTTAGAATAAAAGAATAATGATTAGCTGGTATTGTAAGGCGAAACATAAAGTGCCTGCGTGTCTCAACACAAGAAAAAAATTAACTTCATTCGTCATTTCTTCATTGTACCTAGAATATTAAATATGACATTATAACAGGCAAAGTTACTATCAGCAACACTGAAGCTCGGAGTTTTGACTGTGTTCTATTTTCAGGACTAAATTATTGTTACTACGACGTAGCTGATGTAAAGCCATCCCGCCTACGCTCGGCTACGACGTCGTAGCAAATACGTAACCGACTCGCTACGCGGTTAGCAACTATTTGTGCCTTACAAATCTGAACAAATTTTGTACATTCACAAATTTACTGAGGCATTTATTGAAATAATAGTAATATTGCAATCCCAAAATGCAATCACTTAAAATGTACTGCAAAACCACCTGATATTTGATACTTTTTTAAACGGAGCTCCGTGTAGTGATTTTTAATGACCTGCTGACCTATATTTCAACATTTTTTAAGTACAAAAACATATAAAGCACATAATTGAACAGATATCATGAACGCAGCACGTCATTTCACTATACGATTACGTAAAATAGTGCCGGCAGTTATCGCGGTTGTGTAAAGAAAGCTATTAGTGAACTTGATGAGTGTCCGCCGCTGTGGGCGGTGGAGCATTGTACGTAATAAAATAGCAGACCAAAAAGTGCTATTTTATTATTATGGGGCTGTGATGGGCGATTGAATTAAACGGGGAACACGCATGGCATAACCATATTGATACGTTAATGTAATCATTCTCATCAACAACTAGAACAGTGTGCAATATTTGCAAAAAATCTTTTATTGAATATAAATACAGTTTCCAATTAGTGTCTAAACATAAAAGAGTAAACCATGTATAATATACAAATACCTAACATAATGATATGCATAACCACACACACATGTTATGTTGCGGTCTGCCATGGCATGACTCAATATCCAGTTTTCTGGTCAGCATGCACGTTGAAAGCCTTTGAGCTACCTTAATAGTTGACATATTTCCGCAAACCCCTAAGGTGACATACATTCTGATCCAGCCATATAATAAAATGTCTAACAGAATGTGTTATCGCAGTGATGCAACAATTTTCCACAAGATTTATTGATAAAATCTATATATCAACCTATAAATAGAAGTGCTACATTAAAAGTGAATGTCTACAACTCAAATGTGATTGATAGCTAAAGAAGCAATTTAGGTAAGTTCCACACGTCTTTACGAGACTGTTTAGTCTTCATCGATATTTAACCTAGTTTCTTGCATTTATAGCCACTTTGGCTGTTATACAGCCATATCAGGCAACAATTAGGTCAACGGAATGGGGTAGGTAATGCCAAAGAGCGATCAACGACTGTGTATACCAAAACGCGAAAATAATATCAGCTGGCGTTGATCGTAATTATACGAATGAAGTTCGGAACTAAGTTGCTATATTGGACGGTCTGTTGCAGTAAATAGAGTACATAAGTACCTAATAATCTACCGAGTTCAGCACAGGAGTTTGGTATAAATTACGAGTATTTACGTAAGAATGTAAACAAAATTCGTTTATCCTATTCATGTTAGAATATTCTTCTTATGTATTTATTTCCTTATTATTTTACACCCTAGATGTAAGTTGATTGTTTAACCACTTGCTGGAACAATAAACAATATTTTTGTGTATGAAACATATTTGCATAGAATCGAGGGAGAACGAAAAGATTCCATTAAAAAAAATCACGTTGACCTAGTAAACGGTGCATAAGCCCCTTATATCTGCGCAGCTGTAATACCATTGAAGAAAGCTTTTTACTTAATGGTGCCGTGGGTTGAGTTAGTAACCGATCCCATAACTTCATTGTCATACCTATGACTCAGCTTCGCGGCCCCTGGCGCAAATGTATCACTTAGCGATACGTGACACATTGTATGATGTAAGTACGGAAGGTAAAGGTGTGATAAAACTTCTTCATATCTTTTCTGCCTCGTATTTTGTAGTAAAATCGTCAGCGTAGTGTGTGATAAGAAGTTCGGACAATATCGCTACGCTAAGCGTTTATTTTGACGCTCGCTAGGTACACAGTTCGCCTAGGCTATATCTAACTGCTTGATAGTAAGTATTGAAAAGATTTTTCCGTTGCCCTGACAATTTGTAAGTAATCAGTTACTTGTAATATTGCAATTAAGTAGTTAAGCAGAATAAACCATGCCATGTGTGAAATATGTTGTATGTCATAGATTTAGCGAAGTAGCGCCTGATTTCCTTGGTTTTCAGTATTCCTCGTTCAAAGTTATAAACCATATCGCTACTGTACATGTAAGGCCACCTTTAATCTAATTCACAAAGGCGTTATCACAGCTGACACTTTGAGTAGAGTAATTGCAGGCGTGCATCGGTAGGCCAGCGAGGTGTTTCTGCTTGGACACGCGCGGGATATTTATGCGATTTAGTTTGCAGTTGTTTATGACCTGTCCCGTAAAGCTTGAAGTCCCTAACTACTCTTTGTGATAACGATTATTGGCTTGCTTTTACCTGATACCTAAAGATTACGCAAAAAAAAAACTTATGTCAATCAATCGAAACGAAACCAGAGTAGGCATTATTTTGAGATGAGCGAAATGGTTATGATTAAAATTTTGATCTAGTTCAGTTTCAGTTAGGGCTTTGGTTTGAGATTGGTTACGGCATACTAAAAATAAAAAATAAAGATGGTTTGCTTGCTTTTATCTGATACCTAAAGATTATCCAAAAAAAAAAAACTTATGTCAATCAATCGAAACGAAACCGGAGTAGGCATTATTTTGAGATGAGCGAAATGGTTTTGATTTAAGTTTTGATCTAGTTCAGTTTCAGTTAGGGATTTGGTTTGAGATAGGTTACGGCATCATAAAAATAAAAAATAAAGATGGTTTGCTTGCTTTTATCTGATACCTAAAGATTATGCAAAAAAAAACGATGTCGGTCAATCGAAATGAAACCAGAGTAGGCATTATTTTGAGATGAGCGAAATGGTTATGATTAAAATTTTGATCTAGTTCAGTTTCAGTTAGGGCTTTGGTTTGAGATTGGTAACGGCATAACAAAAAGTAAAAATGTGAAGCAAAGATGATATAATGAGTAAGACAGTTGAGTGCAGACAGATTTGTCTAAAAGTGCTTAGTCATTAAATCATCTCACTTTAAAAGAACAAAATTTGTGAGTTATGTTGTGGAAAGTCTAGCTGGGGTGCTGCACCGGTGTAGATAACAGAAAGTATTTTTTTAAGAATGAAATGTAAACAATGGGACTAATTCCTTCTATGTATTTATTTAAGTACAATTTAGCTAGCAGAACAAACAAACACAACGAATTTAAACAATTGCCTATCTACACGCTACAGGCTACGGGTGTCAGGAATTATACTAAAAATAAAAGGTAATCAAAACATTCAGCCACATAGCACTCTCTTCGCTTCTTACGTATATCCTCCGATTTGAACTACTCTTGTTTTATTGGGGAGAATATACCTCCTTGAAGTTGGTCCCTAAACTGTCTTAGGGATATACGTAAATACGTCATAAATTTTGTACTTTTAGAGAGAGATGATTTAATGACCTAATTTGATTTAATGATGAATTGGCATATGCCAAGAAGAATCAACCCAAAATAAAAATCGTGATCGAAAGAGAAACTTGATATTAATCCGACCTTAACTCAACTAAAACCCTTTGTAACATTTATTTAAATAGGTTAGTAGGTTCGGAGCATTTACTACAGAGTACAGTGTCAGGAACTCCACTCCCCTTGAATAATGAACTCATCAGTGGGCCACCCAACCGTGTTAGTTAGCCCCATTGCCTTACTTAACAAGGTGACGTTTTACACCAAAGCATTATTGCGCGAAATAAGAAGCCTTTAGTTAACATCAAACGTGATGGTAATGTTTGGGAACGTAGCGAGAAATGGGTCTCACTTGAGTGATTGATGATTGCGAGAGATTACAATACGGAAATCATAACATCAAAGCTGTAGGCAAGTAACTTACCCTACTCTTAATATAATTTAATTAAAAACTTACTTTACTTCACAGGCTAGTTGATGCTAACAATCCAATAACCTAGGAATGTAAGTGACCGACCTTTTTTTTTTTACATCTTTCCTCTCGCTTTCCTGCAATGTGGGAGTGATTTCGTGAAAAGGGACGGAAGTGTGTAACAGGAAGCCGGGGAAGCGCGCACTATTTGATTTGACCAATGAGCGCGCGTGGTGTTATAGTTGGCGGCCAGATGGTACCGGGTTGTAAACAGGATGATGATGATGATGTCGATAACGATGACGATGACGACGATGATGACAATGATGGTGATAATGATGAATATTGTTTATAGCCAAGATGTCAGATGTTACACATCATATGCGAACACTGTAAGTCTCGCTTGTTTAAAAAAAAAATCCTATTGATCACAGTGTATAACTTACCTTAAATTTTTCATCAATCGTGGCTCTACTCGACTCGAACTCGGGAGAGTCCAAGAACTCACAAGGTAGAATTGGATGCAGGAACTGATGACCGCTCATAACGTTGACCTAGACATAATTACATTCTGTTTTAGCCGGCTAAATCTAGTGTACTTACATTTCGGCTTTTAGCCTTAACATGAATGGGTGTACATACATATACAATTCACTTAGTTCTTCTGAAAAAGCTTATATTATCTGCTTCATAAAGTTTGAGTTTATCTTCGTTTTAATAATCTTTTTGTGATACAGTCCTTCCATCTATCGAAGTAGGTACTAAGTAGTCTAATCAACTAAGAATGATAGTCAATAAAATCCAACAAGTAGATATGTTGGGAGAATTAAAGAAACTTCTGGTCGGATTTTACAACGGCTCTCACCACGAGTAGCTCATTTGTAAGAGGAGATTTGGGAGTATTAAGTTTGAGAGTACTAAACGGGGTGCGAAGTTGCTTACAGAACGCTAGTAACTTGTACAGTAAAGTAGCCGGCAACGAAATGAACTATATTTCCTACTTGCCCCTAGTATTTAAACTTAGGAGTACTTACTATTGGGCACGCCACAATTGCGGCGATAAGTCCCCTGTTTGAGGAGTGGCTAGAGAAGCGCCACGGCGTCCTCACCTTTCGCCTGACGCAGGTCCTCACCGGACACGGTTGTTTCGGGAGGTTCCTGTTCAGGATCAGGCGGGAGGAAACGCCCGGGTGTCACCATTGTGTGGATCGCCCGGAGGACACGGTGGAGCATACGGTGGAGGTCTGCCCTGCTTGGGCGGAGCACCGCCGTGTCCTCACGGAGGCGATCGGCGGCGGCGATCTCTCGCGTCCGGCCCTGGTCCAGGCCATGGTCCGGAGCGAGAGTGCATGGGAAGCCGTCACTTCCTTCTGCGAAGCAGTAATGCTCGCGAAGAAGGAGGCGGAGCGCGCGAGGGAAATGCAAGATGTGCGCCCTCGCGCCCCTAGTCGCCGCAGGAGACGCCCCCGCGTCGGGAGTCGCGAGCCGACTTCCGGTCACCGTAGGCGCGGGCTTGCGGACGGTCGGCAATGTGTAGCTCGCCGTCCGATTAGGACCAGGCCCGGGTCGACGGCGCGTTGTGTTCCACAAGCGCCTCAAAGAGATGTCAGCACCAACTGACGGGGTCCGTAAGGGCCAATGTCTGCCAGGATTGCGAGTTTGTCCGAAAGGGATATCGCGGCCCCGGCACACAGGCAACGGAAGGAACACGGGTGGGTTTTAGTCAGTAAAAGTCTGACATTCCCTCTCGCTTCGCCCAGAGCGGGAGGAGTCATTTGATGATTTCCCAGCCAAAAAAAAAAAAAAAAAGGAGTACTTACTATTACTATGGTCTTAGGTTCTGTTAACCATGCAACGGAATGTTTGAAAAGTTCTACATCAAAATATATACGTTTAGCGTTTGTATAATTATTACATGCTTGAAATACGGTGAAGGAAAACATCGTGAGGAAACCGGCACACCTGAGAGATATTTCTCGACGGCATGTGAAGCCAAGTCAGAGGCCCAGGGTGGCTTTAAAACTCTGACATCAGGTTAGTCACTAACCACACGAAAAGAAGAAGCAGCAGTATGTTGCGTAGTTGAGTCAGTTTAATCAGGCTGTAATCTCTAAAGTGAAAAAACTAACGTATTCCAAATTTACTACATGCTTTTCATTCCAAAGGTCCAACACAGTTCACGAACTACTGCAAGCTTTTTCCGATCAATTTCACCTGGCAGCTTGATAAACTGATGGTTTGGTAACGAGGGGGAATCGATATACTCTAATATTATCTAAGGGTATCGTATAAAAAGGCACGTGCGCGTCGTTAGGTGAGGCGCGCTACGATATGTATTCATTGCAAACATTGGCACGTGCTGTCTGAAAAATTGTTTTAAATTTTCTAACTCTATGGAAAGCCGCGGGAAAATAAACTTTATATCAGCAAATTTTGTGAACCGAAAGTATTTATTATTTAAGTACCGAAGATTTAAGGTCAGTATTAGCTCAAGATCGATTTGAGTAGAAAGAGAAAAGGGAATAGGACAAACAGGGCTAAAAATAATAAAGTAGGTCTCGGAGACATAATCAGCCTATAATGTAGAAGAGAGAGGGAGTGGGCCGTAATCCACCACGCGGGCCCAGTGCGGGTTGGTGGACGTCACATGACTTCGAATTTTTGGTTCTATCGGAGAACTTAGGTATAATTAGGTCGAAAACAATGCGATTACGTGACGACAACAATCCAACATAAAGTATTTCCCGGGTAAACTAAGATGGAACACATTTTCTTTAGTTTAGTACCTCTTTATTAGGAAAGGAGGTTCTCACTTTAGCTAATTTTCTCAAGATAAATGGCCTGGTGCTCTACGTTTGATATGTGCGATAAAAACGCTAAAAGAAAATGCACCGTAACAAGGCAATGCACTGAAATAAGGCCTTTTAATTACTACATTTAACACGTTGAGCGCCATGTGTATCCTTCCAGAAACACAAAGTACCACCTTCAGAGGCCGCGTTCCTTTGGGAATCACACGGCTCTTTATTCGGAGGCCAGTGTGTCACATATTAATACATTTTATTATGAATTCTAATACCTCTGGCCTCCACGGCTGTTTTGGTCTATGTGGGTTTTTTGTACGACTTTTTTATCAAAAGTAATGTCTGAAAGACTGACCGAAAGTCAGAAAATGCAAAGTCCAAAAAAAAATAATCACGGTTTTTAGGCTTGGCGCTCAACGTGTTAAATTACTACTCCTTAATTAGGTACTACAAACAGAGGTAGGTAAATTAATGTCTGGTGGTAGATGCTATTTTCAATACTCTCTAGGCTCTTCATTCAGATTTCTTTAATATTTTCAGAGATGCCGAGTGCTTTCCAAGATTCCCGGAAGAAAATATTTAGTAAAAAATACACGGTTCGCATTTTTGGAGGAAAAATTACGGCACAATCCCAGGCCATCATCTACAATCTCCCTTGGTACCGAAAGGATCGTCTGTAATTAAAGGAAAAGTTAGTTAAATATTCTTTGTTTCTTTCTTGATAAAACGTAGCTCTTATGAAGTGAGCTACCAAACAGGTACCAATAGGGTATAGCATAAGAATAAAGAATTATAAATACCGAAAGGTATGAATAATTATAAGATATTTAATCAATTGAAAAAAGGAGCAAGCTACCTACATAATACGTAGGTAACAGTAATGATTAATATTGTACAATACTTAAAGTTCTACTTCTAACCGCACACACCCCTTTCGCGTTAAAAATGTGGCTAGGCCGTGTTCCGAAAAAATATCGTTACGTACATTTTTCATGAAGTTAAAGTCGAGTTCCGGCGCCCGAGCTTCAGTCGGTGTGAGCAGAAGGCCACGGCCCGGCCACATCCCCGACACGGTGCGGATGTATGCGGTTAGACCTTAACTGGAGGCTATGACTTCAAGAATTCGTAATCAAAACAAAATATTAGGTCGTCGTAGGGGTCCACTACGGAAAGAGATGGGCTAATGACCACTTATCTTATTGTAATTGTTACCTTTCCAGCGAGCAGTAGCCCAAGCCGATCAGTCTTGGTAAGGTTCTGCATGGCGTACGCTTCTCCTGCGTGCAAAGACATCACGTGTGCGAAGTCCGGGGACACCATGCGCTTGAACTGCAGTCTTGACACCTACACCATCATTGAGATATAAATATCCTGTAAGGAATATACTTACTTACCTACTAGACCTTTAGAAACTAGTCATAAATCGTGGTTCTAAGGAGCTTCTAAACATAATAATACTTCCTAGGGCGATTTGTCGGAAAATTTCATTGGTGCTGTGAAATTTTTGGCTAAGTGAACAATTCTATTCGGGCACTAAGCATAACGTAACAATATAACATCTTTAAATAAATAACATGAACCCTGAAAACATTACACTCCTTTTTGGGCAGTCGTGTAAAAATGAAATGCTGTTCGTTGGTGCCCATCACTTGAGAACGGCAGGAGCGATTTGGTTATTTTTGGTTTAAAAATGTTCGTAATAGTCCGAATTAGGTTTTTATGGAAAGAAAAATTTGAAAAAGGACCCGGAAAATGTTAATATTCGTCTTTTTTTCTATGGACAACACACGATGAAATTTGAACAACACACCTCTGTCTGGTCAGCTAGTAGGATGTATGAGGTATTTATACATTACCTTGAACGGTTCAAACAACGTATGATAAACTTCTTCGAGCTCAGGGTCGAATTTGACGGGTCTCATCTCGTAAACCAAGTAGACAACTTGTGCTAGATTCAGGAACACGAAGCCAAAGTTCCAGGAGAAGGCATCAGGTGAGCATATCACGTGCCATGCCCATATTGAGTACAGCATGAAGGCTAGGACGAAATAGTATTAATAAGTGGATAACTAGGCAGATTAAAAGGTTAACCGCCTCTGTGGTCTAGTGGTTAGACCACGTGGCTCAGACCCAGAGGTCGGGTTCGATTCCCAGTGGGAGCAAAATTTTCTGCTCGTTTTGGTTGGTGGTAGGGCTTGTTCTAAGTCCGCTTGGCTAGCTACCACCATCTTATCTAAGTCTGTCGTCATAACATCAATGTTAACAGCATTGTTGTGTATCGGCAGTAAGAGGTAAGATAGTCAGTTTCTATGTGGTTGAGGATTCCGGGTGAAGCTCGCCTACGGCCTTACGGCCTGATCATCACATACCAACAGATGAGATACAGGCCACGAGTTTCACCGGTGCGTTAAAAAAAAGAGACAGTTGAACATGGGACATCCAGTAGCAGTAGGACCTACTATTGGGGTCTAATATGATCGAAAGTTCTCAAACGTTTTCGAAGTAGTGCTTCTCGGTTATTTACTTTTTATGCAAGAACTGTAGTGACAGGAAAACATACGTGTTATCAACACACATTTATACTATGCAGTAGTGTACCTACAGTAGTTACTGCCGAAGCTCTTAGAGGCCCCAAAATGAGACTTATTATACTTAATTAGTTATTTCTCAAAATGAGATTAAGATTTAATTATATTTGTTTTTAAGAAATTGTAGGTACCTAACTAGTGTTATGTACATTCATAAAATAATGAGAAAAAGTCATACCAAACATTAAAATAGTGTGCATCCACAATTGACCTTTCTTGGTACTTGGAGCGCAGTACGAAGCCACGAAGAGCATGTTGGATAGCTAAAAATACACCTAATTATATCTTTAAGATTATTGAAGGCAATGTATTAAAGAAAACTACGTCTTTTCTATTGCCTCACCTGAAAGAGAGGATGCTGTGTAGTTCTCCAAAGTGGACACCACGGCCAATACCAGGGTCCTGTTTATTTATTAAAACCATGTTCATTACTTTAATTATTGAACAAAAATTAATAGTGGCTCCTTAATAGTTTCTAGATTTAAACATACCTGAAGGCATTGTGTAATTTACAGAACCAAAATCCTGAAAAGTGCCGTTTTCACCGGGCCACGAAAAATTATATTCACCGATTTCTAGAAAATCACTCTTCTTTGCAAACACACCGTGCGGCATTTTGGTAATTTAAGCTAAGCAAACCACTAAAAGATTTTTATTATTTATTTCTCAACAGATTGTCATCGTATTGTCCACGCGTTCGCGCCAAATCAATAACATCCGTTTTGTTCGCAAACCTAGCGCCATCTACACTAATATCAGTGTAAAACGTGTCAAAAATAGTGTATCCTTGCCATGTCAAAAACCGATATCGATATGATAGAACAATTTTATTGATATTCTGAGTTGTTTGCATCTTCTACACTATGCTTCTACACTTCGATCAATAAAACCTTCTACATAATAAAATTCTTAAATGTTTTCACTCACACACAAATGTGAACATTTGGAAAATGATTAATAAATGTCAATCAGTCGATGTGCGTGCGTTGTTGTCAATTAATTCAAATTCAAAAAAATCAAATTCAAATTCACATTACAAATTAATAGTCGATTGTGGTTACCAGAGACTACTCAGTGTTGCATTTGACATTTTATAATCTATGAATCAATTCCTCCTCCTGTCATTCGTATCAAGGTGTGATGTGAATTAGGTGCGGAGTTAATCCACATTAAAAACCTTAAATAATTTGCGATGAGGTAGCACCGGTTACTCAAAAATAACTAAACAACATCTAAATAATATGCCTTAACTCTTTTGTGTTATAAACCTTTTTAATAGTTTTCGCGGGAATGCCGAACATTAATAATGCCTGCGCCGCCAATGGTAAGTCTCGCACACTTGATTAAATATCTTGTGAGTCATGAAAAACACAAGAATACTGTACTTATGGCTTAAAAATAAAATATATTTACATGGCTGTCATTATAACATGATAATATCCCATGCAAACTGATAATGAATGACTAGGATTCTGGAATGTGCCAAGGGAAACTGTCTCATAATATTAGCTAATTTTTGTGTACTTTTGCAAAATTACATACTTCATGAGACAGTGGAGGATCAAGGCTTATATTAGATTAAACTAGATTTCTAACTAATCAGCTGTGTATTTTTCAAACATTCATGTCAATTTCTGGACTATCAAATCGATTTTGTTGGGCGATTGCTTTCATATGTGTTACAGTTTTCTCATGCACAACAGGTATTTCTAATGTCATACAAAATATTTATTTTAAGGGTAATAATAAGTTTTGTCAGATAATAATCAATAAATCATACGGGGCAATGTGAATTTATCCAAATACATATGACATTTTCATAGAGTACATTCATAGCTTCAAATAAAACCTTTCCCAGTAGTATATAATTTTATTCAAGTATTTGTTGCACCTAAATAAATAGTTACTTGTATCATTGGCTATCTTGAGTCTTATCATTATTACTTTATCATACATAAGCACCAGTTCACTGCAGCTCCATAATTTGTCATTGCCATAGTCTGTTTCATAAAGTTATGAAACCTTCATGAACATGAAATCATAATTATGTGCAATCACGTGTACCTTAAATGAGTAGCAGTAGCCTTTAAATTTCAATGGCTCATAACATCATGTGCATTTTGATATTTAATTAATTTACTGTTAAGTTTGTCTGCTATTCTGTTTTATTTGCTGCTCACACATAATCTCTCATTTATTATGTTCTAATGTTACTTTCCATTGACATGTTCCATTTCTAGGCAACACCAACTTCAAAACATACCTAATTCATGTGCATTATAAACATTGTTTATTTTGTCTTACGACTAAGTTGTGTTTTAAGAAATTCACTGGTGAATTGTATTCCATATGTTTAACATAATGTGGCTCTACTTCAATTGACTCAATCTTTGTTTGGGAAATCATGTCTAGATTTATTTAGTTAATTGTTTGAAGGACACTGAATGAGACACAATTGAAGTTTCATTGTTATTATGCCTACGGGTATTTGGTGTCCCTCAAAATGCTAAAGCTATGGAAAATAGAGGGATGCCATTATGCAAACTAACAGCACTATCATTTAATTTTTATGTGTTGCCGGGGATACTGTTGGAATAAAAATAAAAACACAATATTTAAAATACCTTGTTATTTTGTTTGCATAATGTAACGATTTAACTGCTATTGTGTTTTTATTTTTATATGTGAGGTGATTGCACTATGTGTTTGCACTGTTTTGTTTTTGTTTTTACATTACGTGTGTTACTAAATGGTCCTTGTAGAGTCATTAATAACTAATGCTAACATGATAATGCACATTAATCTAAAATAACGAATGGATTATGTTTATTACATATCCATTAGTTATTTTAGATGCCATGTATGTCTATTTCTTTGGCACGATCTGTAGCTTGATGGATTTGAACATATGGGATGTAGTTAGATTCGTCTTAATTATGGGAGTGACGTAGGCTATATAATATTTACATATTTCATCTGCAAATACAAAAAAAGGGAGGGGAAGTTTAAAAAAATACATTACAACAATATCAATTATATAACAATACAAATAAAATATAGTAATGAGTCAATTCCTTATTACAAACGAAAGCTAGTAATAAGTCAATTTATTATATTAATTAAACTAAAAACCTTGAAAAAAAATATATTTAAAAAAAACTAAAAACCCCCATCTGCTAAAACACATAACTGAAAGAGAAAACATACATTGAACTTTGTTTTTTGTAAGGTATTGCTGGTGGGGACAAATCATTAACCTGAAATATGGTGTTACTTTTGTTTGTCCTTGCCAGTTTAATGCTTGTTTTCTCTTTTCTGATATGTGTTTTTGCAGTCAAGTTTTTTTTTTTTTTTTTTATAATTTGTTTGTCACTATTCTTATGTCAATCCTTACTAATTTATTTATTTTTAATATCTATCATTCTCATCCTTTCATAATAATTTATAGGGAAAAGGGGTGAAATTTATAACTTTATTTACTTTTTGTTCTCATCTGCTTGCTATTTTCCTTGCTAACTTTATTAGTATTCTGTATAGACAACCTTACTACTGAACTATGTACTTTAAGGAAACCCGTGCTAGGTTTTTCCCATAAACAAAATGGTTTACCAATGCTATTGATTCTCCCTGTGTGATTTTCATTTGATTATCTGCCTAGCCTGAATACCAGTATTTTACATGGAGCGACTGCCTATCTGACCTCCATAACCCAGTTACTGGGTAATAGAACGACGCTACGCGCTAACGCTTGGTAAGACTGGTTGTCAGACTTTCAGGCTTCTGACGACCCGTAACTACTGTCAATGATCCACGAATAACAGCCGCAACCATTTGAGATTACAAATCAAGATCTTGTCACAGTCCACTAGGTAGTGGACAAATGCCTCTCGAAATGTGTTGTAACTACTTGTAACAACTTTGGTGTCCCTTTTAAAAATAAAATAATTGTTATGAAACATCTTTAATAAGCGGATATACGTAGATTGAAATTCGAATGCAAATAAAAATAAGCTCCTGAAGCTTTAGATTTTTTTAAACAAATTGTGGTCTCCCATCATCTAGCTTCTGAAGATTCTCTCAGATAGCTCCATTCACACACAATTTAGACAATGACTTGCTTAAAATAAGGATAGAATCAAACTGGAACTCTACAAAATTAATTATAATCATTATTTTGCAATCATGTATAATTTCACGGATTGACGTTTATTGATTAGGTAACACTGAGTAAGTACAATTTTGTTAAAACTTAATAATATTTTTTTAGTATACATCCTAAAAGTAGGCATTGTCGCAAATAGCTGTCAAAAATTTACCTGTTTTGATTAATTTGGCAATATTACTGAATGGAAATAAGAAATGTGGCTAACTCTGTTTTTTCTGTTCTGTGTAACTAGCGAACTAGAATATAATAATGAATTGCAATTATAACATTGAATTTGATGTTGTACCCGTTTTGGGTGTAAAAAAGGCATTTGGAAAGTTTCCAAATACTTTTTTTTACATCTAAAACGAAATATACGGTGTTACGATATTAATTATTGCATTTCATAATCAATATTCTAGTTCGCTAGATAGCCACATTAATTAGTTCCTTACAGTAATATTGTCAAATTAATCAAAACAGCGAAATATTTGAGACGTTGCCCACTTTCAGAATACACGTTCTTATGCGTAAAGAATAACAAGCCATGCACAACAGAATTTAATAAAACATAAATTTAATCAATTACGTACTGTAGTACGTAATTGATTAAATTAATGTTTGTCAAATCGGTTCATATTCGGCATTGATAGTTATAATGCCAGGCAGAAGAAGAATATAAGTAAATGGAATGAACTAGGATTATTTTCCAACCACCACGGGTCTACAATTACTCAACTAATCATGCTGGTATTGTTGATTATCGTCCCGTTTGAAGTTACTCGTATAAACGCGCACACTGAGTACTTACAAGCAACGGAGGCGCCGGATTCGATTCCCAGCGGATGCAAACATTTCTGCTCCGTTTGGTTGGTGGTAGGGCTTGTTCTAAGTCCGCCTGGCTAGTTACCACCATCCTATCTAAGTCTGTCGCCATAACAACAATGTTAACAGTATTGTTGTGTTTCGGCAGTTAGACGTAAGATAGCCAGTTCCTCTGTGGTTGTGAATTCCGGGTGAAGCTCTCTTCCACCTTCAGCCTGATCATCACTTACCATCAGGTAAGATGAAGGTGAAGAGCTTCCCCGTTGTGGTTAAGGCCTAGCGCGCACTGCCGTGCGTTTTTCTACCGCAAAATCTGTGAAGTCTGAAACACAATGGAAACGCGCGCACTGCGTGAAAATAATCGCATATGAAAACAGCAGGATTTTATTCGTTGCGGCGAATAAAACGCATCGCAAGTCACCGCACCGCAGTGCGCGCTAGGGCTACAAAAAGAAAAAGAAAAGTTTAATCAGAGTTTACTCTAGCCATCATAAAACAGTCAAAGTTACTACAAGTTAAAGGATAAGCTGATAAATCAATTCAATTACTACTAAATCCAAATACACAGACAGTAGGTGCTTACGAAGTCACCTTTTGTACTAACTGTAACATACAAACCATTTTGCCTTGATGAATAAACAAAATGCATGAACTAAATCTATCAAGAATGCAGCTGCTTTTTCGTACCCTATAGTTTGGATAATATGCGAATATTCGATGCAATGCAAACACAGTGCCACCACCCACGACCAACAGTTATCCCCGGTAAGGTATGCAGACCGTTTGCTTTAAATTGCAGACGAATATGAAGTCATTGGCGAGACGCAGTGGCAAGTTATCGAGAGCAGCGGCGATGAACAAACCATCAACATACACGGCTTCAAGTATTCAAAATTACGGGCTATTTTATTACACACCGTGAGCATATTACTATGTGGATTACCATATTTTGCATTAGCTTATTACCCATCTTACAACCGATACAAATACATAAAATGCAGTCTGAAAGCAGCTGAGGAAATTTGTGGTAAGTTAGCAGACGGATCCCTCTTTCTAAAGGCTGATTTCGACTGACTGCAACGAGTCGGGTCCGAGTCGAATACAGATGGTCACTAAGTGGCATTTGTATCGGTGCAATGTTTGTTGTATTTTGCATCCTCCACGCCTCAACTCAGGATCGACTCGAGACAGTGTAGACTCACTGTACCTTAAATCAGCCTTTATTTGATTTTAATATGCCTACTCATGTCAAACAATGCCTAAATTATTTTATTAATTTTAGTTATCGACGCTGATGGAGTATGGTCCACAGAAAAAGTGCTTGAAATTGACCTGAACCTATCCAACCATAAAGATAACCGACTGCGGTATTTTATGTTCAAGCACAACCGTTTCATTTGGCTTAACGATCAAGGAATCTTTATCAATGTTCTTGCACTAAATGAGAAACTTACTATTCAATTATTAATGGAAAATATGTCCGGCATAAACAAACGACAGCAAAACGAACTGTAAGTGCAAAATAATTACTTAGTCACATAGCGAATTTACGCAATCAGCAGTCAAAAACGAAAGGTGTCTTGTCTAATTACATAAAAAGTTAATTGAACCCGTTAACAACATTCTTGTTATTTTCAGGATCAAACTGTATGGCTCAAACTCAGTAGAGGTGGAAGTCAAGAGTTACTGGACGCTGTTCAAAGACGAAGTCTTCAATCCGTTCTATCTATTCCAAGTTTTCTCCATCATTCTGTGGTCATTGGATGAGTACTATCAGTATGCGACTTGCGTTTTCATCTTGTCTATTGCGACCTGCATGTTGGCGTTATATCAAACCAAAAAGGTAATTATAAAATATACAATGCCGCCCATGGACATATGACCGCCCGTATTTTTCTGAATATTCATGAAAAATTATCGAAAATTAACTTTAAAAATATATGGCAAAAGCTAAAATTTTTTTTTTTTTTAATAACATGCAAATTATTAGAGACCCCCTCTCCCCCCCTTCTTTAATAATTTGCATTAAATTCAATTTTTTATTTTTTTGTAGCTTTTGCCATATCTCCTATGTTATTGGCTCGATTTGGATTCTATTTATTATTTCTAATAGCTTATGAGTTATTTTATCGGATTAACTAAAAATGTTTCGTAAAATTTGTCGACTATGAAAAAAAACGGAGGTGAAGAGATTTTTTTATAAATAAAAACAGTATTTATTTTAAAAAAACACAAGTGTAAGTCCATAAAATCATAGAGGGACAATAAAAAAAAACTATCTTATTTTTTATAATTTTTCATACATATTCAGAAAAATACAGGCGGTCACATGCCCATGGGTGACATTGTATTATTATGAATATTTGGTTGATTTTCTCGTTGGTGTCGCAAGTGCTACTGCTGAGCATGGGCTACTGGGTTCGATTCCCAGGTCAGGCAAAGTGTTATTTTGGGCTTTTCCATCTGGAACTTGTCAGTAGCAGCCCAGAGTCAGGATTGTTGCCCTGATGGTGGGAATTGGCTCGCACCCTATTATGTGGGTGTATTATCGGTACACCTCTGCCTCACCCCTTGGGGTAAAAAGGCATGATTTTATATTATGTATTGTTGAAATGATATCTACAATATATGGCCAGTGCCACCATCTATGTTGTCTATGTATGATTTATGGTGTATCAAATATACTGTCATGAGTCTGTCTCTTCCTTAGAGTATATAACACTGGAGAAGCCTTACGAACACTTCCCCTCTGTAAAAGTACAAGAACAAATGTTCTAGTACGTTCATAAAAACTACTTTCAAATCGATTCTAACGCACTTCGTAAATCGTTTTAAAGGCGCGCGGAGCTCCGTGAAAATGCCAATTTGTGCTGTTAAATGGTGTAAAAAGCGTTCAAATACGTCAAATTTACGTATACAACTGAATAACTTTCCATATGCAATTTTTTTTTTCTAAGATTTAGTCATGTTTTTATTGAAATTTAAAATCATAACCTCATAATTTTTCATTCGATTCAACCATGATTCAATATAAAACGTAGCATGAATCGAGTATTTTACTCACGTTGCTTCTGTGACGTCACCGAGTCTAGCTACATCTCGTTTTTATGTTCGTAAAGATCAAAATACTTTTCTTTTGCATTACGAAAATATACGTCAAGTCCTCTAGTAAAAATGTTAACGAGAATACCGTAGTGTTGAGGTCATGTTTGAAACCGAAATTGACATGTCGATAATTTCCTAGTAAAAATTACTTAGTAATAATTTTTGTTAATATTTTTTTTAATGTTCAATGTTTTATAATTTGTTTATGTCCATTGAAGTGGTGGTCCAGTGAAGTTGTATATAAAAAAAAAATTGAACTTGACCTAATTTTTTATTGAGATTTTACTTATTACAAATTTAGTTACTTTTATTTAATTGAAGTTATTTTATCTTCATATTAAAATGTAACTATTTTATGCAACAGCTGTTTTATTTCATGGATTCAAGCAAAATTCCGAATGAATATCGATATCGATAAAATAAAAATTAATGATACGGACTTCTCTTTCCGCTACCGCGTCCCCCGCAAAAGGTGACAGACTGTTTTGTTCAGAATATTGTGCTTATGGCTTCTCCAGTGTTATATACTCTAAGGTCTCTTCCAAGTAACGTTGTTTTATTTTTGGTTATGGGCCCAAAAATAAAATTTTATGAATATTTGGTGTACCTACCCGTTTAACTAGAAAATTCATGTTGACATCCTAACCTTGGGTTTACCTACACCAATGTATAAAAAAACAAATGTATTCTACATGTTGTGTCTAATGTTTTCGTTTATCGTAAAACATGTCTCAAACCACGTCAATACCATGTATGATATATGTTTTCTATACGACACGTTTTTGACAAGTCCTTTACAAGAGTTGTTGAAAACCAGTATCACAACTTGTAAGGGTGTGAACCAAGGGTAAAAAAATAAAGTCAGTAGTAGGTAGCGGGCAGCAAAGAGGTTAAGGACCACTACCGCGTCTGCCCGGCGCATAACCGGATGGTACCAACGGCCTGCGAAAATATTCACATAATTATTATAATCATAATTCTTCCAAACAGATGAGTATCCGTCTGCACAAAATGGCCGGCTCGACAAGTGCGTTCACTGTTACCGTTTTGCGACCGACCCGCATGGGTCGTGAGGAGTGTGTGGTGAACGCTTGCCGACTGGTCCCTGGCGATGTACTGGTGCTGCCACCCGACGGCTGTGTGATGCCTTGTGACGCCATGCTGCTTACCGGCACCTCCATCGTTGACGAAAGCATGCTTACAGGTAGGCAACTGATTGGAGGTTCATGTATTGTGGCAGCTACGCGATGCTATGTGAGCCCATGTTTCGAGCTGCCGACGTTATGTTGGCGTGTGCTTATTAAGTCATGGTTTATTGGATATTTCTGTGAACGTTATGTAAAATGTAAAAATACTAAAAGAATAGTATTTTTCTCTAGTGTCACGAACTCATTACATATAGGTACAATATTGAGATGGGCTGACCTAAAATGTTCTTATTCGAAACAATATTTTTCAACTGCCTAAGGTTTAAAAATTAGACACTGGTTTTCTCTTAATTAACTCTTTTATAAACGTCTATCAGTTCTGTTGCCGGGCCCCAGCGACAGCTAAATTAATACGGTAAACACGACCTAACTGGACCCATTTCAATTCAAACCAACTACCAATATTGCTTGTTACGATTACACACGCATTCCATCTATAGAACATACAAAATTGACATTTATTAAGAATTGAAATTGTCAATCAAATTGTATTGGTTTATGACTTAATATTCAGTCAATGCAGCTGAATACCAGTATTTTACATGGAGCGACTGCCTATCTGACCTCCACAACCCAGTAACTGGATAATACGATACCCCTTTGTAAGACTAGTTGTCAGACTTTCGGGCTTCTGACGACCCGTAACGACTGTCAAAGATCCAAGAATGACAGCCGAGACCAACGGCTTAACAAGCTTTCCGAGGCACGGAGAAATCTCGGTATGTAAAGATCACCCATCCACAGACCAACCCCGGCAAGCGTAGCTTAACCTGATGGATCGCCCGTGCGGCAGTTATTGCTTAGCCACGAGCTGTCTTTATGACTTAATATTATAGTATATAGTGTATAGTTATATTGATACCTATTATAGTGTTTACTCATATGTAGCCACGGGGCACATGTTAGGTGTTAGTTGTAATACTTCTGTTTATACACGATAGTATGTAACAATTATCACATTACATAATGAATTCTCGTAAACAACTCGTATAGATTACTTTCATCGTTATTTATCAGTAATGTTAAGGCTACGTCTATCTTATAAAGAAAATTCTTTATTTTTCAATGTCACAGATTCTAGTTGGCTGGAGTTCTTAAAGGGTTATTTTAAAACTATCGTCTGGTATTCAATCGACTCTGACATCGTGAAATTAGGTCAGGACGGTTTGCTGTCATTAAAAAATTTGTTGCGTGGAACGCCGACAGGGACATATTAATCGTTAAATATTGATGTATGAATATAATATATGTGTGCTATTTGCTTTCTTTATCAACTTTGAAAAAGGAGGTTCACAATTTTTGCCCCTCCATCCTGACATAAATAAAATTATCTTTACCTACGCATAAACGTCCTCTGTGTTAAATTAGGTTCAGCTTTGTAAAATATCGATGTTTATTTTAGGTGAAAGTGTGCCTGTAATGAAAGGCCCCCCTTGCGCGTCTGCTGAAATATTTTCTACTGAAGGACACAAAAGACATACCTTATTTGCTGGCACTCATGTTATGCAAACACGATTCTATGGCAACAATCAGGTAAAGACTTTTAATACAAATTATAGTAAGGCCTTGGTAGTAATACAGGTTATTGGTAATATGCCGGTAATCTATTAAGGGGATGTAGGAGAGATCATTTACAACCCAATGACCCTTATGACTCCTATGCAAATATCAAGCATTTTCGAGTAATTTGACATATTATATTTTTATTACATTCATTTTAAAATATAAAACATCCAATTACTCGAACATTGTTGACATTTGCATAAGGGGTAATTTGGTTGCTAATGACCTTCTACGGTTAATGGATTGCCGACATATCACCAATAACCCTGAATAATTATAAATAGGAACTTACACTTAATACTTACTATAATGATCAACTGTTAATACTAATAAAACGTTACATTAAAATTTGATGATACCTTTTTTTTCCAGGTTTTAGCAAAAGTTGTACGCACCGGTTTTTACACCGCAAAAGGAGAGCTATTAAAAAGTATTCTGTTCCCGAAACCCTTTGGATTCCAATTCTACAAAGATGCCGTCAAGTTTGTCATATTCATGTTCTGCATTGCCGCGATTGGAATGGGTTACTCTATCTGGCTGTATGTTGTTAGAGGCGTAAGTAGAATCAATAATAGTTTTCCTAAAAATAAAGCATTTAAATCATTCGGTCAACTCAGCCTATTACAGTCCACTGCTCGACTATGCCTCTCCCAAATGGCATAATTGTGTCCCATCAAAACAAAATAAAATCAAAACCATGAATTTCTTGAGATAGGCAATTTATAAATGGAATATGTTTCTTTTAATCTCTTGACTGAAACATAAGCAAACTCCATTAAAGTCATTGAATCACACTAGCACGCAGCTATCATCCTAATTTAAACTTTATATCAATGCACATAAAAGTCACATTAACTACACATACACCTTATATAATGTTTACTAATTAAAAAAATATAATTTCTCTCTACAGAGTCTTGTAGGCACAATAGTCCTCCGCACCCTAGACATCATCACTATCGTAGTTCCGCCTGCCCTACCCGCTGCCATGACAGCCGGCATAGTGTCCAGTCAGAATCGCTTGCGCAAGAACAGGATCTTCTGCGTATCCCCGCCTAGGATCGTCGTATGTGGGAAGATTCAAGTTATGTGTTTTGATAAGGTAAATATCTGGAAAAAAATGTTTCGTGGTTTTGTTGTATCAGCTAGCATTGCAGAAAGTTCGTCGCAAAATTAAAGGTATTATCATCTGGCTAATGAACTCGGCCTTTTCTAGTCCATTACTGGAAAATCCGTAGATACACCACAATATCCAGTTCTCCGTCTTCCACATCCAGTCTGCCCGCGCCACCTTTTTTGTTACATCGGTTCATCTAGCTGTCCTGCATCTTGCTTACAGTGTGGTAATTGTATCAACACTTGACTCAGACCATCATCAGTGACACATTCTTTTATATTCCAGACCGGCACTTTAACAGAAGATGGGTTAGACTTCCACTCAGTAATACCATCTCGCTCCGGTGAGAAGTTTGGTGAATGTGTGGTGGAAGTGGGCGGGCTACCTACGACCAGTCCGCTGATACAAGCGCTGGCGTCTTGTCACTCGCTCACCAGCATTGGGGGGCAGCTGAAAGGAGATCCCTTGGACTTAAAGATGTTTGAATTCACGCAATGGGTGAGCTGTAAAACATAACAAAATATTGGAAATGAATAATAATAAGGCTACTAAATAAGTTTATTTCTAATGTGTTCGCGTGTTAAGATCACTCTTATGGAATATTCGATCATTAGTAACCGGAAAATTATGTGACGGCTCCCTCACTGAACTGCTTCAAGAATCGACTGGACAGATAAAATATCTCCAAGCTATTTGCTACACACGCATCAGCTAATAGGTTGTAAGCTGTTAGTGTGTCTAACCAAATAATAATAATTATGGAATAATTTGCATATTGTATTACTTTTGGCTGGCATGCGTAACAACATTGATGACGCAATTATTTCATCATCCCATAACATTTATAGTATATAATTTAAAATAACATGGTGATGTCATTAGTTCCCATAACACATTACTAACATCAATACTAGGAAATAATCCAGTTTAATATTTCGCATTGATATGATGTTTATCTGATTTGTAGTAAGCATCTGATAAGAGTTTACCAGATACACTTGATGTTTATCTCAAGTGTCTGTTTCCTCGATTCTGACATATATTTTTATTAAAATAATATTAGAATTCCGATTAGAATAAGCGTTTTAAATTGACGTAGTAGACATAGTCGAATTTTATGTAACAGTGAAAAAGGATGACGATTTAAATTTTAAGCCCTTGCGAAAAGAAGGGTGTTGTAAATTTGGCTTGGGTATCGTAGCTCCCATACGGAAGTATCTATTCCAAAGGGTTTTAAGTCCATTTATGTATGCAGTCCGGAACTAGGTTGTCTATAAAGTATGCAGATGCGCAATGCACAAATTAAGACCAAGCTCGCGAATGCCTCATATCCGATCGTGTATTCGTAAATGTAAGCAAACTTTTTGTGGTTATCATTTTTAATCTGGCTGAGTTTTTCGCAGATACTGGAAGAACCTGGACCGGAGAATACACGGTACGATAACCTGACACCAGTTATCGTGAAACCCGTCACCGCTGCCAATGAAGCTCTGCAGAATTTGGACGACTTTGATCCTTTCACTATGGAGATCCCTTATGAGGTGATAATTTTTCTCAACAAGTACTAGTTTGTGTATCATCAAAGGAATTTATTTCGGGTTTACCCGACCGATTCGAATTTGACCTTGAAGTAAACCCGAAATAAATATGTAGGTAAAACCATGAACATGAAAATATCCCGTGAAAAATATTAATTTTGCGTAACTTTATTGTGTAAGTCTCAGTAATAATCTATGGTTTTAGATTGGTTTGTTGCGGCGGTTCCACTTCTCCTCGGCCCAACAATCAATGGGTGTAATAACTAACGTACTTGGACAGCCACAAATGGTTTACTTCGTGAAGGGGGCCCCTGAAAAGGTAAACGTTGTAAATGTATATTTTAGACTATAATATAATACCTCTTGGCAGGGTTGATATGATTAAAATCAGTGATTTAAATCGCGATTAAAATCAAGTGATTTTTTTTATAAAAATCAATGATTTAAATCAATATTTTTTTACTTCGACCAAATCAGCCAAAATGTGTCAAGTGACTTCTCCCGACATAAACTACGGCGCGCATACACGTGTCCAATGCTGTTTAACTACACCGTTCGGAGGTTCTCCGAAATTTAAACTCGTGACTGAATCCGTCCTTTTAGTCTTTGGCGCGGTCATTTATGATTGATTAATGAAAGTGAATACAACAAGATGTCTGGAAGGAAAAGAGATGCTGCATGGGTTTATTGCGGTGTGTAAACCTTGTAAGAAGGAATTCATGGGCTTAGTAGCGAGAATGAAAAAACATTTAGAGACATGTGTGACAGAAATAATCAAAAAAATCCGATTTAAATCCAATTAATCCGATTTAAATCCAATAAATCCGATTATTTAGATTTTTTTTACAAAAATCGTGATTTTTACCAACCCTGCCTCTTGGAGATGTCGCACTTAATAAAAAAATATAATGTATAATATTTTTATTTTTAGGTTGCCTTAATGTGTAATCCAGAGTCTCTCCCAGAGAATTTCAGTTCTGTTCTCAACGAGTACACTTCCAACGGTTTCCGAGTAATCGGTCTAGCACAAAAGAAACTCGATCGCAAGATGAAATGGGTCGACGCACAAAGGGTCAAGCGAGATAATCTCGAGTGCGAAATGGCGTTCCTAGGCTTTCTAGTCATGCAAAATAGCCTGAAACCAGAGACGACCCAAGTGATAAGAGAGCTTCACGAGGCTTCTATGAGACTGATTATGGTCACAGGTTTGTAATGTTATTTCTTTCAAGTTAGAAATTTTGAAAAGATACATAAAAACAAATTTAAAGCTACATCCCAGCCAAGATTGGCGGCATTCTTATCAGCAATGTATATAGGGTAGCATGGACATCGAGGTGAAAACTGATACCATCAGTACATGATTCTGAACCGACGAAAAATTTCAACGTAGGGGACGTTGAAATTGTTCGTCGGTTATTTAAAAAAAAAAAACTGTTGTTCCATACCTTTTGACAGCGTAGGTATTACACTTTCCTATGAAACATCAGATTTTTTTTTAAATAACCGAAGGAAAATTTCAGCATAGGGGGTGCAGAATCATGTACTTAATCCATGGTATCAGTTTTCGCGTCGATGTCCCTGCCACCCTGTATTTCCCTTTATAAACAAATACACACCAAACTAATAAGGAACCACGAGTGTACAAACAGGCAATCATAAAATCAATGTCCTCAGTAAATTTATTGATCAAATCTCGCCCTCTCAGTGACTTCAAAAGTGCATATATTAACAATGAAACGGGTAAGTCGGTTAGACATGAAAAACAACTTGAGATTATGGTAGACGATAAATTAGTTAATACAGCAGCCGACGTAGCCGAGGCATTTAATGAGTTTTTTGCCAACATACCTATAACTACGACTCGCTCCTTGAATTCGTCCCCGTCTAAAGCTGAAAACATTTTGCATAGTAGTGTGCCTAAATGTAGTACCTTATTTAGCTTCGAACATGTAACGCCTCGTGATGTAGTTAATGTTTTTAACACACTCAAGTCTAAAAACACGGGTGATTACTGGGGCATCTCCATTAAACTTTTAAGTAATATAATAGACATCGTAGCCCCCTATCTAGCTGTTACTTTTAATAAATGTGTTGATTTAGGAACTTTTCCTGACCTCATGAAAAATAGTAAAATCATACCATTATTTAAATCAGGTAATAAAAATGACGTTGGCAATTTCAGGCCTATTTCTATCTTACCAGCATTTAGCAAAATATTTGAAAAGTTAATACTCAAGCAGTTGCTAAAACATTTTAATTTAAATAGCCTCCTTCATAATGAACAATATGGCTTTACAAAAGGTCGTTCGACTACAGATGCGGGTGTTGCTCTGCTGAAATACATATTTAACGCATGGGAGAACTCGCAAAATGCTATTGGGGTTTTCTGTGATCTCTCCAAAGCCTTTGATTTCGTGCACCATGACACGCTTTTGCGTAAACTGCGTCATTATGGTGTGCAAAACGAAGCTCTCAACGTTATAAATTCGCATTTACATAATAGGTCCCAATGTGTAGATGTTGATGGTGTGAAATCTTCCGGGCTACCAGTTCAGTTAGGTGTACCTCAAGGCTCAATACTGGGTCCATTCTTGTTCTTAGTGTATATCAATGACTTACCATTCTATTTAAAGGGTATCTGTGAAGTTGTACTGTTTGCAGATGATACCTCTCTTATTTTTAAAGTAGACAGGAATAGACAAGATTTTGACGATGTAAACAGTGCACTCTCAATGGTTACAGATTGGTTTACGACAAATAACCTAGTTCTCAATGCTAAGAAAACGAAATGTGTAAAGTTCGCCCTACCTAATGTTAGAAATCTAGGTCCCAACATCGTCTTAGATAAAGAGGTGCTTGAATCCGTAAATTCGGCAGTTTTTCTGGGCATAACAGTAGACGCCAAACTTCAGTGGGGCCCACATATATCGAGCCTAGCGGGAAGGCTCAGTTCCGCCGCCTACGCCGTCAGGAAAGTAAGACAATACACTGACGTCGATACAGCTCGTTTAGTCTATTTTAGTTATTTTCATAGCGTTATGTCCTACGGTCTTCTGCTGTGGGGCAAAGCTGCTGATATTCAAAATATATTTGTCCTTCAAAAACGAGCTGTTCGAGCTATTTACCAGCTAGGTGCCAGAGTTTCTCTGAGAGATTTTTTCAAAGATATTGGTATCCTCACGGTGGCATCTCAATTCATCTTCGCCAATATCTTATATATTAGGCAAAATATACACTTATACACTAAAAACAGTGATTTTCACAATGTTAACACTAGAAATAAGGACAAACTACGAGCTCCCTTTCACCGGCTTCATAAAGTTCATAACTCATTTGTTGGGCTTGGTATAACTTTTTATAACAAGCTACCCTCTTCTTTGGTAGATTTGCCTTTTAATGCGTTTAAAACGAAAGTAAAATCCAAGCTTTGTTCAAAGGCATACTATTCTATCAACAACTACTTAAATGATAAGAATAGTTGGTCGCTGTAATTAACTCAAGACAATGTTTATGTTCTTTCTCCAGCTTACCCACTGACAAGTTATATGAGTTTATATAAGTAATTGTTTAATTTATTTGACTATAAAAGTCAAATTATTTAAATTTAATTTATTGTTGACATAATCTACTCATCACAATGTTTTTTTATGAGTTGTATTGCAATATGTGGTTAGCTAGTGACCTCGACAATTGATCATATTATTTATTGCTATTAGTAATTAACTGTTTGTTTATTTATTTTACCTCGATGGTCCTAGTTTATCATTTATAACTTCCAGTTACAACTATATGTAAGCGGGCACGCCCTTTATGCCTGGTGGCTTTTATTAAGATATTAAGTTCTGTTTACGTTTTGTTTTTTATTTCTGCCTGAGTATAGTTCTCGATGATTTTGTTTGGTATATTGGCGTGTGCTAGCTTATATATGGCTAATAATTTAAATTATGTTTTGTGTTGCTTAATGTAAATTATTTTGAATACTATTATATTGAATCTTTTTTTTGTTCTTCTAACTGAACAGACAGCTGTGCAGCTGGGGAGTTTGTTGCGCCACTTCTTCTTCCCAGCTAACGCACTAGGAAGTGGTGAAGGGTGGGCGTTTTGGGGGACTGTCTTATGTAATTTTGACGTTCGAAAAGTGCTGATTCTCAGCCTAGTTTGAATAAATGACTTTTGATTTTGATTTTGCATAATATGTTCAATGAGAAAAAACTTTGTTGTCGAGACATTCTTATTTACAATTTTTTTTCCGGCATGGTAATATCACATTCATTTGAATTATACAGGGGATAATATTATGACTGCTATGTCGGTGGCGCGAGGTTGCCTCATGGTGCAGCCACATCAGAAACTTGTACTTATCAATTCGGGACAGCCGCAGTCTAACGATTCACGCCCGCCTCTCAATATGGAAGTAAGTTTCTATAAACATCAGTTTTAGATACATTTTCATTGTCACTTTCAATGCATTATAAAAAAAACACATTGTGTTTGAATTTCAACATTACATAATATACGTACGCGAAATACGTGCTTTGTCGTGGAGCTGCTGACACCAGCCCGTATTACCTACATAATATTATTGTTATTGTATGCACAAAAGTTTAAATTAAGGTATGATTCCGAACAAAGCTGCACGCGGCAGTGCTGCCGCGTCACTACTGTTGTGTGATACGTCACTACTGGTCCCCAAACATTTTCTATAGGTTTATATGAGATTATATTCCGAGCACGGCAGCAATGCAATAAACCGCAGCGTTGTTCGGAATCATACCCTTAGATACATTTCAACAAAAAAGACTAAACAGGATATTTTACATGTACTATCAAAGAATTTCAAATCTATACACCGTAAAGACTATTTCTGCTTGCAGCGCTCGGCCGCTATAGAAATCTCATCAACCAATAGCGTCGCAAAATCAGATTTTTGATGAGTCCCAAAGTATTAAAACATTAAAATTAAAAACTTTCTCATCTTTGTTTCTTTTGTTCTTTTCCTTGGTCGAAAAAGAGTCAGGCATCGGTGATTATTGTGTGAAACTGATGTGGACATCGTGTTCACGGGATTTTGTTTTCAAACTACTTAGATATGAATTTCTTTGATAGTACTGTTTGTAATATCAAAGAATTTCATACCTAAGCAGTTTAATTTATTGTGGTTCTTCAATTGCTTACTTACGTGACTATGCAACAGAGTTATAGAACCAAGACTACATTTAACTCCTTTTATTCTAGGTGATTGGAGAAGGTGGGCCACCTAAACTACCAATAGATGCATATGTGTTGGCTCTGGAGGGTAAAACTTGGGCTGTGATTCGTACTCATTATCCAGAATTAATGCCAGTAGTACTAACTCGAGGTAAGACATAGCTCATTTCAAGTATTGTCTGCGAAAATCATGAGTGTGTGAGCGTGTCATGACTTTTATGGACATCGACATATGGTTTAAATTACAATGATTGACGCGCGCTCGTAATATGCAACAAGTATAAAATAATAGGGATGATGCCTGGGTAAAAAAAATGAAATTTTAATTAGTCCGTCAGTCAGTCAGATAATAAAAAAATATTAGACACGTATTTTGTGCTTTATCACATTAATAAAAAAATACTTAGATAAAACGCATTTTAAGTTGGGGAGTGGGGGTCGGTACGTCACTAGTACGTATAAAATCTACATATTCGTGACGTCATGGCACATTTTACGTCAATGTATCGCCGTAATCTATAGATTACGTAAAAAAAGAAAAAATACGTGTCCAATATTTTTTTATAATCTCAAAGATGGACTAAAAAAAAAATTTTTGTCATCATCCCTATTGTGAGTGAATAATGGTACTTCGTAATTTCAACGATTATTTTGAAATGGGATGAAGGGACATCAAAATTTGATTCCAAGCGAATACAAACTCCACTGTGTATATATCTGTTGTAAAATTTTGCCTTCATTTCTTTATCTTACTTCTTTTCTTTTCAGGCATGGTGTTTGGTCGTTTCGGTCCTGATCAAAAGACTCAGCTAGTGACTGCGTTGCAAGGTGAAGATCTTATCGTGGGCATGTGTGGAGACGGAGCAAACGACTGCGGCGCGTTGAAAGCTGCACACGTTGGCATATCACTCTCTGAAGCCGATGCCTCGGGTAAGAATTGTTGTTGTATTGTACCTAAGCTTATTTTTTATTTCACTATATGCTGCACCGGTTGACGTCATTACTTCAACGCCGCGTCGGCTGTCGCTGAAAACCAGCGCTGAGGCTCTGTCTCGCATAGGGTCACAGCATTATGCTGAGTGGTGGCTATTTTGCGAGGATGTGACGCATATTTTACCCCAAATTGTTATTTTAGTGTTTTTGTTCTTCTTTGCCTCATGTTTACCGCAAATAAATGTATTTTCTTTCTTTACTATTGCTGAGTAGTGAGTATTTCTCCTTTGGATTTCGTGGTCAAACAAGGAGGTCAAGCGTCATGTTCGTCTGTCCGCGACTAATGGCCGTCTCAACTCATCACCACATTTATTTCGTGTGACCTACAGTATCATTTCTGTTGTACGCACGGCTACACATCAAGCTATACATTTCCAGTATAAGCTGACCTCACATTGTACCGAAATCCTATACAATGCGAGATCAGCATAAACTGGAAATGTATAGTTTGATGTGTAGCCGTGTGTACGACGATGCGCCAGCAATTTGTCATGCAAGCGTCTTCAACAATTGTCTTAATATTAGAAGTGGGACTCTTGTGTCACAGTTTATAAAGCTAACATTTCAACGCTTCGTTTTGTGTGTATTTTAAGATTACAAAATTGTTTATAAATTAGAAGGCTTGTCGTGTAAAATATGATAAATGATTAAAATGTTATTTTTTGTCTTTCAGTGGCGGCTCCATTTACATCCCAAGAGCAGAACATCAAATGCGTGAAACTGCTCGCTTTGGAAGGACGCTGTGCTTTGAGCACCTCTTTCGCAATCTTCAAATACATGGCTCTTTATTCACTCATTCAGTTCTTCTCAATCCTTATTCTGTATAATGTAAGTATATAGTGTGTATTTTCTTCCTTCTTAAGTCGAAAGCGTCAAGGTAGCCCGCAAAATTCAAATTTTGTTACGTTTTTTGCAATTTGCAGGTCAGTATCATGTTGTAAGTTGATTTAAATATGATTCGCGGCCTTATCAAATGTATATTTATAGAATTGTAATCATAAAAATGATCAATACAACTCTCTAAGTTCATATAATTCCATTGAATGACTATTTCATGAAATCATGACATTTGAGCATTGTGCTTACTTATAGAGTTGTATTCCTGATTGTAATTATTATAATTATGTAAAATTATATTTGTTACGGTCGCGAATCATATTTTAATCAACATAAAACCTGACACTGACCTGCAAAATGCAAAAAACTAAAGAAAATTTGAATTTCGCGGGTTACCTTAGCGCATGCCCCTTAACAGAATAACTTTATGAATCCTTAAATACTGGGAGAGTTTATGAGATTCGTGGAAAAAATTCTAAGTCCAAACTTTTAGATATACCAAAATTTTATAAAAAGATTTTTTGAAAAAAATTGCCTTTTTTTTACAAAAATAAACCAGCCTTTATTATCGTTGCTATTAAGATGAAATACATACTACAAAGCAATATGTTGTGTCAAATCAAACTCAACAGTATTTTTTTTTTATATAATAAAAGTCGGTAGTTTTTTATTATCAACTTATACAATTTAGTTTCTTATTTTTTTATATTACAAAATATATACTTTCATCTTTTAAATAAAACTCCATTCTCTTCGTTACAGTTCTACTCAATCCTGGGCAACAACCAGTTCCTGTACATCGACCTGGTCCTCACGACGCTGCTGGCCCTGTCGCTGGGCCGCGCGGCGCCGGGCCCGCTGCTGACGCGCCAGTCGCCGCCCGTGTCGCTCGTGGCTCTGTCCAGCATCTTGCCGCTAGTCATGCAAGTGTTTCTGGTGCTTCTTATGCAGATCGCCTCGATTTATCTGCTGTATGCTCAACCTTGGTGAGTTGTTTGTTTTCAGTTTGACTGTTAAATACGACGTTCTCGTACCATACTGTATGTATGTATATTTATAACCGTGATTAGAATTGGGAGGACACGGAACGTTGACGAACTCACGAATAACGTTGACGAAGTCAATAAAGGGGCTAAGAAATCCACGAGTGGCCACCGCGTGCCAGAAGGCGCACAGTGGGTTGACCGGACAAGGGGGCTTTCCTCCCCTGGATACGAACAGCGCTGATAAATGAACTGGTAAATGTGGCGATCCATAGAGAATACCTATATCTAGCAATGGAGGTATATCAACTGGTATGATGATGATCAAGTACCTTAGCCGTGCCCTGGGTAAGCCGCCCTTGGTTAAATAATAACATAACATCACTCTATATTCCCCGAAGGATCAGGCAGAGATGTACCTATAGTACACCCACATTTCGCCACTATGTTTAAGTCCTATGTATAAGGGGGCGCGCCTATTACCATCAACCGGGCACAAATTCAGACTCCGGGCTGCTACTTAGTAATTCCTGATAGAAAAACCCAATAAAACTTTGCCCGACCTGGGAATCGAACCCAAGACCTCATGCTCAGCAGTAACGCGACCACTAGACCAACAAGGCAGACTATAATAATTATTTATATTTCAGGTTCAAACCTGTGGTAGGTGGTCCGGACGTGGAACAAGTGCAATGTTGGGAGAACACAGTCCTCTTCATAATTACAGCATTCCAGTACTTAATAATGGCCTGTGTTTACGCTAAAGGCTGGCCTTTCCGACAACGCTTCTGTACCAACTGTAAGTATATTCTTAGATATTTTTATTACCAAGGCAGCACTACACTTGGCGTATTTTTTATTAGTAATACAAAATAAACTTAATTTGCATTGAAATAATGCATAATTTTGTATAGGATAAAATACCCCGAGAGTAGTGCCACCGCAGTAAATATAAAGAAATAAAACCTAAATTTTATAAGCTAGCCATTCATAAGAGTGCCTACCATTTGAACTGTTTATAAAACCTAAGTTATCTATCGTAATCCGTACATCGACGTTTACAACATAAACATGTCTATAAAAGCCCTGTGGCATTAGTGCACATATTTTACACCCGACGCCATCCCACGCGTGTTCAGTCACCAAACGACGAAACAGGCTTCACGACATGAAAATAGTAGGTGGCCCATGAACGCGCTACATTAGCATCGTGTAGGATGGTGTATTTATTATAAGACACGAGTACGCCAACAGATGGTTAAATTTTAAACAGCTGTTTAAACCATAAACGGCTATTTAAGGGTACGCTAGTCGGTAATCCTTCCATACAAACTTAGTATAGTAATAACTCGTCTGTTTGACGGTGTACGTTCAAAACTAAAAATTATATCAATTTGTCTTGTCATTATCTAGCCCTGTATGGAAGCAGAATTGGAAAAAAAGAATTGGTTTGGAAGTTATGAGCGTCGAAACTTCCTTATTTCAACACAAATTTTAACTCTTGTTTGGGCGTAAATAAATAACTTATGTAGTAAGAAAATGGCAAAATAGAAACCGTACAGCGATAGATAATTTATAAAATAGATCAAATAGATAATTTTATTTTGAGTAAATACATTCAGTAGTTTTTTCATAATATCTATACGCCCAAAGCTGTTCATGAAATTTTACGCGCTCTTTTTCGTTATAAATCATTGTCTATTTCACAAAGATAAATAATTAGACTAATTAGCATGCATATTAGTTACGCCACCAAAAATTTCGAGCCGTCGACTATAACTGTACCCTTAACAATATTTTTATTTATTTATTTACTCCAAAAAATACAAATATCCTTACAGGCTAGACCCAATGCGATATTGTAGTACCCTTAAAATTAACAAATTCCACTGCTTGTACCATAACAAATTCTATAGGAAGCTATTAAGCTATTTGCTGTTCACCACGCAGTAATAATTGATAAGTACTGTAATCGAATGATTAACTTATACGAAGTAGTCAACTCAGTTTAACCATTGGTTTATGCTTCCTGATGTGAAGTTTTGCATTGTGCATCACTTTTAGTAACAAAATAAAAATGCAAGAAGCTTTGAATCATATCTTTGAAGAGGATAATGTGTTAAATGATTTTGAAGATACAAAAAGAATTTTACGCATTCCCCGTATATTCCAAACTTTTGGCGCTCTAATGACGTTGACAGCGGGGCGCTGTTGGTAAACATTTGTGCAATTGTTTTGTGAAATGTCACTTGAAATGTCAAAAAACAAGGTGGCGGCGTAGTTCCGATTTTAGGCACACGCCAGAATAACAGCAGCAGCTTGCAGCAATACCTCTCTAGTTCGTGGCTAGATTGAAAGATTTTTTCCAATTTTTTTTTTTTTTTTTCCAGATTACATGGTGATAACATTAGTAACGCAGTGTGTTTTCGTGACCGTAATCCTGCTGTGTCCATGGAAGTGGCTCACAGACTTTATGGAGGTAGAACCCATGGAATCTGCTGACTTCGAACAAACCAAGTTCCGCATCTATTTGCTACTGATACCCGCCATCCATATAATTTTGGCTATAGCTATTGAGGTGAGAATGCTGAGGTTTATTTCGGATCTTGTCCAGGGGTCTACTCTCTAAGTCCGTCAACGAAGATACGTCCGAAAGTCATGATCCCTCAAAACAAGTGTAATAATATTTTTTTCTGACGGGCAAAAACACATCAGGATTAAGGACAACTGTTAAATCGCGTTGTTAGTCATTCTTAGTTCAGATCCCAAACTAATAATTATGTCCGTAAGTGTAGGAAATGCCCATATATTTGGCTGAAATTACGGGTTTTGTTAAGGAGTAGACCTTGGATAAGGTGTTTAGTACACGTGCGTATCGATACGCATATTCTAGTAGCTGCAAAGCGCGTGTGCACATGTATGAAATGCCTTATCCAAACACTAAAATGATGTCTAGAATAGCCTTGTGTCAAGTACAAGGTGACATGTTTCTTGTTGAACCACACACACATTTATTTATTTACAACCATATTTACAGCCTTTCCTATCGGCAAAATATCAAACTTCCATACCAAACTTTCTTCCTCCATTTTACAATTTTTTTTTTTTTTTTTTTTTTTTTTAAAAATTTGTTCCTTAGTATTCGCCTTCGTTACAAAAGGAAGTTTTGTGCAAAATTTCAGACTTCTAGACCCAGTGGCTTAGACAGTGCGTTGTCTGTCAGTGAAACTTTTAGATTTTCATTAAGTAGATTAGGAAAAAACGGATTTAAAAAAATAACGAGTGTAGATTAAATTCTTACTAGATCTCACACGAATGACCTATTTGTAATAACTCTTTAAACTATAATTCTTTCCCAGGCGACACTATCAGACTCCGAGAAGTTCTCCCGCCTGGCGCGCGCGGTGCGGCGGCGCGGCTGCGACAAGCGGGCGGCCGGCGACGCGGCGCGCCCGCTGTGGCCGCACGAGCTGCACGACCACGCCCAGCTGTGCTGACTGGCGCGCGCGGTGCGGCGGCGCGGCTGCGACAAGCGGGCGGCCGGCGACGCGGCGCGCCCGCTGTGGCCGCACGAGCTGCACGACCACGCCCAGCTGTGCTGACTGGCGCGCGCGGTGCGGCGGCGCGGCTGCGACAAGCGGGCGGCCGGCGACGCGGCGCGCCCGCTGTGGCCGCACGAGCTGCACGACCACGCCCAGCTGTGCTGACTGGCGCGCGCGGTGCGGCGGCGCGGCTGCGACAAGCGGGCGGCCGGCGACGCGGCGCGCCCGCTGTGGCCGCACGAGCTGCACGACCACGCCCAGCTGTGCTGACTGGCGCGCGCGGTGCGGCGGCGCGGCTGCGACAAGCGGGCGGCCGGCGACGCGGCGCGCCCGCTGTGGCCGCACGAGCTGCACGACCACGCCCAGCTGTGCTGACTGGCGCGCGCGGTGCGGCGGCGCGGCTGCGACAAGCGGGCGGCCGGCGACGCGGCGCGCCCGCTGTGGCCGCACGAGCTGCACGACCACGCCCAGCTGTGCTGACTGGCGCGCGCGGTGCGGCGGCGCGGCTGCGACAAGCGGGCGGCCGGCGACGCGGCGCGCCCGCTGTGGCCGCACGAGCTGCACGACCACGCCCAGCTGTGCTGACTGGCGCGCGCGGTGCGGCGGCGCGGCTGCGACAAGCGGGCGGCCGGCGACGCGGCGCGCCCGCTGTGGCCGCACGAGCTGCACGACCACGCCCAGCTGTGCTGACTGGCGCGCGCGGTGCGGCGGCGCGGCTGCGACAAGCGGGCGGCCGGCGACGCGGCGCGCCCGCTGTGGCCGCACGAGCTGCACGACCACGCCCAGCTGTGCTGACTGGCGCGCGCGGTGCGGCGGCGCGGCTGCGACAAGCGGGCGGCCGGCGACGCGGCGCGCCCGCTGTGGCCGCACGAGCTGCACGACCACGCCCAGCTGTGCTGACTGGCGCGCGCGGTGCGGCGGCGCGGCTGCGACAAGCGGGCGGCCGGCGACGCGGCGCGCCCGCTGTGGCCGCACGAGCTGCACGACCACGCCCAGCTGTGCTGACTGGCGCGCGCGGTGCGGCGGCGCGGCTGCGACAAGCGGGCGGCCGGCGACGCGGCGCGCCCGCTGTGGCCGCACGAGCTGCACGACCACGCCCAGCTGTGCTGACTGGCGCGCGCGGTGCGGCGGCGCGGCTGCGACAAGCGGGCGGCCGGCGACGCGGCGCGCCCGCTGTGGCCGCACGAGCTGCACGACCACGCCCAGCTGTGCTGACTGGCACACGCCGACACTCTCATGTATGCCAACCGGGATGGAGGGGCTAGCGTACGGATTGGAAACTGGGTTAATATTATTTGGACTCTGTTTAAATGCTCTCGCAAAAAGATTAAAAGGCTCGACAAAAAAAAATACCAAACTCTTTTTGGGGCCATTTTATTGTATCTGAAAATGATGTTGGTGAGCGTTTAAATTGTAGCCATTTAATTCGAGGTTATGCGAGCTAGCAATCCATTTACTCCCTACTCCATGCCATCGGGACTTTCCCGCCCTTTAGTTACCTTTTTACTCCGTAATAATAGTGTACGAGGCGCCGAACAATCAGCTCGGCAGCTTTTACGTTACTAAATTATAATATTTATTTTTATCGGTCGGCGAATAATCTTACCTGGAGGTTTAGTTGGCTGTTACTTAATTTTTAAGTCCGAATCTAGTAAAATTATACTATTGCCGTTCGGTATTGAACACAGGCGCTTTTTCATCGGCCACTGTGCTGTCAGGGTTGAACTAATCCTGCAAGTGTTAAAAGTTACCGCGCATTTTATAAAAACATCTCATTTACATACGCTGCGCCCCTTATCTAGCGGTCGTCATCCATTCAGAGATAATTAAAGCTTACCCTCATTTTGCCAAAAAGATGATTTTTGTCTAAACCAAAGCTGACTATAACGCATGTAAGTTGTAGTTCAACCCTAATTCTTCGTCGAGTCATCTTGTTATGTGAGAGCGAAAACCGCAATATGGTGGTATTTTTGCTACGCAAAACCTACGTCAAAATTTTATACGCGTTGTATTTTCCGCACTGCCGTGTTTTCGACCCATATATTACGCAAGATCGACGTAACATCTGCTGTGATAAACGAATTCTCGGATACTTCCAGCGGTGAATATCATTCACGTATCATCGTAGCATTTACTATTTTGTTTTAAAAGTAGTTATTACCCTGATTACAGTTCTTTATATTTATGGCTGTAATTAAAATCTCGAAAACTTTAAAGATCAATTTATCTACTTAGTTAATAATTATGTTCATTTTACATTATTTGTTGTTTTTGATAGGTTGTGTAATTCTGACATTTTAATTTGTACTTATCGAAAATGATACTTAACTCAGCATTCACCGAGTCTGTCAAGTATAAGTTTACCGGTCAATATGAAAGAGCAAATATTGAATTTCTCGCTATCGGGATAGGGAAGTATCTAGAGGTGATGAATCATCTTATCGATTCGTAAAACGTCTATTGCCTGATTTGGCTTCAGCATTCTGATTGTTTTTTGGAATTGGATTCGTATGAAAACAAAAATGATGCGCAATGGAGTCTTATAAAATAATCAATTAACAGGTGTGTGTGTTCAACACACTTGTATTAACGTTTTAGTTAAGATTTATTCTATCCAAACTTCGCTGTCGGTTTGAGCTTAACTAAAGAATTCCCGAAAACAACTATAATTAAGTATTTAGCGCAAATTATACTAACATATTCGCGACGACGCGGATATTCTTAAAGTAACTTAATTATAAAATATTTCTGGTGACGGTGCGGAGTGAGAGATGGTACCTACAGCGGGTGTAGATCGATACGATTGTTTAACACTCGAATAACTTCACGTTCCGCCTAAATATCATGCCCCATAACCAGTGGAGGATGAAAATGATCTTTAACGCAGAGGCAAGACAAGTTACGAACTTATCTTTGATCTCAAATATCCTCCCCTAGCATATAACTTATAAGTAATATAGGTATTCGTCGAATTTACTAATATTTGTATTCAAGAATGGGCCGAGGCGGATTCTGTGGGTCTAATCAATATTTTGCAAATCACTCGTCATAACGTTTTAAGTACTTATTCAATAAATTGGGGTGCCAAATTACGCTTGACAGACTCTTTTCAAATCCTTTTAATATGTCACCTGTTATCTTATAAATAGAAACCTGCGACCGTACAAAACTTGTTAGCCGGTGTTTAAACAATAAAGTCGAAAACTGTGGCAGAAGCGCACAGTTCACACATAGTAGTATTTCCATTATCATTGCATACACATTTACCACTTTTCATTATACTCTTCGAAAAAGTTTGTCTTCGTATAGTGCAAATACCTCTTACTTCTTCATATTAGTGGAAGTTGTCACAAAAAAGAAACCATTTAATAAAAATAGAAATCAAATTCCCTAACTTATTTTTTTATTCATAGTAATATTTTTCAGAAATCGATTTATTAGCAAATGACCTTTAGTCCTTTTAAATGAAATCATAGATTTAGGTATATAAGTTGAATCCTACTTATTTTATTATTGTAAATATAGATACAGAAATATGAATTGAAATTACTTACGTATGTTTGAGTATGCGTGATTAGTTTATGATAAATGATTTGTGATTTTGCATTTCGCTCGTACTTCACACACAATACTTAAAGATTTTGCTCAGTTTTTATTTAATTTATTTAACTTATATGTATATCAATCCCTGTTAAGTTGTAGAATGCTACTTAATTCTGATTAGAAAGATAGCAACATTGTTATTGGAAAGGTATTCTAAATCAAACAATGGTAACAGTTTGTTGCTGTATTGTATTGTTATCGTAAAATACATTAAAACGTGCACAAATAGTGTCAAAAATTGTAATGAAAAATTACTTACTTACTACTTTTATATAACGTGCTACTTCAATAATTTTACAAATTGCTTTAACACTATATTAAAAACTAACTATAACTATATTAAAACCATTTAAAAATATGATGTCGGAAAGAAAGAAAATCGATGATTTATCTTTCAACGAATATTATAATAAAATCTTAAGTTTACTAGTATTTGTGCGTAGACCACTACTGAATAAAATATGTTTTTTAATAACTTGATCCAATATAATTTTTAGTAATTTGACGCCCATGCCTCACTTCAATCGCAGGATTCCATTACATCGTTTGAGACGTATTTCACTTGTATTCCTCAATAGATGTACTACAGGACTCCTCCTCCTTTGATATACGTATTATTAAACGTAATATATTTACAGTGTACTATTGTATTGCGTTAAAAATGGTATTGTCAAGTAGATACAATCCAGTGAGCGAGCAGCATTCCGATTTGTATGTTTTGAAACCCAAAGTAGCATCTTTAACTGTTTAAATGTTAAATGTTTTAGCGTAATATCACATGAACAAGATGGTTCACTCCACAGTTTAGGTATGAAGCTACAAGAAGGTACGCGACGAGCTCGACTTGTCGAAGTCAGTGGGCGTCAAGTAGTCAGAAGATATAAGAGTAACGCCATAGAGAGGCAACTTCTAGGCGAATATAACAGTAGGTAATAAGCGATGTGCGACCTGAATTACACTTTATTGTGTCGTAGCAAGCCGCTTTCTATTTAAATGGTTTTGCGGAGTGAACCATCTGTACTAAACCATAGTAATATGCAGTTGCATCATATCGTTTATATAAATGTAACGTAAAATATTCGATGCCGCTACTTTTAATATAATTGTACGTATAGGTTAATAATGATAGTAACTTGTCATCTCGTCAGCGATACTGCAAGTCATGCGCTGTACGCTGCACTAGAAGTATTAAATTAATATTAAATAATAGGTCTTAGAGGTAGATCCTTTTTAAAATGGGTTTTAAAAGGTATTATAATGCCAAAGCTGCTAAGATTTCTTGGAAGAAAGTTGGAAATGGCATCGTAGGTTTAAAATCTTATTGGATGAATAGAATTTGCAATTTTAATGTGTCTATGTTATATATTATTATGTAATAATCATACAGTAAGTAGATAGGTAAGTTAAACATCTGTAAATTTCATTTTACGAATATTGCGATAAAAATACAATCAGCATTATTAATATCTGATATTTGGAAACGATGCAAGAGTATTATGATTCATTCATTCGGTAATGACCGCTAATGAGTGAAGTGCAGTCAATTTATGAATGCAATATTAGTAATATTTATGTTTGATTAGTCAGAAATTTCATTCCTAATTGTTTAGTACTTAGACGTTTGGTGCTGCGTATGTTTTAGTACCCTTGGTTCATAGATAACAAATTGTAGAAATAAAATTGTATAGAATACATACACAGATCACACGAAATGTTTCGGAACTTATATTTTTTTGTAAACTTGTTATTTATTGAACTGCATTATTGTGGTCGTTTTTTTAGACTTTACTGTATGTATGTTTATATTTCTCGAATTTTGGAACTTGTTGACTGTTTTTGTGTCCAATTGTCATAATAATGTAGTTCGATATAAATTTTACTAATTGCGACACGACATTAGAATGGATGTATGACCAAAAATATTGGAATAAATATTAACTGAAATATATTTTCGTTTCATTTGTTAAAACTCTTACCTATAGAAATATACTTAACTTACCTAAAAATATTATTATAATCTAGAGTAAAAATCCACATTGAGGTATAACTACGGCAGATAAGTGGGGTATGAAGGAGGCGGTGAGTACTCGGGCGGCTGTACGTGCTTCGGCCGCACCGCGACCGGGCGCGCGCGGGCGCTGCGCGGCGCAGGCGGTTGCTTCCACCTACAACCAACACATTACTGGTTACCGATATACTACATCAGTTTGTAAACTATAACTACAGTGCGTACAGTTATTTTACCCAAGTTACCTTATTTCAGTGAGAATAAGATCACTGATTTTGACTGTGATGCAAAATCAGAGGTAAAATAACTTTAAACGACTCTAAAACTGAGATGGCTCCCAACTTGGACCATTCTAGTAGAATTACTTTTATTTAGTAGCACCTTTATTAACAGACACTTAAGGTGCGTTTCCACTGTCACCAACACATGACACGTCACAACCTGACCAAATCATGTCCCATATATATGCTGGAGTGTCCAAAGTGTCCACACACCTGCAATTCTGAGGACCTCAAAAATGCCACTGATGCCGCGATTGGCGTGGCCACCTACTGGGCCCAATACCGTGTCGGTTTACCATCGACTCGAAAAGAAGAAGACACCAACGGTGAAAGAAAACATCGTGAGGAAACCGCGGCATACCTGAGAGATATTTCTTAACTGCATGTGAAACCAAGTCAGAGGCCCATCGGCGGCATAAAAACTGACACTAAGTTAGTAACTAACCTCACGAAAAAGAAAGAATTAGACTGTCACCAACACGTTGAAAAAAAACCTATTATCACAGCTTTAGTTTTCTAGTTTTAATCCTTAAAACTGTATAAGAACACTGACCAAGGTACGAGGCTCAGATCATGTGGAGGTTTAGCCTTGGCGAGTCTTTCCGCTCGTTCTTCCCGCAACACATCCCCGTCTCTCGCGGCCGCACACCATGCTCGCAGAGTGAAGTAGTACAAGAGCTCCACACCAGACAACAGGGAGAAACCCAGGAAGAGACCAGCAATGCCTCCGAATGATACTGAAATTATTAATGTGTTATTTGTTTCTTCTGTTATCTATCCGAAGGCGATGGCGTTCTGTAGTTTCTGCCTAAGTGCCCCCCATGAGAAAAGGGCGTGATTTTATGTAAACCGACGACAATCCAAGAAGCCCGATTTGACGTTTCTCAATATACATGCAATGCATACGATAACTTTGTATGAACGTTTACGTAAGACATCGAAATATCAAATTAATTACTATAATATACATACACTATAACAATGAGTATCATTCGTAAGCACCAAATTTCACTTTATATTGGAAAAACGCAGTCAAAAACACGAATTATTAATCATTGATTAATATTCTGAAAGGACGTTATTGTGTATTACAATGTCTTGTCTTTGGGTTCGTTGCTGTAATATTGTGACCGTTATAAGTCGTTTTTTGACCGGATAAAATCGATAGGTAGTTTTACAAACATTACCTACTTTTAGAAAAGAGAACATATAATTACTGTATTATTAAATGTTTAAACATATAATAACAAAATCGATCGGAAGAAAATTATAACGGAAGACTTTAGAAGAGACGTTAATTTTGACTATATGATTGAAAATGAATTTATCATAAGGGTAACCGACGGAAGACAGTTCAACTAATGATCATTTTTCTGGATCACCCAGTGGCGAAAGTGAATAAAAATGTTATAAATTTAGTGAATTTATTTATTTAGCTGATGATGATGATACGTGTAATAAAACATAAAAGGAGGTAAGCCTCAAGAATCAGTTTTAAGCAATGTAGATAAATCATTGTCGATTACAAACTCTTAAGCGTGATAAATCGATATGTCTCGAGAATCGGTTTTAAAAGTAACCGATCTTTTTCCCCCACTACATTAAGTATTTTGATAGGTGTCAAATCGGGCTTCTTAAATTGTCGCAAGAGAGAGAGAAGAGACAGTCACGTTCGCATGGACGTAAAAAATATCGCGGCGGGATTTTCAACTCCCGGTATTGGGCCGAGAGTTGAGAATTCAACAGAGTGCATCCCAGCGCGTTGAAAAAACGGCGCTAAGCAGAGCGTTGTAAATCCAGTGCACGAAAAAATCGCCCGTGCGTATCTGGCCTTAAACTGCCAGCCATAAAAAAACCGTAATCAGTTTTATTTGACCACGATCCACAGAATTACATAATATAGACAAGTGCAGGTAATAAATGTTCATAGGTCTACAATGAAGAACAAAATTATGTCGGCAAAACTGCTGTGTGCAATTAGTTTTTTAACCGACTTACAAAAAGGAGGAGGTTATATGTTCGACGCGTATGTATGTTTTTTTTTTTAATGTATTTCCGTGTTTTGTCCGTCAATTGCAGACCGATTTTGAAAATTCTTTTTTTGTTTGAAAGGGTATACTCCCGGGTTGGTCCCATATAAATTTTATTAACTTTGCTGGGATAGTTTTTGAGTAAGCTTCAATAATACGTATTTTACCCACTTAGTATATGTGGATGATATGATGATAACTTCTTGTGACTGTTATTTACATAGCAGGTACGTGTATTCGAATTCGTGTGGGGTAGGTACCACAACTAAAAACTGAAAAATAAAAACTTTTTACAAAAAAAAACAACCTTCTTCCGAAAAATACACTACAAAGTGAAAAATAACTTTATTTTCGGTGGCAAAAAACGAAAATTCAAAACCAAAGACACCGACTTCCGAAAATAAAGTTATTTTTCACTTTGCAGTGTATTTTTCGGAAGTTGGTTGTTTTTTTTTTTATAAAAAGTTTTAATTTTTTTTGGTTAGTCGCAAGTTTCATTATTAAAACAGTCAATGAAAACCACAGAAGGTATTAGGAAAGTCCATTATTACATATACAACTAATAGGAAAACCAATAAGAATATTTAGCTGTAATTCTACGGTAGTTGGATTGACTCACCCAGTAAGTCGACCCAACCGAACAGCACCTCTCGTTTGTAGCGTACCATAGGCCATGAAACGAACTCTGTTTCAAGTAGTGTGTTTTCGCTACTTCGTGTAGAACTGGAAAAAAAAGTATTAAGGACTACTTTAGTCAACCCGCTGTTTTAGAGGTTATGTAGGTACCTACGCATGTTGGTATAGTACCTAAACTAACCTAACTATGTCATTCTAAGACCACCTTCTGATTCTGACCCATAATTTTGTCTCTTTCACAGTATCTAGGAGTAGGGTTGCCAGGTGTCTGGCTTTTTACAATCGTGTCCGGCCAAATATACATAAGTCCGACTTGTCCGGCTTTTGGTCAAACCCGCCCCGCCAAAAAATGCCTGATTACTAATGTCAGTGAAGTTCTAACAGTACCTACCTACGTAAGTCTAAAATGGCTACTTTACAGGAGAGTGAAAAAACTGTATGATATGAATGTAACTTACGCTTAAGGCCTTATTGTGTTCAATTATTAATACAAATGAACTCTGTGATGATTTGAACCCGTGAAAATCCCAATAATCTTTTCCAGTGAAGGAATTTGGTGAATTTCGCAGTATTGCCAGTAAAACACAGTTTTGTATTTTAATTTTAATTTGGTGTGTTTGACTTGGCTATCGCATTAGGCTAAGACCTGTAATGATAGTTTTAAGGCATTTAAATAAATAAATAAAAATTACTTACGCACTTTTAGAACTTCACTGGCAATTATTGTTTTAATTAGGTACTTTCAAAGTAATGAAGAATGCTGATTATTGATTGTTTTAGTTAGGTACTTTCAATTCGAAGAAGTTACAAATTACCTACTTTAAACAAAATCTGATTCATAATTAAGAGTAGAGTAAGTCTTAAATGAATATCAGTAATAAATACACAAATAAAAGTTTATTTTTTCTTTTTCTTCTAAAAGTCAGTGTGTATGGCTTTCAGGGCAAAATGTCCGGCTAAATATGAATCTGTGACCGGCTTTTTTTTTTTGGGCCTGGCAACCCTATCAAGGAGTGCATAAGGTTTACCTATTTAGATGAAAATGCGTCACCCCGTCATGTTACAGTGACGTAGTTAGGACAACTTCAGAACATACCTACCTAACAAATAGGTAAGTTACGCATCACTATCTCTGTTCAGAACATTGCATAAACAATGGTTTGAGTAAAGTGACGCAAAACTTACTCGACGTCAGAGAGTTTTTCAACTTCGTATACCGTGTGAGAACATCCGAGTTCGCAGGTGCAACGCGAAACATCTGTTATTGCGGCCGCGTGTTTTGCTATACAACCTAGTTCCCTCAGCGTGCATTGTTTGTAGCCTTCTGAAAAATAAAGTTGAACGGTTCGATATTGGTCGGATGAAGGAATGGTCGGCAAAGAAAGTCGATAAAATAAACACTTCATGTGTTTTTACATTTAAACTGAACATCAAACAAAAACCAGAAAATGTACTTATGGTAAAATAAACATAAAAACAGAATTTTGAATAATATTGTGTCCGACTTTCGTTGTTGACCGTACCTAATAACAATTACGTAACACAAGATAACGTACTCAAAGGTGGATAAAAGTGCGGCACACATTTGCAGAATGCCCGACTCCGTTGCATGCGGCACTGTCTCATACAAGCGGAATAAGTGTAAATATTAGATGTCTCCAAGTGCAGTTCATCAGCAAACACGCATCGTCGTTGACGAATGGACAGTTGACGAGCGTCTTCAGTGGTGTACGTGTGTTTCACAGAGAAGGAGACTTTCTCCACGCGACGATCCCAAGAATGCTGAGCGCTTTGCTCTAAACCAGCCATTTCTTCGGTAGAGTGAATGAATATCTGCAAGAAACCAATAACATAGATAGAGCTTTTACAAATGTCACATTTTATATGACTACGCAATGCCGCTTTATGGAGAATTAAAACCATTGTAATAGGATTACGAATAGGCACTGAGACCTTAAGAAACTATAAGGACAAGGAAAAAGCATATTACGCACGTCGAATGTAGTGTTTTTACGATCAGAGTTAAACATAAAGGACCATTTAGCGTCGGTCTCGTGGATGAACGCCTCAGTGAACTGCTCAGCCTGTGTCTGTGATTGCCTGAAAAATTTATTAAAGAATAAGACTTCAAGAAGATCACGAGTTCTACTAACTAAAAGTAACTACTCCTACTTATTTACAAATGGGTAGTAGGTACTCCAAGACAAATAATAGGTATGTAAACTTTCATACCATGGCCACACTTTTTCAGCATGTTTGGAGTTAAAAGCGTAACAGAATCCCATTTCAGTGAAAACGGGCATTAGCACGTCGCAACACTCCTCGGAATCCCCCTTCCATTCGCAGTCGTAAAACAATGACTCACAATGACGGACAATCTGTGAACATAAAACATGTGAACGTAACCAACACGGGGTTCGTTCGTATTGATTTCAATACCTAGGTTGTACCTATTATTTTGTTTTAAGAGTGGAAATAGAAATTAAATTATTTAACTTAGAAGCAAAAACGTTGCCCTCTCACAATAGTCATTTCATTTCTTCTGTGCGTTTACAAACCTCACATAAACAAACTGTTGGGACTCAACTATCTATAGACAATAGAATATTTATTTTTCCATGCCGGAATTGAAGGCAATCACTAAGTTACTGCGCCAACCGGAGCGTGGCAAACCAATTTTTATTAGCATGATAGTAATTTCGGTTTATGTAGCTATTTTAAAAGGTAATAACGTTATTACTTCAAACACAGCATCTTTAGGATGTTTAGCCGGTGCAGGTTCATCTCCCTCGTTCTTTCCCACAAGCACGGCATCCGAGAGGAATTCCGCAGCACGTTCTTCTATAGAACGATAAGTGAGCGTCGCCAACCAACGCATCATCTCACCAGCTTTGTCCGGTGGCTCTGAACCCCAAATACTGAAAAATACATAAGTTTTCAGACCATGGAAAGTTGCAGATCAGGCAGGCGCGGATCCAGCCCTCAAAAAAGGTTGTGGGCACAGCCACCCGAAAATCGGCCAAGTGCGAGTCGTGGATAGGTTCCCTTATGAATGCGTCCGGGGGGGAAGGCCAGTCTCCGGGACGGTGCACCCTGGGGTGCGGGCAATATCTCCCCATTAGGTACTGTGTGCCTAAGGTGTCTCGTTGTCCGTATGCCACAATATCCTGTCGGAGGAACGCTCTAACGTGTACTCTTAGAGAGCACACGTTGAGCAGCGTTGGAGTGGGAGCGGACTCGGCGTGCACTAACTCTGCCATCGGGCAGACAGGAGGAAGCCTTTTCTTCTGCCACCATTGGTCTCGTAGCGCCGAACAGTGTCAAGGTCATGTCTCTGGCATTTGACGGGAGTCGAGGGTTTTGGCTTAACCGCCCGGGTCGCGAGGAAGAATACCTCTATAAAAAATCACTCCAAACCTCCAAGCGGCGGCGCGCCGTGAGGGGTTGATAGTTTGACTAATGGGTTGCTAATCACTAGTGCGAACCACTATTTTTTTGGTTGGTTGGTTGGAAACATTTTATACTTGTGGGAACAACATGGAAACATTGAACAAAAATAAACAAAACCGAATGGAGGGGAGTGATCCGGGGTCGGATTCCGACGCTGGATCTAGCGCAGAGGGATCGGGACAGAGCTCGGAGCGCGTAGTGGTGGGGGCTGCCGGGACGAACCGGAAATTCCTCCGGAAGCGCCCCTATTCGGGGGATGGCCAGTGGTCGTCCGTCGACGAGCGGCAGAAAATCCACTCCAGCCGACGGGGTGGGGCCCGGGAAAAGGGCATGGGTTTGGGTAGAGAGGGCTCACCACCAAGGAGGCCGGTGAGTCGAGCCGGGCCAGCCCAGCCGAGCTGGTGAGGCTCGCCACGGACGAGCACCACCCTGTCGGGACCAGCATCGGGACGGCCCTTACAGAGTCTTCCTGTGGTGAGCCGGACGCCGCTGGCGGCTCCAATTCGGAGCGAGCGGCTAGGTTTGCGGTAATGGTAGCCGCGTTCAAGAGTGTGGCCTTGAAGAGGATCCAGTCCTCTAAAGACAAGGCCATACCCGCGGCCACGGCCTCTATTATGGCGGCAGCGGAGGCCTTTCACTTCGGGCCTCCGTCGGACGGAATGTCTGAGATGCGGGCGGAGTTCGCCCGCTTGACAGCCGCTATGGAGCTTCTCCGAAAGGAGAATGACGGGGCGGCTACACAGGCAGCGACGGCCCCGGAAAAGGCGGCGGGGTCTCCGGCCCCGGTCTCGAAACGGCCGCCTCCGCCTCCTAAATCTCCTCCAGCTGACGACGAATGGCAAGTAGCCGGGGAGAGGAGGAACGTGGGTGACGCAGATAGGGCGGCCAAAAGGAAGGCGAGGTGGTAGCGGCGCAAGGAGCGATGCGTCGCGGCTAGGCTCCTCGCTCCGGAGTCCGCAGCTGTAGTGATTACATTTACACTACATCCGGAAGCGGAGATGAAGGCCCGTGTCCTACCGCGACGTGCTCGCCAAGGTGGGGGCGGCGGTGAACCTCGTGACACAGTTCACGAGATATAAAAAAAAAAACCCGCGGTACCACCATAGTCTTGCGGAACATTGTGGAACTACTTTTTTTTAAATGCAATTTGATGCAATGACAGACACTAGCGGCGCGTCTATCGGATTTGAATGATCGCGCGGACACTAAAATTAAATCGCTGCGTTCCGAATCACGCACGATTTACCTATTGTTTATTTAAATTTTATTATGGCATTGGATATAATATAATATCAATTTAGCCTATCGACCTCAATAGACCGTGAAGCTGTGACGTCACCAGTCTTTTAGGGTTGTGGGCATGCCCATGGTGCCCACAACGGTGGATCCGCGCTTAGGTACCTACCTAAGCATTTTTTTTTTATTTTTTTATTTATACTTTTCGCACTCAAAAAAGTACAAAGGGGGACTTAATGGCCTTAGGCATTCTTTACCAGTCAACCAAGGGTGGTGAAGAGATTAGATGGCAGGTGCTCTATTTGAGAGGAACAAAGAAAAATGTTAAAAAGAAAAATATTATAGTGCATTATAACTAAAACAGCACAAACTACATACACATACACACATATTTACTATAATATATACCTGTATTATATACATATACTTATACGAATTCAATGGAGAGAGGTGTTGAGATGACTACTCTATTTATTTATAAAGTAGGTAAAACATACAGTAATGACATAATATTTAATACCTACCTTTCAATATAAGTTTCCAGTAAATCATCATCAACGGGGTCTACGTCGCATATCGTCACCGCCGGAAAGGGCACATCCCAATTATGAAAGTCCGTATCCAAACCTGTGACACGAATAGGTATTATAGCCACTTCACGCTAGAGGTACCGATAACTAAGTAGATACCTATTCAATATTTTTGACAAAGTCGCTTACCCGTAATAGTGGGATTCGTTTGGAACTTTTCCCATAAACTGACTATTATGATACAAGTCGTCACTGCACCGACGGCTGTGAAACTGAACCACATAAACCTGCAACGGAATAGATACAGGTGATGTAATTGATTAATGTCTTCTACTAATATAACACACCAATTACTTACATTGAAGAAAAATATCTTGAGTAGGTATCTAAAATCCGCCAACATACTATCCAAGCGGGGTGTTGATTAATGCTCCTTCCTCAACTTAATGAGCAGAGACATTGCCCTGCAGGCATAATAAGAGGCTGAAGTCGTTTTTTCATGACAACTCAGCGGCGCATTTTATATGATGTTGGTTGGGTAGAACGACGTTAACACCCTCCACATGTCCTATCTTTGAAATGCGATGGATGAACGCAGACACTGAAGATTCATTTATTTATAATACCGCGGTTTGTTAAAAGAAATTTGATTCGTAGAAATTATAGGCTTTGTAAGGTCAGTCTTCGCAGCAACGCCATCGACATCAAAGAAGTTCATAATATGAAGAATGGCACTATACTTACTTTTCACAAAACGGCCTGTCCTTTTCAGCAATGTATCGTACTCCATGCAATGTTGAATTGTTGAAAAACTCTGTCGTCTGATGACGTAGACTTGCAGCCAACAACGATATGCCACTAACATCTGAAGGCGACCGGTTCTTTTTAGAACCTGAATTATCATTTTTGAAGTTGTATTCAGGATACACTCTCATGTCCTATCACATGTTCAGGTGAAATGTTCAGTTTGTGTACACACAAGATCGGCAATAAGCTGACTGAATCACGCAACAATGATAACATCGAAATTATCGACCAGCCATTGCGTGATGTTTCGATGGACTTCTATGTCCACCATATACTACTTACTAACACGGTTATGTCAATAGCTATTTAAATCTTTAACATTTTAAAAGGTCACTTTTTAAAGGTCAGGTTAAGTATTAGATATTATAATTATGAAACTTCTTAATAAAAATACCGTTGTTTCAGGGCCTTCTTATATCTACCTGGGTCGACCTATTATAGCCTTCATTTTTACCGAGACGTTGCTGTGAAATCAAGATTGGACAGAAGATACGCTGAAAATTAGATTTTGTTGACTGATTTTCCCACCACAATTTCGTCGTGGATAGTATCATTTGCTACAGCTATCGCTTGCAAATACTTCGGCAGTTTCTAAACAAAGGGTTTTTTTTCTTTACTAACAATCATAAGGACCCCTAAAAATATCTTAATACTTGTCTGCTATACGCAAATTACCTAGTGGTTTAGGTAGTGTGTGTAGATAATATGTGTATCATGGAAACTGATACTATTTGAGTTTTATCGATAAAAGCTTTTTAATAATTCAAAGTGGCAATTAACCAACCAACAAATAATCTTTTTAATAGTATAGATAGACGGTAATATGCACGTATTATACTAGCTTATAATTAATGTCAGAATGTAATGTCGATTCTCTAACACATCTGTCGATGTGATTGCTATTCCTGAAGGCACGCTGGTGCAGGTGCTATCAGTTTCAAGACAAGATTCTGCGCTGATTCGCCGAAGGAAGTAGATATCCTAAGTGATGTTTAGGTAATAGAACACGTTACTCAATTGCCTAGTACCTATATAATGGGGGCCCAGCATACTTCCCTGCGGAAGCCCATTCTAAAAAAAGACGAGTTTGCCTTACAGTAGTCGCTTATGATATGTAACATCTGACATCTTGGCTACGCCTTATACGATATAAATAATATTCATCATCATCATCACCATCATCGTCATCGTCATCGTCATTATCATCATCATCGTCATCATCATCATCCTGCTGTCCTGTAAACAGGATGATGTGGCGCGAGCGGTGCTAGAGTTGGCTGTCAGATGGACGGCCAACTCTAGCACCGCGCGCGCTTGCCCGGCTTCCTGTTACATACTTCCGTCCCTTTTCACGAAATCACTCCCACAGCTTGCAGGAAAGCGAGATGGAAGATGTTACACATCACAAAACTTATTAAGAACAACAATTTGGAACATAATTATAATTCGTAACCTCTTCTAACAAACATAATGCAGTTAAATCTAAAAAATATAAAACGAACATTGAAACTCATTAGGTACCTATTTAGGTAGGTGAGTAGATCTCAAGATGAGATTATTTTTGTTCAAACAAAATTATATTCTTTAAATCCTAATCTTGTAATCATTAAGCCTCATATTCATTGGGCAGAGTTGAGAAACATCAATACGATACATACAGCCAGCAATACTGCTACATTCTTTGTTGCAAGCAACATAGTGTCCCGCAACGCAAAATAATTATGTTGATGAACCAACGTTGCGCAACTTTGTCACCCAAATTCCCAATGAATATGTGGTTTTATGTTAAAATGTTACAAATAATTAAAGTTAAATTAAATTAAATTGTATGAGTATCTAATTTAAAAAAATATTCAGATTAGAGACGTAGCGTCGTAGGTATCTCCTGTTAAAGAGCACTCATAGGCTTAACTTTTGACGTCACGGGACTGCTTATTTCACATGCAGAAGTTATTAGTGGTTCGATTACGATTTCAAGATCCTGCAAAGCGTCGTCCAGTATTTTAATCTTTCCCAGTAGGTTTTCCGCTTGAAAATTATATCCTGGTTCAAGCATCTTACCGGTTGGATTCAGCTTGAAAAGGTGTTCCGCCTGATAAGCACCAAATAAAATTTGATTTAAAAATCACTTGTAGATTAGGTTTACGTACGGACGTAGGTTTATGGCCCATTATTATGTAGGTATATTTGGGCGAATGAATCAATTAAGTTTTATATGAAAGTGTTCAAACTGACGCTAACAGGGCTCGGATAACGATATATTTTTCGAAACGGTTTCGTTTTAAAAACCTAAGAAACGATTTGTTTCGGTTACGTCCGAACGTTATAAAAACGTTTTTGAAGAAGAACAAAATTAAAATCGGTCTCTGTTAATAAAACGTTTTTAACCGTATTTTGTTCGATTGTTGTGTTGATGGATAGGAAACTCGCAACACCACCCTAAGGCTGCCTGTCCATTGGGATGCCAGTAAGTAAGTCCCCTCTTTGAGGAGTGGCTAGAGAGGCGCCATGGCGTCCTTCACTTCCTTCTGCGAAGCAGTAATGCTCGCGAAGGAGGAGGCGGAGCGCGTGAGGGAGAGGCAAGATTTGCGCCCTCGCGCCCCTAGTAGCCCCAGGAGACGGAGAGTGACGTGAGTGACGTGAGTCGCGAGCCGACGTCCGGCCACCGTAGGCGCGGGCTTGCGGACGGTGAGCAATGGGTAGCTCGCCGTCCGATAAGGACCAGGCCCGGGTCGACGGCGCGTTGTGTTCCACGCGCGCCTCAAAGAGATGTCAGCACCAACGGACGGGGTCCGTAAGGGCCAATGCCTGCCAGGGTTGCGAGTTTGTCCGATAGGGATATCGCGGCCCCGGCACTCAGGCAACGGAAGGAACACGGGTGGGTTTTAGTCAGTAAAAGTCTGACACGCCCTCTCCACGTCCACGCCCGCTCCACCCAGAGCGGGAGAAGTTATTTGATAATTTCCCACCCTAAAAAAAAACAAAAAAGGCCTGTCCATTGAAGCGGAGCGAGGCAGCGGAGAGGAGAATGGTAGCGGAGTGGAGCGGAGTTGCGGACAGTGTCTGTCCATTGATGCGGAGCGAGGTAGCGGAGCGGAGTTACGGACTGTGCGGAGCGAGGTAGCGGAGCAGTGTTGCGGACTGTGCGGAGCTAGACCGAGTTCACGTATTTTTCCGCATCGCCTCTCCGCTTTCCCGCTCCGGTTCCCCGCTCCACTTCTCCGCTGCGTTTCCCTGCTCCGTTTCCCCGCTCCGCTTCCCCTCTCCGCTTCTCCGCTTCGTTTCCCCGCACCGCTTCCCCTCTCCGCTTCTCCGCTCCGTTTCACCGCTACGCTTCCCGGTTGTGTATGTATTTTTAAACTAGTTCGCAAATCCCTTTCCACTGAAGCGGAGCGGAGGTTTTATGCAATTCCATTGGTTAATATAGGCACACCGCTACTCCGCTCCTCTCCTCTCCGCTCCAGTGGACAGGCAGCCTTACAGCAAGCGCATTTCTCATCAAATCTGAAACAACACTGAAGGAACTACAGGAATGACTATGTCACAGGTCATCTTTAGTAAGCAGTACTTCGTTAATCTTTTTTGTTTTAATCTCTGCTATACTTAAGTTATACTACATTATTTTCACTAATTACTTGCTTTATATTCATATTTTTCTTTTGTTAGAGAACTTAAGTAAAAATAATACACACACAAACACACAATACATGTTGTTACATATTCAACCACACCTTATTTGACTAACTTACATCAAATTTGGTGTCCTAAATCACACTACACTAGTTTTTATTACCTAACCATACAACAAATACCAATCGCTCTTCAAATTTTTTTAGGGTGAGAAATTATCAAATAACTTTTCCCGCTCTTCGTGTCAGACTCTTACTGAATAAAACCCACCCATGTTCCTTCAGTGTTGCATGTACATTGCCAGGGGCCACGGTATCCCTTTCGGACTTTCCCGCGACCCCGGCAGGCATCGGTCCTAGCAGTGTGTTCTGTTGTGCTAATATCTCTTTGAGGCGCGCGTGGAACACAACGCGCCGTCGACTCGGACCTGGTCCTTATCGGACGGCGAGCTACCCATTGCTCACCTTCCGCAAGCCCGCGCCTGCGGTGGCAGGGAGTCGGCCTGCGATTCCCGACACCCAGGGCGTCTCCTGCGACGGCTAGGGACGTGAGGGCGCGAAATTTGCCTCTCCTTCACGCGTTCGGCCTCCTCCTTCGCGAGCATTACTGCTTCGCAGAAGGAGGTGACGGCTTCCCACGCCCTCGCTCCGTACCATGGCCTGGACCAGGGCCGGACGCGAGAGATCACTGCCGCTGATCACCTCCACAAGGACACGGCGGTGCCCCACCCAAGCCGGGCATACCTCCACCGTATGCTCCACCGTGTCCTCCGGGCGATCCACACAGTGGTGACACCCGGGCGTTTCCTCCCGCCTTATCCGAAACAGGAACCTCCCGAAACGACCGTGTCAGGTGAGGACCTGCGTCAGGCGGAAGGTGAGGACGTCGTAGCGCCTCTCTAGCCACTCCTCAAAGAGGGGACTTATTGCAGCAATTGTGGCGTGCCCAATAACTAGCTGTACCTGCGACTCCATTCGACCAAACCCAACAAAACCTGATCTGCAAATTGCAAAAAAAAAAAAAAAAAACGCTGCTACAGCTACAGATTCCCCTCGCCAGACGTTGCCGCGGCACCGCTGGCTCGGTTCGGGCACCTTTGGTCACAGTGCTAACCTAACTTAAACCAGTTAGTCAGTGTACCCTAACTTAGTTACTGCGACCGATTGGGCATTAGAAGTCACACCAAACGCTTATTGTGAATGCAGATAAGCCTAATATTTCTCTAACTCAAAGGAAACATTCCTTTATTTTTTTTAAGAATCAAATCTACATTCAAAGATTTTCGAAAATTTCTTCCCAAACTCGGGAATCAAACCGGCTAAAATCCGAAAAAATTGCATCCTGTATTTTTATGGGATCAATCGATAGAGGCTCAAATCTCTCTAACAAAATTAAATGAAAGGAAAACCATAAAATCTAAACTTGCTATCTCCAGTATTTAGAGTACTTTCCCTCCAGATGAGGTTCAAAAATTCCACCATGTATAATCAGAAACTATAGAAATATTACAGTTTGAACACAACTTTGAACGACATTTGCATTTTTATTACATAAATCAAAAACAATACAATTTAAGTTAAGAAGCTAGTTCTAAGTTGTAAACAGGTAGATATAAATGTCAAAGCTTTGCCATCGCTTGCTGCATGTCAATCCAAACGCAGGTCATAACGAGGTTACCCAGTAATTAAATATGAACCAAAACCAAAACTAATTAAATACGAATCAATTAAATGAATTAAGACAATTTCTAAGATAAATAAAAATAAATAGAGTAATGCAAATCGCCTAAATTGTTAACAGTATCTGGGATCGAGACTAATAGCATCTTCGACTACATTGGCCGAGGGTTTCTGTACCAAATCAGCCTCCTTAGGCTTTTCGTCACAATTTGCCGTCAACCTCTTCCTTTCCTGGTATAATTCGAATTTGTCTTCCAACGCTTCACCAATTGGGTTTAACTTGAACGCTTTTTCCCCCTGACGATTTCCAAATGAATTTGTTATTACTTACAGAAATAAGCACTACATAATGACTACCTACAACATGATAATAAAACTCGCCCGAGATCTCGGTATTGTTCTCGACATTCTCGGCTACAAATCTAACCGTGTTCTCGGTCTCGGTGCTCGGCAAAAAATCACCGAGCTTCTCGACTATAACCGAGACTGTTGCACTGTAATAATTTACTATATCGTCAGCTAGCTCATCAAACATGGCCGCAACAGATGAATCTAACTTATGGGCAGCACATGATTCCATAGAGTTTGAAGATGAGCCAATGAACAGTGACGAAAACAGTTCAAATGCTGTAAACAAAATAGCGCTTGATTACTTTCTTAGAGAGCCAAGACTGCAAAGAAATGCAATAATTTTGAGTACTGGTATTCGTCACCTTATTGTAGACGATCCGATCTAGGAACGACCTTCACCCATCTGTTTAATGGATGAAAATTATCAAATTTTGTATGTTAGAAAATATATCGCAAGTGGGTTGGCACAAAAAAAATCCTGGCCAGATTGTGATTAATAATAAAAAAACAAAATTACCTTTTTTTTAAACATTGCAAGATATACACCAATGGAAAGAGTTTTTCAAGGAGAACCTTTGCTACTAACTCGACTTTTGCCAATTGTTAGTCAATTCGGACTAAATGACCTAAATAGGTGACTAGGTAGGTGCTCCAGTGAAGAACACACCCCAGTGAATGAATAAAACGGAGTTTTGTTCCAAAAAACAAAAAAATCAGATATTTTTTTTAATTTTACCCAACGCTGTATTTTTTCGTAATTTCAACTCTTTTTTCTATTTCAGTGGTAACATTAATTTTCATTTGTCACTGTTTTTTAATAATGGTGAGCGTTTAAAGTTGGCAGTGTTGGTGTAACTGTGTATTTGTTCGGGCAAGAATTTAGGACTTAGGTAAGACGCAACCCCAAATGACGCTAGGAAGTGTTCACATCGGCGTCGAGACGACGATCAAGCATCTGGGTCTCGTCCTCGACAGCCGGTGGAAGTTCGTGGAGCATTTCCGACGTTTGATTCCCAGACTGGAGCGGGCCGGGGCTGCCTTGAAGCGGCTCCTTCCCAATCTAGGGGGTCCAAACGCTTCCTGCCGGAGGCTCTACGCGGGGGTCGTGCGGTCCATGGCTCTTTACGGGGCACCGGTGTAGGCGCGTTCTCTGAGGCTGCGGCCAGCCCGCCGGTTCAACGCATCCCAATGGGTCATGGCCATCCGGCTGTTCCGGGGATACCGCACGGTCTCCGGTGAGGCAGCGAGCGTCCTTGCCGGATTGCCGCCATGGGATCTGGAGGCGAAAGCCCTCGCGCACATTTGGGAGTGGCGCGAGGAGGCGAAACGCCGGGGCATAACTCCGCTGCCGCGAGAAATCGTGGTACAGCGAATAGAGCTCCGGCGGGATCTCATGGCGTCATGGAGAGTGCGATTGTCGGTACCCAGTGCTGGGAACGCCACAGTTGCGGCGATAAGTCCCCTCTTTGAGGAGTAGCTAGAGAGGAGCCACGGCGTCCTCACCTTAAGCCTGACGCAGATCCTTACCGGACACGGTTGTTTTGGGAGGTTCCTGTCCCGGATAAGGCGGCAGGAAACGCCCGGGTGCCACCACTCTGTGGATCACCCGAGGACACGGTGGAGGCCTGCCCGGCTTGGGCGGGGCACCACCGTGTCCTTGTGGAGTCAATCGGCGGCAGTGATCCCACGCTCATAGCCGCCGCAGGAGACGCCCTGGGCGTCGCAAAAAATTACGCAACATTGTAGCCGTAATTGAATCATGCCGCGGTACTGTTATTTATTCATTCGAATAAACGATAGCTATACTACGAGTATATGTCTCAAATCGATATCATTGCCATTTTAATCAGTTTTAAGTAAATTATTAGGTGTCCCAACAACAAAATCTTTTGATTAAAATAAACGTCAATTTCATATTTTGATTAAAATATGTAATTTATTATTATGCCATAAAATTCATGTTTTGGGACAGGTATGTTAATTTATTGGTTGATAAAATCTAGTGAATGAACTAAATTTTTTCATATTGTTCAAATATTAGCTTTCGTCATGAAGATGGGACCAATAAATGAACACACCATTTTGAGCTAGATTACCATCATACATCATCCTTTAATGACCAAAATTTTATTATAATATAAAATTTTCTTTTTTTCTGTTTCTGTACATTTAGATTACCATGGATTCCAATAAAAATAAATACGAAATTTTCGCTATATCCAAGAAACATTGGAAAGAGCTCTTAGGTCCATTGCTAATGGAGAACTAAACAAACGACACTCCACTAGCTGGCACAATGTCAGTTAGCACGGGTATTAATAAAACAACAACTATAAATCTGGAATTATGTCTAAGTGATGCGCTTTCTACATCTTCTGCACCCGTGGTTGTTCCTGAAAGGCTTAGATTATGTAATTATATACTCTAAGCTGAAAGGCATCCGGAAACTGAAATAGTTATTTATGCTATAAGTGCGGAAATCATCTTACGCACGTGTATCATACAACGTTTTACTATGCATTGTGAGAGAAAAATAAATAAATTGAGTGAGCCTTACGATGATGTGTAACATCTAACATAATGACGACGTATATAAATGATAAAAACAACATTCATGACTTTGACTTTCGACTTCGACTTTGACTTTGACTCCGCTATTGCCATCGCCATCGTCGTTGCCATCGTCATCGATATCATCATCGCCATCGTCATCGCCTTAACCATCGTCATTGTTATCATCATCATCTGATTTGTAAAACTTTTCTCAAATAATAAAAACTCTTTGCAACGGGCTGACGACGGCCACAAAAATTAAAAACAAACAGAAAAGTAAAAAGCATTAGTAAAAAAAAGTGACACTTTCCGCACTAATTTACTGCTTGGAAAAGGCTCTTTTCGAGCAAATGCATTGTAAATAATGTTCCTGCTATAGACCTGTTAGTTCCTGTTCATTCACTGGAGCACTTACCCTACTTGGCCACCTAAGTTTAGGAATGTTCTAGGCGCCCAATAGCCATACGTGATATATCAATGGATAGTTCTTTTTAAGAGAAACATTTGTTACTGAAACGAATTAATCGTTAAACGAACGAGAACAATTCTAGAAAAATAAAATAAATATTTTTGAATTTTTCATTAATCATAGTCTGGCCAGGAACTTTTTAGCCACCCCACTCGCGATTTATTTTTTAACATACTGATATAAAATACTTTTCATCCATTAAACAGCTGGGTGAAGGAAGTTTCAAGGTCGGATCTTGGACTATTAGGTCTGCAGCAAAAAAACTTTGTATCAGCGCCGCCTGCTAGTGTAGCAAGTGAAAGCAGGGCTGCGTTATTTACGTTGTTGAGCAGACAAATTTTTCGAACATATGAAGCAATGGATTAGCAATATCCTTCAAAATGACTCGGATTATGATGGAACTTGTGTTACGCAATTCAGGTCAGCTATACGACACTCTTTGATGGCTGAAAAAGCAAAAAAAAAATACTTTTTTGTGCTACAACGTAATGTTGTTTCATTTTGAATATTAAAACTTTTTATTACACTCTAAAGTATATATTATGCAAAATTAGTTTTATTTTTTTCGCGATTTACTATTCTCGTTCTTTACTATAACCGTCTGGGTAAAATAAGCCTGAGCCTTACAGGCTTGCCTGGTTTGGGCTAATATCAGAGTTTTTTTTTGTGTATTCTAACATAACATAACATCACGCCAGTATTCCCCATAGGGTAGGGCATTTTGTGTAGTTATTCTTTTGGAAATAACTTCTTAATTCTTCTAATTCTTAAGGGGTATGCGATAAGGTAGCCCGTGAAATTCAAATTTTCTTACGTATTTTGCAATTTGCAGGTCAGTGTCAGGTTGTATCGTGTATAAAAACAAAATTTCTGTTCATTGATTAAAATATGATTCGCGACCGTAACAAATATAACTTTACAGAATTATAATCATTAGCATCAGCAATACAACTCCTTATGTTAGAATAATCCTAAAATGTCATGATTTCATGAAATAGTCATTCAATAGAATTATAATTATGAACTTAGAGAGTTGTATTGATGATTTTTATGATTACAGGTAATTCTATAAACAAATATTTGATATGGCCGCGAATCATATTTAGATCAACATACAATCTGATACTGATCTGCAAATTGCAAAAAACGTAAGAAAATTAGAATTTTGGGCTACCCTGACGCATTGTCCCATGTAGCATCATAGGCCAAGCAAGTAAAAAAGTATTATTATAACTATTATGCGGAGTAACACTGACATAATTTCTATAGTTCTATCGATTACTCAAATCTGTAACGTAAGGTATCTATTATGGTATCTACATATGAAACAGTCGAGAACTAAACGTGGACTCAAAATTCAGCAAGGATTCACGGTTTACCAAGTACCTATTGAAATAATATAAGTTTACTCACTAGAAAGTCGATCGGGTCTTCAGGGCGTAATTTGGCAACTTCAAGCAGAGCCGGAGTTAGCGTCGGGAAAATATGATGAACTAAGTAATTGCGCATGGGCTCGCTCGCGGCCGCCAAAGCTGCTTCCTCTTCCTCACGCATCAATGCGTATAACTCCGTCTATAAAAAGTAATATTATTTCAAATTTTTGTGTTTTATTTTAAAAAGACGGCCGAGATCTTAAAATAGCTTTAGCTCAATAATGACCCAATATTCCATTTTCTCTTCGCGTTCTTGTTTCAACTTATCCTCAATTTCTTTTAAAGCTTTTGCTTCTTTGGTTCTTAAAGTTTCTACTTCCTCTTTTTCTTTCTTTTCAGCAGCTTCAATAAGTGCTGCGGAATTGATAAATCAAATGTTACTCTTATCGTATTAAGATGTTATCTAATCTGAAGAAGCAATGTTTAAGAATCCCTGGAACTGACCAAGTAGTTTTGTGTAGCGGCACGGACGACCCATTCGCAGTGCTACAGCAGCGTAAGGACCCTTCATTGAATAATCCAAATGGTCTTTAACGGGTACTACTAATGGATGTATATCCAATTCGTCGAAAAAGTTTAGTGGTGTAACATCCCGGGTATCACCAGATCGAAATTCGCTCAATCGCTTCAGTATTGACTCCTCATCCAATCGAGAAAATCCTTCAGGCTGTCGCATAGCTTTATCGCAGACAAAATCGTCGTTAGCATCTAGTGATACCACAATGTCTGCAACAACATTGTGATAAGATAGGGTGGACTCGCGTTTTTAAGGAAAAAGAGAAAATGGATCCCCCTGACCTGGCAACATCTTTTTTAACACATTGCTATACAATTCGATATCTTCATCGAAGGGTTCCTCATCAGCTTCCTCTCCAACCTCAGATTCACGTTCTTCGCCTTTCTCAAATACTAGATACAGAAATAATTGATTTAATAACCGATCGTCTTATAGCATGGGCAGAATTTATTTCTAGTATGTCTACTTACATGCTTGAGCTTGTGCTATCGTCATTGGGAACCCGTCGAGCACCCATCCTCTATTGGCAGCATCACGACTTAACAACTTCTGGCGCAAGTATCTGGAGAGTTTCAAATCAAATAAAACAACTCGGTTAATATGAATTTTTAAGTTTTAAGATACTCTATTAATGTAAATGCAAGTTTAAGCATTTGCAGTTGACCTTTTATCATTAAATTCAAAACTCAAAACCTGCGTGACATAGAACAATTTGGTACCGTCGTCGCCACCGCCGCTCGGCCATTGCTCCTCGCCGCTGGTTTCGTGCCCGCGACCTTAGAGTTTTAATATCCTCCATCGACGCAATACCCAGATACATTTCTTGTTTCAATCCATTTTGTCATTTACATCGACCGTCGTCGTCCATTCCGTCTTTATATTACATAAACATAACATAGGTACATACCATCACGCCTTGTTTACCGAAAGGGTTAGGCAAAGTTGTACCCATAATAGGTACACCCACATTTCGCCAGTTATGTTTAAGTCCCATGTAATAGGAGCCAGTCTATTGCCATCAACAGGGCACAACTCCCAGATTCCGGGCCGCTACTGACAAATTCTAATGGAAAAGCCCAATAACACTTACTTAGTATTAATTTCATAAAAATATGAAACCATGGATTAGTGCCCTGGTGTTTTTAGTTCTATAACTTATTTAATGACAAAAAAATTACGCCATAATTTCTTCATCGGTAAGCTGGCGACCGGACTGCAGGATAGCTAAGGTTTGTTTCGCTTGTTCCTGTGAGCCGTCCTCCTCGTCAAGATCGTCGTCAGCGTCTGCTGGGTTGGGGTCTTCCTCTTCTCCAAAAATAGGAACGTCTAGTGCAGCCGTTTCGCCGACCTCCCAATGACTCACACGCCACGTCTGCGACAGGTGTATGGTGCAACAAGGTTATTTTGGAGTGAGCCCTAAACCGCCGCCATCTTGCTTTTTGACATTTCAAGTGATATTTCTCAAAACAAATATACAATGGTGTACCAACAGCGCCCCGCAGCCAACGTCTGTCGAGCACCAGAATATCATTGTAGCAGTGTAATTATACTACCGGCCATACGTAACTTACCGAACCAATTTTCGGATATCTACCTAAACACGGCTACATATCAATAACAAGCTATGTTTCCAGTATAAGCTGACTTCGCATTGGTTCGGCTTGCGGTAGAATAATAGGTGAGCTTGTACTAGAAAAGTATAGCTTGATATGTCACCGTGTGTACCAAGTGCAAGGGCGTCGCCAGCCGATGGGGCAAGTTGATATAGGGAGAATGGGAAAAGTATGATTTGTAGGTACAGTCAAGAGTCAAGAGCACATGAAGCTTTACACTTGTAGTGCGAATCTTATCTCTACGGCGCACAATGGGGCCAAAATCGACGCTGGTGGACATTTGATTTTTGACAAATCAGTTTCAACTCGGTAGTCCCGTTAAGAACTGAGAAAAATAATAATTTCCATTTTCAATGTATAGATTGGAAACGGACCTTCCGGGTCGTTTTTATCAAAACTATTTAGAACTGTAGAGCTGAAACCTAATAGGTATTATGACTGGGCATACCACCAACACAGATACGAATTACGTCTCCGGACTCCGGATTAAACCCCGTTAGGAGATATGGAACTTTAAAAAACCAAATAAGGGTCGTCCAAACTTCGATCAATAATGCACTAGATTCCCGGTAAGCGCTTCAAAAACGGAACGAAAAATAAGAGCACAGATCGGGTTGTGGTCTTATTTCAAATTAGTATGGTCCAATCATAGCCAACGTTAAGACGTCAAAATGCCGCAGTACGCGTTCAAAAATTTAGTAAATAACCACCGTAACACCAAGATTTTGGAAGGAATATTTTTTTTTTCGGTAAGTTTATTATCAGTAAGTGTTTTTCATAAAATAAAAACAGAATTAAATAGTAAATATAAATCAATTACCAAATATTATGATTGTTTGATCAATGTTTGTGACAACTACCAACTATTGTAACAAACATCGACTTGTTATTTTATATTTTATTATTTTATAAAGAAAGAGGAAAATAAATATATAAGCCTTATAAAAATTCGACAATTTGTTCGATTCATTTTAATAGATTGGACATAACTGGAAACACGCAAAGGCGTAGATTACTAAAAACAGTAAAACAGTAACAATAAGTATTTTTGAACTATAAAAATTACTTTTTATTTTCAAGCGACATGACAAATTTGTTTCTCCGTCGACAGAAAGATTTAATTTAGCCATTGTAATTAAATATTTGTTTCTCCGACGACAGAAAGATTTAATTTTGCCATTGTAATTAAACTTTATGTTTGAGTATCAAGGCTTATAATAAACTGAATTTGTTAGTATAATTTATTTTTTCTGTTTTTCATAGAAAAAAATATAGACACATTTCGACTCCACTCATTCCTTGTCCAAGCGGCGAGCCTCTGTCATAAATTTTTATTGCTTTTATTAGCGCTTTGTAATTCGAACTTTAAAACAAGCGTGTAAGGTTGAATTTGTTTTGATGTATGTTTGACTTTATTGTTTTTTGTACATAGCTTTGTGAATACAACTTTAAGCATTGCATTTAAGGTTGAATTTACATTAAGGTATATTTATTTAAACTAGAATTACGTAAACACAATTGGCGACAGTTTTAAGAGAACTTTTGTATGGGATATTGTATCTAGTGCATTATTGATCGAAGCGTCCAAATAAATAAAATTGGCTTTAGAGATAAGTAGTTTCTAAAGTTAAATGCCTTGTACTTGACAATTTTTTTTTGGATCGCTTGGTTGGGGCAGCTGCCCCCTTTGCCCCCCTTGGCGACACCCTTGTTCCTATTTCAATATGTCCCGGTACTTATTACGTTAACAATAGACTATAGCAGCGCGGACGGACTGCTTGGAACAGAATTTTCATTCTAGTTTCGACGCATTCGGCAGCGGGAATGAATGATTGTGGAATTTGGTTGCTCTGCGTATGGCTTTTTTTTTATCTCTTGGGGGGGCAGCCCCCCCCCCCCCCCCCCCCGCCCCTTGACCAAGTGAGATTATTTAGAGCACTTGCCTGCACAATAGTGAACGCTTAGCTATTCGAAAAATGACACACCAGCTATCAATTACAATTTGCACGTTGCTATTGATAAGTCTATCGGAGTATTATATGAACACCCATCTGTGTTCCGTGACATTCTGCAATGTGTATGACGCACATCCAAATAAACAAAATTACTTTAAAAGTTTATGATTCGTTCCCTTTATGTCGAGTCCCTTTACGTCGTGTCTGAGAGTCTATTGGTCTTGCAAAATATTGCTATTTTACGCTTTCTTATACCGCTACGTCGAGTTTGGTTAAGAGCCCTCTTACATTTCGGCGCTGCGCTAAAGCATTCTTGCGATACTGAGCGCACATTGCCGGCGCAGTGAAATATATGGTAGTTTTATTTTATTGATAAAAAAATAGAAATAGCAATAAAAAAATTGTTTGTTATTAAGCAAATGTTGGAGATTATTTTAGTATAAATACTACGTACGAAAATGATAGAGAACTTCGGATATTCAGACTTGTTTCCAAACCTTTTTAGTAGAAAATTGAATTTGGTCCAGTAATTTTTTCTTTAAATAAAAGTCATATAACAAAAATGTATTCTATTATTATAAAAGTATGGGATATGTTTAATATGCGAAAAATTGTTTTGATGAATTATATTCAACAGAATCCACAAATTAGAGCTCTCAAATGAGCTCTACATGAGTTTTTGCCAAAACATGCATCAGGAGAACGATTATTGCTAGATAAATAAATAAATAATGAAAAAATCGCTTTATTATTATTGTAGAAGAGAAAACGAACTATTTTTTCCAAGTAATTGTTATTTATACTAACCAACGAATAGTATTCAATTTCAACGAGGAAATCATGCATCTACGCGCATTTTTGTAATAGGCCCCTTAATAGGTACAGTCGAGATCTAAATCAAAAGCCAGATCATCAAAATATAGTTTTATTATTTGTTGTAATACCTACACTAGAATTAAGTAATTCAAATAGGTAACAACTCTCTTTTAACAGTATATTGTCTTATTAAGTACCTAATAGTTCTTCTCAAATAAGTATCTTTCTTAATCTAAGTATATAAGTCACAGTATAATCATCACAATTAGTGTAAATGTAAATCAGCATATAGTTTTTACAGCAAATTATTCTTCTAAAAGAAGTATCTTTCTTATAATCTATATAAATCAGTCTAATCATAACTTTTTGTGTAAATGTAAATCAGCATAGAGTGTTATTTATTTATTTATATATACTTTATTGTACACCAGATTATACATTACATAAAGAAAAAGTAATACACTACAAAATATACAATGGGCGGCCTTATCGCTTACTGCGATCTCTTCCAGGCAACCTTGGAATGGACAGTGATTTTCTGGACATAAAATGGGGTTGTCTTAGGTGCAAATAAATGGTATATAAGTACAATATACAGCAAATAATTCTTCTAAAAGAAGTAACTTTCTTATAATCTATATAAATCACAGTCTAATCATAACTATTAGTGTAAATGTAAATCAGCATATAGTTTTACAGTAAATAATTCTTCAAAAAAGTAACTTTCTTAATCTATATAAATCACAGTTTGATCATCACTATTCATATAAATGTATATAATAAAAAAAGTTATGCTGGTTTACATTTACAGTAAACATGTGTGCACTTACCGAGGTGTAGTTTCATTGTAAATGGTTGTAAATGTGTGCGTCTGAGCGTGTATGCATAGAACGGAGGTGTAATTTTGGCATGCTTCATTGTATTGTTCGCAGTCTTGGTTTTTTATTTGGACTGAGGTTGCAGTCAATAGTCTAATATGTATAATACGAGTATACTTTTTATTTAAATTTTAAAGGATAATAATTATGTGCTTATTATTAATTCAATAGATTCGAATACAATAACTCATAAAAAATGTGAACCTGACTGTACTTCAAAATATGATATTATTAAACTCGACGTTAAGGTAGTAGAAGCGGGGTAAAGAAACTCGACGTGGGGGGGTTGGGAAACGGAACAGAAATCGTAGACTCGACGTAGGGGTAATAGAAGCAAGACAAGGTTCGCGGCTCGACGAAAAGGGACTCGACATAAAGGGAATCATTCAAGTTTATTACTAACTAAATCATCCAGCAAATCTTGAGCCACGGTTTCTGGTGAGATGTAGACGAGGCCATAAGCTTCACAAATACTTTTTGCCAAAGTCGTTTTTCCGGTAATTGGTGGGCCATATACGACAATCTGTGGGAATGTACTTATATGAGTTCTAGCGGCGGTTTACCTTGTAACATTAATCAACTGGTAGCTAAACCATGGTCTAATAAAACAAGGTCTGGCATTCCGGGACTAACACATGCTTACGTCACTATCCAGTTGCCACTTTATTGCAACAAAACACGAATAAGGAAAGATTTTCAGCCACCATTCTGTTAAAAAATATGTACAAAGCATTTAAATTGTCGTTTCTTGTGTCTAATTAAACGAAACAATTCAATTTAAACATAAACCAACGTAAATGTTAATTAAAACCTCATTGTTTTGTCGGATTTGCACAGGTAATAAAGGGGGTTGGGGAGTTATTATTACAAACTTCTGGTAACACACAGATGTGATGATGACGTAGACTTGTGTTACCCACGTGACCACCGTGTCTCGGAATGCTATACCTGGCGAAGTATATTATTATACCACGAGCTAAACCTTTTGTTATTAAGTACCTTAAAAGATTTCAATCCCCTCTCTTTCTTAAATTGCTTCATAAGAGCGGGCACGTTCTCCGCAAAGGTCAAATCAGAAACCCACTGTATCGCCATTGTCTCGACGATGAAAGTCGGCTCCATATTCAAATTAAGAGTGATCAAATCGTATATTCTTTGCTGTAATTTCATAAGCAATAGTTAAGAAGTAGATAAGTACCTACCTACTTAGCTAGAAACAAATACACAAGATGCAAGAAGCTCCTTACATCGATTTCTGGCATCAAGAAAGCGTCCTCAGGTGGAATACATTTGAACATTCCAGAACCAACTATGCGTCCAAGTGGCTTCACTATCTGCAACAGGAATGCATTTATCGTAGCTAAGCACCGACATACCACACTCTAGTTAAAAAGATAACAAACTTAATTTTTGCTTACTTCTCTTTGTTTCGAAATGTTTTGTTCTACAGCCAATATGTAAAGCTTCCTTGGGAAATCAAGAAGTAGGTTGTGGACAATTCTGGAAGGGATGTTGGTATCGTTTAGGTAAGTATTAACTGTTTGACTAGGAACCTAGGTATACTGCGTTCGCGCTTTAGTTTCCAAACACGTAAACCAATATGTCTAATGATATATTATGACTATATCTTCTGCCCGCGACTTCGTTTGCGTGGTAGTCGTAAGAGACCAAAATATACTAAAATAACAGCCACATTTCCCGCCCACGCTCTTACGTCATTTTCGCTTAGCGTACTTTCTGGTTTTTTTTTCTTTTTACTCGGTTCCTAAGGACGACCCTTAGGCGTGATGTTAAATATCAAAAAGATTTTATGGATGTTTTTATTTTGGACAACCAAACACGGTTAGGTATATTTATCTAATTATCTTATAGTTACCGAACGTAATTCGACAATACTGGTATGGTTACTGGTAATTGAACTTCTTGATAAAGCCTTCGGTATAAAGGAACACAGGCTTAAAGCCAAGAATTATTTACCGTACCTAGTAGGTACAGTCAGCCCCAAAAAATGTATACACGGACAAGGAACCATTTAATTGTTAACAACATTTATTCCACAACATTGTATTCACCATAAAGGTACATAACATAATATACAATTTATTTTACCAAAATCATCTATATGACCAAAACAATGTTCACAGTGATAGTTCCAGAACAATGTCAACAAGACTGACAACGTCATACGACTTATATCGAATGACACGTCTTTAGCTTCGTTTAATAGAAAAACAAGAATTTTAATGTTATCCTTTTGGTTCCATGCATGACGTCACTGACGTGTCATTTGTTTTTGATTTGAAACAAATATCTAGGTAAATATTGGCTTGCTGGTATATTAATATTGGTATTGGTAATATTTAGGTAATGCTTGGGCTTCTTAAGTTGGTCACCCACCGAGTATTCACGTGTAATAAACATTAAATGTTTTGATTTTGAGAATTGCGTTACAATACTGCGCCAGCTCGACGCACTGAAGAAGGAGAATTCGCTTTTGTAACCGCTCGAACTGTGATTATTCGTACGTGTAACATCGATTCAGTTGTAATGCTCGGTTTTTCGCATGTTACGAATCACATAATTCCCCGTACGCACTGTAATGCTCCCATGAACGCATTCACTGATGAAATACTCGAATCTGAACTGTTACATTACACGCAAATGCTCCTGGCGACTGACTACTTAAAGGTGGTCGGGTATCCTAAAAGTTGGCAACGTCACAAATAGCTGTCAACATTTCATATTTCCATGTAATATTGCCAAATTAATCAAAACAGCGAAATATTTGACATCTATTTGCGACGTTGCCCATTTTCAGAATAAATGCTCATGATGTGATACAGTAAATGTAAATATGCCAATTTTTTATGACATCTCATTTTCAACAAAATAATTATTTCTAACACCTCCTCTCGAGGTTGAACTTTTGAACTGACTGATTACCAGTATACATAATAATTATTGTGAGACTTATGTAGATTACATTGTTTTGGTTGGTGGTGGATAGATGTTTTGGGGCAAAAAGTTTCAATTGTTTTGGAAAAATAAATGTATATGATGCTTTGTACCTGTACGCTGGACACAACGATATAAAACAATGGTTGTAGACAATAAAATGGTTCCTTGTCCGTGTATACATCTTTTTGACTGACTGTACCTTCTGCTTCTATGTTGATTTGACAACAATTTACGCTATATCCACAATACTCACTGTCCTAAGTCCGCCAGGTTTATCAAAGGAACAGCATTACTTCCTCGGCCGAGGATAGGCAGTATCCGCTCGCACTCCCAAGCCTTTTGAAACCAATAGAAAAGCACGTCTTCTTTACCTCCGTATGTCACTCCTGCAGCAATTACCAGCGCTCTGATAACAAAATATACCTATATTATTAAAATAGAATATTCTTTATTTTGTACACCATAAAAATTACAGCATCACCATAGGTCTACAGGTTTCCACAGTCTACTGCTCACTATGTTTTATATAAGTAGATAGTTATACGAGGTCATGTTAAATTAGCTTGCGAAACTTCGCAAACGTGATGGGTATCGATTTCTCAATATGCAAAGAAAAAAAAAATTGTCAACAACTTTCAAAAATAAGTTTTCTTTGTGTAAACTTCACAGACGTAATTGGTATCGATATCTAAACAAGAAAACAAAAAAAATACATATTTTCTAAAGATTTCAAGTAACTAGGTAGTAGGTAGGCGCACCAACGGCGGTCGTTGACTTAAAAAGAAATCATCAATATTTTTTATTTTATTATTTATACATATAAACTTTATTGTACTTACACCAGATTATACATTACAAAAAGAAAAAGTAATATACTACAAAATATACCTACAATGGGCGCCCTTATCGCTTATTGCAATCTCTTCCAGACAACCTTGGAATGGATAGTGATTTTCTGGATATAAAATGGGGCTGTCTTTGGTGTAAATAAAAAGTATATAAGTACAATATACTTAATAGATAGGTACACAGATAAATGCATGCAAATTTATTTGTCCTGTTTAGTTTTCGATACCCATCACATCTGCGAAATTTTGCTAGCTAATTTGCAAATATATGCAATATAATATGTTTCTGGATATAGGCATCTCCAATTGCACGCCAGCTGAGGTTGATCCTCGGTGGCCCTCATTTATTTATTTTAATAGTTCACTAAGAATAGTTGAAACTGGGGTTATGTTAAAGGTAACATGCAAAAATGTATATGCAATAGTGCAACCTTATTGAAAAACCAAAAACTTAATTAAACATTAAACCAAGTTTTAAAATGGCTCGAAAATAATGATCTCTGTGCAAATCTAAATAAAACCAAATACATAAATTTTCAAAACTACAATTCTAAACAAAAAGCATTTAAAGTTAATTGTCAAGGACAACAAATTAACGAAGTTAGTGAATACAAATTTCTTGGACTTATTCTAGACCAGCATTGTAACTGGAAATTACACATAGAGCACGTCTGCAAGAAACTAAACCTATTTATATTTGCTCTTAAACGTTTAAGACGTACCGCGAGTGAAGCTGTTGCACTTACTGCTTACCACGGGTATGTTTCCTCTTTACTCAGGTACGGGCTACTACTCTGGGGGAACTCGACGAATATAAATAATGCCTTCCTAGTGCAGAAAAAATGCCTAAGAGCAATCTATGGTATCAGGCCTTTAACATCCTGCAGAGCTCTCTAGAAAAAATTTAAACTTGTAACCCTAACAGGTCTTCTTATAATGCAAGCTGGTGTATTTGTGAAAGAACACTCTAAATTGTTTATAACGTACGACTTGCATTCAAAATATACCCGTCGAGTCCCAACACGCCTTTTTTTTTTTCTTTTTTGGTGGGAAATTATCAAATGACTCCTCCCGCTCTGGGCGGAGCGAGAGGGAGTGTCAGACTTTTACTGACTAAAACCCACCCGTGTTCCTTCCGTTGCCTGTGTGCCGGGGCCCGCGATATCCCTTTCGGACAAACTCGCAACCCTGGCAGGCATTGGCCCTTACGGACCCCGTCAGTTGGTGCTGACATCTCTTTGAGGCGCGCGTGGAACACAACGCGCCGTCGACCCGGGCCTGGTCCTAATCGGACGGCGAGCTACCCATTGCCCACCGTCCGCAAGCCCGCGCCTACGGTGGCCAGAAGTCGGCTCGCGACTCCCGACGCCCGGGGCGTCTCCTGCGGCGACTAGGGGCGCGAGGGCGCGCATCTTGCATTTCCCTCGCGCGCTCCGCCTCCTCCTTCGCGAGCATTACTGCTTCGCAGAAGGAAGTGACGGCTTCCCATGCACTCTCGCTCCGGACCATGGCCTGAACCAGGGCCGGACGCGAGAGATCGCCGCTGCCGATCGCCTCCGTGAGGACACGGCAGTGCCCCGCCCAAGCCGGGCAGACCTCCACCGTATGCTCCACCGTGTCCTCCGGGCGATCCACACAATGGTAACACCCGGGCGTTTCCTCCCGCTTTATCCTGAACAGGAACCTCCCGAAACAACCGTGTCCGGTGAGGACCTGCGTCAGGCGGAAGGTGAGGACGCCGCGCGCCGTGGCGCCTCTCTAGCCACTTCTCAAAGAGGGGACTTATCGCCGCAATTGTGGCGTGCTCAGAGACCCAACACGCCTAAGAATTCCTTCACATCAAAGCACATTATCATAGAAATAGCTTTATCACAGCAATTAAAATCTTCAATAATATTCCAAAAGAAATAAGGGAACTCCCTCTAAAACACTTTAAATCCAAACTACACACATGGCTTATTGGAAATTGTTTTTATAGTGTAAAAGATTTTTTTGATAAAAAAGTAACAGATAAATATAAAATAAGATAATGAGTTTTAATTAAATTAGTTTATGTACCTATTTATTATTGTTAAGTGTTTAAATCGATACGAAACCCTAATAACCAATGTTTTAGACAAGTGTAAAAAATTATAATAATGTGTTGTATAAAATTTATAAAAATAACATGTTTAAATATTTGTACTTATGCCAGTCCATGGCGAAACATGTAAGATCATTACTATATTATAAGACCTTAATGTACCATGTTTTAAAGCAAATAAATATATTCTATTCTATTCTATTCTATTCAACAATCACTTACAGGCAAACTCCGTATGCATAAAGAAGTTGTAAAAAATCAATTAAATTACCTACTCATCAATCCGATAACCAGTAGCCCGAAAGCATCCTACAAAGATGGTATGTTTTTATCATGAATAAAATGCACCGACCCCAGCGTGGTATAATAACCAGACTAGATCAATCGAATGAACCCCAAGATTTGCACTAGCCCCTGGAGCGTCATGCTTCATGGGCCTACAGAGGCCATTGCATATCAAGGAGTAGACCGGGGGGCGCTGGTAGGGAAGACGTGCCCTTAGAATATGGAAGGATTTGCGAGCCGTACCGGATATGCATCCTAGAGTAGGCAATGGAATAGTGGAGAGACAGGTAATATTTATCTATGGAAAGATTGTATGTTTTTATCAGCAGACAAATATGGCACTGCGGCATTTTTCTAACGTAAGTACATCACTGACCATTAACCGCCATTATAGACAAATAAAGTAAAGTGAAGGGTAATTAAATTTGAACTTACCCAATTATCGACCTATATTTTCTGGCCATGCCAATTACTGTATTTTCAGCGTCATAGTGCAACTTATAATTTGGATGTGGCTTCCTTTTCCGGAAATCGGTTTCTACGAAAGGCATGTCTGGAGCATCCTGTGAAGGGAGAAAATACTTACGTTTTACGTGTAAGTACCTATCCGATAACTACGTAGTGTTTAGGGTTACAGAACCCTACCCTTCGTACCCTTCGGGTACAGACCCGAAGGGTACCAAACGGTTCCCTATTAAAAAGCGACGCGAAAACTGATACCATAGATTCAGTACATGATTTTGAAATTTTTCATCGGTTATTTAAAAAAAAACCTGCTGTTTCATAGAAAAGTGCAATATCTACGCGGTCAAAATGAATGGAACAGCAGATCTGTTTTAAATAACCGACGAAAAATTTCAATGCAGGGGATTCATAATCATGTACTGAATCCATATGGTATCAGTTTTCGCGCCAATGTCCCTGCCACCCTGTATAAAAGTGGCATTGCAACACAACTAGTGCGCTAGTTTTAATAAATATAATCCGCGTATATCTACCGACACAACTATATGAAGACCTAACTCCTAGACCTACCTACCTGCGCTGCACTCTGCAGTGACTATAGGAATTACGATACCTAACAAAGCACTCGACTTTTGATACGACTTGCAAAGGCACGGGGATGGTTTTCTTCACAAATTTATGGGCTTACTTACCGGATCCAGTGGCTTGGTGCAGGCCCAAGTCATGACAGTGGATATCAGTATCAAGTATCGCTTGTTGAAGTCTCCGGCCCCGCCGAACGCGCTTGATGCAGCGGCATCGTCCTGGTCCGTCTTTGGTGGTGGATCTTGTTTTGCTAGCAACTGGTTCAGAACTGTCAGAATGTAAATATTAATGCAAATTATAATGACGAACACGAACAACGAACAATAGGTACCATGCCGAGATGAACAGATATATTATACTACCCTGTAAAATTTCGTGTCCCTCCACTGCTTGTTAGGTACGGTAGGCCGCACGTCAGTAGTAACAAAACCAGTATAAGGTGGCCTCGCATTCTATTGAAACTCGGTACTACGTTAGTCCAGCTCAAGGCTGATGGCCAACGTTACCACTGGTGTGCGGCGGTACGTACGTACACACTTGAAGTATTTTCGTACAAAGTTACGTGAAACTGCGCACGCGCAATTTCGAATAAAACGAACTACTTACAAGTGTAGACAGTTAGATTAAATTTTCTTACGTTTCATGTATTCCATTGCAATTCTAAGCTCTTCTCGATCGCAACTGATATCTAATACGACAGTGCCGCATGTCAGCATTAGCGGTATACATTCTTCTTTTGTTACAATCCTGGCCACATTATCTAAAGTCTTGATCTTTGGGTTGGTTACAGTCCCTAGAAGGTTTTGCAACAAACTGACAATTCGTTTTATTGAATAAAATATCGCCAGACAGTGCGAGATGGTTATGTGTGGGTAGGTATGTTTGATCTACTAACTCACATTACGTTGTGATTGTGAATTATGAACCACGGGCGCAGAATATCTAAAGGCGCGATTACACCAAAATTCTATTCAACACATTAGTTCACAAACATTTTGTGCAGAACTCCAACAGTGCTGTACTGTACTGTACTGAGCTGCATATCCGAGTCTCTCTTTCCACCAGCAAAGCTGTGCGTAATTTTAAAATGTTTACTTGAGTGAGTCACTGTGCAGTACAGTATCGCACAGTGCCGCACACTGGTCGAATCGCGCCTTTCACGAGGTCATGAGGAAAGATGGAAGAAAGAAGCTTTTCTCAACTACAATATACTTAAGCAAATTACCTACTTACCTATAATTTCATAAGGTTGTTCAGGCTCAGGAACTTCTAAAATTGCGTCTTCTCCAATAAGAGTCAGTGAAGGAGGTGCCGATGCTGCATTCTTCTCGATTATCACTTTAGACACTTCCTTCAATACATACTCTCCATGATAGGAATCTAAATTATTTATAAAATATCTCTTGAATGAAAACACATTTCCGAGATCTTCCGATGACTTTTCTGAAGAAAGTATGTCAGTAGATTTCTTCATTTTTGTATTATTCAACAAAATATTTTTTTAAATTCCCGTAAATATTTTTAGTGCTTCAGTTGTGAATATGTGACAATTCAATGACATATTAGGAAATCTTTCAAATGAGTGAAAAAATAAAACAGAAATTGGTACCTATAACAAGTAGGTTACATATTATGTACTTATATTTAAGTAAGTACGTATAAATTCGGTATGAAAATAGACGCAACTTTTAACTTGACGAAGTAGTCCTACAGCGTTATTATTCTAAGTCCTACAGGTACGTTCCAGGGTATGTTGGTCTTGTAGTATTAATATTAAATAACCAAAAAAAAACCGAAGACATGGAATAAAATAAATATTTTATTAAAATCCAATAAGTAGTATTATATTATTATATATAATGTAAAATAATACGAATAACAATAAACGCTAGATATAAAGTAGGTACATTATCGGATATTTTTTTGTCTAACATTTAAAAAACATTTATCATTTTCGGATATTTTTTTGTCTTACATTTAAAATGCATTTACTTAAAAATATATTGTCATATCATCATTTTCTAAGTAATGCGTTGTTCAGACAAAGGCGGTGGTGGTGTCGGGTAGTTTGACTGAACATATACTATCTGACATCATGTCAGAAACTGTCCATCATCGCCACCGCCTTGCCTGAGCAACGTATTAAAAGTTTAATTAAAAAGTGCGCGGTACCTACCTAAGTTAAGTTAAAGCAAAGATGGTAGATTATACTTCCCCTGCGAGCAACAGAAAACTGCGAAAAATCATCATGAACTTAATATATTTAGGAATGTACCATCGAATAGTTCATATCTAACCACCGTAAGGACTATTCTTGCTTGTAGCGCTCGGCGACTATAGGACCGGACCGGTAACAGATGTGGTCATCGTGTTCACGGGATTTTGTTTTGAAACTGGTTAGTTATGGACTTCTTTGATGGTACATTGTCAAAACCATTTATAACGACTTCAAAGGCAGCTTCGTATTACGGTTGTCCTAACCGATACTCGTTATAACCAAACACTACGTTAAGTAAACAGAAATGTTGAGGCCTCAAATCGTTATAAACGGTTTTGACGTAATTAAATTATAAAGTCCGGTAGGTTTTTAATTTACACTTGTAAGTAGCAATAGTTAGCTAGCATCCGTTACGACTATGAGCCAAAGTGCGGTTACACTTGCCTTATCAATGACTTTCATGAGCTACATACGCCTAATTTCAGCTCGCGAAATCTAGGTGCGTAGCCATATTACGGCTATAACCGTTAACTTTACCCTAGGCGTAGCCGCACTTCGACTACTAGCCCAGACTTTACTCTGGGTGTAGCTACACTTTGGCTATTAGCCCTAACTTTACCCTAAGTGTAACCCCAATTCGGCTATAAGCCCTAACTTTACTCTAAATGTAGCCGCACTTCGGCTATTAGCTGTAACTTAATCCTAGGCGTATGCGCACTTCGGCAATTAGCCGAAACATAACGATAAACACTGATAATTACAATAATTATTAAAAATATTTATCGTTCATAATGTTGTGACTGCTTTGTACATTTGAATTGCAGACTTAACTATGAATAATTTAACGATAAATAGTCGATAACTACTGTTCATCGAGATTCAATTTATACTAATCGATCATTATATTGTTCCCAAGCACCTTGTAATATTCGTTATTGGCACGATATTTTTGTAATATGTGAAAGTCTTAAAGTATCAACATAATTATATTAAAATAGTACCTATGCATATAGTAACTGTAAAAATCTAAGACCTTAAAAAAAGCTGAATAAGTATAATAAAAAAACTTAATTGGACTTTCTGTCTACGATTGGCTACATCTCCAAAATAAAATCATCAATTCCGAATGTTCTTAAAACGAAAGAAACAACATTAATTCTCGTTTTTTGAAGTAAATGCTTAGCTAACGACACGTAAATTAATGCAAATCAATGCGGTTTAATATTTATTTATTGCAATGATATTTTTCTGTGCTATCCAGTAACCAGTTTATATTGTAGGTAAGGTATCCTACTAATAGAGAAACACTTATATTTTATTGTGTTTAACGTAATACATATAATAAACACACATCTTGATTTAAAAATCGAATTCATTTATGGTTCTGAGAGCATTTCGAATGGCAATTTTATAAACTATGGCACCTATCTTGCTAGTTGTTTCATTTCCTAATACTGATATGTTGTACTTAATTCTAAGTTGTTACAGAATGATTGAAAAAGGACGGCATCAAAAATACTATCACTACCTATTTTATGCATGATATTTTTTTAACCAGTGCTTATACTCAGTATTGGTACAAATTTTTCACATATGCAAGGTAGTAGTACCTAACCTCGCTCGAACGGGATCCGTGGCTTTAAAAAAAAAAGAAGATTTAAGATGCCAATACTTATATCTTGTCAGTTAAAGTCATGCACTGATTAGAAAAAAACCTGTATAGATATAACGTATATAAGTAAATAAAAGGAATGTATAGATACCTCTCTAGATATAAAAATACTAGGTTATTAATTTGTCAAGAATAAATTCTCTTAAAAATAATTACGCTCAGAGCTCAGACTCATTGCTAAGTACAATAGTTAAGTAAGTACATGGACATATTCAAGTATGAATTAAGGTACATAATATAAGTATCGATATCTACTTAGTACACCCAAGCGGAATGAAACCTGCCGATCCGTATTGGTAAATATATTGTGGCACAGATAAATACAGATGGTTAACTCTGAATTTTAGGTATGAACCTACAATAACACGGCGGGCCCGCCTTCTTTGTTTCTTGTTGTGGGGCAAGTTCTAGGTGAATATAACTGTAGGTAATCAGCGCTGTGCAACCTGAATTGCACTTTATTGTGCCGTAGCAAAAGTAGTTTTTTTATTTAAATGATTTTGCGGAGTGATCCATCTGTGTTCATCTGTGATTGCGGTAATGAAGGCATCATCTCACTTTAGGTTTCCGTCGAAACTTTGAAAGCGAAAATTCATATAATTTTAAAATTATATGTACTAAGCATGTGAATGTATTGTTCTCTAATTAATGTCTTTTGGGCGAACTAGTTTACCTTAGGTTTAACTAGTTGGTTAAAACACACTTTGGACAGACTAATTTAGACTAGGGCAAACTGGTTTTTTCAAATAACAATTTTACTTATACATATTGCAGTTTCTGTAATTTCCGATTAGAGAAAATATTGGAGATAACTGCAAAATTATTTCAAATAGAAGATTTACTTCTAGTTGAATAACTTTCTTTTCAGATTTCATTGTCTTACTTTTTAAAAATAGGCGATTTTGTAAGGCACTACATAATAATTCAATTATTTTAAAAGCAAATCATTCAATATTACACAACATTGTCAAATGTTTTCTTTTTCTACTATAATTGTTGTCTTATAATCTACTTAATTTAGCTACAGCTGTGTAGTAATAACAGACTTACGATGAATTATTGTAATTTCCTTTTCCCCAATGCCTGAAGGTGAGCTAGGCTCGGAAGAGACAAGCCAAGGTGACAGAGATGATATGGGTTGAACCTTGGGCGTCACATCTTCTTTTTTCTCTAGAGGCTTAGGAGATGCCAATTTTGCGTGATTATGAGGTGGCTCCACCACTACAATTGATACATATTGTGAATTGATGGGATTTGTAGGCTCATTCAATATTTTAGGTGAAGGGATAGATGGTATGGCCAGATTTATATTTGTGGACTCATTTATTACCTTCACCTCATTTTCTCTAGCTTTCAAAATGTTATTACATTTTAATTGGCCAGGTGGCAGGGCTTTTGTAGATGAAAGATAACATTTTGTTTGATTGTTAGGGACTCCTTTGTCACTTGCTGAATCCAACTGATCTCTCTTTGCTTCATTTTTGGAATCATCATTGTTAAGTTTTTCTTTAACTAAACTCATAAGGAGATCATTCAGTGGATTTGATTCTGTAACAGGTGAACAGCTGCAAGCAGGTTTATTAATCACAAGTTGAGTCAGATTACTCTTCTTTTCCTCATTTAGAGATTTATCCATTTTGAATAGCACTTTGTTACTAATAGCGTCATCTTTCGACATCAACACTTCTTCAGCTGGTTCTTCATTGAGAAGGTTCTTTGTTGAAGGTTCACCAATCTCAGGTTTGGACTCAGTATCAATAAGAGTTGACTTCTGTGATTTAGCACTACTCTTTCTTGATAGAGTATCAATCTCAGGTACTAGCACTGCTGTTGTATCAGACGATGTGCTAGGAAGTTCATTCACTGTATCAGATGGTGCAGTCTCTGGTTTTACTACACTCTGTTTTTCTCGTTCCCGCAGTACATGGCTCTGACGACGCGCAAATCGTTGACTAGGTCGCCTTTCAAACTGGACTGTACGTCGGGCGCGATTTTGCTGAGTGGTCTGATATTCAGTTTTACCAGAGTATTGGAATCGAGAACCCATTCTGAAGAAGTTTTGCCGTGCTGAAGGTCCTTTCACTGGTGCTCTCAAGCGGAAGAAAGTGTGGTGTTCCACAGCACATTTCCAAAGATGTTTACAAGCCTTTTCATTATGCAGTCTAAACACAAAGGTATGCTCTTGTTCTCGCCCTTGGTCATCATCTTCAACTACAACAAGAGTAAGTTTCTTTTTCTTAAAATCCAACTTACTAATCTTAGGCCAGAAGAATAATCCAATTTTTTGAGGTCCTTCAAAGACAAGAATGCCTGTTGGTGTTAATCCCAAGTGATACTCACACCCATCTTTGCCTAAGACAATGTGCATGTCAACACCATACATTTCGAGCCACTTTGCTTTGTTCAAATAGTTAACTTCAGCTTGTGCAGGGGTTAAACCTTTACATTTCTTATACTCTTCTAATATTTCAATCTCCATTTCTTCAGTTTGATTAGGTACAAATCTAAACTCTGACACAGTTGCAGGAGTGTGAACATTTTCATCAAAATCTCCTAGTTCGGACTGTAGAGCTAGTGCAGCTAACTCAACTGCCGTAGAGTGTGGGCACTCAAGCTTGCTCTCTAAAATATCTTTCTTTAATTGCAAGAAGAACTGATATCTAGTTAATTCTTCCCTTAAGTTATTGGGTTCAGATGAATAAAATTTAACTTTAAGTCGCAAAGTGTAAGGTGGTCCTATTTTGACTTGCTTTTTAATGGTTTTAGTTGGATCCAACCAATGTTTGACATTATGGGTATCAGTAAACTGCAGACCAAAATAATCTTTTTCAATCAAATCTAGAGAGTAAAAAACTTGCTCATAAAGGTCATTTGCACTGGCCTTTTTAGACAGGTTGATAGACAAATCTGTGTCATCAAGTAATAGTACTTTGCATTGTATCAAATTTTTGTTGCTTGATGCCTTCTGGGTTTGTTTATTGCGGTTTTGACTTGATGAACGCCCTCTCCTGCTCAGAAAGCGCAACATCCTTAATTAGGTGACACCTGGAAAAAAAAAAGTATCTGAATGACTGATGTTGAATCTACATAAAAAATCGGAATAATGTATTAATAGTCAAGTTTTCAGAAAAACATTGTAAAATGAGAGCCATAAACCTTAAGTTTATAGGTACTTGGTTTCAGTGACAACCGTTAAAAGCTTTAGTTCTAATTGCAAACATAATCGAATTACAAGAATTTGTCAGTTTACCTTTAACAAAGTAACATTTTGAAAACTAGTTTGTTGCGTCAAGAGGACAATCAGTCAACAAATTGAAACAAATGCAAGAGCTTAGCTTACTTGGAAGTTGGATGGTATTTAGGGTTGCAACTTGCAAACAAGTTTATCACAAGTGTTTTGACATCATTCCACTTCAATGGTTACTTAGATCAGTACAGTAAATAACTGCATGCAACTTACGGAATACAAAACTACAATACTTTTGTGCTTCAGTTAAAAACTACGCACACAGCATGAGATTTTTAGGATTCTAGGCAAAGTTTATTTTATCTTTACTCACAATCACTAAAATATGTACTAACAATCCAGCACGCCAATATTACGCCAACCAGCGCCACCCACTACACTACGAAAAGCAACAACTACAAAAAAAAACTAAAAACTAGTGATGAGATAACTAACTGCTACGTCATTACATCCTTTAATTATTAAAGAAGCCCATTCACGCTGACGCATGTGTCAGACTGACAGACACCTCAAATGAAAATGTGTGTTTAGAATAGATTTTACTCTCTGTTTATGATTAAGTATCAAATTAATTTGTTACAAAATAAAGCTGTTCTGAAAAAATCGGCCAAGTGCGAGTCGGATTCGCACACGAAGGGTTCAGTCCACATCACGTGATTAATGGATGACCCCCATATAAGTTTAAAATTCCTAACTTGTTTAGCTGTTGCGATAGAACTCGTACATACAAAAATGGTGTAAGATTAACAACTTTTACGGAGCCCTATTTCTTCATTTATGAAGATTAAAAAAAAATGTTTGTACTCTACTCGATGAGTTCTAGACAAGACACCCCACATGCCAGGGTATTTTTTTTTTATATCAAAAGTTTATTGTGTGGTTTATTCCCTTATATTGTTAGCTTTATTTAATTTGTATTATTTGTTGTTATAGCCGCAATAGAAATACACAATCTATGACAATTTAAACTGTCTACCTATTACGTACGGCTCTTAAAATACAGCCTGCTGATAGACAGACGAACGGACCAACAGCAGAGGCTTACTAATAGGGTTCCGTTTGACACCCTTTGGGTTCGGAATGATAAAGTTAATGCATTGAACTTGTTCTAAAATCTGAGTATGCAAACTTCTTTGAGTGCAATGAGTGTCAGCACAGATATTAGAAACCATTTTCATGTATAAAGAGGTAATGAGATCTTGTCAAAATAAATGGAAAAATAAAAAGTCACTGAATTTTGAGATCTTGTTTTCATTTTACTGATATAGTTTTAATTGAGACTTAACAATTAGTAATATGGAACCCTAAAAACCAGCCAAGTGCTAGTTGAACGAAGGGTTCCGTACCATATTAAGATCAAGCAAAAAAAACGCCGACAAAAACACGTTTCTTTTATGATGTATGGAAACCCCCTTCAATAACTTTATTTAATTTTTTATTATTTGTTGTTTTATAGACAATAGAAATTCACAATCTGTGAAAAAATTTCATTCGGACGTACGGAACCCTAAAAAAGCAAATAAATATCCGAGGTATTGAGTGCCATCCCGGCAACACTTTCATAAATGGATTTCGTGGATTCAGCTCAATGGGATTACCATGAAGAACAGTGAATGGGCCATCTAGTGTAAGTATGTTATCGGTTTTTTTCCCATTTAGTCGATTATAGGGTATAGAATCTTACTAGAAACTGACAGTAAAAAAATAATTTTGTTTACATTTTAGAATTTTACCCTTTTCTATGGGTAATTCATCCTCCCGCTTTTAGGGAGTCGGTTTGGTCGGGTCGGTTAAGAGCTTTTAGGGATCGGTGCAGCAAGCAGCAATAGCATGTCTTCTTTTTTCCATTCATCACTATAAAAGCTGATCATACACAAAATCAATCTGTGCAGCATATTTGCGCACACACGAGCTTTCACAAATAAAACGAAGTAAAAGAAGAAATAATATGAAGCGATAACAGCCATTCATAGCACAATATATTCGTCTATTCTTTTTTTAGGGCAAAATTTCCAACCAACGCAGGTCAAATAACTTTTATCCATGGAATAAAAATTGACGTCAGCACACTTTTTGGATGGAAAACTGTCAATAAAACAAAATTAGTGCTTAGAATCTTTGTAAAAATCACCGCTAGATTGCGTAACTCACTCACTATCACTATCCGCCAAGTCGACCAAAAATAAATAAACAAAGGGACAAATATTCGACCCACCTAGTTAAGGACTAGGTACCTAGTGTACCTACCTAATGGAACATGGAATTTAAAGCAAGGTATAATCAGTATATATCGAAGATTACTAGAATAAAATGGCCAATGGAATAATATAAATCGCAATTTTCTCTAAACAAGATTTTTTTTGCTGATGTCCAATTAGAACTTTTATACTATAAAAGTGATAAGTTTTTTGTTCGGAATAATGCGCATAAGGCTTTTCCAGTGTTATTTATTCTAAGTTTATAGTAGATTATTCCTATGTGATTGATTATGTCGCCAACCAGTTCATAGGGAAGAGTTTAAAAAGGGTACTTAGCTTGACACCGGGGGTAACACTTGTTGAGCATAGAGCAAAGTAATATGCATAGAGCATAGTAATAGCCTCTTACTCTGAGGTAATAGCCAATAGGGGCAGGTCTGCGCGGGGGAAGGGTATTGAAATTGAAGTCTTTGAAGGGGGGATCACGATTCAAGTCATTCTTCTGTCAAATTTATTCATCTGGAAAACTTTAAAAGATTATTGAAATAGTCTATAAAGTGTTAAATATACCAGAAATAAACCGTAAGTAGTAAATAAACAATATTGAAAAAGTATTATAATCTTAGATACGTTCACGTTTTCTAACCAACAAAAGTCAGGTTTTCGTTTCGTGGTTGCATTTCTGCTATCGTCATTTCATTACCTACCCTGGCAGTGATGCCAGTATTTGCGTCCAGCTTTTTTATTTGTATTGTTTTATTCCGAAGGTACAGATCGTTACTATTCATATTTGGCAAACCATCAACATAATTATGTGATAATCTGATCACAAAGCTCAGAACATGGATGTAAAATAGTAGAAAAGGAAAATGTCCCATATTTATCTTATATATTTTTAATGAAAAATGAATGTAAAACATACCTTTTGGAAGAAATTTAAGCCATAAATGCTTTTTGATTGCTAAAAGACCAATAACATGTAGTTTTTGTAATAAATCTTACCTATTTGTAGTGTGAGTACAATTATTTCAAATATAATCTTTTTATGACCATTTTACAGATGCCTGTAGCTGACGAAATCCAGTCCTCATGGGCTGATGAGGTTGAGATTGATCAGGGAGCCCTACCACCACCATCTGAAGTCGTTGAAAATGGATTGAAGATTGTAACTGAATATAAATATGACAATGACAACAAGAAAGTCAAGATTGTGCGTACTTACAAAATTGAAAAACGTGTAGTATCAAAGGTATGTAATGACTTACTCATAATTAGTATTCATTGATAGTGATTAGGGTTTTATTCAACCCCCGATTTCATGGGAATTAAACATAACTGGCGAAATGTGGGTATATTATAGGTACACCTCTGCCTAATCCTTCAGATAGTGGCAGTTTTTTTTTTGGGCAAAGGTCTCCCGCATATTTTCCAGACTTCCTTGTCTTGTGCCTTCTCCGGCCAATTGGTCAGAAACTAGTCCAAATCGTCACGCCAGCGCTTTTTAGGCCTGCTCCGGTGGCGACGTCCGTCATCAGGCACCCACTGTGGCACCCACCCAGTGGCAGTTTACCAATTCATAATTTTGTGAATTAAAATTGTTTAGAATGTCAGGATATACAAAAGTTCTTAGCCCTAATTAAATTATTGTTTTGTTTATTATACTAAGGGCCGAATATTTCAATCCTCAGATAAAGAATCAAATTGTGTTAATTCCATTTAAAGTATGATTCTGGATTGTTCAATAGTCAGATAGTCAGTATCTGACAATTAAAGCCCGTAACTGAGGAATAAAGTTAACTGTCCCTTTAAGCTTCAGTTAGTACCCTATTCTAGGGAATAAATAATGTTTTGACATTTGTTTTGTTTGGAGTTTAAATGGGCTTTGCCTTTGCGTGTTTTCGTGCTCTTGTATTGCTGAAAACATGGAAGTTTTTGATTCAATTGACAATAGTTGTTTAAATGTCTCCAAGTATCACTTTTCTGATGTTTTCGGGACAGAATTATTTAACAATTTAAAACTGTTACTACCAAGTCCATAGAACACAGTTTTCCTTTACAGAAAGTTTATTTTTCAGTTGTAACTGGTCCGTTGTTTAGATACGTGCACACTCCCTATCAACTTCGCTACAAACAAAAACTAAAAGGTCACCACAATTGTTGACCATCTGTGGATATAAACAAAAGAAAAAAAAAAAAACTAAAAGTCAAATATAAGTTTTATTTCTATTCTTGTCAAACACATTCAATTAATTCTTGAGTTAATATATGATTAAAAAATTTAAAATATTTATTCACCTGCAGCCAGATAATTTTATACACTAGAACTAAATTCAACAAATTAACTGAGGATTGAAAAATCGGCCCTAAATTCATCATGGCACTATAGGTATATCAATAGATGTCAAAAGACAACCAAGTAATATATCCAGTATATCTGGTTATATTACATGGGCAAGATAATTTGGATTATATCAGCAGATATTTATTGCATATCTTAGTCCTTAGATACATGTTGTTATGAGTGTAGAGGTCGATGTTAACTGTCAGACATTTATATAAACTTTCCTTAATTAATAATACCGACATAATGTTTTAATTTAATTTTAGGACATTGCCAAGCGTAAAACTTGGAGCAAATTTGGTGATTCTGCCAGTGATAAACCAGGTCCAAATCCTGCTACAACCAACGTTGCTGAAGATGTTTATATGCAGTTCATTACCAGCAAAGAAGAAAGTCAGCGCCCTGATGATGGAGACATGGATGGTCTCAAGGTAAACGTTTTTATAATAACATTTCTTCGCCTCAGGTTCAGGCAGGCATAGTTATCCTATTTTTCTTCACATCTGTATTAATATTCATCAGAAAGGTTAATCCTATGAAATAAAATATTTATTATTTTATAAGCTTAACCGCAGGACTGCATAATTTGTGAGAAATCCAATTTATAAATATCTTCACAAAAATATATAAAATACTCAGTATAATGTATTATTTAATCATATGTAATTGCTTCAATTGACTTATAATATTCCTGTACTATTTCAGCCTCAAAGCAGCAGTGTCATCTTCAAGTGCAGAACCTGCCAGGGAGACCATTGGACCCTGAGCTGTCCCTTCAAGCACACTCAAATGGCTCAGACTAAAGCTAGTGAAGCTGCCAAGGCAGCAGGCATTGGTAAGAGATAAACAATGGATCACAATATTAATTCATTATGTATCTTTAAAGAGCAGGCTTTTGTAGTGATTATGTTACAATTCTGTGGTTATATATCCAAAACAAATAAGCTTTGCATTCCATAGGGCATTATATTTGGAATGGCAGCATCAATGCCACTAGTATGGCAGATGTCCATAGGCAACAGTGACCCACCTACCATTAAATGGGCCACAGGCATCTTTGCCATCCAAGAATGTAATCAATTCAGCATGTTAGGATTAAACTTTCTTAAGAACTTATATCATATAAAATATTACCCTATTAATTTACAGATTCTAAAGCCACGCCTACCAACAAGTACGTAGCCCCATACTTGCGCGAAGGTGCCGCAGGCCGTGGTACCGGCCGCGAACCGCCGGGCGCCCGTCGCGATGACGTCACGGCCATCCGTATCTCCAACCTCAGCAACTTTGCAGTCGAGGCTGATCTTGATGATCTTGTGAAGGGCTTCGGTCCCGTGCAGAAGTTGTATCTCGCTAAAGAGAAGGTATGTTTAAAGGGTTTATTCACCTCACGATTTCTGAGTAATTTATGGCTATTTGGATTGCCCTGGAGTATCAGGTTATGTACACATGACGAAACATACGGCTAAACATCCTGCTCATACAATCAGTTGCAGGATCACATTAGGAAAGATAGGTCATGTCCATAAAATACTAAATTTTATTTAACGCGTGCTGTCGCATTATGCGCGTTTACATACTAATCATACTATGCTATAGGGCTTTATAATAAAAATGTACGAAAGATTGCAATTACTGTTCTTTTTTTAATTCATTTAATGATTTTGTAATTCGCAATGTTGTTACGATCTAGTAAAGTAAATAAGATAATAAGCAAAGGGTTCTGTACCGCAAAAAACGCCGAAAAAACACGTTCCTGGTATGGAGACCCCCTTTAATTATTATCTTTATTTAATTTTTCAACTGTCTAGTACCTATTACGGTTCATGAGATACCGCCCGCTGACAGACAGACGGACGATACTAATAGGGTTCGGCTTGGCAACCTTCGGGTACTGAACCCCTAAAAATGAAATCTGTTTTGTTTCAGAGCACTGGTCACTGCAAAGGATTTGCGTATGTTCACTTCAAGTTCCGTGCTGATGCTGCTAAAGCTATCCAGACATTAAACGGGCATGGTTACGATCACTTGATCCTCAATGTGGAATGGTCGAAGCCCCCTCAGAATTAACTATGTAACATCATAATTTCCATATTGTATACTTGTAATAAAATTCTATGAAAAAGGTTTACTTACCATTATTTTACTATGTACGGTCAGCGACAAAAGTCGATCACTGCTAGTGTAATGGCTCCTACATATTATACCGGCGGCATGGCTGCCGGTTTTTGCCTAGTGGCACGTACCCCCGGCTTTTGCGCCTTCATTTCTTTTGCAATCAGTCGTGCGGCTTCGTACGGCAGTGCCGGCGGCCGTGCCGCCGGCATAGTGTGTAGGCGCTGTTACACATCTGATGAGATGTGTAATAAATTGAAACAAACATTAGATATGTTGTATTTCAGCCTTTCATATAATAGGTAAGAATTTTAATTTTACTTCTGTTCCGATTTAAATTATACAGGGTGGCGGGGACATCGACGCGAAAAGTGGTACCATGGATTCAGAACATGATTCTGAACTGCTGAACTGCGTTAATTTAATTTGTCCATTATTTAAAAAAAAATACAACTTGCATACATTTTTTTTTTTTTTTAATAACTGACGAAAAATCTCATTGCTGAGAGGTTCAGAATCATGTACTGAATCCATGGTATCTATAACTCTGGCAGTCAGCAAGCACCCAAAGCATACTTTCGACATAGGTATGTATGCCCGACGCACGCAGTGAACCAGCCCTAATGTAAAGTATGATGCGATGGCCCCAATGACATAGGTACTAGCACACATTAATTTACATGAATATATTTTTCTTTTTTTTCTTTCTTTGACAAATAATTATTCAATCATTCTCGGATTAACTGGGTTTGTGCAGAAATATCAAAATGCATAAGCAAAATTATTTAATATTTTATTCGAAGCACTTTGTGAAAGACTAGACAGACTTTGATAATACAACATCAACATGCTAGAAGGTGCATAAACATAACATAGTAAGACTTAACCTATACCGAATATGCATAATGTGCTCTGGACACGACGCCAGTCTGTGAGTCAGTTGAGGGAGACGTCTTTGAAACTTACTGCACTGATTCACAACTGGCCTTGTGTCCGGAGCCCATAACAGCAAATAGCCCCCTTTCGTATTCTTAAAATCAATATTCCGATCAGTAAAGCAATAAAGTTATATATTTTTTATATATCAATATCATATTTTTCATCATCACTGTTGGGACTATATGTCTCATCAGGTAGTGTCACTTCACCACAGAACATAAGTTCTACATAATGAAAATAATCTAAAGCAATATTAGTGAGCATTGCTCCTGTAGTAACACCTAATACTGTGCCTATAACTGGTCTTTGACCAACTGAACTTCTCAAGATGGCCCATAAGAAAATGGATCCCAGTGGCCATAAGCAACCTCCAAGAAATGCCCATGAAAAGCGCCTAGCCGGAGCTGCTGCAGCCATGTGTGGTCTTGCCCAGAGCCATAGTCCAGCACCACCGCCCGCAGTTAAAAATAAAATATCTGTGACATCTCTTTGTGGGAACAATCTGAAAAGAACAGAGAGTTTTCTCAAGTAAAAATATATTATCTACAACATAGCTAAGTAGATAAAGTTATCAAAATAATATTTAATGTTTATATACCTGACCATTAGATGAGGGTTCATCACACTTACTGACAAAGTTGTGTAACTAACCAGACCTTGTAATGGTAAATAATAGTACAATACATTGTCCTTATTAAAAGGTGGCAACTTCACATTCGCCACTGATTTATTAAGAATATCAACAGTTTTTGGTACCGATCCCGACAAATTAGCAATTTGCAGTCGGACGTTCCGGTAAATCTTCTCGAGAATATCCATTTTGTTAAAGAACTATAAATCAAAACAAGATGCACTCTGTATTAGTTCAACGGTAATAAGGTTACGTCGCTGCACATTATTTGGCAACAGATATGGTTTGCGAAGTTATTTATACTATAACTTTATGCATTATAGACTTGTGCTGCACACAAAAAGTGATTGCAAAATGCAAACACAGTAACGCAATAGATAACGAACATCAAAAATGGCATTGGCAATAATTGGCATGTGACATTGTGACAGCTGAAGAAATGTCCACACACAGAATAATGGCCACACCACACTCCTACTTACTATTAGTCGATACTCGATACCATGATGACCTAAATGTCGTTTCTGGTGTAATTTCTCACTTATACCATATTTCTCGTCATCATTTTCTTCAAAAATGGGTATCAAAGCGCCAATAATTAGAATTTACGACACGGTTGGCGCAGTGGCTGAGCGATTGACTGCTGCGCAACGTGTCGCGGGTTCGATCCCCGCACGGAACAAATATTTGTATGATCTGCAAGTAGTTGTTTCGGGTCTGGGTGTTAGTGTATGTGAGTTTCTATGTGTGTAAACGCACCCACGATACAAGAAGAAATTCTTAGTGTGGGGCAACGTTTAAAAAAATAAAATAAAATTGCATTGTAATTCCAGCTAATATGTTAAAAAATGCGTAATTTTTTTACTTCAATAATTCACTTTGAAAATCGACTAAAGCTTATTTTTACAGTAGGTATCATGATACCTACTGTAAAAATAAGCAATATTATTGCCGGCGAGAACAGGGGCTTAGAATGGGGAACCTTAGACGACCATTCTCATTCCATCCGCATCCGGCCAATTTGTTGTTTCAAAACAATCGAAATATACAAAATATCGTGATTAATCTGACCAAAAGAGATCAAGCACTTAAAAGCTCTCGAAAATGGCTCGATCGATTGTGATGAAACTTTGGTAAGTGGCTGTGTGCGCGCCAGGGAAAGGTTACTAAAAAAAATATAAATAAAATAAAAGCATTACAACGCATGCCAGGTACTAACAAGTACATAATTAATTATTTTATAACGAAGTCCCTCCGCCGCGTGTCTGTCGGAACGCGATAAACTCAAAAACTACCGAACGGATTTTGAAATGGTTTTCACCAATGGACGGAGTAATTCACGAGGAAGGTTTAGGTGTATAATTCATTAAGGTTTTGTGTAAATTGGCTGAAATAATCATGCCGACTGGGAGCTTTAATGGCGTGCGCCGCGTTAACCGTAAGCCCGGTAAGGTTCGCACGGGCGATTTTTTCCCGCGGATTTTTTTCGTGCACTGCATTTTCAACGTTTTGCTTTGCGCCGAGAGTCCAAAAAACAGAAATCCAACAGGGTGTTTTTTCAAAGATATCGCGGCGCGTTGGATTTTTAACGCTCAGCTAAACACCGAGAGGTGAAAATCCAGCTCGCTGTGATATTTTTACGTCCGTGCGACGTGGGTAAAGGTGCCATTCCACCATTGTGCAAATTTTTCTCTTGGTGGACGCGTGCGACGATTGTGTACCTACGTTAACGACTGAACTGAAAGCTTTCTATATACCTAGTTACTTTACTCTTTGCTGAAAGCAGACCGCTCCAGCGGATATACAAATGTGCTGCACAGCACATTTACAAAAATTACGCACAGTTTTGCCTGTGTAGACAATACAACAACAACAATATTATGTTGGAATGGCACCTTTAGAGATACATAAAATGAATATTCTTTATTACAGGATTGTACATTTTTTAAAGTTCAATTTTTTCTGTTGTTGAACCTGTTGGGGAGTACAAGCGTAATATTTAAAGCTAGGTTTTCCGGGCCGGTGGGCCTTTCAAACGCTACCTACGCGTATTTATTTACGGTGCACTGCCGACCATTTCGCGGAAAATCCATGCCACAGCATAAAATATTTGCAATTGATCAACTGAACTAGTTTTTCTTAGGTTCGATTAGTTTTCATTTTATGGGACCTACGGCGTAGTGAACTAAAATTATTACTTAAAATGTCCTGTGTACCTGATGGGCGTTTTCACATTAATAACAGATAACGACGCCAATCCGATACCGATATGTCGGCAGCGATACTGACATCGATTCGATACCGATATTATTATTATCGGCCCGATGATATTGGTGAATATCGATAACCATCGCGACGCACAAACAACCACAGTACCTACCTACTGAGTATTGACGTTTCGAAGTCGGTGCGAAAAAGTTTGTTCAAGTGAAAGAAAGCCGCTACTGTCACCGCACTGTGTCTTCGCCGGTAGATATCGTGCCGATATCGGCGTCGGTCGCTGTTTGCGACAATATAGGTGACAATAACAACATAATGTCGTTATCGGACAATCAAGATACTAAATTTTTACATTTTGATATAGTGGTATGGGATAGTTCGTAGAACGTACAAAGAAAAACATAAAGTTTAGGCCTCTTCTGTCATCTATGGTTTTAATAAAAATAAATATCTATAGTTAGGTATGTGACTGTTCAATGATAAATCCAGTGTTCAAATTGTACACGGGATTTTTTTGTGATAGCCGGGGTAGTCGGGAATAATCTATAAGACTCAGTTAGTGTATCAAGCCACCAACCAGTGGCTTTGCGGTAGTAAGGTGAAATTTTAAAATTGCAATGTTTCTACTGGGTATCTCAAAAGTCATGCAAAATGTAATTTTGATAGAAAATACCTAAGTCGTAATTTCGTTTGTTATAAAAGGAACTCTTGTGCAAAATTGCATGCTTCTAGACCCAGCAGTGTAGGTTGTACGTTGTCTGACAGTGAATTTAATTTTTTTATCAAGTAAGTGAATTTAAGACAAACATTGCGAAATTCCATATAAACTTTCATCCCCGTCACTTGAATAAACCCCTTTAGTGACAGAGTTTAAAAAAATCTTTAATTTAAGATTTTCAATAATTAGAATGGGCAAAAATTTGTCTAACTGTTTTCCTTATACTGTGACCTTAATCTTTTGTTTTTGGTGTTTCTCACCGCTCATGAAGATCCGTAAATCACAGATATTGACAGCTACTTATGAAGTAACAATTGCCGTACTTTATTGTCAAAGGACGTACCTACTGCTACAGCTATTGATCGAATCTATTATTTTAGGACATCGACATTTTAGAACGACATTTTTTTCGTTTATAGTAGATTCGTACATTTTTGTAGCGCTGCGCTAGTAACAGCGACTTTTTGTAATCAAAACTGAAAGTTGTTCACACTGAGCCAATACGATAAAATTACGTATTCAATAAAAAAATCGTGTGTTGCTAATTTGCTCCGCTATTCGAAAAAATCATTACGATTTTATCGTGTTCCATACATTTGGTCGTGTCAATAAAGCACTTTTGTTTGAAACAGCGATTTATTTCTAATCGTCATTGTTGTTGCCAGAGTGAAAGTTGTTTTAAATATTGATATATAACCTACAACCGGACACATTGTATAATATGTGTTATGAGGAAGGTTATCGCAGGGAAACCACCTTTTCAGTAAAAGAGTATATTTGGGTGTAAAACAGTCACGGTTAACACACACAAAACATTGGGATCGAAAACCCTAAATAATATTATTCGCGTAACAATGGCGGCACGAGGCAGGCACGTGGCGACGTTGCGCCGTACAATGAAAAACGCGTGTACGCATTACGCGTGTGGGCAGCGGAGTAGCGGACTGAGACTGAGGCGCTTCGCCGAGTGCCATTCTCGCAACGTCCACGCGAGAGACAGAGACAGAGATTATTCTCTATATCGTGTCGGCACCCGACCGCGGGTCCGCGGGACGCTCGCACTGGTACTTGGTTTGCTACAGTGCATCTACAGTGTTTATTTTTTTAAGATATGATAGTAGCCAACACAGTTCGATGGAGAGTGAATATAGTAACATGGACGAATCTGATTAAAAAATCTTAGAAATATGTGTTTTATTAAAACTTCTTCATAAATGCCGATAAAAATTATATACGACTCGCACTTGAGTACTTACTTATAATTTTATGGATAATGTGTCACTATTTTAAGATGTCAATATTCAACGTCATTAGATCACATAAAAAAAATCACACTTTCGAAAACAATATATAAATTAAAACTACAATATAATTACGAGATATTTTTTTTGAGCTATCGCAATTTCTTAACTAATGTGTTCTTCTTATAATAGATTTTTTTTTAACACGTCCGAGCGTATTTTTAAAATTTTTGACATAGGTCCACCCTCGATGACGTCCCGCAGGACTTGAGCATCAGTGTTGCCGCAACTGAGTTCCCAAAAGGTACATATCCAGCGCTGAAAAGGTACATTTTGGGTTCAAAAGGTACATAAGCACTATAATTGAATTGAATTTGATATAATTGAATTTAGACTATCGGATCATACAGCCCAATTATTACATTTCCCGGTTAAAAAAACCTGTGTGATAAAATCTTGTCGTATTAGAAGACGTGACTATAATAAGGAAAACCTCATAATATTTAATAACTGTATCAACAATTTGACGTTTGCTGACATTTATCTGACAAATGACCCTAACGAAGCTTATGATAAATTTCTAGAACTGTTCTTGTGTTTCTATAATTTGTCTTTTCCTTACAAAACAATAACGAAAACTTTAAATAAAAAATCTAAATGGATTTCAAAAGGTATCAAAATATGTAGCAAAATGAAAAGAAAATTATTATGGCAGTATAGGGCCTTTCCAACGAAAACAAACAAACATATTTTTAAGCAATACGCTGCTAAGTTTAAAAAAATTATAAACCTAACACAGAAGTCACAAAATAACCATCACATAAATACTACACAGAACAAATCAAAAGCCACATGGTCAATTATAAATAATTCTAAATTTAACTTTCCCAAAGAACCTATTACGGAAATAATAAGAGATAATATCAAAATTAGAGATCCTACATCAATTGCGAGTAGTTTTAATGACTACTTTATCGACCAAGTATCACAATCAGTAAATTCAACTAATCCTAAAAATAATAAAGCACCCTCGAATAACAACATTAACTCTAACGTAAATTCTATTTTTTTTACCCCTACAACTCCAATGGAGATTGATAGAGAAATAAAACAATAAAAAATACCCAAAGCGTGGGTTATGACGGTATTTGTACCAAAGTTATAAAGCATGTGTCACAATCTGTTGCTACTCATTTAAGCCACATAATAAATCTATGCATTTCCGCTGGCATTTACCCAGAAAAACTTAAAACGTCTGTTGTTATCCCACTCCACAAAAAAGATGACAAACAAAATATGGGAAATTATAGACCGATAGCTTTGATCCCCATCTTCTCAAAATTATTTGAAAAAACTATCTATAGTCGACTGTACAACTTTTTAGAAAAATATAATATTTTGGTTAACGAACAAAAAGGTTTTCGCAAGGGCAAATCTAATAACAATGCTATTTATGACCTAATCAAAACTGTTTTAACTGATGTGGACAAAAAAAAACCAACATGTGCTATCTTCATGGACATGAGCAAAGCATTTGACTGTGTTGACCACAAAGTATTGCTCCAAAAATTAAACATGTACGGCATAAGAGGTAAAGCACTCGACCTCATTTCTTCATATATTTCTAACCGAAAACAAGTAACAGAAATTACACGAATATGCCAGAGAACACCAAATGAGATCAAATATAGATCCCATGCTAGAACTATAGAATTTGGCGTTCCACAAGGTACTGTTTTGGGTCCCTTATTCTTCCTAGTATACATTAATGATCTCCCTAGACACGTCAAGCAACCGATGGTACACACGGCTACACATCAAGCTATACATTTCCAGTTTATGCTGATCTCGCATTGTATAGGATTTCCGTACAAATGTGAGGTCAGCTTATACTGGAAATGTATAGCTTGATGTGTAGCCGTGCGTACTATTTGCAGACGATAGCACAGTAATAATTAAATGTGACAAACCAAATGATTATGAAGATGAAATCAATCAAACATTAAGTACAATAATTCAATGGTTAATTAACAATAATCTTAAAATAAATATGGACAAAACAAAAATAATGCACTTTCGCCAAAGAACTCAACCTAAAAATATTAATGTTAATAACGATGGACAGATAGTACATTCTGTAACCAATACCAAATTTCTGGGAATTTTTATAGATTGCAATTTGTCATGGAAAACACATGTAGATACTCTCTGTAAAAAAATTAATAAATCCTCATTCGCTCTCTGCAAACTGTCCAAAATTGTCAACAAAGAAGCCGTCTTAACGGCATATCACGGACTTGTTGCATCTATATTAAGATATGGTATAATATTCTGGGGCAACTCGGTAGACAAGGAATTTGTATTCAAAGCCCAAAAGAAATGCATCAGAGCTATGTGCCATCTAGATAGTACTACAAGCTGTCAACATTACTTTACAAATTAAAAAATTCTAACATTACCTTCTTTGTACATATACGAATTAAATGTTTTTGTAAAATCGAATCCAAGCTATTATAAACTGCTTCTAAAAGCTATTATAGACAATTACGTGATAAAAAAAGATTAGACGTAGAAATACCGTATGGGAAAACGGCATTATTCAATAAAAGTATTATTTGTATGGCATCACTGATTTATAATAAATTGCCCGATGACATTAAGAAGTTACCTACTCATCTATATAATTATGAAGAAATTATACAGATTCCTAAATAAAAAGTGTTATTATAATGTAAAAGACTACTTCGAAGATAAAGATATTGTATTTTGATTATAGCAAATATTTCTACATTAGTTCAATATGATAATAATTACATTTACATTTTATTACTATGATTAATTTGCTTGACATTACTATTATAATATTTATTAGTCCAGATTTAATCTAATGTGTAACAAAATTGACTATCTATGTATATTTTCAGTGACAATGTAATTTAATAAGAAAACTGATTAACAATAATTGTGTCATAATGTTCCTAATACATTTGCACACCTCACATGGTTATAATACAGTGTACCTTATAAACCTTTGTAACATCCTCTGAACCTGTGTTATGCAAATAAATGATTTGATTTGATTGAAGCAATGGTTTTACTAAAATCATTCACTACTGCATCTCTCGCTCTTTCGCAATGAATGCGAGACAGGGAGAGACTGCCTGCTCGTCAGCAGTTCTATTTTTTGGATTCTAGGCGTGATAAAACTTATCTATATAATTTTTTTTTTAATTCCCCGCAGTTTTATGATAAGTACTCATTGAATTGTTTCTCGTGGGTAATTCAAAATGTACCTATCAAAACTTATCCGCTTTGCAAACAAGCGCGCCATTTTTTTTTTTTTGGGTGGGATATTATCAAATAACTTGGAAGGCGTGTCAGACTTTTACTGACTAAAACCCACCCGTGTTCCTTCCGTTGCCTGTGTGCCGGGGCCACAATATCCCTTTCGGACAAACTCGCAACCCTGGCAGGCATAACGGCCTAACGGCCCCGTCAGTTGGTGCTGACATCTCTGAGGCGCGCGTGGAATACAACGCGCCGTCGAACCGGGCCTGGTCCTTATCGGACGGTGAGCTACCCATCGCTCACCGTCCGCAAGCCCGCGCTTACGGTGGCCGGAAGTCGGCTTGCGACTCCCGAAGCCCGGGGCGTCTCCTGCGACGGCTATGGGTGCGAGGGCGCGAATTTTGCCTCTCCCTCACGCGTTCCGCCTCCTCCTTCGCGAGCATTACTGCTTCGCAGAAGGAAGTGACGGCCTCCCATGCACTTTCGCTCCGAACTATGGTCTGAACCAGGGCCGGACGCGACAGATCGCCGCCGCCGATCGCCCCTGTGAGGACACGGCGGTGCTCCGCCCAAGCCGGGCAGACCTCCACAGTATGCTCCACCGTGTCCTCCGGGCATTCCGCACACCGCCGGGCGTTACACACACCTCCGGGCGTCCGGTGAAGACCTGCGTCAGGCGGAAGGTGAGGACGCCCTGGCGCCTCTCTAGCCACTCCTCAAAGAGGGGACTTATCGCCACAATTGTCACCACCTGGCCACCGGTACTTGGAACCGCAGAATCGCAGATGCTATCTCGTTTTCACGTATTGGCGGCGGTTTCAAAAAAGGTACGTAAAATAGTCTTTAAAGTAAGTTTAAACCACGATTTTACACATGATTTCGGATGTTAAGTTGAAAAGGTACGTAAAATAGACCCCATTACACATGGGAGGCTTAAAAGGTACGTCAAATGTGTAAAATGTACGCTAACGGCCACACTGTTGAGCCTATAATACCATGGTACATGGTATAATAAAACATACCATGGTCTAAATGTATATTATTTTATCATGGATAATACACTACTCTGAGCGCAAGCCGATTTAGCCTTATTTACTATTTATGGGTTTATTTAAAAAAAAAAAAAACAACCTTTAATTTCCCTCGAAAATACGATTACCTAATCCTACATGCAATGTTCATACTATTTTGTGCTGTAATAAGGAAATGGTGTGAGGTGTCAAATCGACCGTTTCGGATTTTTTTTATCGAGAAAATTTTAATTTATCGTGTTTTGAACCTTTAATTTCCCTCCAACAAGGATGTATCTATAATTTTTTTTTTTAAACAGGACCTAAATACACTAATTTGACTATTTAAAATTGATTCTTTAACAGGCAAATTCGGATATCCCCCGCCTTAATGTCTCTCCAGGACTTAGAGTATATAACACTACTCTAAGCTCCAGGATGATCCAAACTATTTTTATCTTTCAGAATTTGTTAACATTTAATTGGTATTTGCGAAGCTATTTTAACCGGTATTTAATTAATCCTTACCCATTAAAATATGTTATTTAAATTGGGCATTTAAATATGCCTTGATATTTTATTTATTAATAATAATAGCCTTTACTCAACAATCATAAAAAACATGAAGGAAAGTAAACTAAACTACAGTTTAAAGTAACTAATTAAACTTAAATTATATGATTGATATTATATTTAAATGAATACTTTAAAATATATCACAGATTCAAATTACGCTTAACAAAATAATTATGGTTGACGGCGCGCGGCGGCGCAACGCTAGAACAGGAGTCAATGACCTTTTTTCGACTAACAGGTATGATGGGGTATTACGGAAAGCCATTGGAAAGGGTTTTCAAGAATATTATTTGATAACTTATGGGCCAGTCTGTTTATTAATATGTACTTAGTCATGTCAATAAATGAAAACAGTTTGTGTTTATTTAAATGCTTGTTTTAATTTTCATCAATTTGGTAGAAATTTTTGCTGCTCTAACTTTATCAATTAAACTTTCTCCTAGAGGACTAGATGCTTCTATATCTAAAGTACTAAAATCAGTTGTTATATCTAGACCTTTTCTCCACTTCTCCAAGCCATTCCAAGCTATCATAACTCCATTATCTGTACATAATTTAGGATAAGGTCTATAAATATCATAACAAGTTTCATGGCATAACATTTGTAAAGCACTAAAGATATAATTGTTACATGCCACTCCACCAGATACCACTAGCTGTTGTCTACCTTCTGGTATGAGATTATTTTCTTTACAAAATTCCATAGCTCTCTGTGTTCGATGAACAAGATGTCTGGTAGTTGCCATCAGCATAGCAGCACACAAGTCATTAACTTCTGGTATCAATTCATGAGCTACAGTTTTGTGTTCTACTTCCTTTTTATGTAAATGGAATAGAACCGAGGTTTTAAGGCCATTTAAACTAAAATTACAATCTTTGTATTCAGACAATGGTAAAGGTAGTTTGAACATGTGCGGATTTGTTGCTTTAGATGCTGCTGCTTCCACAGCTTGGCCACCACATATCTGGGAATACTCAGGAACATTCCTCAACTTCATTCTTCTAGCTACCTTATCAAAAACTTCTCCAGGAGCACAATCCATACTTTCCCCAAGTAATTGAAAGTGATCAACATCTTGAACAACAGCGAGTAAACAATGTCCTCCAGATATTAAAAGAACTAGAAATGGAAATGTTATATCATGATGCATTCGTGCCACTAGTGCATGTGCTTGCATGTGGTGGATGGGGATTATTGGTCTATTGTAGCGCCGTCCTAAATGTTTGGCATATTTCATGCCCACAACAAGACTGAGTGGTAGTCCTGGCTTCAGTGTGACAGCAATAGCTGAAATATCTTCAATAGCTAATTTGGCTTCCTGTAATGTTTTAGTTACTGTGGGTTCAATGTATGCTCGATGAAGGTCTTGCGCAATATCTGGTATGATTCCTCCATTTCTTAAATGCATAAGATTTTGGGAGTGACAAACTTCTGACAATAGTTTGCCATTTGAATTAATAATAGCACAGCCAGTATCATCGCACGATGTTTCAATACCGAGTATATTTACATTTAGATTTTGTCTGTTGCTATAGCCTCTTGTTTTAAAAAAAAATTGTTTACTCACTTTATTAACAATTTGTGAACAGACTAGTCGCTTTAAGACATTCATTATACTTTCTGTATATTTTTTACTTAAAATAAATACCTATTAATAAATTATTATTACTTGTATTTCCATTCACTAAGATTTTAGGTTATTTTTACATAATTTGTACCTAAAAATAAACAAACAACTTTATTAAATTATTACTAAATAATAATCAGTTTATTTTTTGTTAATATTATGTTTTTTTTACTACCATCAGTTAACACAAAGTTCTAAGTAATTATTAATATAATGTTTATTTTTGCACCTTTAGCAAAAAAACAATGACATAATTGACATGACACTGACAGGCAAGTGTTCAGTGTTGTTATCGTAAAAATTTGAGCTGCCGTATGTCACTGTCTGGATAGCCGTATTTTTAGGAAAAAAAAACTGAATTACCGTATTTATTTGAAAAATGTCTATTCTTCATTTGTGTCTTCTCCATAAAGGTTTATTATCGTTTCTATTACTCTAGATTCATGTTTATCTAATGTGTCCTGTATGTGTCCTTGCTTCCCATTTTGTCGCACACGTCGCGTGGCACACTAAACTTTATTCTTGTACTTGACTTTGACTCAGTTGTCATCGATTTTTTTCAATTTTGACAATTCGTGGTAGTTTCTGGGTTAGTGGCAACATTGACGAACAAATTGGTGGCGCACAGCTCGTAGAGTTGAGTGTAATATGTTCTGTGGCGCACAGCCTCTTCAGGTTCCACACATTGACATTGGCAGAATTGTCGACATCGGCACCATTGCCATATGGAAAAATAGAATAGACACTGAGGGTGACACACAGAGGTGACATACATTATACTTTCGTTGTAGTGAAAAGACATTTCGTTTCAACTATAGTCAATTACCGTATTTTGTGATACGGCAATGAGAGCTCTCTGCCGGATTTTCTGAAAAAAAGAAGGTGGATTGCCGTATCAATAACAACGCCTGTCAGACAGGGATCAAAATGACATATGGAAGAAGTTATAGACACTGGTCATAGCATTTCAATTACTATAGGCCTAAGCAAAAAGGAAAAGAGCCTAAAGCTTTGTTTACACAGGTTTTACTCAATGGGGTTTTTTCAAATTAAGTTTTAGCCATACACAGACTCGAATGTTGCTACTTTAACACATTTACAAACTTCAATGAAATTTTATCAATTACATGCGAGGTTGGGAATGACATTAGATACTTGTATCTAATGGTCAACCCTGAAGGGTTCAAGGTTGTGTTCTATAATTCTAATTTTCTCTCTGTGAGAGGGAGTGGCCCGGCCTTAATCCACATCCATCAAATGGGTTTGGATAGATGTAAATATGTAATATGTTAGTGATGGATGTAAGATTCTAGGGTAGGGTAGGGTTTAGTACAGTGGTGATGTAAAGCGCATGCCTGTCAGAGTTCGAATCCACGACCTACATACAGCTCGTATGGTAATTCAGGACCGTCACCACTGAGCCACCACTGCTATTAAAAGTCAGTAAGTAAGTTCACATATCTTCTATATATTATATTATTATACATATAAAATGCTTTGTCCTGAATGACTGACTGACGGATCAACGCACAGCCTAAACCGCTGATCGTAGAGACCTGAAACTTGGAGGGTGAGTTCTTTGTATTACGTAGGCATCCGATAAGAAAGGATTTTTCGAAATTCTACCTCTAAGGGGGTGAAAAAGGGGGGCAAAGTTTGTATGGGACAACGTGATTCCTCGGTCCAATCTACTTCAAATCTACTTCAAATTTTGCATATCTAAACATTCTTTAACAGAATTAATGGACGACCTGTTTCGTCTTTTGTTGAAATTCATCCCCTAACGGGGTTTAATAGGGGGGTAGAAAGTTATTTTGGGAGTGATTTGCTTCGAAGTTGATATCAATACTCCTTAGTGCTTTTGATTTAAATTAAATTTTACTTTGACACATGTTTGAAAAGTCAATCCGATTTTATTAAAAAAAGGTTGAACTCACATAAAGGCTTGGTGCTAGCAATGCAAATATTCTTTTAAATTGGAATGTCGCGAAAGTCACCGTACTATATATATTTTAATATAGTACTATATATATTAGTACCGCATTTGAAGGTTTCTAAGCTTTACAGAGGTCTGTATTTATTCCTAGGATTCCCCTAATACCCTCAAATTACCCCTTCGAATTCAAGAGAGTGCAGTTTCTCATAGTATGCTTCGCAATGACTATAAACAAAGCTCAAGGTCAAACTCTTAAGGTAGCGGGAGTAGACTTGAGGGAAAGCTGCTTCTCCCACGGCCAGTTGTATGTGGCATGCTCCAGAGTAAGCGCACAGAGTAGCCTGGTGATTTTAGCACCCGAAAGAAAAACAAAAAATATTGGTTACAAAGAAATACTGCGGCAGGTGTAGTATTTCGATTTTGTTGTAAAAAGATAATACCTACACCCGTGTAACTTCCGCCAGATTTTTAGATTTTTTCAGGTTTATTTATCCTTTATATCCCTACACTATAATAAAGATTGTTATATTATAATTATTCAAAAATTTTAACATAAGTAATAATTTATATGTTATAACAAAATTAATAACGTAAAAAACCAATAAAAAATCCTATTAGAACCATTTTCGACTTCTACGCGGACGAAGTCGCGGGCAAAAGCTAGTTTATAATATAATATCAGTTAAGTAAGTCGACCGATCTGCGTAAAAGTCATACTATGTCCTCACTGAATACGCAACTTTATTCATACGCCGTCTGGGTAGGTATCTACATCTAAAGTAGGTAGGTAGATATTTACATAATTATATTTTCCAGGTAGACAACATGAGCCCGCACAGCACCCCTCCTACTTCTTGTGTTATGTGCATAATTTCGTGAGGACGGACGGGATCTTTTTGTAATTCGATGATTTCGCTCAGTGACGTCTTGCGATCTGGTTGCACGTTATACGCATATTGTAAAAACATGTTGAGATTATCTAAAAAGATTACCAATACCGGGAAATGTGTTAGTTTTGTATCCAATGTAGCGTGCAGTGGTAAGAATAAAGAGGTACAAAATGAAAGAGGTCATGTGAAGAGTTTCGAAGAGATCCCGGGACCTAAGTGTTATCCTATTGTTGGGACGCTTTATAAATACGCACCATTTATAGGTAAGCAGTATAACTAATGACAATTCTTTTTTATTTTTCTATATTCTATTTATTCTAAAGCGCACAGTCACGTTTTTATCGGTTGATAATAACGCAAGCGTTATTGCGATATTTGTTTTCAGTACATTTTGTATTAGGTAGGACGGCCAGGGAGTTAAGGCTTGTGCAGACCAGCGCGACTTGTCGCGCGACGCGACACCGGTTATTGTTATACTGTGAAGTTTTCTTAGAAATTGTATTGTTCGTGTCGCGTCGCGCGACAAGTCGCGCTGGTCTGCACAAGCCTTTACACACTGCTGCTTATAACAACGCTATAGAAGTAGGACGCTTGCGTTCCTCCGTCCTGCGATATTCCGATATGTGTTCTTAGATCATTTTGCATTAGGACGCATGCGATCTTAAAGCTCCTACATACTATGCCGGCGGCATGGCTTCCGGCACTGGCGCCCGGCCCTGCCGCACAAAGGATCGCAAAGGAAATGAAGGCGCAAAAGCCGGGGGTATGTGCCGCGCGGCAAAAGCTGGCGGCCATGCCGCCGGCATAGTGTGTAGGAGCCATTACGCTCACCTGTGTTATTATTGTTAGAGTACGGTGTAGTGCGGGCGGGGCCGGGGGCCTGTAGTGTAGGTTACACGCAGACGTTAGAAACATCGGACGATAAAAACGCAGCTGTGTGCAATCGGGACGCATTATCGCAAGCTTGCGTTATTCTTATTATCGACCGATTACAACGCGCCTGTGGGGAGAGGCTTAAATTTCTCTTGTTGTGTAGTTCGGACCATTGGGATCCTATTGAGTTAGGTAAATAACAGTTACATAACTACTTTGAAAACAAAATGTTAATTCGTCCAATACTGCTTACCAACATTCATGACACTCGTTGACTTATTTTTATATCAAGAAGTAGGTAAAGGAATACTAATATTATTATGTACATATATGAACCTATGAACCATTACCTTCTACCGATTTACGTAATAGGATTATCACACTGCACCGCGCTCCGTCGAGTAGAGCGGGGCGGCCATGTTCGAGCGCGCAGATTGTGTTTTCTATACAAACTGATGCAATGTTAAATCTGCCGCCCCGCGCTACGCGACGGAGCGCGTTGCAGTGTGATAATCGCCGTAGGACGAAGGCCTACGGCGATTATCACACTGCAGATTTAGGTGCGGTCATCGAGAAAAGTCGATTAACACTTCAGTTTTTTAATTCTCAACTATTGAGGAAAATATTCATAAAAAACCGACCAAGTGCGTGTCGGACCACGCACAATGAAGGGTTCCGTATTTGGGATGAATTTATCCCAAGAAAAAACAACATTGTAGTTGAAAAACATTTTCTCTCGTACGGAATGTATGGGAGATCATGTTTTTCAAACTGAAAATTTAAGTTGGTTGATTATTACTCATTAACCTGTAAAGCCTACTTAGCTGTGATCGTTTTCCTTTTAACTTCGTTATATATACTACTGCTGTGATTTTTTTCACAAATCCAAGTACAACCATTTAGCTGGGGGTGCCGACACTTGACTCTAACAAAAATTAACACTTTAAAGCTTAATATTTCGCAAACGGATCCTGAATTTAAAATGATATTCACACACCCCCAATATTTTTGAACGACCTTTCCAACGACACCCCACACCATGGGGTAGACGAGAAAAAAAGACATCCTCACTTTACATGTAGAGGAGGTACCCTAAAAAATTTTTTTTTTTTAAATTTGTTTTACCACTTTGTCGGCGTGATTACAGAGAGTGGCGGACAGACAGACAGACAGACAGACGGACGAACCTGGCGAAACTATAAGGGTTCCTTGTTTACTACGGAACCCAAAAAATCTGAACTAGTTTAAAATTTTAATAGTATAAACTCTTAGCTATTACATGAAATGCTGAGAAGCAACGTATCGAATAATTTTGTATCAATTGAAATGATAATCGACTTTTGTTGTTGCTCGTACCTACATGTGAAAGGGCCCCGAAAGAAGTATTAGTGGGATAAAAACAATTTTCCAGGTGACTACAATGTCGAAGCACTAGATAAAAACTCTTGGCTGAACTGGCGACGTTATGGCAGCCTGGTCCGCGAAGCTCCTGGAGTCAGGCTAATCCACGTGTATGATCCTGAGGATATTGAGACGGTGTTCCGGCAAGACCATCGATACCCAGCGAGAAGGAGCCATGTCGCCATGTTCCACTACCGTCTGAACAAACCGCACGTCTATAACACTGGCGGATTACTTTCTACGTAAAGGATATTTATTTACTGAAGATCTATCGTTTGAGAGTTTGTAAGGACACATGCTCTCATATACACTGAGAGGAGCTTTATCATATTTATTTATAAACAACCACTATAAGGAGTGAAATCGGTTTTGAGGTTTGTTTTTATCGGAAACTTTGAAATCCACGCAGACGAAGTCGCGGGCTATATAGCAAGTTATGGTAAAATTATAGATAGAAAAGGTTGTAATGCCGTAGGTAAACTCAGTGTCGTGTGTTCTAATGAAGATGTCTTATCATTTGATTATACAATTTCAATAGGTCGTTATTCCACGCCGCAGAATCTGCTTGTAATGATTAGAACGAACGTTTGTGGTCTCTTACTCATAAATTCATATCTCCCACCCATTGTCTTGAATTTGGACCCAATATCACGTAACTTTTTTGTTTTAACATTTACAGGAACGGCCCAGAATGGTGGAGACTAAGAAGTACATCCCAAAAGAATTTTACCAGTCCTCAGAGTGTAAAAAATCACGTCGAAAGAACAGATAACGTAATAACAGAATTTGTACAATGGATTAAAGAAAGGAATATTTCGTACAACGATGATTTTTTGCCTTATTTGAATAGACTGAACTTAGAAGGTGATGATGGAAATGAAACTGAAACAAGACAAACTATAATTTGAAAGGGTGAAAACACTGTAATTATGACATTCTTCGCTATGTTTCAGTAATAGGAACTGTAGCGTTCAATGAACGCTTTCGAAGCTTTTCTCCTCAAGAACAAGACCCGACTTCAAGAAGCAGTAAGACTATTAAAGCGGCTTTTGGATCTAATAGTGGAATTATGAAATTAGACAAAGGATTTCTTTGGAGAATGTTTAAAACTCCTCTTTATCAGATACTTGCCGAGTCTCAGGAATATTTAGAAAAGTATGTTTAGTACCACTTCGTCCACTTCTATCAGATTCTTTGTAATGTCCTAGGTATTTCAATTGGAATAACGTTTATTTTAGAGTATCTTCCGAAATCTTAATGGAAAAGGCGCATTTTTTTGTTCATCCTGACGAGAACGACAACTCTTTATTGGGGTCTTTTTTAAAACAGCCTAATCTGGATTTGAAAGACGTACTAGGAATGATGGTTGATATACTTATGGCTGCTATCGACACGGTAACAATAAATCAGATCATTGCTTTCCTTTGGAGATTTTTTGTAACACTGTTTAGCTAGTATTAAAATATATTTTAATTTTAGACTGCATATGCGACAAGTTTTGCTTTATACCACATCAGTCGAAATCCTGAAGTTCAACAGAAAATGTTCGATGAGATTTCTACACTTCTTCCCATGAAAGATGCGAAAATCAGTCCCGATATCATATCGAAAGCTATTTATGTAAGAAGTTGCATCAAAGAAAGTTTAAGACTAAATCCTGTGTCCATTGGCGTAGGCCGATTAACGCAGAAGGATTTCATTCTGAGAGGTTACCTTATTCCAGAAGGAGTAAGTATGAACATGATTAAATAGCAAAATTCTAAAAAAGTAGATGATAAAAATGTTGCCTTTGTTTCAGACAGTAATAGTAACGCAAAATATGGTAGCGTCTCGACTACAACAATATGTCAATGATCCGTTAAAATTCAAACCCGAACGCTGGTTAAGAGGTTCTGAGGGTTATGAAAATATTCATCCCTTTCTCAGTTTACCATTTGGGTTTGGACCTCGGTCTTGTATTGCAAGAAGATTAGCGGAGCAAAACATATGCATTATTCTAATTCGGGTAAATGTTGTATTCGTTTTCTTTTATGTAACTCATTTTTAGGGTTCCTCAGTAAACAAGGAACCCTTATAGTTTCGCCATGTCCGTCTGTCTGTCTGTCCGTCTGTCTGTCCGCGGCTTAACTCAGAGACGGTTAGTACTAGAAAGCTGTAATTTGGCATATGTATACATATTAATCATGCCGACAAAGTGGTAAAATAAATACAAGAAAAATATATTTTTTTAGGGTACCTCTCCTACACGTAAAGTGTTTTTTATTTTTTCATCTAGCCCATGTTGTGGGGTATTGTTAGAAAGGTCGTTCAAAAACATTGCGAGTTTGTGAAAACTATTCTTTGATTTAGGGATCTGTTTGCGAAATATTAAGCTTTTAACTGATTTTTTTTGTTAGAGTCAAGTGTCCCCCCCCCCCTGCCAGCTAAATGGTCGTACTTGGATTTGTGAAAAAATTCAAAACAGTAGTATATAATAACGAAATTAAAAGGAAAACTATCAGAGCTAAGTAGGCTGTACAGGTTAACGAGTAATAATCAACCAACTTAAATTTGCAGTTTGAAAAACATGATCTCCCATACATTCCGGATGGGAGAACATGTTTTTCAACTATAATGTTAAGTTTGTTCTTGGGATAAATTCATCCCAACTACGGAACCCTTCATTGCGCGTGGTCCGACAAGCACAAGGCCGGTTTTTTTTTAAATATATATCTACAGGATGACAAATGATCTTTTGGGTTTCAGTTGATTCGTGAATTCAACATAAAATGGATGGGTGGAGAACTTGGAGTTAAAACTCTTCTTATAAATAAACCTGACAGACCACTGTCTATATCCTTTATTTCAAGAAATGAGTGACAAATAATATAACTAATTAAACTTGTATTTTATGTATGATCCATACGTGTAATCTTTCACCTGTAACCTGTGTTAGGAATAATTGAGAAATAAATAAAAATCTTTTAAAATCACCATTCATATTTTTATTAAATGATTAAATGTCGTACAAAAAATAGCATTACATTTATCTGGGTCCTTTTGGCACATTAGAACGGATATAAATTTTTACACGTTTAGGTCCATTCTGTTTTTTAAAGGCCATGTTTGGAGCAATACGTTTTTCAACAACATCATGTGCGTAGGACGTGGGATAAAGGAACTGTTTTTTATTTCCCCCTAAACAAGATTTTATTGCATTTAGGTCAAGTTTTGGGAACGGCGTTACAGGCAATCTTAACTGATGCTTCTTAAGCAAGAAACGTTCTAGAGAAGCAGGTTTCGGGACCATAAGTTTTTTTGTCTTTGGTGCACCATTATAAGAGAGATGAGAAACAAAAGGTACATAACTAAATACTCCCAGATGATTCGATGGCTTTGGAATGATTGTAGGGGGTAATGTTTCCTTGACTGTTACGACATTTTCTGGATTTGGTTGAGAAACTTCTTCCAACACATAGGAGTCAGTTATTTCTGGAGAGAATTCCTGGAGAGTCCGTCCTGAAGAGATTTCTGCAATCGGAGGAAACACTTTTATTGATTCTTCTAATAGTATTGGTATTTCTATTTTCACTTCTTCTGTAACAACTGGAAAGATGTTGTTTTCCAATGCGAAGGAGTCTGTAGTTTCGGTTAGTTTTTTGTTTTCCAAGGGTTCTGGAAACGGTCTTCCAGAGATTTTTGGAATTGAAAGAAAGTCACCAGTAGATTGTTCAACGTTTATCGATTCTTCTATTTTTACTTCTTCAACAATGGGTGATATGCCATTATATGACAGTGGTGATAAAACTGGAGCCTCTGGAATGACTACAAGTTCTGAAGTGATGGGTTTCGGCTCAATGTCAACAATGATCGGCTCTTCGATTTTCACATCTTCTTCAACAACATGGATATCATTAAATGAGAGTGCAGGTAATACAGGAGCTTCTGGAATGACTACAAGTCCTGATGTGGTGGGTTTAGGCTCACCGTAATTAATACTCGGCTCTGTGATTGGTGTCGCAGCAATTTCTGTAATTGTAGGAAACACACCCGGTGACTCTTCCAATATTATCGATTCTTCGTTTTTCACTTCTTCTTCAACTACGGAAGGAAACCCGTTAAGTGCTAGTGGAGGTAATACCGGGGCTTCCGGAATGAGTACAAGTTCTGAAGTTATGGGTTTTGGGTCAACGTAATTAATGCTCGGTTCTTCGATTGGTCTCATAGCTATTTCTGGAATTGTAGGAAACACTCCCGTTGGCTCCTCCAAAATAATCGATTCTTCCTTTTTCACTTCTTCTTCAACCACGGAAGGAAACCCGTTAAGTGTTAGTGGAGGTAATACCGGGGCTTCTGGAATGAGTACAAGTTCTGAAGGGATGGGTCTTGGCTCAACGTAATTAAAGATTGGCTCTTCGATTGGTCTCACATCTATTTCTGGAATTGTAGGAAACACATCCGTTGGCTCCTCCAATGTTATCGATTTTTTATTTTTCACTTCTTCTTCTATAATGGAAGAAATATCTTGAAGTGAAAGTGAAGGTAATACGGGGGCTTCTGGAATGACTACAAGTCCTGATACGGTGGATTTGGGCTCACCGTAAGAAAAGATCGGCTCTGTGATTGGTCCCGCAGCGATTTTTGTAATTGTAGGAAACACACCCGTTGACTCTTCCAATATTATTGATTCTTCGTTTTTCACTTCTTCTTCAACCACGGAAGGAAACCCGTTAAGTGTTAGTGGAGGTAATACCGGGGCTTCTGGAATGAGTACAAGTTCTGAAGGGATGGGTCTTGGCTCAACGTAATTAAAGATTGGCTCTTCGATTGGTCTCACATCTATTTCTGGAATTATAGGAAACACACCCGTTGGCTCCTCCAATGTTATCGATTTTTTATTTTCCACTTCTTCTTCAATAATGGAAGGAAACCCGTTAAGTGTTAGTGGAGGTAATACCGGGGCTTCTGGAATGAGTACAAGTTCTGAAGGGATGGGTCTTGGCTCAACGTAATTAAAGATTGGCTCTTCGATAGGTCTCACATCTATTTCTGGAATTGTAGGAAACACACCCGTTGGCTCCTCCAATGTTATCGATTTTTTATTTTCCACTTCTTCAACAATGGAAGAGATATCGTGGAGTGAAAATAAAGGTAATACCGGAGCCTCCGGAATGACAAGCCCTGATATGGCGGGTTTGGGCTCACCGTAATTAATGATCGGCTCTGTGATTGGTACCGAAGCGATTTTTGTAATTGTAGGAATCACACCCGTTGACTCTTCCAATATTATTGATTCTTCGTTTTTCACTTCTTCTTCGGTCACGGAAGGAAACCCGTTAAGTGTTAGTGGAGGTAATACCGGGGCTTCTGGAATGAGTACAAGTTCTGAAGGGATGGGTCTTGGCTCAACGTAATTAAAGATTGGCTCTTCGATTGGTCTCACATCTATTTCTGGAATTATAGGAAACACATCCGTTGGCTCCTCCAATGTTACCGATTTTTTATTTTTCACTTCTTCTTCTATAATGGAAGAAATATCTTGAAGTGAAAGTGAAGGTAATACGGGGGCTTCTGGAATGACTACAAGTCCTGATACGGTGGATTTGGGCTCACCGTAAGAAAAGATCGGCTCTGTGATTGGTCCCGCAGCGATTTTTGTAATTGTAGGAAACACACCCGTTGACTCTTCCAATATTATTGATTCTTCGTTTTTCACTTCTTCTTCGATCACGGAAGGAAACCCGTTAAGTGTTAGTGGAGGTAATACCGGGGCTTCTGGAATGAGTACAAGTTCTGAAGAGATGGGTCTTGGCTCAACGTAATTAAAGATTGGCTCTTCGATAGGTCTCACATCTATTTCTGGAATTGTAGGAAACACACCCGTTGGCTCCTCCAATGTTATCGATTTTTTATTTTCCACTTCTTCTTCAATAATGGAAGGAAACCCGTTAAGTGTTAGTGGAGGTAATACCGGGGCTTCTGGAATGAGTACAAGTTCTGAAGGGATGGGTCTTGGCTCAACGTAATTAAAGATTGGCTCTTCGATTGGTCTCACATCTATTTCTGGAATTGTAGGAAACACATCCGTTGGCTCCTCCAATGTTATCGATTTTTTATTTTCCACTTCTTCTTCAATAATGGAAGAAATATCTTGATGTGAAAGTGAAGGTAATACCGGGGCTTCCGGAATGACTACAAGTTCTGAAGTGATGGGTTTAGGCTCAATGTAATTAAAGATTGGCTCTTCGATTGGTCTCACATCTATTTCTGGAATTGTAGGAAACACATCCGTTGGCTCCTCCAATGTTATCGATTTTTTATTTTCCACTTCTTCAATAATGGAAGAAATATCTTGATGTGAAAGTGAAGGTAATACCGGGGCTTCCGGAATGACTACAAGTTCTGAAGTGATGGGTTTAGGCTCAATGTAATTAATGATCGGTTCTTCGATTGGTCTCACAGCTATTTCTGGAATTGTAGGAAACACTCCCGTTGGCTCCTCCAAAATAATCGATTCTTTCTTTTTCACTTCTTCTTCAATAATAGAAGAGATATCATGCAGTGAAAATGAAGGTAATACCGGACCTTCTGGATTTGTTTCAAGTTCGTGTATGGTGGGTTTGGGTTCAATGTAATTAATAATCGGTTCACTGATGGGTCTCACAGCAATTTCGGGAATTGTTGGAAACACTCCTGTTAGCTCCGCCAAAATTGAATTGTTTTCTTTCTCAAGCACCATATTCGACAGCGTTTCTTTTGAAATATCCGACAAAGGATACATAAACGGCTTTAGAACTTCTATTAGTTTGTCTTTCTCGAGAACAACTTTCGAATTATCTTTCGCACAAGAATGATGGTGTTGTTGTATCAATGATATCAAACCTTCAATGTGAGATGGAATATAGCTTGATGGTAAGTTTAGTTGTGGCTTGAAGTAAAAGTTCGCGCCTTGGTGTAAAACGCCAGGTTCTTGTAATTCTGGTGAGACTTGACCAGGCTGCGCGTTAAAATTTTCGTTGACGGTGATTTTAATGGGCTCATAGTTGATTGCTGCTGATATTGCAGAATTAAATTGAAGAGTACCAATTAAGGCAGTTAGGACTATCGACGTAACCTGAAAAAAAAACTTAATTTGATTACTTTGTTTAAGGCTCTGCCCGTTTTCACCATCGTTTCCTAAATTTAGGGAGGCACTTAAGAAATTTTAAGTGTTGGTTTCGTTTTCACCATTACTTAAGGGACACCTGCGGTCCTAAGGGATCTCTTAAATATAGCGATAAGTGACCGTTTATTTGTTGTTGAACGTGAATATTTGCTGCGAAGTTGAAGATTTTATACACACTTTAGAAGCTATCGAAACTGGATTTAGTTACGAATCAAAGTTTATTCAGACGGCTACAAATTAATCGTCGTGATTAATATGTGGCCGTCTGAATATTTTTTTCACGAAATTATGAAAATTATGACTTCTTCAAAAGATTTAGGTTATCTAAGGACAGCGTATTATTTGTTTTGGAAAGAATAGAACACTATTTAGAATATACAGATGATAGGTATGATTTATTTTATTTTATTGTATAATAAATATCTACTTATAAAGTATTTACTTGTTTACTTCTATTTGTTTTTCATATTTTGTTTTAAAAACAGGTACTACCTAACTAATACACTGGTGATAAAATACATAGCAATATGTCAATATGTTATTACCAGTATCTGGGAACTTTTATAGAATATCTATAAGTACTTACAAAATTATTACGCCTCGCTATTAGGGTTGCCACCGATTGTTAGTCTAAATCCGGGAGAAAAAAAAGGCAAGTTATATTAATTTTTGTTTTATTTTATTTTGAACTAATATTTTCCATTTGAACGTAAAGACGAGCGAGTTGTTAGTTCGAGACTAGATATTTTGAATAATATCTAGTGTTAAACTAACAACTCGCTCTTTTAAAATTGAAAAACATAATGTAGATTATGTCAAAGCAGAAAGCCTTGACATAATCTACATTATGTTTCTTCTCTTTGTCCATATATTGAATACTTTACTAAAAACACGCTCAGGCGGCGGCGTTTGATACAGATATGGTAGCTTTGAGTGTTGCGAGTTTGCGACTGCATTGGGCAGTAGCGCGCGTTAATTTAAAATTCCAGGACAATTTTGTTTATTTGGAATTCCTTCCGGGAGCCGGGAGATTTATATTTTCATTGCTGATTTTCGGGAGATTCCTGGAATTCCTGGCAACCCTACATATTTGCAGGAATAATTGAGTACCTCAAATTAATCAGTTGTTATGTACTCTGAGGTTTTTCGCAACTGGAAATCATCTATTCGCAGTGGCTGATATGGGAGGAATCAGCGTGGCTACTTGTAGTAGAATAGTAAAAAAAGGTTTATCAAGCTAAAGCAAGCAACCCTACGAACTGAATTTATAAAGTTTCCAGACACCCAAGAGCAAAAACCTATAGTGAAAGAAGATTTTTACAAAATTGCTCGCTTTCCAAGTGTTTTTTTAGGTTGTATAGAATAAAATATATAAATATTTTTTCTGTAATTTTTTATGAATAAAATAATATTTCACGACTAGACAACATGAAAAATGTACACAAACAATAAACCTACAAATGCGCAGCGCTATCATCTGTCGAGTTGTCAATATTTCAATACATCTTTTTTTAAATGGCATTCCGTATTCAGCAATTTATTGGATGATATTTTACAAAAAAATTATGTAATCATGTTTATTTTATGTTTTCTTTGTATTTTGTCGTATTATTATTATTATGAATTAATTATTTTAAAAGCTTTTATTTAACTTCACTTGTATGTATGTCATGTAAACTTTAAAAAAAAAAAAAAAAAAATCGGTAAGTTATTCGTAAAAGTAGGATTTTCGAACTCCCATAATAAAAAAAAAAAAAAACTGTCACTTAGGTGAGTGGCCTTTAAGTAGGTATCCCTTAATTTGGCGGAAACAAACTTAGGTAAGGGGCTCATTTAAGGAATCTCTTAGGTAAAGAGACCCTTAGTGCGGATTTCACTAATTATATTGAATGCGGGAAATGCGTTCAGCACATCTAAACGCGTTCAGTTTCATTGGTGAAATCAGCCCTTAGTAAGGAAGTGTTTGAGGGACAATGGTGAAAACGGGTACAGATCGTTAAAATTACAAAAATGTTCAAGAAGGAGTTCGTGGACACAGACTTCACAGTAATATACGTATACAGTGGTCCAATCTTGATTTTCAAAATATCAATCAATAGAAATTAATAATTAATAATTAAAAAAAAACATAACAAATAATACGGTTCCTCAACTCAAAAGTTTAACGAAGGCTAGATAACTGAATTTATTGGGCAAAAAAAATGGACCAAAATATAGGTTACTGGTTACCCTCTCCGATAAAAAAATTATAATAATAGAAATAAAACTTACCATGTTTAGGTGACGCAGATTGAAATGAACTGACTTTACAAATCCTACGCATGCATTATATACTTAGCGAAAATTAAAACTAGTAATTATTGGAAGGTGTATTTACAAGTAAAGTTAAAGACCAAATTATAATTATTAACTTAACGATCTAACAAATTCCAATGAATCCATTTAAAGCAATTGTACAAGTTTTGCAAATGATCCAGTTGCCATTACCTATCCCTCATTAGGGAATGTTCTATTGCAAAACTTTTTAATATTTAAACGCTTTGTAATTCAAAAATATCACCAATCACTAAATTAGCATTCCTACGAAACAATATCAGCTAATACTTCTATAACATCATGAATAAGGTGAGTAAAACTATAAAAAATGCGTGCTGCTGCTACTAATTAATTAGTATAATATTTTGTAATCCTTCTTTTTCTATTTCACAGTTGGTAGCATTCTTCGGCATTGTCGCCATTTCATCAATCTTGGCTTCACCACTGAAAGAACACCCTTATCGTACACTACCAGCTGTGGAGCACGAGGAGATTCACGACGAGTTCGGTCAGTTTGCGTTGCGGTACGTGACCGCTGAAGGCACCGTGGTGTCGGAGCGCGGTCGGCTCGTGCCCACCCTGGACGGTACTGGCTACGTCATGATCGTTGATGGAGAGGTCTCGTACATCGATGATGATGGCCAGACATTCGTCACCAAATACACCGCCGGCCTCGATGGATACCATGCTGAGGGCAATCATTTACCAGTTGCACCTGAAGTTCCTGTACCGGCAGCTACCAAATGATTTATACAGTGATAAATAAATGCACTCGTATAAAAAATATAATTATCTTTGTGATACCAATGCATCCTTATTTCTTACCTCAACCTTATGAACGTTTTAATGTTGAAGATTATTCTATCCGAGTCGTTGACAAAGGAAAATAACTTTTGCTGTCCTAATACATAGATAATGAAAATGGAATTGTTCTTAAAAAGTTATCACAGTTATGTTAGTTACAGGCTCTTAATTGACATAGAAAATGCCAAATAAAAACAATTCCATTAACATTTTTAATCAAAATGTTTTGGTTTAACAAGTTAAGAGCACTCATTGGGTTGTACTTGTATTTGTAAGGTTATTTTTTCATGGCCCTCTATTATACTTCTATAGGGTCATCCTAACTTACATTTTTATGTCGCGGTCACCATAATGATAGGCGGGTACAGCATCAATAAAGTATTTCCTTTGCCTCTTGTATTACCATAATTAGGAAACTATTAGGTTAAAAGTCTAGTTGGAAGTTTTATTTAAGAGAGGACTGTCTTCTAGAGATGGGTTGTAAACTTGTAACAGGTTATACTAGTGATGTAACGAATGTCATATTTTGGACATTCGCGAATGCGAATGCGAATGCGAATATCTGCTGCCAACATTCGCGAATGCGAATGCGAATATTCAGTTTTTTGTTTAAATTTGGCGCCATTTGTCTATGGCTTGGTGACTTTAGCGGCAGTCCCGTTCGAACGAAGTGCGTTCCGTCTGTTTTTCGTTCCGAGAATAGCCGAGTTAATACGAACGCATCCGATTGAAGTGTCATTCCGCGCGCACCGGTGTTTTCGTAAACAAAACAAGTGAATTTTGAGGTTTTTCTCTTCTATTAACCAACTATTATTACCTACTTAAAAAAATTATACACGCAAAAACATTCGCAATCATTTCGCGAATGCGAATGCGAATGCGAATATGCAAAAATATGCGAATATTCGCGAATACAAATGCGAATGCGAATATGCAAAAATATGCGAATAAAAATATGTGAAGTGAGGTTATACACGATATCAGTTATCACTGTTACTATTACACAAACAATAACAGATCTAAATATTTGTTATTTTTGTAACAAAAATAACAGGCTATTATTTAAATAGCCTATTATTTTTGTACGCACGATAAATACGTATTTAAAACTCAATTGAATATCTTCTTTATTTCTTTTCATGTTAAGTTTCTTTTATGTCACTGGTCACTGGTCAGTGTTACTGAGCAGTGTGTGACATAAAAGAAGTAACAGGTAACACAACCTAATTTAGAAATCACTTTTTCGTAAATGTTTGTTGACCACCAACTGTATTTTTAGGGATAATAAATACTAATTGCTTCTCTTTTTAGCGTAGTTTAACCACTTTAGTAAGAGTGAGAAGTAAACATATTTCGAAGTAAATAATAGGTGTTTCTCTTGTTAGCAAGGTTCATTCCTTAATGAGGAAAATGATAACCTTGCAATATCCCTTCCTTTGTGTGAGTGTGTATGTAAGTAAGAACCGTAGTATCAGTCTGTGTGGGGACTGTTATAATGAATTAATAGTAACACCCGCAATAACAGTCTTTGAGGGTCTGTTATTTTAAGTAACAGATAAGTTATATTGTTCGGATCAATTGTTATTTTTAAATATCTGTTACGATAAATACGCTTCACTCCTACCGTCTTCTATGGTGCGTGGGGAACCAGGCAGCATAAAAAGCTATTTAATTTATAAAGATTCATTCTGAGTATAGTAGACTAGTGTTCCGCAAAGTGTGTACCGCGGCGCACTGCTGTACCGTGGTCATTAGTTGGTGTGCCTCGGAAAAATAAGGTTATAATTAAAATTTTCAGGAATAGATTTAGAACATTTTTGGCTATCTGTGAAAAATGAATATCCTCTGCTTTCTAAGCATGCTATTGCAATACTTTTACCATTCGTAACGACCAATTTGTGAGAATTAGGATTTTCGACTCTTACCACAATAAAAACCAAAAAAAGGAACGCCTCAGGACGATCGAAGAAGAGATGAGAGCAGCCCTGTCAACGATTACTCCAAATTTAGACCGTCTATGCTCAATTAAACAGGCTTATGTTTCGCATTAAAGACATTTTCTGCAATTTAAAGTTAAGGTTTGTTGATTAATAATAAATATTGTTTCGTTAATGTTCTATACATATAAAATGCTTTGTCCTGAATGAATGACTGACTGACGGATCAACGCACAGCCTAAACCGCTGATCGTAGAGACCTGAAACTTGGAGGGTGTGTTCTTTGTATGACGTAGGCATCCGGTAAGAAAGGATTTTTCGAAATTCTTCTCCTAAGGGGATGAAAAAGGCGGGCAAAGTTTGTATGGGACAACGTGATTCCTTGGTCCAATCTACTTCAAATTTTGCATAAACATTTTTTAATAGAATTAATGGAAGACCTGTTTCGTATTTTATTGAAATTCATCCCCTAACGGGGTTAAATAGGGGTAGAAAGTTATTTAGGGAGTGATTTGCTTCGAAGCTGATATCAATACTCCTTAGTGCTTTTGACTTAAATTACATTTTATTTTGACACATGTTTGAAAAGTCAATCCGATAATATTCAAAAAAGGTTGAACTCATGGTATAATAAAACAAGGTATGGCACTCCGAAACACAATGGTCACGTGGGAGACACAAGACTACGTCATCACCGCTATCCATGGTTCTCAAACTTTTTAGTTTGGGGAAATTTTATAAAACATTGACATAATTATTAAATTACTTCTAGCTTTTGACTGTAGCTCTACCCGCGCGTTGTAGGTTTCCCTAGACAAAAAAAAAACAAATTAGATAAATCTACTTTAGCATTCATAACATAAGTGTATATTCATTCTTAATAATAAGTGGATTCTAGGGATTACTAAAATAATACTAAACACATTGTTAAACTCGTCTACTTACGAAGTTTTATTCAAAATCAAAAAACAAAAAATATTTTAACCATTTTGATATTGTGGTCAAAGAAAAAAATGTATCAAACCAACTTGTTAGACGTCCACAAATAAATGTTTGAGAATCACTGTGTACAATGGGACTGAGCGAGACCAACATACGGGTTCGACAAGAATAGCGATACATGACAAAATGTCAGAATGCCAATTAGACAGCCCGTTTCTGTGTTACCAGTAGTGTGTAATAATAACTCCCCAACCTCCTTTATTATTTATGCGAATCTGATACAATAATGAAGTTTTAATTAAAAATTACGTTGGTATATGTTTGTTTCGTTTGATAAGACAAACGAAACGACAATTTCAATGCTTTGTATATATTTTTTAACAGAATGGTGATAGAAAATCTTTCCTTATATTCGAGTTCTGTTGCAATAAAGTGGCAACTGAATAGTGACGTAGGCATGTGTCGCTCCCGGAATGCCATACCTTCTTTTATTATACCATGGTTGAACTCACATAAAGGCTTGGTGCTTGCAATGCAAATACTCTTTAAAATTGGAATGTCTCGAAAGTCACCGTACTATACGTACATATTAGTACCGCATTTGATGGTTTCTAAGCTTTACAGAGGTCTGTATTTATTCCTAGGATTCCCCTAACTCCATCAAATTACCCCTTCGAATTCAAGAGAGTGCAGTTTCCCATCAAAGTATGCTTCGCAATGACTATTAACAAAGCTCAAGGTCAAACTCTTAAGGTAGCGGGAGTAGACTTGAGGGAAAGCTGCTTCTCCCACGGCCTGTTGTATGTGACATGCTCCAGAGTAAGCGCACAGAGTAGCCTGGTGATTCTAGCACCCGAAAGAAAAACAAAAAATATTGTTTACAAATAAATACTGCGGTAGGTCCAGTATTTCGATTTCGTTGTAAAAAGATAATACCTACACCCGTGTAACTTTCGCCAGATCAAAGGCCGAGCTTCGTGTTTTTTTTTTTTTTTTTCAGGTTTTTTTAACCTTTATATCCCTACACTATAATAAAGATATTTATATTTTATAATTATTCAAACATTTTAACATAATAATTTATATGTTATAACAAAATTAATAACGTAAAAAACCAATAAAAAATCCTATTAGAACCATTTTCGACTTCTACGCGGACGAAGTCGCGGGCAAAAACTAGTTAATAATAAATGTTGATTAATATTAGGTACTTAAAAACTGATTTTTAATTTGTGGTGTACCTACAAACAATTTCGTTTTCCTAGATGTACCTTGAACACAAAAAGTTTGCGGAACACTGCAGTAGACGACCATGCGAGCGTAGTGCCGACGAAAGCAAGATTTTTATTAAGTTTAGTATTAGATATACGCCACATTAACTCCAGTTATCTCCGTAATTCTCATTTCGGGAGCCTATCGCCATTAGCCGTGTACAAATAGACTCATAACATAACATCACGCCTATTTTCCCTGGAGGGTTAGGCCGAGTTGTACCTGTAGTATATCCACATTTCGCCAGTTATGTTTAAGTCCCATGTAATAGAGAGCAAGCCTATGCCATCAACCGGTCACAAATCCAGACTCCGGGCTGCTACTGAGGAATTCCAGTTGGAAAAACCCAATAATAATTCGCCCGACCCGGGAATCAAACCTCATGCTCAGTAGGAGCGCTTGCGACCGCAAGATCAACGAAGCAGTTGTATGTAAATACAGACTCGTGCGTGACGATCAATTCCTTTTTGTTCAGTCTGCCTAGTATCGTTGAGTGAATATTGGCGAAAATTTACAGTTTTGTAAACAAATTGATGCTTGCAGAAGTTGGTAGAGTATACAAGAGAAAAAAAAAATACCGGTCAAGTGCGTGTCGGTCTACCCACGATGAACGGTGCTGTAGTTGGGATGAATTGATCCCAAGAACAAACTTAACTTAGTAGTTGATAAATATGTTCTCCCATGCATCGATATACGTCACGGTCAATTCTCCAACTGCAAATGTAAGTTTGTAATTGATTGATTTATATGCGAGAAATTGCTTTTTTTATTGCGTTGACTTAGAAGCTTGATTTTTTAGAGCTCCAAGGGAACAGATCTACGTATTTGATATTAATTTCAACTTGATACCTTCACGCGTTCCTGAGAAAATAGGTTTTGACAGACTGACGGACGTTACGGACAACGAAGTGATCCTATAAAGGTTCCGTTTTTTCCTTTTAAGGTAATGAACCCTAAAAACATTTGCTGCCTGGCAAGGTAACCAAACATGATTGATACGAGATCGGAAGGATCAATAGTTTTATGGGACTATGAAAGAAGATTAATTTAGATGAAAGAACAAAATTGTTACAATTTTGTTACAAATTATTATCACTAAGTGGAAATTTCTATATAACAATTCCACTATTTAAAAGCAATGATAATAATTTATATTGATTACACTAACCACAATATATTTTGATCTTTCTAAGATGTTTTTAATGTATTTTAAATTGTATTGGTCATTAATTCGTATGAACATCTGGTATAAAAGACATGCATCAGTTGTACAGAAATAATATTGTGGGAGCATCGAGAAGAGGTAAGTTATATGGAAAGAAATCTTAACGATTCTAATAGTTGAGAACTAACAGGATACATTTGTATTGTGTGTGATTATATATTTTACTTGGAAACGGTAATACGTCGTTGATCCTGTTTTGAAGTTTTTCTTGACATAAATATAAATGTTTTTATTTGTTTACAGATGCATTGTTTTGTGGTTTTTTGTCTACTGTCAGCGGCCGTTGCCTTGCCAACGTCGGAACAGCTTCGTATCAACTTACCGGCGCTCCCGTCATCCCCTGAACTTAAATCAAAAGATACAGATAATATCAGCGATGACCAAGTCTTAGTTGACGCAATTCCACCCATAATGGATGCGCGTGAATCTGAAGAAGCCAAGAATCCATCGGAATCTGCGGAAACACCAAAAGCAGAAAAGGACGAAGATAAAGATAAACTTCCTGATGTGATTACCGTAATTCAGAAAGAATCCAAGGAGTCTATGGAAACCAAAGATTCTAATGAATCTAAAGGATTTGAAGAGAGACCAGAACAACCTAAGGAAGAAAAGAAAGACTCTAAATATGAAGAATCAAAGGAAGGGGACGAAGACGACGGACCTATTATAGTACAAGTACTCCAGAAACCATCTCAGAAAGATTTGATGCCTATAATATATAATAACAAATTTGAACTACCTTGGCCAATCAAAATTTTCTCAGACTTGTTTTCGAAGTTATGGAACCGTGGCCAACGAAACCAGCCTATGTACATTGTCAGGGAAACTGACTTCGCTTATGATGATCGGAATTAATACCAATACGACATTATTCTTGTTTTTCGTCATGGATTTTATTATTCAGAGGATCTTTAAATTACTACCATTTAAAAAATGACAATACCTATAATAAATTAATCTCTCAACAGCAAATCTATGCATCAAACGTTAGAATTTTTTATTTTATTTATTTGAATAAACTGTATTTATGAATATCATTTTATTTTTCTTGTATTCTGCTCCGCTCTATTTTTCATGAATAATATCATGAAATGAGTACGATGATGTAGCTTCAACTACTAAGTTTGTAACTGTTTTTGGAATATTTTTAAATAATAGGAAATATTAGTATTAGGTCCTCCATTATTTTTAACATATATAAACGATATACCTAAAGCAGTGCGCCATCCTATGATCCTTTTCGCGGACGATAGTAAAGCGATACTAAAATGTAACGATATAGCTACGTACGGAGAAGATATTAATAATACACTCAATGACATAATCACATGGTTAAATGAAACTACTCTAATAATAAATCTACAGAAGACAAAATTTATGCAATTTTATCAAAAAAAAACGGCCTACGAAACTGAATATCAATTATAGGGCAATCTCTATAGAAGAAGTAAACAATATAATATTTTTAGGCTTAATTTTCATCATTTCTAGAAGTTGCAAGCTACATTTGTCCAAAAAAATGCAATGCTATTTACTAAATTGTCTCAAATACGGAGAGGTCCTCTACGTGCTCAATATTAAAACGTTGTATGTGCCAAGAAATGTACCTAAGACAGCTTTAATGTGCAAAAACTTGATGGGAATAGCACCCAGAATATATAATAAGTTACCTGACTTCTTGAAGCAACTAAAGATTACGAGCTTCAAGAAGAAATTATCAATGTTTCTAATCCATAAATTTACACTCTCTCTCTATTTATTTTCACTGTAGATTCATTTCTTAATGACAATAATATTATTATAATTTGACTAAGTAATTAATGTGTGTTTTTGTTGTATATTGTGTGATTTGTTTATTGAATTTAATATGAATTAATTTAAAATACCTTACTGAATTTGTTAATACTTAATTTAATATTTTTTTATGATTCTGAATTTAATTTTAATATTATTGTACCTACCTACTGTAACTATAAAATTTGTACGCCAAACATAGAGAGCCAACTGAATTTTTACTGAAGACCAAATGTATGTACCTGTGTTTAACAAATAAATAATCATTCATTCATCCATTATACAAGCTAACACAAAAATATAAAATATTGAGTACAAGTATCCAGTATAAAGGTAAAGGGGAAGAGCTCATGGGGCATTAAAACTCATCCAAATAATATAATAATGTTCTCTGATTTTATGTAAAAAAATATTATGTAGTCAAACATAGTTAGTACCTATTGCATTGATGTCGTTAATTAATTGTTATTATAGCACTATTGTGTGGTATAGGATATGAAATACGGTAATAATTAAAAAATACAAATATTATATTAAATATTAAGAGATCATAAGGATAGTCGAAACAATTAAGAAGATTTCTGTGATTTTGTCACAGAAAATTATATTTATTAAGTTTTATTTTCCGTAGCCATCATACCAGGGTGACAATGTAGGAACTGATCGGATTGGGTTTTCTTTTAGCTGCGATACCTTTGGCTCAGTTGATGTATGCACATCATTAATATCGTCCCTGCTGAATTTGTAGCTACCCCTATACACGGGTCGAGGGGCAAGTCCGATAGAACCTTGTTTAATATGATCTAATACTGGTCTGACTTTGGCCATCGCATGATGACCATTCCGGCTTTTAAATGATGGGACCTGTATCGTCGGCGATAGATAAATGTGTTTCTTAGCGGAGACATGATTTGTGTGTGCCTCTTTTTGAACAGCAGCTTCCGACGTTGTGCGTGAGATATGTAGCCGATGGTTAGGATGTCTATGAGGGGTAGGTACATGGGCCGAGAAGTGCGGTCGATCTAAATGAAAGCCTGTAACGCCATTATTCGGGACTTCTTTCAACTCTTCCCATTCTGTGATAGGCGGAGATAGAACTGTCGCTGGTAAAGCAGTCGGGAAATGCGGATGAATCGATTTTCGTAATTTTGGTGCTCGTGGCATTGGTGTCAAAGTTGATGTAGCTTCTTTCTTTCCATACTTGTAATCTTGGGTTTCCGGTGCGATAATCAGTGTTTCAAAAGGACCATGGTTTGTAATCTCCTTGAAGTTCTCATTAAAATCGTCAATATTTTGCTGCGGCTCTGTTGTAGTTGTCGTCGTGGATGGTTGGTAATGCAAATACTTTCCAATTTCTTCTTCAATTTTTTCCATTTCTGGAGCTTTATCTGTTCTCTTTTGTTCAAAAATATAATTAATTTTGTAGTGAGGATTTGGCAAATTAATCATATCAAAGTAATCCATAGGAGACGCACTGTCGACATTTTCATTTAATGCCTGCTGATGGGCATGGGGAGTCAAGTCCTTGGCGAAGGTTTGTGCTATAAAGAAAAGCCATATTGTTGTCGCGAGCATGTTTCTGAAAAATATAATATAAATTACTAGTGCTCCTGCTTCGCGCGGTTTTTACGACTTCACAAAACATCGAGATTTCTTAGGTAAACGTAACTTGAATATTAACGTACACATTAATATACACATTAACCTACAGGAACAAATTCTCTAAACGATGGTGAAAACTCCATCAAAATCTGTTGCGTGGTTTAGAAGAACAACGTGGACATATAGACAAACGCGACTTTGTTTTATAATATGTATAGAAGAATATTGTACACACAATTACATCAAAATATTTCGAAATGGTAATTAGTAACGAGCTTTACCTTTAGGGTTACTTTGGGAACACTGACGAACTGCACTGGCCTAATTAATAAATTCACTCGGTTATATAGAGCAGAACTATAATTAAACAAACAGGATTGAGTTAATATGTTGCAATACATTTTCCAAACCTACGTCATTTGTTAAACTACTTTTGAAACGTGTCCTAAGAAATCTTGTCATACTAGTTTCTACAGGTACTTTCATAATTACTCAATTTGGAAATGAAACCACAAGTTGTTAACAAATTATTTATGTAGGTACGAATTTACATTAAAACAATAAAATTAGTATAAATACATGCTGTGCAATCTTTACATAATAATTAAAAGTGATTAGGTAGTAGAATTTAAGAATTTTGATTAGACACGATACATTTTATTTTTAATTATAAATGATTACCCACAGCATTTTAAAGTCATTGCAACAAGTTGTCATTGATTTCCGACAAATATTTCTCAAAAATGACAAATTATTCGCAATAACATTTTAATAACATGCACCCGGCTTAGTATATTTAATTAAGTACGTGTGTAGTAACAAATTAAATGGTTTACATAAATAAAGTAGAAATCGTTTTTGGAAATCTAAATGTATGCAGACTTGAATAAAATAGTGATGCCCATAGTACTTAGTTTACATGCTGTGCTAGTAAATTCTTGATCTTGTTTACTGATACATTTTAGTTACACACTCTAAAAGGTTACACCAGAATTATTAAGTCGTATAGCTGCGCCTACGCTTGTCCATTTGCAAGGAAATCCATTTAGATTGACAATCAAGATGAGTTCAAAGACCTTATGACTTTTATAGTCATAATGACCTGAGACTGTCCTTCTTTGATACTTTGACGATAATTTTAAATAAATTAACGGTATTTTTTGTATTATTTTAATTTTAGGTAAGATTAGAATATGTTGATGCAAATAACAAAACGTAACGTCACACTAACACGAATTTCCTAAAATACGAGTATGATAACTGTATTTTAATTAAATAATAAGTTTATTATCTATATGACATTAAGATGTTTATAAAAGCATACAATATGAATTACCGGTATACTGTACCTACATATAGTACAATGGCACTGAAAAATAAGAAAGTAGGTAATAATTTTTGGTCGTGAAAAACCAGTCACAAACAAAAACCTATTTCAGGTATCTGACTTCAAATATTTTGTCATATGACCCAAAAAACTTTTATCGTACTATAACTCTTACTTACATTTATCAAAATAATGGCTAAGACTTGTTCGCTTCGTTCGATTAGATCGTTTTGTCTCCTTTATTACATAAATAGTTCATGGGAACTAACAATACTGATGAATAAATAAATAGGTAACTTCAAATTCTCACATACATATACACTCATTGACTACATCAATTCACAGGTCTAGAATCATATGGGGTCGCGTCATGACCCACATACCTATTGTTTTTGCGAATTTGGAAGCCTTCGCCGGGCGCTGTGTTGTAGTATATCACTCGTCGAATACCGAACGGATCTACATAACCGAAACTTCCAGTCTTCTCGTTGGAGCCGCCACTCTCTTCCTCATGGTACTGCTTTGGAAGATAGTACCGGAATCCGTTTCTCTTGAAGGCTGAACCGTCGTAAGTCGAGAACTGAGGAGTGTACCCGTCACCGATTTTGACTCCAGATTGTTGTTGCTGTTGCAGCTGCTGCTGTCGCCTCAGCCAGGCATCGGCGTGTCTGTACGAGTTAGGATTATACACATCGTAGCGTTGGCTATCGCTGGCGTGATACTCATCTTCAAGGGTATTAGTGTTAGATGAATCGTATTCATATGGACTGCGTGTCGTTGCAGCTTCACTGGCTGTGATAGGTGGCACTGTTGGTCTGAGGTCATAGGTCGTTGTTGACGAGTCGATCGAGTTAGGCGAAACGTAAACTTGTGGTGTCGCTGTCGGGTGTGGGTATGTTGGTGGGTGAGGTGTCACTGATACTTCTATGGGGTAGGTAGGTCCGTATGATGACGACGGCGGTGGGGCTTGAGTCGTGGAAGTGTAACGCGGTGGTCCGCGATACCGGTGGACAGGTGCAGGTGCTGGTGTTACCCCGTAACCAGAGTCCGTCGGGGCGGTCTTAGCTATCTGCAATGACTCCTGAAACACATTAATAAAACAGGCTTAGCATTGCAATGGGCATCAAGTTAAGACACAAAAGATAAGTGTCATCTATTCTTAATTTTAGTGACATTGAAAATGTTTGACATTGAATAATTTTATTGTTTTAAGTATCATTGGATGTGCTAATTTTTAAATGACGAATGTATTACTTGTATTATGCATGTTTTTTGTAAAGTAGAATGATTTTAAATTGTTTTTGAATAAATTGAATGAAACGTACTGAAATTGGTCGGTTTTCTCCAACGTAAACAGTTTTGGATTTGTAAATCCTGTATCCCTGATTGTCAGCGATGTAGTCCTGGAGGCGCAAATATCCGTCAGCTCCCACCCAGCCTGTTGTACCTGAAATGTAAAAATTACTACATGAACAACTGAAAACGAGACCGTTCTTTGACGTGACCCTTTAAGAAATCGCATTTACAAAGACAAAGTAGATAAAGTTGATGATGGAATAGGTTTGACTGTTTTACAAAATAGACCAGCTATCTGAATGATTTTGAAGGTTATTGCTAATCCATTGCTTCATATGTTCGAAAAGTTTGCCTGCTCAACAACGTAAATAACGCAATGAATGTTGTGAACTGGTGAAATTAAAGCCATAATTGCTAATGAGTGTGTTACGCAATTACCCTGCTGTTTTAATTTACAAAACCAATCATCCCTTGGCACCCAATGATGTCATTAACGACACGGCACCATTTTGATACTGAAAGAGGAGAGGAGTGGCAGTGATAGCTGATTTTTTCTCCGGAAACCACACTAGTTACTATGAAATAGAAATTCACCTAATATATCAGTTTCCGTGCTAGCACACAATTTAATACAGATATGGTCCGTCACGAATTCTGTTGTTCCACAACAATAGTTTTTTAAGATATTCTTATTTCCTTAGAAGGTAATTGCTATTATATACATATATATAGATATGCCGCCTACATAGACTTGTAGCGTTGGGACAATGAACTATGGAGTATGTGTAGGTCGACAACATTTTCATAATGACAATGGAGCTTTACAAATAGGCTGCTCTACTCTATAAATCAAATCAAATCAAAACGTTTATCGCAAACCATAATGTACAATTACAGGTGGTAAATAAAAATATAATAGAAACAATTATGGACCCTGTCGGGCACAGCAAATTTTTTAATAGGTAGAGAGAGGGAGAGCGCTTTATCAATTTTCCTTATTATTAAATTAAGAACTATTTATATCCTATTACCTATGTATTTATATTTCCATTATTTCATTTATTCTATTAATATTTTATATGCAGGTCTATCCATTAATTTATTATTTATTTAATTATATTTAATATTGCTTATTTGTTTACTCGCTTATATTTATTGTATCCATATTAATGTTATCATCATCTTAACAATATGTAGCATAATAGGGATGTTAACTAGAGATTTTTTTTGTCCGTCAGGTAGATTATTTAAAAATATTTGACACGTATTTTTCCTTTTTTTACGTAATCAAAAGATTACGGCAATACTTGAGAAGGCGATACGTTAAAATGTGGCATGACGTCACTCCCCGTTAGATTTTAAACCGACTTGTGACGTAGCGAGTCCTCACTCCCCAACTGTAATGCGTTTTTATCTAAACCATTTTTTATTAATAATATAAAGCAAAAAATACGTGTCTAATATTTTTTTATTATCTGACTGACGGACTAAAAAGTTTTATTTTCCCCAGTCAAGATTCCTGTTGTCTTCTTTATGTTTTAAAACTTGCTAATTTGAAACAAAAAGAAACAATTTATATCTTTACTTTTGTAAGCTCTCTATCATTTACAAATGTATTATTCATCATAACTGGTTGGTTAGCAAAGGAACTGGGCATACATGAAACATCCTAAGGCATATGGCACTAAGCTTGCAGCTTATCCAAATAAGGCAGAATCGTCATACCACCGTGTATCGATATTAAGCATTTATAGAGTATATAGGAGTAATTTAGTCTAAGACGTTGTTACCAAGGGGTATCGTATTACCTAGTTACTGGGTTGTGGAGGTCAGATAGGCAACCACTCCATGTAAAATACTGGTATTCAGCTGCATCCGGTTAGACTGGAAGCCGCCTCCAACATAGTTGGGAAAAGGCTAGGTAGATTGTAGATTGTTTTGGTCTAAACATTGTCTAGATTTGGTCTACATAATTGCTGCTTATTGTTCATCAATACGTTGTGTAGAAGTTACTTTAGAAATAAAACTAAAATCTAACTTACCAATTACGGATCCATCTTTCAGCCGTCTTTCCTTCCGATACTGTCCGTTTTGAGTCTGGTACAAGAAGTATCGCTCGTCATCTTCGTCTGTCTGAATGTGGATCTGGTCTGAGTCCTGTTGGGGACTGTACCCGTCCAACGCAGCCAGTACGCTGCATGCACACACCTGGAAAAGAAAACGAGCTCTTTATTGTTTTACATTATAATTTATCGGTTAAAATTCGCCTATTCTAGAACAGAAGAGCAGTGGTAGCCTGTGGTAACGGCCGAGATTTACAATTGAAGGTCGTAGGCTCGAATCCTGACAGGTGGTTTACTTTGTGCAAATTATTTCATCGCCACTGCTCTCAAAACGGTGAAGGAAAATGTCGTGAGGAAACAGGCATGTTCTAGAATCAAAAAAGTTCGAAGACATGTGACATCTACCAACCCGCACTGGGCCCGCGTGGTGGATTACGGCCCACTCTCTCTCACAGAGAGGAGGCCGGTGTCCCAGCAGTGGGAATATTATAGGTAATAGAAATGATTGTACAAATGTATCCATCCTAACATATTATAAAACGCAATATGTCTCTGACTGTACGATAGCGTGTTCTTAAGTGGAGAGTTACTGATCCTGTTTGTTACATTTAACATTTATACTCTGGCTAGGTTTTAATAAGAACACTAGGTTTGCGAGTGGAGCCGGGCCCAATTAGCTAAGACTTTTAAGACTCATTAATTGACAGATAATAGATGATGATGATCGTAGATGTTTACAAATTAATATTAAACTCTACAGCGGTTTTCTTTTTAGCTTAAATATTCAAGTAAGCTCTTTCTTTCGTTTCATACATTTGAGAAATTGTTTCTGCCAATTTATAAAATAACATCACGCCTGTAATCCCCGAAGGGTTAGGCAGAGGTGTTGACCCACATTTCGCCAGTTAAGTTTAAGTCCCATGTAATAGGGGAGCGAGCCTATTGCCAGCAACCGGGTATAAATTCAAACTCCGACCTGCTACTGAGAAATTCTTGATGGAAAAAGCCCAATAACACTTTGTCCAACCTAGAAATCGAACCCAGGTCGTCATGCTCAGCAGTAGCGCTTGTGACCACCGCGGCAGTCAATTTATGTTATTACAAAAAATGCTTTAATGCTAGTAGTACACTAAGCTATTAGAATCTCTTCTATCGCAACCACCGATAGGTAAATGAGTCTTGTTTGAGAAACAGGTTAAATGGCCATTCATAATAGTCTACTGCTAACATTATATCTAACACATTAATTAGTCTAGGTATTGCAATATGATAGATACATAACTGACATGACTACTATGCAGGTAATTGCAAGATGACTCATAAGAACTGTACAGCTATATGTCTCCCGAAATTGGTCCTACGTAACGAACAACTTTAATCTTGTCTAGATCTTTCAAGTTAAAGATCCTAGGAACAAATCAGCTGATACCTATGATTCGAATTTGAATAAACCAGTAGATACACGATACGGCAAGAAGTACTTTATTGTTGCACAGAAAATAGCCACTGAGTCAAACACACGTCATGCTTTTTCCCTATATTAAACTCATACATATCTATTGTTTTTATTATAGGTATGTTAGTAGCACAGTCTTGAGTCTGTGCCAGCATTATAATAAAAATATAGTGTTGCTTATTGTGGGTTAAGACAAGGTCTGCAGTAGTTGATTACTGATTAGTGTACAGTTTCAATCGCGGGTGAGACGAGCGTGGGATTAGGGACTGTTGGTAATACTTGTTTATTAACTGGTGTCAAGGACTACTTGAATATACTTATATTAACGTTATTGCGTTATTATCTACACGTAATTGAGCATTGTCACACTTGAATTGCTGTAATACAGGCTGTAGATGAAACAAAAAGATACGGAATATAAATAAAAGTTGGTTAAAAAACTCAAATTACCGACTTAATTAACGAAGTTATCGTTCTTTGTCACGTTTTTTTTTGAGAATTTGATTTACATTCACGCTGTCCATTGTAAAAACGTTTTCAGTGAAGGCTAACCAGTAGGTATAAAAACACATGAATAACATGGTGGGTTCAATCTGTCAATCAAAAGGTGTTGTAGGCTAATGTCATGCGGGAAAATCCTTTACACACGACATCTTCCACTCTTAGTAATTAGCCGTCACTAATAAGACGTACCGTGCTTACATTCATCACGCGATGTGTTTTTCCTAGTCATGTAGATATGTTCCTCTTCTGATGTGCACTACCCGTAAAATCGAGCAACCGAGAGACAATGGCTCTGCCACAAATTAGAGACGAATCAGTAATTTGTTGAACAATAGATGTTAACTCAGCCCCGAAGGTCGAGATGAAGCAACAAAATATACGGACCTCCCATAAATACGGAAAAAATACAATGAAAGTCAAATAAGTTTCAGACAACTGGTTTACATGATGTTAATATTCCAGTGTATGTCGTGAGGCTTAATACTGCAGGTTAAGAGCGGGTTTCCAAACGAACAATTTGAATAAGCCTAGGAAACAACAAAAACACTTAAGTGAAGCAGTGACGTTAGTAAAATGATGCATTCTTATGGCGCATCGTAAGCGCATGTTGGGTGTGACATCTTCCGTATAAGGAAATGTCCAACAGCGATGTTAGAAGGACTAACCAAGTAACCATGTCAGCCTTACTCACGGCTAGTGCCATGGAATATCAATGTGTTTGTGTGTTGCCTACTTGCGTACCGCAACAACCTCGGGACATACGTGGGCCGAGAACTAAGGACCTACGCGGAAACGTTAACTTGCATGACTAAATAATGCAAGGTATTGTACAAAAAACTAATCCATGAATGTTCTTACTTGTTCCGAAGTTATAATTGACTGTGATTTCCGCCTAAATTCTTTATTTTAATTGGACAATGTCGATGACTTTCCGGATTAGACAAAGCAGCTCGGTGCGGTAGTTGCATGATTTATTTGCATGTCAAAATCTGTTACGGGCTCGTCACCGCCTGGTGGCGCATGGCAGGATCTACAGTAGCCATCCACTGCGCCAGCCTGTGCTATTCGCGCCGTTATCCCGACGCCGCGAGTTTTTGAAAAAAGGAAAAGGCATGGCGGAAATATCGTATTTCAGATTCATTCAGAAAAATAAAACAGATTCATCAAATACCAGGCCTAGTTAATTATTTTCGAAGATTCACAGCGCCAACAACCGGAAGAAAAATCTATGACTCTTGCATCGATTTAAACACAGTTCCCGGGGCTTTAGATTGTGTCCACTTTAAGTTAGATGAATAATGTTTGCAACTTGATTAAACCATACATATGGGTCTTGTTTACAAAGATAGGTACTGTATGAATCCAACTTTTAATATGGTATCTTCATGATAACTTTATTTTTTCATTTGTATAAAGCTATTATATTCAGAGAAGAATCGCTAAAATCAACATTAAAAGTGTGTTGTGCATTAACTATTTCATTCTTAAAACAAAGCAAAATCTTTAATCCTCGAATGATGCATTATTTAGATAAAGAAAACAGGTTAGCTACTTGTCTTGTACTTGTGCCAACCTCTAATAGGTAACCTATGCCCTATTAAAAACTTGACTAGGTATGTAGGTATAGTAGATTATTAATATCCATAATTTATACTTAGCAACATCTTATGTGACTCAGCTAGAAGGTTTATTCACTTATCGTTATTTTTTTATTTATCTTATTTCTATAATTTAACTAGCTGACCCGACGGACGTTGTCCTGTCCTTTTAATGATTCATACAAAAATCCCATAGAAAAAAGCAGTTTCAGTTTTTCTCGAATTATCCAATTTTCCGGAAAAGATTTCCAATTTTTCTTTCAAATCTTATTCGGACTATTACGAACGTTTTAAAACATAAATAACGAAAGGACTTCATTTTTATTTATAGTGTTTAGCCTTCTGGATATTTTCTATGCATTATTTGAAACCGACATTTCTACCATAAAATCGTGACCTTTAGATATAATTACATTGTGAATTCTTTGTTATTGGATCAATATTTATGCAAATTTTATGTTTCACATAAATTGTATCTCAATTATTCAATCAATATATTGATTGTTTGATTGTAGTCAGCCCACAGCTGACTTTAACTATGGGTTTTCCCCTATTCTGGGTGACCTCGGTAAACAACTGGAGGTGGCTCCTGTATTTTAATTCAGTAAGTTGTCTCTAAGAACGTTTATTCCGGAAGTGGGCAATGTCGCAAATAGATGTCAAATATTTCAATGTTTTGATTATACGCCATTATTAAAATTTTTGCATTATGGAAATATGAAATTTGGCTAACTAGCGAACTGGAATATTAATAATGAATTGCAATTATAACGCTGAATTTGATGTTTTTTACATCTAAAACTAAATATTCGGTGTAACGATATTAATTATTGCATTTCATAATCAATATTTTAGTTCACTTATTTCATTATTCATTAATTAGCCAAATTTCATATTTCACAACAGTAATATCGACCAAATTAATCAAAACAGGTAAATATTTCACAGCTATTTGTAACGTTGCCAACTTTTAGGATAAACGCTCGTAAGATATACACCGTAACAGATACTCGTACTGTCGCTTGTGTTTTGGCGGACATCACTCGAATGCCACCATGTTCCTCATACATAAAAAAAAATATATTATACAAACAAAACATCATGTTACTTTATTCAAAACCTATTATTTTTCATAATCTAGAATAACCCAAAGTTTAAGGAAACTGCAGTCCACAAAAACTGTTTTAATTAGAAAATAATTAATTTTCATGGAAACCCGGATACATTAAAATAATTTAATTATACATTCTGTACATAGATGCATCACGTTGACATCATCTCTCAACTAATTATGTAGGAGTAGTATTGTTATATGTAAATGTTATACTGACACATAATAATTATACAAAACAGCAAAAACAGGAATGTGGCGGAACAGAAAGATTACAATGAGGAATTATAAATTCATATTCTGTACAGCATCATTTATTCACAAGCATATGAAAAACGACTGGCGTGAAAATTTCATTTAACGTGGACAATTTTAGGTTGTTCACGATTTGAGGAAGACAACGTGCCAGGTGGTCTATGATTCTAACAAATTAAATACAGCGTAGAATGGAGGTCATTGGAGCGACATTATATAAACCTACCGAGTTGTGATTCAAGAAATTAGGTATATCAGGGTTTGGAACTGTGTCCGGTTAGTGGCTTATCTTTCATTTTTATGGCTCTTATATACCGTTCGATATCGTTTCGATACTCGTCAGCATCAGTGCCTAAGCTATTAGGGAAATGGCCTTAGCTCTAAAGAATAGAATACGCTAAAAGTATGAGAATACAATTTCGTCGTGTGACAAAGTGAAATATTATTCTGCCATTATTTCCAGTAATAATGATCTACACTTTTATTAATTGTACTAGTTAATATATTACGGCATTAACTTAATTTGTCTTCATTACTAATTATCCACTAATCAGGTTCATCAATGGAATTTTTGCCAAAATACTAATAACTTTGTGGTATATAAGCACGTCCCTTTTAGAGAAATAATATCAGTTTGCAGTTTGTACATCGTGTCTCTTCATCACTCCAAATAACATTTCTTGCAACATGAGATTCGTGAGTACCTATATCTTAAACTTATAATGGGCAATGTTCGAGGCATTGGCTTGTATTCATCGATACTAATGGTACTTTTCTCTATTCCAGTTTGTGGTAGCTCTTTCCCTCTTCGCTGTGGCCGCATCAGCACCAACGAGTCCTGATGCTGCCGTCGAAGCGCGTCGGAAACTGCCAGCGTTAGAGCATGAAGAGATTCACGACGAGTCCGGTCAGTTCGCTCTGCGGTACGTGACGGCTGAAGGCACCGTGGTGTCGGAGCGCGGCCGGCTCGTGCCAAACTCCAACGGCACCGACTACGTCATGATCGTTGAAGGAGAGGTTTCATACATCAGTGATGATGGCCAGACATACGTCACCAAGTACAACGCCGGCCTCGATGGTACCCACGTCGAAGGCAACCACCTCCCAGTCTCTGTGACAGCTGAACCCATCACCGCTCCCGAGACCATCGTTGTCCCCGAATCAGTTGAAGTAATAGCTGAGCCCTTTAAACGTGTGGCTGAACGGTTATATTAAAATTTGAAAAATTACTAAAAATCTTTTTACTGTCTACCTCTTACCCTATTAGCTCGACCGCTTCGTCATACTTATAGAATGACTACAGATTGAATCGTGTTTTGAATTTAACCTTCATACAACTATAATTGATCGTTTTAGTACTGGAATCATGCCGTCAGCTCAGGTGGCGGATGACACCTGGATTGAACGCCTACTTGGGGTGTTTTGATCCTAGCGATCGAATCTTCTATTAGATAAACTTTATTTTTGTTCTTATGACTTCATAATCATTCGCATATAAGAGGGTGTGTGAATAAACGGAAAATTCAAGCAGTGCAGATGAGAATATTAAGACCTATGCGTGCTGTGACTAGAATGGATAAGATAAAGAATGAGCAAGTATAAATTATAAGAAGAAGCTTTAAAATAGCGCAGGTGACAGGAAAAATGGGGATTAGGTAGCCCATTCTCCTTGTATGGACATAACTACATGCGGAGAAATGCGGAGCATGCTACAAGAAAAGCTTTAAGTATAGCATAGGATCCGCAGCGGAACGATCTGCACCCATCTGTTTAATCTATGAAATAGTAGATTATTAACCAAGGGGATAAAGCAGTGTCTTCTGTCGCGGGTGACGATTTAAATCGCGAGCGTAACGAAGGACTGGAGGTTTACTCCCGAGCGTAGCGAGGGTGTTAAAAACTTAAATTACGAGCGAAGCGAGGGATTTAAGACGAGTATTGAGTGTAGCGAGGGATTTAAGTTCACCCAAGACTAAGACAGCTTTATCACCGAGGAAAATACTCTACTTTACGTACCATTTGCGAAAAAATTAACACAATAATAATATGAGATAAGTATTTATTAAAAATAATGACAATTAAAAGTAAAAGTTAACATTCGAAACATTGGTCCAATTATTGATAGAGAGAGTTACATTTTTGTTTGGTACATTTATTGTTGATGAGTTGATTTGAGTATTTCTCTGTTCTTGCGTCTGAGGAACTTGCGTTTCATTGTAGATATTATACGTCGGAGATAGTGGTGGTGGTGCATCGTGAGTTACGGACGAAGATAAGATGCCGGAAGTTGATGGTTGTGGCTCTGATGAATTAAGTTTTATATTTTTGTTAATTTGTTTATTCGCCATTGAGCTTTCGATATAACCCTCAGCTACTCCATCAGAGCTCCAACCACCGTGTCTTTTTATTGACGTAATATCCGCCCCTGAATCCGCCAAGAAAGTCACCGAAGTTCTTCTAAAGCAGTGACCGGTGTAGAATTCAACATCTTTAAGTTTTAAATATTTAGCAATTTCCTTTGGCATATTGCTAATTTTATTTTTGCCGATGGCTTGTCGAGTACATTTCCCATTCCGATAGTTTATAAAAAATCTATTGTTTTCCATGTTGGTGGGACGTAATGCTTGGTATTTATGAATGATTTTAGTATATTGTGTAAAAAACAGGTAAATTTATAGAATAATTACCAATATGATATAATCATAATTCAACATTACAATACCATACGAAATATTCATAGTTAAATCATGTATACTTACTTTTGTGGCCAGAAAAATTTCGTCAGGAGCTTCATTAAGAAATTTTTCCACATTTTGAGTCGTAAAAATTTTAGACTTCTTTGACAATGCCCTTCTGATTTTCTTTTTAAAAAAGCCAGTAATTTCGTGAATCTATTTATTTCAATGCTGTGTTTGATGCTTATTGTAGCTTTCAGTTTTCAGTATACTCGTATGCACCAAAGTGTATTCGGATTCTTTGTCTTGGATAAATAATCAAAATAGACAAGAAGTACTGATTCTGAAATTGATAGGCCTTTCGCACTTCTCCACGTTGAAAATTCTTCATAAGTTTTTAAATAATTTTCCTTGGATTTTGTTGGAAGCAAATTATTTATAATTGCGGCAGCATTTGCACTGATGGAATCCGACAATTCACTGTCGTAATCGTAACGTATTTTTAGAACATTAACTTAATTATAAAAATAAATTAAAATAAACTTAACGTTTATGTATTTGAAGAAAACAAAAACGCGGCAAATTCCTAGAATAATATTTTTTTGTCAGAAAAGCAAAGGCATCAAGCTCATACGGCCTCGTCAGTTTTCGTAATTTTATTTAATAATCATAACTGCATAATAAATGCGTATTCCTTTTTCAAAAAGATGTATAATGCTTTATATACAAACTCAATGGTGTAAACACAGATGTAGTTCAGTATAAATTTCGGTAAGTATTCCAAATTTAAATCACATTCTCCCCCTAGAGGATTTATTTATTTATTTTATTTATTTATTTATTTATTTATAGTTAATTAAAACGGTACAACACCAATTACATTAATTAACATAGAAATATAAAAATATTAGTATTGACAATTCTTTTTATATAATTTAATTAAACTAACATGGAACAGTTGACTCCCTTGCATACTTTCTCTCACAGAACATCAGACATATACGCATAATTTTATTCCATTCATCAGCAAACACATCGCATTCAGGGTTGGCAGTCAGAAGGGCGTTGAGCATCTTCAAAGTACGACACACTGGAGATTCAGCTCTGGCAACAGTTTTGGATGACGGTGGCGCAAATAGATTGCGCTGGCGGCTGGGACGGTGTCCGATGTATTTGTCGGGCACAAATAGTCGGCAGAAAAGGCCATGGAGGTCTGGGCAGTCTATACGTCCCCGTAAGGTTTTACAGGCTACCGTGAGCTGATCAAGGCCTCTTCTCACCTCCAACGAATTAAAGCCCAACATCCCTAAAAGAAAGTTGGTAGGGTACATGTAGGGAAAGAAATGGTATAACCTCTGGAAGAGGCATCTTAAGAAGGTTTTCTGTACCTTTTCAAGCATCAGTGTTTGGGTCGCGGTATGGGGGTGCCAAACACAAGCACTGGACTCAAGTTTGGTTCGAACCAGAGTGGTGTATAATAGCCTAATAACATTAGGGTTGTGAAAGTCACGAGCATTTCGCAAAACAAAACCCAGGCGCCTGAAAGAATCCTTTGCAAGGATAGAAATGTGATCTCTAAAAGTAAGACAGCGATCGAAAGTCACTCCCAAGTCCTTTATGCTGGTGACACGAGTAATTACTTCACCACCTAAACTATAGTGATAATTAATGGGTCGCAGCCCTCTACCGTAAGTCATGACGTGGCACTTGCTAGGATTGAAAAATAGCTTATTTACGATACTCCACTCAAAAACGGCGTCAATATCACTTTGTAGGAGTTTGCAATCTTCGTCTGTTCTGATGTGTGCGACAAGCTTTAGGTCATCGGCATAAAGAAGGCATTTGGCAAACTTAACATTTGCTATGAGATCATTGATCATGATCAGGAACAGAGGCGGCCCCAGTACTGATCCCTGACTTACGCCCGAGCGTGTGTTATAAGGCTTGGACTCGAAGCAGCCATGCCTAACAAACTGCTTGCGATCTCGCAGGTAGTCGGAAAAGAAATGAAGAAGACCCGACGAGAAACCGATGGCCCCCAGTTTTGTCAAGAGCACATCGTTGTCAACTCTGTCGAATGCTTTCCGAAAATCAAAATACAGAGCGTCAACCTGTATACCAATATCCAAGCCACTAGATATGTAGTCTACATGAATCAATAGATTCGAATTTACAGAGCGACCCGGCCGAAAACCGTGTTGGGCATCAGACAGAGGCATATTCAGGCGTTTATAAATAAAGGAGTGGAGTATATGGATATATAGTATATGGATAGGATGAATGAAATTCAATACAATTTTCTTTCCCTGTTTTTAACAGATTAAAAATGACTACTGTTATGTTCGTTTTTTGTGGCATAGAATGTCACTTGTTTGAGCAAGTGGTACGAAAAGTATTTTTTATCTTTGTAAACAGGGACTAAAATAGATTTTTAATCCCTAGACACTGAAATTGATTCGAATTTTGAATGGTGATTGGAACTTTTACTAACAATATCCACAGATATTGTTAGTAAAAGTTCCAATCACCAAAGAGATCAATCATGAACATTGTATGAACATGTAACAGGCTGACAAGAGAGTGAAAAAGTGTGAATTTGGTCAAAACGAAAATCCAAGAAGGCGGCTGTGAAAATTTTAAAATACTTTGTCGTTAGTGTCTTTTTCATAGCTTACGAGTGTGCTAAACCCGATAGTGAGGTCAAAATGAACATCCAAGATGGCCGCTGTTTTTTTTTTTTTTTTTTTATCTTACGGAAGACGTTTTTTTTCTCTTAGAGGGTAATAAAAAGTAGAGTGTTCACCTCGGGAGCAGCTCGAGTGACGTACTTTGAATCCCTCGCTGCCCTCAGGATTCTACGAAACACTCTGACCTTAAAAATAGTTGTTTGCTCCCTAGGCAAACAATCTACTATGCGTGAAGGTCGTTCCTCTGCGGATCTTAGACCAGTATGAATATGGATGGCTAACAGTAAAGAAGCAAGCCAAAGAAAAGACAGCGATTCGGACGAATTTTTTGATTCCCCATAAACCATATCTTAACTTTTTTAATATAAAAAATGCGAGTGCGAGTTTATTTGTTTATTACGCTTTCACGTTAAAACGGTTGAAAAGATTTGGATGAAATGTGGCATATGGGACCATGATCTGGATTAGGACATAGGATACTTTTTACCCCAATATTCCCACGGGATGGAAACTTGTGCGCGTATCACCGCGGGACGCAGCTAGTCTACTATGATTGCCCGCATTACTAATTATTATCCATTAATCAGGTTCATCAATGGCATTTTTGCCAATGTACTGATTACTTTGTGGTATATAAGCACGTTCCTTTTGGAGAAATGGTATCAGTTTGCAGTTTGAGTAATACATATCGTGTCTCCTCATCACTTCAACAAAACATTTATTACAACATGAAATTCGTGAGTGTTTCTTTAACTTATAAATTTTTAATGTTCAAGGAATTGCCTTTTATTCATCGATACTAATGGTACGTTTCTCTATTCCAGTTTGTGGTAGCTCTTTCCCTCTTCGCTGTGGCCGCATCAGCACCAACGAGTCCTGATGCTGCCGTCGAAGCGCGTCGGAAACTGCCAGCGTTAGAGCATGAAGAGATTCACGACGAGTCCGGTCAGTTCGCTCTGCGGTACGTGACGGCTGAAGGCACCGTGGTGTCGGAGCGCGGCCGGCTCGTGCCAAACTCCAACGGCACCGACTACGTCATGATCGTTGAAGGAGAGGTTTCATACACCAGTGATGATGGCCAGACATACGTCACCAAGTACAACGCCGGCCTCGATGGTACCCACGTCGAAGGCAACCACCTCCCAGTCTCTGTGACAGCTGAACCCATCACCGCTCCCGAGACCATCTTTGTCCCCAAACCAGTTGAAGTAATAGCTGAACCCTTTAAACGTGTGGCTGAACGGTTATATTAAAATTTGAAAAATTACTAAAAATCTTTTATAATGTCTACCTCTTACCCTATTAGCTCGAGCGCTTAGTCATACTTATAGAATGAAGTCTACACACTGAATCGTGCTATGAATTTAGTCTACATACTCGTACAACTATAAATGATCATTTTAGTACTGGAATCATGCCGTCAGCTCAGGCGGCGGGTGACGCGCCTGGATTTGACCCCATTTGGCGTGTTTTGACCCTAGTGATCGAACCTTCTATTAGATAAACTTTATTTTTGTTCTTATGACTTCTTAATTATTCGCATATAAGAGGGTGTGTGAATAAACGTGAGTTTGTTTGTTTATTACGCTTTCACGCTAAAACTGAACGGATTCGGGTAGACCATGACCTGGATTAGGACAAAGGACACTTTTTATATCGGCAGTATGTTCCCGTGGTATAATTTCCGATCTCCATGCGGGCGAAACCACGGGCAAAAGTTAGTATAATATTTATGTGTTCGTTTGTATAATATATTAAAGTATATTTCACTGCAAATAAATAACATAAAGTTAAAAGAAAAAATGAATGGATTGTGTGAAAGTGATATGGCACTGATTTAATTGTAGGTACATAGGTAAACATTAGATGAAATAAATCAGTGCTTTTACCAAAGCACTGATTAATTTCATCATATGTTTATAAGAGAATGTTAAACAAGACACACTCACATTTTTTTCAATAAAAAAATGCTTATTTATTAAAAAAAAAAAAATAACCAGTGCGGACATTCACTATTGACCTAAAGGGTTCGGCAAAATACTCTAATTTAGAAATGTGTGTGTGAAAATATAACAATTGGGCTATGGTTCAATAAGATGTCAGAATGGCACATAAGTCTCAAAATAAAAATTGTGAAAGCTGAAACCACTAGTTTTAAAGACTGAATACACACACATGTCGACAGTCTAACCGTGAGGTCTTCCAAAATAGGCGATTGAAAAGTGAATGTATAATGTATGGGATTTTACAAGCTTTCACTGGAAGGAAAGACCTCACACCCTATGTCGCACAGAAATTATGTGTTGACTACCGAGTATTGTCTCTCCTTATCCCTTTACTTCATCAAAAGGTTGTCTGTAAAAGATCGCTTTTATTGATAAAATCCGCCCATGGTTGTCAGCTTATGTATAATTTCTACATTTATATCTGTAACTTTTATGGTTTACATAATAAAGAGTATTCTATCTATCTGATTTTAGCTTGGGAATGCTGATTACAAAATTAAATGGATTTAGTTCTTCCAAAATCAGTCAGCCAAAAATGTGGTATATAACTATCTATCAAAATTAGCCCAATATACATCGGAAACTTGAACTTTTGGTTTCATTGTAATAATTAATAATATAAAAATAAAAAATTAGCTTTCTTCATGTGCATAGGGCCTAAACGACTAGTCTCCACTGCCCCTGGCTTGTGATATCCCCTTAAGATGACTTTATTAGGTACTAGGTTCTAGCCTACAGCTAGTTTAAGTTCTTGACTAACGGCTGAACTCAAAATCATAGCTCCAATTTAAGGTTAAACTTTTTACATTTACGTCGTGGTTTAAAGGTTAAGGCTTCTGGAGAAAGGTGCCACGCGACACAGCACAACACAGCTACCAAAAAAGAAGAAAAAAATAAACAGTATAACATTCAAGCTTAAACCAATTCACATTTCATATTCAATACAAGAATAAAGACCTGAACATACGAAATCTTAATTTTAAAAGTCAAGGCTTAGGCTCTTTCTGAACGAGAACACACCTGTTAAGAAAGGATCAAAATCATGCTGTTTGCACATACATACTATTCAAGTTATGCAGGTGTATCCGTGGGGCGCAGCTAGTCTATTATAATTGCCCTCATCACTAATTATTATCCATTGATCAGGTTCATCAATGGCATTTTTGCCAATGTACTAATTACTTTGTGGTATATAAGCACGTTCCTTTTGGAGAAATGGTATCAGTTTGCAGTTTGAGTAAGTAATACACATCGTATCTCCTCATCACTTAAACAAAACATTTATTACAACATGAAATTCGTGAGTGTTTCTTTAACTTATAAATTTTTAATGTTCAAGGAATTGCCTTTTATTCATCGATACTAATGGTACGTTTCTCTATTCCAGTTTGTGGTAGCTCTTTCCCTCTTCGCTGTGGCCGCAGCAGCACCAACGAGTCCTGATGCTGCCGTCGAAGCGCGTCGGAAACTGCCAGCGTTAGAGCATGAAGAGATTCACGACGAGTCCGGTCAGTTCGCTCTGCGGTACTTGACGGCTGAAGGCACCGTGGTGTCGGAGCGCGGCCGGCTCGTGCCAAACTCCAACGGCACCGACTACGTCATGATCGTTGAAGGAGAGGTTTCATACATCAGTGATGATGGCCAGACATACGTCACCAAGTACAACGCCGGCCTCGATGGTACCCACGTCGAAGGCAACCACCTCCCAGTCTCTGTGACAGCTGAACCCATCACCGCTCCCGAGACCATCTTGTCCCCAAACCAGTTGAAGTAATAGCTGAACCCTTTAAACGTGTGGCTGAACGGTTATATTAAAATTTGAAAAATTACTAAAAATCTTTTTTACTGTCTACCTCTTACCCTATTAGCTCGAGCGCTTAGTCATACTTATAGAATGAAGTCTACACACTGAATCGTGCTATGAATTTAGTCTACATACTCGTACAACTATAAATGATCATTTTAGTACTGGAATCATGCCGTCAGCTCAGGCGGCGGGCGACGCGCCTGGATTTGACCCCATTTGGCGTGTTTTGACCCTAGCGATCGAACCTTCTATTAGATAAACTTTATTTTAGTTCTTATGACTTCTTAATTATTCGCATATAAGAGGGTGTGTCAGTAAACGTGAGTTTGTTTGTTTATAACGCTTTCACGCTAAAACTGAACTGATTCGGGTAGACCATGACCTGGATTAGAACAAAGGATACTTTTTATATCGGCAGTATGTTCCCGTGGTATAATTTCCGATCTCCATGCGGGCGAAACCACGGGCAAAAGTTAGTATAATATTTATGTTTTCGCTTGTATAATATATAAAAGTATATTTCACTGCAAATAAATAACATATAAAGTTAAAAGAAAAAATGAATGGATTGTGTGAAAGTGATATGGCACTGATTTAATTGTACATAGGTAAACATTAGATAAAATAAATCAGTGCTTTTACCAAAGCACTGATTTATTTCATCTTATGTTTACAAGAGAATGTTAAACAATACACACTAACATTTTTTTCAATAAAAAAATACTCTAATTTAGAAATGTGTGTGTGAAAATATAACAATTGGGCTATGGTTCAATAAGATGTCAGAATGGCACATAAGTCTCAAAATAAAAATTGTGAAAGCTGATACCACTAGTTTTAAAGACTGAATACACACACGTCGACAGTCTAACTGTGAGGTCTTCCAAAATAGGCAATTGAAAAGTGAATGTATAATGTATGGGATCTTACGAGCTTTCACTGGAAGGAAAGACCTCACACCCTAAGTCGCACAGAAATTATGTGTTGACTACCGAGTATTGTCTCTCCTTATCCCTTTACTTTATCAAAAGGTTGTCTGTAAAAGATCGCTTTTATTGATAAAATCCACCCATGGTTGTCAGCTTATGTATAATTTCTACATTTATATCTGTAACTTTTATGGTTTACATAATAAAGAGTATTCTATCTATCTGATTTTAGCTTGGATATGCTGATTATAACATTAAATGGATTTAGTTCTTCCAAAATCAGTCAGCCAAAAATGTGGTATATAACTATCTATCAAAATTAGTCCAATATACATCGGAAACTTGAACTTTTCGTTTCATTGTAATAATTAATAATATAAAAATAACAATTTTGCTTTCTTCATGAGCATAGGGCCTAAACGACTAGTCTCCACTGCCCCTGGCTTGTGATATCCCCTTAAGATGACTTTATTAGGTGCTAGGTTCTAGCCTACAGCTAGTTTAAGTTCTCGACTAACGGCTGAACCCAAAAACATAGCTCCAATTTAAGGTTTAATCTTTTACATTTACGTCGTGGTTAAAAGGTTAAGGCTTCTGGAGAAAGGTGCCACGCGACACAGCACAACACAGCTACCAAAAAAGAAGAAAAAAATAAACAGTATAACATTCAAGCTTAAACCAATTCACATTTCATATTCAATACAAGAATAAAGACCTGAACATACGAAATCTTAATCCCAGCAGCACAGCTTGCGTTCAGTTAGAAGAACAAAAAAAAAGATTCTATATAATAGTATTCAAAATAATTTACATTAAGCAACACAAAACATAATTAAAATTATTAGCCAATAAGCTAGCACACGCCAATATACCAAACAAAATCATCGAGAACTATACTCAGGCAGAAATTAAAACAAAACGTAAACAGAACTTAATATTATAATAAAAGCCTCCAGGCATAAAGGGCGTGCCCGCTTACATATAGTTGTAACTCGAAGTTATAAATGATAAACTAGGACCATCGAGGTAAAATAAATACACAAACAGTTAATTACTAATAACAATAAATAATATGATCAATTGTCGAGGTCACTAGCTAACCACATATTGCAATACAACTCATAAAAAAACATTGTGATGAGTAGATTATGTCAACAATAAATTAAATTTAAATAATTTGACTTTTATAGTAAAATAAAATAAACAATTACTTATATAAACTCATATAACTTGTCAGTGGGTAAGCTGGAGAAAGAACATAAACATTGTCTTGAGTTAATTACAGCGACCAACTATTCTTATCATTTAAGTAGTCGTTGATAGAATAGTATGCCTTTGAACAAAGCTTGGATTTTGCTTTCGTTTTAAACGCATTAAAAGGCAAATCTGCCAAAGAGGGTAGCTTGTTATAAAAAGTTATACCAAGCCCAACAAATGAGTTGTGAACCTTATGAAGCCGGTGAAACGGAGCTCGTAGTTTGATATAAGAGGGTGTGTGAATAAACGTGAGTTTGTTTGTTTATTACGCTTTCACGCTAAAACTGAACGGATTCGGGTAGACCTGGATTAGGACAAAGGATACTTTTTATACCGGCAGTATGTTCCCGTGGTATAATTTCCGATCTCCATGCGGGCGAAACCACGGGCAAAAGTTAGTATAATATTTATGTGTTCGCTTGAATAATATGAGTATGGCCGCTAAAAATTGTACAATAACAGTCGTGAATTGGTAACACACGGTAACGTTCGTGAATGAAGGTAACACACGTGAAGTTTGTAAAGCCTATCAGCCGTTCCTAAAAGAGAAATTCCTAATTATTCTGTAATAACTGTTATTTTGACAATTCGAAAACATACTTGTTTTCAAATTGTGAAAATAATGCGTTATGGAAAGGTATTATTTATATTTTATATAAAAAACAATTTTGAAATCTTTATTTTTTAATTATCATAAAATTATATGAAACTACAAAATAAATCTTATTGGTAAATACTTCATTTGAAAATGAATGAATCATATTCATACATGAATTTTGAGTTTGATATAAAGAAGCAAATCACAAAGTTTCTATAGTATACACTCAGCTTAACAACAGATCACGAATATTACGTCACACAATAGTAACACAAGGTATCATCCGTGAATCAAAAATACTATGGACATAGCCAAAAAAAAATGTATTGATGTGAGTTTTGAAGTTAAAAGGCACCGTTCAGCGTTATTTGGTAATCAAATAGTCTAGCAACACGTACTATTTGAAATAATATAGTAAACTTACGATCATACTTTAATTATCAGCTCTTAAAAGTACGAAAATCTCTCGAGACAAATTTTCCGACCGACTTGATGTTCACTTGTAGAGAAAAATTAATGGCGCATTTTTTCCGGCGGTTGGCCAACCTGTAGTATGCTGCTGCCATGACCCAAGCATAGTTTTAACGCGCTTGAATTCTCATTAGTTTCACAGATAAATAGTAACATACGGGAACGAAATCAAGACACATTTTTAAAATTGGTTTTTAATACTTTAAAAACGTTATCTGAATGAGACAAATAAAAAAAAAATAGAACATTTATAGGAAAAGTTAACCATTTCAAAATGTAAGTGGTTACTTATCAATTAGGTACATATTTTTGACTTCAATGTGCGACATGTCGTAGTGGGACAACGAATTTTGTATGGAAGTAGAAAGAAGCCAATTTAAAAAAAATCTCCGATAATTCCTAACAGCGAAATATGCTTCGACTAAAAATTATATATGATTCTCCATAATTCTGTTAACCAGATCAACTTAAAACATATCATAATTTTTTTAAATAAGCCTGTTTTTTTTTTTACATAACTGAGAAGGCCACAAACTTTTCCCCAAATGTACAATTTTTGGCGGCCATATAAAGTTAAAAGAAAAAATGAATGGATTGTGTGAAAGTGATATGGCACTGATTTAATTGTACATAGGTAAACATTAGATGAAATTAATCAGCGCTTTTACCAAAGCACTGATTCATTTCATCTTATGTTTACAAGAGAATGTTAAACAAGACACACTCACATATTTATCAATAAAAAAATATTTATTTAAAAAAAAAAAAAAAAATAAAGCCAGTGCGGACATTCACTATTGACCTAAAGGGTTCGGCAAAATACTCTAATTTAGAAATGTGTGTGTGAAAATATAACAATTGGGCTATGGTTCAATAAGATGTCAGAATGGCACATAAGTCTCAAAATAAAAATTGTGAAAGCTGAAACCACTAGTTTTAAAGACTGAATACATGTACACATGTCGACAGTCTAACCGTGAGGTCATCCAAAATAGGCGATTGAAAAGTGAATGTATAATGTATGGGATTTTACAAGCTTTCACTGGAAGGAAAGACCTCACACCCTATGTCGCACAGAAATTATGTGTTGACTACCGAGTATTGTCTCTCCTTATCCCTTTACTTCATCAAAAGGTTGTCTGTAAACGATCGCTTTTATTGATAAAATCCGCCCATGGTTGTCAGCTTATATAAAAGTTACAGATATATATGTAGAAATTATACAATTTCTACATATATATCTGTAACTTTTATGGTTTACATAATAAAGAGTATTCTATTTATCTGCTTTTAGCTTGGGAATGCTGATAACAACATTAAATGGATTTAGTTCTTCCAAAATTAGTCAGCCAAAAATGTGGTATAAAACTTTCTATCAAAATTAGTCCAATATACATCGGAAACTTGAACTTGAAATTAATTTCAAAATAATCAGCATGGTAAAATCATTACTATTACTTCGGAAAATAAGCGAAGATGTGGGTTGGTTCATTTTGGTCGAGTTACTTGCCTGTTCTTCTCCATAGGGACCTACCTACTACGCTTTGGAATTGGCAACTAGCTTCATCGTTGTGACTGACTGACCCCTTGGCAATTTAAAAGTGCCTGTAATTGGTTTCATTGTAATAATTAATTATATAAAAATAAAAATGTTGTTTTCTTCATGTGCATGGGGCCTAAACGACTAGTCTCCACTGCCCTTGGCTTGTGATATCCCCTAAAGATGACTTTATTAGGTGCTAGGTTCTAGCCTACAGCTAGTTTAAGTTCTTGACTAACGGCTGAACTCAAAAACAGGAGCCTTAACCCGTCCGAGATACCTGATTTGTAAGGTTTACGACTATCTGTGCCCAGGAGTTAACTCAGAGCTATGCCCTAGAATCCTTCGTTACGTTCGGGATTCAAAATAGCGCCCGTGACAAAAGACACTACTTTATCCGCTTAGTGAATAATCCTAACGAATAATATAAATGCGAAAGTGAGTTTATTTGTTTGTTACACTTTCACGCTAAAACGGCTGAACAGATTTGGATGAAATTTGGCACATGGGATTATATCCTGGATAAGGACATAAGATACTTTTTATCCTGATATTCCCACGGGATCGAACTTATTTATTTATTAACTATGGACGACTTACAGCTAAAACAAACAGAATTAAAATTGTATATGAGAGTGACAGCCAATTAAAGGTCTTCACTTTTAAAAACAGATTGGATAGAAAGAGTGTAAACAGCACAACACAGTTACCAAAAAAGAAGAAAAAAATAAACAGTATAACATTCAAGCTTAAACCAATTCAATTTCATATTCAATACAAGAATAAAGACCTGAACATACGAAATCTTAATTTTAAAAGTCAAGGCTTAGGCTCTTTCTGACCGAGAACACACCTGTAAAGAAAGGATCAAAATCATGCTGTTTGCACATACATACTATTAAAGTTATGCAGGTGTATCCGTGGGGCACAGCTAGTCTATTATAATTGCCCTCATCACTAATTATTATCCATTGATCAGGTTCATCAATGGCATTTTTGCCAATGTACTAATTACTTTGTGGTATATAAGCACGTTCCTTTTGGAGAAATGGTATCAGTTTGCAGTTTGCGTAAGTAATACACATCGTATCTCCTCATCACTTAAACAAAACATTTATTACAACATGAAATTCGTGAGTGTTTCTTTAACTTATAAATTTTTAATGTTCAAGGAATTGCCTTTTATTCATCGATACTAATGGTACGTTTCTCTATTCCAGTTTGTGGTAGCTCTTTCCCTCTTCGCTGTGGCCGCAGCAGCACCAACGAGTCCTGATGCTGCCGTCGAAGCGCGTCGGAAACTGCCAGCGTTAGAGCATGAAGAGATTCACGACGAGTCCGGTCAGTTCGCTCTGCGGTACGTGACGGCTGAAGGCACCGTGGTGTCGGAGCGCGGCCGGCTCGTGCCAAACTCCAACGGCACCGACTACGTCATGATCGTTGAAGGAGAGGTTTCATACATCAGTGATGATGGCCAGACATACGTCACCAAGTACAACGCCGGCCTCGATGGTACCCACGTCGAAGGCAACCACCTCCCAGTCTCTGTGACAGCTGAACCCATCACCGCTCCCGAGACCATCTTGTCCCCAAACCAGTTGAAGTAATAGCTGAACCCTTTAAACGTGTGGCTGAACGGTTATATTAAAATTTGAAAAATTACTAAAAATCTTTTTTACTGTCTACCTCTTACCCTATTAGCTCGAGCGCTTAGTCATACTTATAGAATGACTACACTCTGAATCGTGCTATGAATTTAGCCTACATACAACTATAAATGATCATTTTAGTACTGGAATCATGCCGTCAGCTCAGGCGGCTGGCGACGCGCCTGGATTTGACCTCATTTGGCGTGTTTTAACCCTAGTGATCGAACCTTCTATTAGATAAACTTTATTTTAGTTCTTATGATTTCTTAATTATTCGCATATAAGAGGGTGTGTGAATAAACGAGAGTTTGTTTGTTTATTACGCTTTAACGTTAAAACTGAACGGATTCGGGTAGACCATTACCTGGATTAGGACAAAGGACACTTTTTATATCGGCAGTATGTTCCCGTGGTATAATTTCCGATCTCCATGCGGGCGAAACCATGGGCAAAAGTTAGTATAATATTTATGTGTTCGTTTGTATAATATATTAAAGTATATTTTACTGCAAATAAATAACATACAAAGTTAAAAGAAAAAATGAATGGATTGTGTGAAAGGTGATATGGCACTGATTTAATTCATCTAATGTACATAGGGATACATTAGATGAAAGAAATCAGTGCTTTTACCAAAGCACTGATTTATAAAAAAAATTGTGAGTGTGTCTTGTTCAACATTCTCTTATGTTCAACAAGACACACTCACATATTTTTCAATAAAAAATTGCTTATTTATTAAAAAAATATATTTAAAACCAGTGCGGACATTCACTATTGACTTAAAGGGTTCGACAAAATACTCCAATTTAGAGATGTGTGTGTGAAAATATAACAATTGGGCCGGGGTTCAATAACATGTCAGAATGTCACATAAGTCTCAAAATAAAAATTGTGAAAGCTGAAACCACTAGTTTTAAAGACTGAATACATACACATGTCGATGGTCTAACCGTGAGGTCTTCCAAAATAGGCGATTGAAAAGTGAATGTATAATGTATGCGATTTTACAAGCTATCACTGGAAGGAAAGACCTCACACCCTATGTCGCACAGAAATTATGTGTTGACTACCGAGTATTGTCTCTCCTTATCCCTTTACTTCATCAAAAGGTTGTCTGTAAAAGATCGCTTTTATTGATAAAATCCGCCCATGGTTGTCAGCTTATGTATAATTTCTACATTTATATCTGTAACTTTTATGGTTTACATAATAAAGAGTATTCTATTTGTCTGCTTTTAGCTTGGGAATGCTGATAACAACATTAAATGGATTTAGTTCTTCCAAAATTAATCAGCCAAAAATGTGGTATAAAACTATCTATCAAAATTAGTCCAATATACATCGGAAACTTTAACTTTTGGTTTCATTGTAATAATTAATAATATAAAAATAAAAAAATTGCTTTCTGCATGTGCATAGGGCCTAAACGACTAGTCTCCACTGCCCCTGGCTTGTGATATCCCCTTAAGATGACTTTATTAGGTGCTAGGTTCTAGCCTACAGCTAGTTTAAGTTCTTGACTAACGGCTGAACTCAAAAACATAGGTCCAATTTAAGGTTTAACCTTTTACATTTACGTCGTGGTTTAAAGGTTAAGGCTTCTGGAGAAAGGTGCCACGCGACACAGCACAACACAGCTACCAAAAAAGAAGAAAAAAATAAACAGTATAACATTCAAGCTTAAACCAATTCACATTTCATATTCAATACAAGAATAAAGACCTGAACATACGAAATCTTAATTTTAAAAGTCAAGGCTTAGGCTCTTTCTGAACGAGAACACACCTGTTAAGAAAGCATCAAAATCATGCTGTTTGCACATACATACTATTCAAGTTATGCAGGTGTATCCGTGGGGCGCAGCTAGTCTATTATAATTGCCCTCATCACTAATTATTATCCATTGATCAGGTTCATCAATGGCATTTTTGCCAATGTACTAATTACTTTGTGGTATATAAGCACGTTCCTTTTGGAGAAATGGTATCAGTTTGCAGTTTGAGTAATACACATCGTGTCTCCTCATCACTTTAAAAAAACATTTATTACAACATGAAATTCGTGAGTGTTTCTTTAACTTATAAATTGTTAATGTTCAAGGCATTGCCTTGTATTCATTGATACTAATGGTACGTTTCTCTATTCCAGTTTGTGGTAGCTCTTTCCCTCTTCGCTGTGGCCGCAGCAGCACCAACGAGTCCTGATGCTGCCTTCGAAGCGCGTCGGAAACTGCCAGCGTTAGAGCATGAAGAGATTCACGACGAGTCCGGTCAGTTCGCTCTGCGGTACGTGACGGCTGAAGGCACCGTGGTGTCGGAGCGCGGCCGGCTCGTGCCAAACTCCAACGGCACCGACTACGTCATGATCGTTGAAGGAGAGGTTTCATACATCAGTGATGATGGCCAGACATACGTCACCAAGTACAACGCCGGCCTCGATGGTACCCACGTCGAAGGCAACCACCTCCCAGTCTCTGTGACAGCTGAACCCATCACCGCTCCCGAGACCATCTTTGTCCCCAAACCAGTTGAAGTAATAGCTGAACCCTTTAAACGTGTGGCTGAACGGTTATATTAAAATTTGAAAAATTACTAAAAATCTTTTTTACTGTCTACCTCTTACCCTATTAGCTCGAGCGCTTAGTCATACTTATAGAATGAAGTCTACACACTGAATCGTGCTATGAATTTAGCCTACATACTCGTACAACTATAAATGATCATTTTAGTACTGGAATCATGCCGTCAGCTCAGGCGGCGGGCGACGCGCCTGGATTTGACCCCATTTGGCGTGTTTTAACCCTAGTGATCGAACCTTCTATTAGATAAACTTTATTTTTGTTCTTATGACTTCTTAATTATTCGCATATAAGAGGGTGTGTGAATAAACGTGAGTTTGTTTGTTTATTACGCTTTCACGCTAAAACTGAACGGATTCGGGTAGACTATGACCTGGATTAGGACAAAGGATACTTTTTATATCGGCAGTATGTTCCCGTGGTATAATTTCCGATCTCCATGCGGGCGAAACCACGGGCAAAAGTTAGTATAATATTTATGTTTTCGCTTGTATAATATATAAAAGTATATTTCACTGCAAATAAATAACATATAAAGTTAAAAGAAAAAATGAATGGATTGTGTGAAAGTGATATGGCACTGATTTAATTGTACATAGGTAAACATTAGATGAAATTAATCAGTATGTTTACAAGAGAATGTTAAACAAGACACACTAACATTTTTTTCAATAAAAAATTGCTTATTTATTTAAAAAAAAAATAACCAGTGCGGACATTCACTATTGACCTAAAGGGTTCGGCAAAATACTCTAATTTAGAAATGTGTGTGTGAAAATATAACAATTGGGCTATGGTTCAATAAGATGTCAGAATGGCACATAAGTCTCAAAATAATAACTGTGAAAGCTGAAACCACTAGTTTTAAAGACTGAATACACACACATGTCGACAGTCTAACCGTGAGGTCTTCCAAAATAGGCGATTGAAAAGTGAATGTATAATGTATGGGATTTTACAAGCTTTCACTGGAAGGAAAGACCTCACACCCTAAGTCGCACAGAAATTATGTGTTGACTACCGAGTATTGTCTCTCCTTATCCCTTTACTTCATCAAAAGGTTGTCTGTAAAAGATCGCTTTTATTGATAAAATCCGCCCATGGTTGTCAGCTTATGTATAATTTCTACATTTATATCTGTAACTTTTATGGTTTACATAATAAAGAGTATTCTATCTATCTGATTTTAGCTTGCGAATGCTGATTACAAAATTAAATGGAATTAGTTCTTCCAAAATCAGTCAGCCAAAAATGTGGTATATAACTATCTATCAAAATTAGTCCAATATACATCGGAAACTTGAACTTTTGGTTTCATTGTCATAATTAATAATATAAAAATAAAAAAATTGCTTTCTTCATGTGCATAGGGCCTAAACGACTAGTCTCCACTGCCCCTGGCTTGTGATATCCCCTTAAGATGACTTTACTAGGTGCTAGGTTCTAGCCTACAGCTAGTTTAAGTTCTTGACTAACGGCTGAACTCAAAATCATAGCTCCAATTTAAGGTTAAACTTTTTACATTTACGTCGTGGTTTAAAGGTTAAGGCTTCTGGAGAAAGGTGCCACGCGACACAGCACAACACAGCTACCAAAAAAGAAGAAAAAAATAAACAGTATAACATTCAAGCTTAAACCAATTCACATTTCATATTCAATACAAGAATAAAGTCCTGAACATACGAAATCTTAATTTTAAAAGTCAAGGCTTAGGCTCTTTCTGAACGAGAACACACCTGTTAAGAAAGGATCAAAATCATGCTGTTTGCACATACATACTATTCAAGTTATGCAGGTGTATCCGTGGGGCGCAGCTAGTCTATTATAATTGCCCTCATCACTAATTATTATCCATTGATCAGGTTCATCAATGGCATTTTTGCCAATGTACTAATTACTTTGTGGTATATAAGCACGTTCCTTTTGGAGAAATGGTATTAGTTTGCAGTTTGAGTAATACACATCGTGTCTCCTCATCACTTTAAAAAAACATTTATTACAACATGAAATTCGTGAGTTTTTCTTTAACTTATAAATTGTTAATGTTCAAGGCATTGCCTTGTATTCATTGATACTAATGGTACGTTTCTCTATTCCAGTTTGTGGTAGCTCTTTCCCTCTTCGCTGTGGCCGCATCAGCACCAACGAGTCCTGATGCTGCCGTCGAAGCGCGTCGGAAACTGCCAGCGTTAGAGCATGAAGAGATTCACGACGAGTCCGGTCAGTTCGCTCTGCGGTACGTGACGGCTGAAGGCACCGTGGTGTCGGAGCGCGGCCGGCTCGTGCCAAACTCCAACGGCACCGACTACGTCATGATCGTTGAAGGAGAGGTTTCATACATCAGTGATGATGGCCAGACATACGTCACCAAGTACAACGCCGGCCTCGATGGTACCCACGTCGAAGGCAACCACCTCCCAGTCTCTGTGACAGCTGAACCCATCACCGCTCCCGAGACCATCTTTGTCCCCAAACCAGTTGAAGTAATAGCTGAACCCTTTAAACGTGTGGCTGAACGGTTATATTAAAATTTGAAAAATTACTAAAAATCTTTTTTACTGTCTACCTCTTACCCTATTAGCTCGAGCGCTTAGTCATACTTATAGAATGAAGTCTACACACTGAATCGTGCTATGAATTTAGCCTACATACTCGTACAACTATAAATGATCATTTTAGTACTGGAATCATGCCGTCAGCTCAGGCGGCGGGCGACGCGCCTGGATTTGACCCCATTTGGCGTGTTTTAACCCTAGTGATCGAACCTTCTATTAGATAAACTTTATTTTTGTTCTTATGACTTCTTAATTATTCGCATATAAGAGGGTGTGTGAATAAACGTGAGTTTGTTTGTTTATTACGCTTTCACGCTAAAACTGAACGGATTCGGGTAGACTATGACCTGGATTAGGACAAAGGACACTTTTTATATCGGCAGTATGTTCCCGTGGTATAATTTCCGATCTCCATGCGGGCGAAACCATGGGCAAAAGTTAGTATAATATTTATGTTTTCGCTTGTATAATATATAAAAGTATATTTCACTGCAAATAAATAACATAAATAAAGTTAAAAGAAAAAATGAATGGATTGTGTGAAAGTGATATGGCACTGGTTTAATTGTACATAGGTAAACATTAGATAAAATAAATCAGTGCTTTTACCAAAGCACTGATTTATTTCATCTTATGTTTACAAGAGAATGTTAAACAATACACAATAACATTTTTTTCAATAAAAAATTGCTTATTTATTTAAAAAATAAATTAACCAGTGCGGACATTCACTGTTGACCTAAAGGGTTCGGCAAAATACTCTAATTTAGAAATGTGTGTGTGAAAATATAACAATTGGGCTATGGTTCAATAAGATGTCAGAATGGCACATAAGTCTCAAAATAAAAATTGTGAAAGCTGAAACCACTAGTTTTAAAGACTGAATACACACACATGTCGACAACCGTGAGGTCTTCCAAAATAGGCGATTGAAAAGTGAATGTATAATGTATGGGATTTTACAAGCTTTCACTGGAAGGAAAGACCTCATACCCTAAGTCGCGCACAACGACAATTACTCACTCTCGCGTAAGTAATTGTCGTCTATTTCTGTCACTTTTCTCGTTTTCTGACAGCGCTGCCATACAAAATAGTCGACTCGTTCTGTCAAACTTGATGTTTTTGCGAAAAACTCTAACATGACACCTTAGTTATCTCGATTTTTGCCAATTCAACACGAGATAATCTGCGATTTTTCTGTCATTTTGTCGTATTTACTCGTCCTCGATTTTGACGACGAGAAGAGTAGACAAAATAATGATACAAAAAAAGCTTTAAAAAAAACTCCCAAATAGCATGGCAGTTTCAATAATTAAAATACTTACTTTTATATTACTATTTATATTGGAACGACATTTTATATGGAATTTTTCGCGTTTTGTATGGAAAAAAATATAAATTACCTACATGTTGAGCTTTAGGGGTTTATGGGTTCTTTAAAGGGGGTCGAAATTTTCATTATTTTTGCGATAGGACACACCAGTTCGAGATATAGGCAAAAGAAAAGAAAAAAAGATTCAGTACTTTTTTTGCACCGTCGAAGTGTTGGTGTGAATTTTGGTTCATGACAACCCATTTTAATCCACACCTTTTTAATCGCGATTAAAAATAGTCAGATTTAGATAAACAATCAGAATTTTAGGTGAAAAACGTCAATTCAGAATAGCAAAATTTCCATTTTCACAAAATTAATAGTTCAGTGCCTTATCAGTGGAAAAGGTCTAGTTTACAAGCATTTATGCCAAGAGAATCGGCACCATTGAATGAATGAAACGGAACCTCAAGCCGATGTTGCTATTATAAAAACCAAAAAAATGATTTGTTTTTAATAATTTGCGACATCGGTTTCTCGTCGCGAGATATAGAAGTGTCAAAGTGCCTTTTTTGAGTTTGCTCGTCGTTTACGGTCCTGTTACGGATTAGAATGACGTCAGAATCGTAAACAAATTTCGACAAAACGAGAAAAAGACCGTTCTCGCGCTTGTCATGTTAGTTATACAGGAGTTAACTCAGAGCTATGCCCTAGAATCCTATGTTATGTTCGGGATTCAAAATAGCTATAAATAAATAAAAATGTTGTTTTCTTCATTCAGAATAGCGCCTGTGACAAAACACACTACTTTATCCCCATATTGAATAATCCCAACTAATATTATAAATGCGAAAGTGAGTTTACTTGTTTGTTACGCTTTTACGCTAAAACGGCAGAATAGATTTGGATGAAATTAGGCACATGGGACCATGACCTGGATTAGGACATAGGATACTTTTTATCCTGATATTTCCACGGGATCGAAACTTATTTATTTATTAACTATGGATGACTTACAGCTAAAACAAACAGAATAAAAAAATGTTTGTAAGACTGACAGTCAATTAAAAGTCTTCACTTCTAAAAACAGATTGGAAAGAAAGAGTGTGAACAGCACAACACAGCTACCAAAAAAGAAGGGAAAAATAAACAGTATAACATTCAAGCTTAAAGCAATTCACATTTCATATTCAATACAAGAATTCGAAATCTCGAATTGAACATTCGAAATCTTAATTAAAAAAAGCCAAGGTTCTTTCTAACCGAGACAACACCTGATAAGAAAGGATCAAAATCATGCTGTTTACACATACTATTAAAGATAAGCAGGTGTATCCGCGGGGCGCAGCTAGTCTACTATAATTGCCCGCATTACTAATTATTATCCATTGATCAGGTTCATCAATGGCATTTTTGCCAATATACTAATTACTTTGTGGTATATAAGCACGTTCCTTTGGAGAAATGGTATCAGTTTGCAGTTTGAGTAATACACATCGTGTCTCCTCATCACTTTAACAAAACATTTATTACAACATGAAATTCGTGAGTGTTTCTTTAACTTATAAATTGGTAATGTTCAAGGCATTGCCTTGTATTCATCGATACTAATGGTACGTTTTTCTATTCCAGTTTGTGGTAGCTCTTTCCCTCTTCGCTGTGGCCGCATCAGCACCAACGAGTCCTGATGCTGCCTTCGAAGCGCGTCGGAGGCTGCCAGCGTTAGAGCATGAAGAGATTCACGACGAGTCCGGTCAGTTCGCTCTGCGGTACGTGACGGCTGAAGGCACCGTGGTGTCGGAGCGCGGCCGGCTCGTGCCAAACTCCAACGGCACCGACTACGTCATGATCGTTGAAGGAGAGGTTTCATACATCAGTGATGATGGCCAGACATACGTCACCAAGTACAACGCCGGCCTCGATGGTACCCACGTCGAAGGCAACCACCTCCCAGTCTCTGTGACAGCTGAACCCATCACCGCTCCCGAGACCATCGTTGTCCCCGAATCAGTTGAAGTAATAGCTGAGCCCTTTAAACGTGTGGCTGAACGGTTATATTAAAATTTGAAAAATTACTAAAAATCTTTTTACTGTCTACCTCTTACCCTATTAGCTCGACCGCTTCGTCATACTTATAGAATGACTATGATCACTGAATCGTGTTTTGAATTTAGCCTACATGCAACTATAAATGATCATTTTAGTACTGGAATGATGGCGTCAGCTCAGGCGGCGGCGCCTGCCTGGATTGATCCCTTCCGTATCAAAACGTCCTAAAAGCAAATGGTCCTATTAGCAAAACGATCCATAATCAAAACGACTCTTGAGCAAAATGTCATATTAGCAAATTGTCCTATGATCAAATGGTCCTAAAAACAAAAGAACGGAAATGGTACAGTCATACCACACATAAATATGAGATTTTTAAAGGAATAATATTTTGTATCGTCTTCTCGAGAATGAAAAAAACTTTAAAAACTAAAACTTACTTTATAAAACCGGCCAAGTGCGTGTCGGACCACGCACAATGAAGGGTTCCGGAGTAGGGATGAATTTATCCCAAGAACAAACTTAGCATTGTAGTTCAAACACATGTTCTCCCATACATTCGAACTGGCAATATAAGTTCGTTATTATGTTATTGAGAGATTTACCATGTTATTCTTAGACCATAGTCTTCTTATAGGTTTTCCTGTAATCTATGACCAAAGAACCATTCTCTGTATTTTTTCAAAATTAAAATCAATTTTCTTAAATATCTTTAAAAGTATTTTAAAATTTTATTATGAAAAAATATATTTGAAATCCTCGCAATAAACCTTTTCATTTGATATGTTATACAGTGCAGTTCGCAAAACTTTTTATTAACATTTTCTTATTTGCCTCCCAAAATTAAACCCCATAGTCAAAATTCATTTATTTACGTTACACGTCCGTGTTTAATATTTAACTAAATTGGTACAGTAGATTCGGAGCAAATCGGATGTGACAGACGGACAGACAGACAGACACACGAGTGATCCGATAAGGGTTCCGTTTTTTCTTTTAATCCCATTTAATAATACATCTTTTTTTTTTTATCTGCTGTTTCATAGAAAAGTGCAATACCTACGCGGTCAAAATTTATGGAGCAACTGTTTTAAAAAAAAATAACCGACGAAAAATTTCAACTCAGGGGGGTTCAGAATCACACGGAGGCGATCGGCAGCGGCGATCTCTCGCGTCCGGCCCTGGTTCAGGCCATGGTCCGGAGCGAGAGTGCATGGGAAGCCGTCACTTCCTTCTGCGAAGCAGTAATGCTCGCGAAGGAGGAGGCGGAGCGCGCGAGGGAAATGCAAGATGCGCGCCCTCGCGCCCCTAGCCGCCGCAGGAGACGCCCCGGGCGTCGGGAGTCGCGAGCCGACTTCCGGCCACCGTAGGCGCGGGCTGGCGGACGGTGGGCAATGGGTAGCTCGCCGTCCGATTAGGACCAGGCCCGGGTCGACGGCGCGTTGTGTTCCACGCGCGCCTCAAAGAGATGTCAGCACCAACTGACGGGGTCCGTAAGGGCCAATGCCTGCCAGGGTTGCGAGTTTGTCCGAAAGGGATATCGCGGCCCCGGCACACAGGCAACGGAAGGAACACGGGTGGGTTTTAGTCAGTAAAAGTCTGACACTCCCTCTCGCTCCGCCCAGAGCGGGAGGAGTCATTTGATGATTTCCCAGCCAAAAAAAAAAAAAAAAAAAAGGGGGGTTCAGAATCATGTACTGAATCCATGGTAACCGGCTTCGCGTCGATGTCCCGGACACCCTGTATCCCTGTATATTACAATGTAAGCTTGTATATTGTATTTCAGTATATTTCACTGTAAATAAGTAACATGATTGAGAAGATAAAAAAAAAGATGAATGGAATCGTGTGAAGGCGATATGGCATTATAAGTGAACATTACATGACGGCAAAAAACGAGATGTAATGATGATGAATTAAATCAGTGCTCCGGAAAACAAGACATTCTCACATTTTATTTAATAACAAATTGTTTATTATAAAACTTTTTTATTTAAAACCAGTGTGAACCTATATAGTATTGAACTAAAAACATCAAATATACGAGTAGTCTAAAAAATTTAATCCTACAGCGATATCAGAACAAAGTACTAAAACTAAAACAAATGGCCATGGGTCACTAAGTTATCAGAACTAGACGACGTGTCTCAAAATAAAAACTGTGAAAGCTGAAACAACGAGTTATAAACAACAAATTCACACATTATATATCAATTGTCTTATACCACGGCTGTTTTGCCCATTTTCCCACTAGGAAATAAATAAATAAATAACACACAAATAAACGCCTAAATAGAATTGCATTAGGATCGATGCAAAAATTGCGCTTTTAGGCTTTTTATAATTTTGAGCGTCAGTGAAACGTCAATACATATGGGACTTTACAAGATTTCACTTCCCACCCTATGTCGCACAGAAATCGCTTATAGCTTGGAAAGCACATTGGAAGATTAAACAAATCCAATATTCCAAATATGTTGTACAACTATCCATATCAGTCCAATATCAATCCAAAACTTACGCTTGAAATAAATTTAAAAATAATCAGTGTTAATTAGACAAAAATATTAGGTTCAATTACTTCGGAAAATGGAACATGATGTGGGTTGGTTCGTTTTGGCAGAAATACGCTCAATTATACTTAAAAAAGAAGGAATTGTTGTTCTTCCTCAGGCACCCATAGATAGGTCGACCACCTTCACGACCTGTAGCCACTTCCCCTGCATTGTAGTACCCCCTTAGATGTCTCTGTGAGGTTATAAAAAACATAACCCCAGTTTAATGTTTAACCCTGTAGGTATATTTACTTCGTTTGTATAGTCATTAAATCGGAGTACCTAATCTGTAAGGTGTAGGTAAACCTATTTGTGATTGATGTCCCAATGACGAAACTTCTAATAGCTTAACTTTGATCCCTTTGACAAAATGATTTAGTTATGATCAAAGTGTTATTGAAGTGCAAATGCCTAAGTATTGAAAGATCAACACTTCAGTCGAGTTATATCAATATTACTAACTCGACTATACAGTTACTTATAATTTATTATACATACAAATAACCGTAGTCGATGTACTTCAGTGTGCCATCACGAGAAAAATTACGATAAGAAACAATTATAGTAATTATTATCATATTTAGCTACCTATATGTAGAATCATCGTCATTCATTTATACTTACAGAATCAGCTGAAGTTTCCTAACCTATGAAAATAATTCGGCCCCATTTTTTTTAAACGTATTTCAGGTTATTATTTGAGGAAGTCAATGTGCCAAGCGATCGGTTTTATCAAAATACTTGCAGTCCCGGCAGACGTCCTGTCCAAAGAATAGTTCATACAAAAAAGGATTTTTAGTTATTTCCATTTTTCCAATTTTCTGGGCAACGTTTCCAATTTTCTTTATATGATAACCTATACTCAGACGTTTACGATAATTGAAAAACAAAAGATACCCCAATCGCTCTAACCGTTCTCAAGTGATCATGCGCTAACCATCGAACAGCATTTCATTTATATTTATATTATAGATACCGCTTCTTTGTAAAAAAGGAACACATCAGGCAATCATGATATTAGATTTGAAATTATTGTGCCCGGTAAATGACTCTTTCCTCTTATTCTATGACTGTTTATTGAGTTATAAAGATAACTTCTCATTCATTACACAACAGAATAAGGAAAATAAATTGTAGGTATTGTGTCACAGAATGCTAATTAAATTATCATAAGGTAATTCTAGTAACCGTTTCCGGTCCCTTTTAATTAATATAAGACTTAATACATTACCTAATAAAACAACTTGTAAAATGTAATTTTAATTGCCCTTGTTACTAATTATCCAGTAATCAGGTTCATCAATTCTATTTTATTGAACTAATTTCGAAATACTAATGTTTACTTTGTAGTATATAAGCACGTCCCTTTTGGAGAAATGGTATCAGTTTGTAGTTTGAACAATACACATCGTGTCTCCCGATCACTCCAAAAAACATTTATTTCAACATGAAATTCGTAAGTATATCTAAAACTTGTTAATTGGCAATGTTTGACGCATTGGCTTGTATTCATCGATACTAAAGGTATTTTTCTTTATTCCAGTTTGTGGTAGCTCTGTACCTCTTCGCTGTGGCCGCAGCAGCACCAACGAGTCCTGATGCTGCCGTCGAAGCGCGTCGGAGGCTGCCAGCGTTAGAGCATGAAGAGATTCACGACGAGTTCGGTCAGTTCGCTCTGCGGTACGTGACGGCTGAAGGCACCGTGGTGTCGGAGAGCGGCAGGCTCGTGCCCACCCCGAACGGCACCGAGTACGTCATGATCGTTGAAGGAGAGGTCTCATACATCGGTGATGATGGCCAGACATACGTCACCAAGTACAACGCCGGCCTCGATGGCAACCATGTCGAAGGCAACCACCTCCCAGTCTCTGTGACAGCTGAACCCATCACCGCTCCCGAGACCATCGTTGTCCCTAGCTGAACCCTTTAAATTTGTCGCTAAACGGTTACATTAAAATTTAAATAATCGCCTAAAAGCTTTTTCACTATCTACCTAAAACCTATAAGCTATATGCTTCGTCATACCTACAGGGTGACTGTGTTCACTGAATCACGGTCTTGAATTTGGCCTACAACCATAAATGGTCGAAAAAGTACTGGAATTATAGCCCAACGACGTGTTGGCGTCAGCGGCGCCTGGATGGAACGCCTACCTGACGTGTTTTGAGACTAACGGACATATTCTGTGGCATTTTAACGATCGGTATATTTAACAGAATTTTTGTTGGGTTCTTGACGTCTCAATTATTCTCTTATAGGGGACTGTCAAGTTTGAAAGACCATGATATGGATTCGACACAGTGTAAAAAATAGATAGATAGATTACAATAATTACAGACTTCCGCAATATATATTTTTTGCTCTGTGTTTTGCGCATGTTTAAAAGATTCATGGTTATCAATTTACAATTAAAATATCAATCAACAGAATAATTTGTGACAGAAATACGAGATATGAGATCAGCGTGCTCTAGTACTGAGGTATCAATGTGTGGGCGACTGGTTATTTATCCGTGTGTAATTGCTGAGCTGAAGGCGGTGGCACTACGCACTTGTGAATGTTGGGGGTCTTGTGTCTCTGGTCGGCTGGTGGTGACCGTACAAGTCGTGGGTGTCGCCAAAGGCGTCGTGTGGGTTCTGAGGGCGCGCAAATCCGCATTCAACGAAATACTGGTAACCTTGTTAATCACAAGTAATTTACATTCCTTATAAGACCTTCATTAGTCGCCTACAAAACCAACTGATTTGATTCCTAATAAGAACACGGGGTGACGTAGCCATGTGTGGGTGTGTCTTGTAGTCATTAGAGGCTTAATTAAATTATTTTTCTGTACCGCAGTCGAACTCATATGACTAGTTTCGTTCTTTCCTCGTTGCGATTGCTAAACTCTGCATCATCTGGGTTAGTGGGTTTGTATAAATTTGATGTTCTTGATGTATTACAATATTAAACAGAGTATTGCTGCAATTTTGCTACTGGTTTTTAGTAGGCTGGCTAAATATTATTCGGATTATAATTCATATTACGCCACTTAATATATGCTTTGGCAGCAGACACACACACAGAAATGATTTGTTAAATGTTATAAGCTCTTTATGAGAAAAAGTTAATTCAGGTTAACTACCTTAACTCACCATTCGACGAACCTATACGAACATTTGTGTCGAAAACTTCAAATGGCTGCTTTGAGTACAACAAAGGTTTCAATGATTAGAAAAGCAGTAAAGAGATTTACTGCAGGAAGTTTGCATTTAGGTTCCAAGTAAATGCGTTGTTAAAAAGCTCATTAGACACTGTCCATTAAAGTAGCATGTGTGCGATGCGATGTGACAGCGGTCGCCGCTCAGTCGCACACTGCACACGCATTCCTTACCGTATACTGTTAATGCTTATTATAACTGTAACGTATTGCTGCCAGTACTGCATATGAACGCACGTCGCTATAATCCTGCATTCTAGATTTAAAATAAAGGTTTCCTGTAAAGTAAGCAATAATGTTGCATACTGAATGAAGATTAGCATGCAGTGCTGTCGGATGCCTGGATTTAAATTGAGCATACAATCATGTTTTGAATTTAGATAAACTTTGCGCTTAGACGTGTCTGTGGGCGTTGTGGTTACTGCAATTATAGGATGAAGTTGTTGAGATGGCTTGAAGCAATATTGTAAACTTTGAATTTAAATACGTTCTATCGCTGTCAGTTCACGTAGATCACGTTACGTTATTATTACGCATGTTGTTAAAAATGAAAGAGCATGCACGCTGCATCTTCCGCACGTCTATCCATCCGTTTCGTGCGCGGAGTTCCATATAAACAATGAAAGTGATGCGATGCGCGAGCGCGAGTCGCGGGCGAGCCACAATGTGCGATGGTTCTCACGCGACGAAAGTTAGTGACGTAATCACGCGACAACGTGACGGCGTGCGCGCAGATCTACTGTTCATTATCATTTTCTATAGATAAATTGCACCTGATTGACGGGGCAGGTAGCTACCGGTGATCTAGAGCGGTCCGCTGCCAAAAAATTTTTTAATTAATTAATTTAGGAATGTTATTGATATTTAGGTACTAGACAAAAAACTCAGGTAGTTTTGGCATGTCCAAGATATTAAAGCAATGTTTTGGGAAGGTGTTAATATTTTCGAGTGACATACTGAATTTCGACAGTTAATTATTTCGACATGGTCCCAATTTCGAAAAACAATAGTTCCACTACTTAGTTAACACTACTTCGACATAACCGTTCTTCGATATGCACGTGTTCGGCGGATCTCCATTTCGACGGAACATACCTTCGACATAATACTGCTCGGAAATGTGACAATACTAATTGAATTTCGCTTTAAGGTTTTAGGTACAAAATAAAAACATTAATAATAATCAATTACTTATGTTTTTAATTATAACCAGTAACAAATCTTTGTACAATTTAATCATTTCTTCAGATAATTTTAATCGTAACATAAAATAATAAGTCTTCTTGATTATTCAAAATTATTCAAATAATACATAAAAATAGGTTGTCCCTTATTTTATCCTAAGCCCCGTATTTTGAACGCTGTTGCCCCGTAAAATGAGAAATCTGGTATGGTCGGTCACCCTAGTTTAAATTATTTGAAGAAATGATTAAACTGTACAAAGATTTGTTACTGGTAATAATTAAAAACATAAGTAATTGATTATTATTAATGTTTTTATTTTGTACCTAAAACCATAAAGCGAAATTCAATTAGTATTGTCACATTTCAGAGCAGTACTCGTATTATGTCGAAGGTATGTTCCGTCGAAATAGAGATCCGCCGAACACGTGCATATCGAAGAACGGTTATGTCGAAGTAGTGTTTTTCGAAGTTGTGTGTTGTCGAAGTATGTTCTGTCGGACTAATGCTAGTCGAATATATGTTCTGTCGAAGCAATGAGTAGTCGAACTATTGTTTTTCGAAATTGGGACCGTGTCGAAATAATTAACTGTCGAAATTCAGTATGACACTCAATATTTTCTGATAACTGTGATGTAGAAACTTTATAAACAATATTTTTATGCTACAAATGCTGGCAAGTCATAAACAAAAATGTAAAGATGTTTCTTGAGATAAAGTTTTTAATTTATTCTGTTAAAATAATTTAGACATTAATTATCCAGTTAGTTAACAAAATTACTTAATAAAAAAGTATATACGTAAATGCTACTTTTTGCTAAGTATAATTACTTTACTCCATTGTACTATTTTGGGACTAAAGTACCACCTAACTATAGTATAATTCGTGAGAAAATCTGAAGCAAATTATTATTATTTTAATAGGTAATACGGGTAATACAAAGTCATGGCTAACATTAAATAAAGAAGACGATTTAATTTAAAAAATATACGTATATCTATTTGAGATCTAACTTATTATACCTACACTAGCTTTTGCCCGTGGTTTCGCCCTCCTGGATGTTGGAAAATATCCCACGGGAACGTACAACCGGGATTAAAAGTGGGTATGTGTAAATCCATGTAAACAATGTATTCATTCCGTAATACATTGTTTTCATATAACTCTATTGGTTTACGCGGCCCACACCAGTAAAGCTACCAGTCGGCATGATTTTTTCCGACATCTTCAACAATCATCTTTATATTTAAGCCAATTTACACAAAACTTTAATGAATTATACACCTAAACCTTCTTCATGAATCACTCCGTCGATTGGTGAAAACCGTATGAAAAATCGTTCGATAGTTTTTGAGTTTATCGCGTTCAGACAGACAGACAGCAGCAGACTTTATTTTATATTAAGTAGTGATTTAAGGCTTTCCTTGGTCTGTTTTTAATCTCGTAGACTAATTTGACAGGTGCAAATGGCAAACTCCAAATTGAAAAAAACAAACAACAATACAGCTTATGGCTTCAGGCGCTCCCGTCATCCACCATAGGCACCATGATGGATGACTCATCGTTTCGGCTCGCTACGTGTCTCCGCTTGGGCGCACCTTGTGTTGCTCCGCATCGATGTCTCTGCGGTGAAGCTGTTGACAGTCTCGGGCACCATGGCCTGTCCTGTTACAGGAGCGCAAGTCGCATTGCACGGCACGCCAGCATCAACGATATTATTCGTCGAGCTCTTGTCACCGCCGGCGTACCAGCGGTATTAGAACCAAACGGCATGACGTTGTTGCCTTGGAAGTTGGGTAGGCCTCTGGTGTGGGACGCGACCTGTGTCGACACCCTTGCACCATCTCATGTTCCTAGCACGGCGGGCTGTGCTGGCGCCGCTGCAGCGGCTGCTGAGAACCTCAAGCGGCGCAAATACTGGAACCTTATGGGTAACTACAGTTTTGAGCCGTTTGGGGTCGAAACGCTCGGGTCGTGGGGTCCGAGTGCACGTCTCCTTTTTAAGGAAATTTTTCGCCGACTGGTCGACACTTCACGCGACCAGAGGGCTGGCTCGTTCTTTGGCCAAAGAATTAGCATTGCCATTCAACGTGGCAATGCTGCCAGTCTTCTGGGCACGTTTCCGGATGACAGCGATGCGGACGAATACTTTGACGCCTAAGTGTCCTTTTGTTTTTTGTATCTATTTGTATAGTCAATTTATTTAGTACATAGTTATTAATATGATTTAATAATATTTGTATATAATGTGAAAGTGAGAAAAAAACAACAATCAAATTAGTCTACGAGATTCAAAAACAGACTTTAAGTAACACTGTAATCTACATCTTTGCGTGTCCATGACAAAAATAACTCTTAAAAAAACAAAAAAATTGTTTGGCTTAAAATTCAGCAACGCGAATACCGTAAACTACTCAAAAATACCTAATTGAATTTAAAAACCGTATTTGTCTGGATTCTGTATTTTACATTTGCCAATACAGACTTTTTCTAAGTATTGCAGTATTAAATCGGTCTCTAAAATTACAAAATAAAATTATATGTTTCGATTAAAAAATTGGTGCGTGGGATTTCGTTTCCAAGTATGTTTTGAAATATTTTAAGTTAAAGTCGTTTATATTTGCTGTAAATAATTCGCCGCAAGAAACATAACCATTTAGTTAATGAACCATGTGTAATATGTCAAAATACCTCGCATTCATTATTCGGTATATTTTTATGAAGTATGCAGTAACATAATATTTATAGACTTGATTGATTACTAGGTCGTTTAGAGTTAAGTTGTATCTAGGTAGTAAGCATGTCACTGCGGCCCTCACTCGCTCACATGGATCTGTGTCCATTTCGTTCCAATTTGCTAATTTCTGGTTCCGCACCTCAGCAATTTTATATAACGAGCGCAAAAACTTGTATTTTAATGGCTATAAATAATATATAAGTTATATGTAGGTAATTGGATAGCAGATATATGCACCAGAATATAGATTTATTTACTTGACCTACTTTCAGCAAGTTTTTTTATGATTTATTTGGAAACATGTACCTACCTACTTTGCTACTTTTTAATTATTTTGGCATGTAAATCCATATATGATAATGAGGGCATGTTTTTATAGATATAATGGAGGTGAATTAAACCGGTAAAAAATAAGAAAGATAACTTGTTTATTTTTTAGTAATTATGATTTATGACCTAGTTTATTATAACCCTGTTCGAAAATAAACGCAGAACTGATACATAACCATACAACACAATTTACATAAAAGAAAAAAAAACGGAAAAACAAAATCAACAGATATCAGATTTTTCTAAACCAGGGCGTGATTCGCGTGATTGGAGGTGCGCAAGAGTCGAACGCTAACTAAATTGACATGTCCGTTCGGAAGTCCACTACATTAGCATGTATTGCATCGTCGTTACACAATAAGATTGCACAACCTACCGAGACACTTCGGCATGTGCTGAAATGTTATGTGCTTTCTAATTGTAATCCTGGACTGGTACACAAACAAAAATCTCGAGTATTCGCCTTGAATTCTAAGTACCTGCTTGATTAGTTTTGGTCTAGTTTATCCAAGTGAGTCATCGTCGTTAATTATTTATTCGGGTAAGGAGGTATCTTTCGCTTTCTGAATAGAATTTCGTAGACTTCTTGTTGAAGATTTATACCATCACTAGACCACAATCAATTAAAATATTTTCATTCACTGCCATGTTTCAATATGAAGGCTTAGTGGACTGTAGATTTGTTGACCATTTTCTATTTTGTTAAGTACCTGGTACTTGTTGAAAGGCCTACACTGTCCTCCCATACCTATTTAACACTGTTATTTGAAAATATTGTAAAAACCAATTATTTTTAAAAGAGTTACCGTGGAATTTCTTGCCGGCTCTTCACCGTAGGAAACGACCAATTGGAACCTAGCATCTGACCTTTCATAAGTGCCCATGTAGGTTTATGTGAAATAAAATATTTAGATTTTGTGATTTAGTTTGTTGTTCTGGTCGCTTTATAAGTAAAACTTCCGTGAATATTCCTGAAAGGTGTGTTATATGGTATCGCTTAATTTAATAATGTTTTTCTGCCCGTTCAGCTAAATAGAAAAGATGTTTTTTTCTGAAATTAAGTGACAATAACACTTATAAAACGACGACTATTACAGAAGTATACGGAAGAAAAAACCATGTTGTACCGACCCCAAATACATTGGGATAAGGGCGAATGATGGTGCATAATGCTTATAAAACCATCGGCACTTCATATTGGTACATGCATTATTATATTGTGCAAAATCACGTTTACTAATAGCGTACACATTAATTTTATCGATATTGGTGCTTAAGAGTTTATGATCGGTAAACGGATTAAAATGTTGAAATAATGTCGGTATTTTTGCAACATGAGCTGTCGCAAATAGCGGTTGTTAAATGCTATTTAACTCCATTATATTAAACTAACTGTTGCCTGCGATTTCGACCGCGTTTAAAAAAAACCCCGTTGAATACTTAGGTTTGGTTGGTTGTTTAATTATTCATCACCTCTATTGTCTACGCCTAATCAATCTGCCTAAGTTTTTCCAAACAATATTCGGGGTCAGCTTCCAGTCTAACCAGACGTAGCTGAATACCAGTATTTTACATGGACTACCTATCTGACCTCCACAACCCAGTAATTGGATACATACCCCTTGGTAAGACTGGTGTCAGACTTTTGGGTTTTTGACGACTCGTAACGACTGTTAAAGATCGACGAATGACAGCCGGGACCAACGGCTTAACGTGCTTTCCGAGGCACGGAGGCGTCTCGGTATTTAAAGGTGGTCACCCATCCACGGACCAACCCCGGAAAGCATAGCTTAACCTGGAGGATTGACCCGTGCCGCTTTTATTACTTAGCCCCGAGCTCTTCCTCCTACTGTCTACGCCTAATAAGGAACATAATATCTTGCGATAAATATGTTTCTATTTCCAGTGTTTCAGATTGTAAAGTACCTCGTAGTTTGACAGTCATTGCCTAATAGATAAAGATAACTATTTAAACTGTGGCCATTAATCATCATCATCAGTTCAACCGAAAGACTGTGGTATTCCATTATTTGGAACCACATCTTTTAGTTTATTTACGTATAAACACGTTACTCTTTCTTTATGTTATTATATTAAACAAACCACCTTTTGATATATTTTCCTATTGATATTCTATGACACTTATATTTAACTCACTTTTATATTCTGTAGCACTGTTTACCTCTGTAAAGCATACTCTTAATTATCTCTTGATTGTTTTATCATCCAAATCGATTTTATAGTATTTAATTTTCCCTTTTGTAAAAACTTTAGAATATTTATATTCTGACGTTTTCATCTTAAACTGTCATCTGTCGTAATTTACTTTTCTAAAACATAGACAGAACACATCATAGATAAGTACACTCTATCTTCTCTCATAAAGTGGGTGTACACACTGAACCTTCGCAATAAGCGTAGATCTAAGATTTCTCCTCTGTAAGCCGTTTTTATTAGTGCTGGTCATATCTAAATTAAGAATTAACTTGAATATGTTTTTAAAACGTTTAAAATATGACACAGAACGATAAAAACGGTCTTCATATTTTTGGAGTCTAGTCTTGTCTGAGCCCTCGGAGAGTCGTATTTTTAACTTGAGACGGAGTCACTGTTTTTATGCCCTTAAGTCTTATTTGTTGAACAGTTAGCTACTCGAATATTAGTCTCTTAAAACTAGCATAACTAGCGTGCGCGAGTGTCCTAATTTTATTGTGTAATTTAAACTATCGATACTGAGTGGATTATGTCAATAAACATTCTAGTACTGTGTAATACTGTGTTTAATTCGCTCGGCCCTCCTGCCTAGCCCTGTAGGAGGTGCTCACTTCTAACGAAATCTTAACCACGCGGCGTAAAACGCCGCGAGCACACGCACACGAAGGCCTCCGACACTAGACGTCGTTACTCTCCGAGAGAGACCTCCGCCGTCACCTGTGACGCTAGCGCGGTCCTCCCGCTAGGTGAGGCGCCTCAAAGCGCCTCCATCTACAAAGTCTCACAACCTCTACTCCGTTCCACAGGCTGGAGTATACCTCCAGGGGGGATAATCCTCAGCCCAGCCTCCTGCACGCTGCATGCGGCCTGCCTGCCTGCCCACCTGTTCCACTCCCTGCCTGCCTGTTCCTGCCTAACCTGAGCCTGTCTTGTGCCTGTTCCTGCCTAACCCGAGCCTGTCCTGTGTCCTAAACTTAACTTTACTTTTACTAATTTTAACTTTTAATTTTAATACCTTTTTATTTTAATTTAATTTGTGACTTACGTTTCCCTCCACGGAGGAAAACGTTACGTTACAAGACGTCCACTGCTGGACATAGGCCTCCCCCAAGCACCGCCAATTCGATCGGTTCTGTGCTTCTCGCATCCCGCGGATTCCTGCGGCCTTCAGCAGGTCACCGGTCCACCTTGTGGAGGGCCTTCCAACGCTACATCTTCCGGTACGCGGTCACCACTCCAGAACCTTTCGGCCCCATCGGCCACCTGTTCTGCGAGCAATGTGCCCTGCCCACTGCCTCTTAAGGGTGGCAATTCTTCGGGCTATTTCAACCGACACATAGCTTTCTTAGCGACATAGCTATCTTGGTTCTCCTTCAGATCTCTTCACGATGTGGCCATTACTTTATCTAATTTATATATTTTGCATAAATCCACGTGAGAATGTGGCAATGAGCCAAGTTATTGTAATACGCTGATTATTTCTGTATTTCTCACCTTTCTCCTTCATAATTATGTATGCGCCTTACGTTTGCACGTGCATAACATTGTTCTTCGACTTGACGTAAAGTTTTAAATGGTATGTCTGTCAAACGATATACGCCGCCGTCTCACTATTTATACAAATGTTTATTATATAATTCATTCTTCTCTATTTCGGTATGAGTGGTGGACGCTAGACAGGTTGCGGAATCAGGCCGTGTAAGGGCGACAGGACGGTGGGCATGCTGACCACTTTCACCCAGTTTTGTAGTTTAAATTTTCCATAAACAGACGCTGTATTGAAAGCTACTGTTACGCCTTACACGACTGACGCCTTACTATAAACAATGTCATGAACGTAAACGTTGACGTAGATCGTGACCTGAAGCCTCAAAAATGTTTTTTTTTAAACTATGTTGAAACTCGTTTGCATCGTTTTTTGATTCATTATTTGATAAATACGTAAATGTTAAATCACTTGTGTACTTGTTTAAATTAGAGTTCAAAAACAAAGATTTCATGAGTTTTTGGGCCGATATTGTGTTTCTGAGTGCGAATAAGGTTTAGGTCTTAAATCATCATAAAATACAGTTTCTGCATAATGAAGGCAATTGCCACAGTTACAAGATATCGTGATCAGCTCATAGTTCCTTGCTCCATCAATTATAGAGCACGGCGATACATATAAGGTACTACATTGCCACAATTTACCAACAGTGCCCCGAGATTGCAATCTACACCGCTGTTGGTTCATAAATCAAATGGCTGGTGGAGTAACCTGTATGGGTTCGGCTTTTATTGACGCCAATGACAAATGATTTCAAGTGGTTCACTCGATGATGTAACAGAGTACTTTTGAAGACGATAGCTTAAGATTATTCGGATCATGGGTGCTAATAAGTAAGGTCTATTTATAACCTCGTTTCCAATTTATGTTATTTCCACTTAAACAAACATCAACTTTATGAAAGTGTAAATAAAGTTGATTTTAGACTGACTTCTACTGTTGAAAAAGTCATAAAAACTATGAAGTTGTAGCGCAAACTGAACTTTACATGTAGACATTACAGTTGTTTTTCCTTAAACGTGTGTTTGTTTACATGTTTGGCAAATAAATTGAGAATGCAGAATAGATGCTATCGATCATAAGCCTACCCACACGGCACATGCATTAGGTTAGTTGTAATCTGTAGAGCAAGCAGCAAGCCTGCAAGCAGGATTGCTTAGAATAGAATAGAATAGAATATTCTTTATTATGTACACCATAAAAAATACAGATATAAATGTAGACATTAGACATTGTGCTTAGTTCGCTGTTATCATTGTAGATTTTAAAAATGCTGCCGTAAGTTTACTATTGTTCTTATTATGACGATAATAAAAACAATAGTAAACGTAAGGAATGAGGAGATCTGCATAGAGCCTTGGCTTGGACTCTACATTGTTATTCTAAAGAATACACATAAAACTAACATCTATTTATTAGGTATGCTCTTAAGAAAATAATATTTTACAAAGAACCAGTTAAAGCTTGACCAACTGCAAAATTAGTTGTTTGTAAAAATAATATCGTGGTTTTACCTAAGAATCGAATCATGACCTCGACCTCAAACACTGCTCATTTGTTGTTACAGACGAAACACGTACAGTGTTACAACTTGATTCTACAATAGGAAGTTATCGTGTGGTTTACGCATAATGATATATGCATGCGATTTGTCTCGACAACCAACGTGCCGTAATCATTAGTTCTCTCCGGCCTGACATTGAGCAACGTTCACACTCGTGAGCGAAGCCTTGAGTGTCAGATGGGTGAATTTTGTGAACAAGGCTTTATATTGTTTGTTCAGCCGGCGACCTATAGCTGTATCTCTGATAACATTGTTTTGTTCCAGATATGAATATTTCACATATTGCCGCATGGTCCGTTTGTTTTAATATCTCAGTCAGAAACTAGTGTCATTGTAGTTTTATGAATGCGGACGGTAATTATAATTGTAAATGAATAGTGTAGTTTATGATTTAATCGCATGGTATAATATTACAGAGCGTCGATTACAAACATGTTGTACCATGATAGGTGATATTTATGGAAAACATATGGCAATGCGTGGATGTGTAAACAAAACTATTGTTACACGATAACACGATTTAGCTGTCTTTCCGGGAAACTAAAGACTCTTTCTACTATGAAATTATGTAGAATTATACAAAGTAATGTTTTAAGTGCATAGTGACAAGGTAACGAATCGTTTTAGGATTTTTCACATACTAGATATGCATGTGCCATGGTTAATACCTACTAATAATATTATGATTATTGCAAAACGGCTCGTCTGTTTTATAATGCCAGAGCCTAATTTGACTAGTGCGATTATCTTGTATTCTCAAAATGCCAAAATTATTCACAATATAAAAGTTATTTTAAGACATGATCATAATCTTTTACAGTTATAACTACCAATTGAGGCATATCATCACAATAATATAAGTAATATCTCACAAAATGTCAGTTTTTTTTGGGATTGTAAAACAGAGATTAGAAAATTAAATATAGTTACCTAATGAAATCTCAATCAAGACAGACTGCATTTTGCCAAATGAGGAAGTTTTTTTGTTTTAGTTATAAATAAGCAGATATATATATACAAGAATTCTTGTTTTTCTTGTATCTAAGTATTTAACATAACTACGACACACGTGCGATCTGTACTGTTAAATGGGCTGGTATTGTTCAATATGCAAAATACTAAATAGCAATTTTGCGGGAGAGTCGCTTGACCAATGTGGTAGAAAATTCTTACAAATTTAAGTAATTGGGTTAAGAAACTATAATAATAGTTCACAATATTATAAACGAGCTCTATCGACTATCGAGTTATATCTATCCGCTTTCCTTCAGACTCCTGTATACATGTTAATTTGTAAATACGGAGTTTCCAGCATTTTACTTCCTACCTGACCAGCGGAAATTCAAAGTTACTCCAAGTATTTACCTAAACATTTGTCACATGTCTCTAGTGTAGCTTCTCCTTGTCACTCCACATGTTAAGTAAGGTGGGCGCAAATAAATTGCAACTGTCATGTAGTACCTACTCTTATTTGATTGAACGTGGGTACTTTTGGCGAAGACCTTGTGATAATCTATTGTGTGGTCTCCTTGGCGAGGCGTTTGCGCTCGAACAAAAATGGTTGAAGCAAATGTGTTATTATTTGTCTTGTTTTTATCATTTAAATAGTCCATAGAGATGTAGTTTCAGATGGTGGGTTTAAGCTAAGCCCGTAATAGTGCAGCCTGTTTTATAAACAGTTGTTATTAAACCCAACGAGCAAACTAACCATAACATACAATATAATCAGCCTATAATGTTGCTGGGACACAAGTCTCCTCTCTGCGAGAGGGATTGGACTATAATCCACCACGCTGCGCTTGCGCTGGCCCAGTGCGGGTTGGTGGATGCTAACTAACCATTTGTGATAATTTATATCACATCAATTTACAAAGACCTAGTTACTTATAATTAACTACTCAATAAAAGTAATTGTTAGAAACCTATATCATCTAATCATCATTAAAGTCTAATGCGGTCTTTAACATACATTACATGAATAGTGACTACGTCATGTTTACGGCCGTGTCCACACGTAATTAGTGATCAAAACACTGTAATGTGAGTCCTTTGAGCAGTTGCGTTGCGTGTAGGGATACTATTAAGAAATAGGAATATTCCTGGCAAAAAAAAAACCGGACCATTTACTTTAATTTTTTTAATGAATACTATATTAGCCGGACATATAATATCCGAATTAATAGAACGAACAGCCCACGATGTGCAATGTGACCGAACAGTGTCCACTTAACTGCAGGCCTTGACTTCACCGCTAAAAGAAACATGATTTTCTATCCTACTTATTACAACGGTGGTCAATGAAATGCTTCATTTGATTTAATATAAAAACTTAACGCCGAATCTGTTCTCGTTGACGTTGACCTCTATGGCTGTTAGTGTTCGTTATCTTTAATATAGTTAGATTCATTATTACACGACGTTAGAAACAATAAAAATGATAGATATCCTTACTACAGACCCGAAAGCGTTAGGTCCGTAACTCACTAGGACACCAGTGGAGGCGCAAACATGGTCGCACTGCCAAAAAAATTATGTGGTTGGTTGCGCAACCGCACCGATCGGACGCCTGGTAAGATACCCACCATGAACCTGTGTAAATTTGTAGGCATATATATGCTTGCAGCGCGACCATTGTTGCGCCACCATGGGGTCCTTGTGAGATATAAGCCTAAGAGATAGGTACTAGGTATTTCGGGTTTGTTTATTTACCGAAGAATTCCTGACAAACATAGCAAAACAATGTTTTTTTATTTGAAGGCCGGTAGGCAAATACTTCAAAAACATACCGCAGAACGCTATTTGATCTCATTATGCACATGCATTTCTATGATAATGAGCTTTCCTTAAGCTTATGTCTAAGCTCAAAGGTATGCACCAAATGAATAGCAGTTTGACACGTAGGCGGCCTTGCCTGCATTCTTTATCCTAACTTGTTAAGACGTTACCAGCTGTTAAATAAGTACCATTTTTGTTTGCAAAACTTGAACTGTTAGTGCAAGATAAAAGAAAGTGAAAACTATCAAGGCAAACTTGAAATGCAGATTTAGAAAAAAAAAATATACGGGTTATTTGGTCTGCAAAAATCGACAAGGAAAAATAAATACCTGCGCTATAATTTTGTATGCAATCATGTGTCATTCTCATTACATACGACCTTAGGCAATATCTAATCAATATTAATAAGTTCGTGCGATTATACATAATAATAAAATTTGAATCCAATAATACCCTAGAGAACATCGAAGTGTGTGTTTTTTTTTCCCACTGGCATTCATGGTTTGCAATTAAAGTTGCGCTTGCGACCTAGACCCGACATGCGACGGTCATCTGTTAAAATATAGGGACAACTAGCTTTCAAGTGCAAGTTTAGTATTAATTGACTGGTAAAAAGGAATTACGTGTATTATTCAAATCAGTTGCCATAAATACGCGTACGTTATTGCCAGGACCAGAATAAACGATTACAATTTGTTCTTTATCGTTGATGACAAATAGTTACCTACTGAGTGTATGTTTTAATAATGAAATATAGTCTTATTTCCTTCCTATAAATTTATACGATAATTGTAAATATGGATAGCCGGAACAGAACATGGCGCAAACAGGTACATATGAATATTTTATTATATGCTATACCTTTTCTTGACTGACTTCTATTATGCAAGTTAAGAAGGTAACAGAAAGTCGACTTGCAGTGAATATTTATACAGTTCAAGATGGTTGCAGACGGCAACTTGGGCAATAAAACTTGCTTGTGGACAGTTGGTGATTTACAAACGTCAACTGAAGCAAAAAACGATATTTAGCAAACGTCACTGCACTTTCGTTTGCCCCGTTTGTACCCAGTATTACCAACACATAGATATTTTTGATTGCATGTATTGCAAACAATCTTATTCTATAATAAACATCAATGACGAAGCTATAAAATATTTTATTTCAAGAAAAATAATAAAATATCTACGAATAATGTAATTAATAATTATGTAACAATGCCATAATTGACTGAGTATATATGATTTCATTTTCATTAAGAAACTAGGACTGGCCTGTAAGTGACGCACAATACTAATATAATTGTTCTTATTTATGGCTATGGCGCCATTACAATTCTTATACAATGGCAGCCGTACCATAATCTTGTTAATTATATACATGTGTGTAATCGGACATTGCATACCAATTTAAAATAATCTCAATAAAAACCTTTATTTTTATGTGGAATTGTGAATAGGGCATTGTGTTTGTAACGTAAATTACTGAACTGTAACCACCTGTTAATCTGTTTAAGTCTAGTTATGAAAAGTTACATTGCTATTTAAACTTTGAATATTGTGATACATATTTCTTATGTAGCTTCACTAGGTATCTTTGTTTTAGGAGCTCTAGCTGTCTACGAGATTCTTATTAAGGTCAAAAGCTCAGTGATTTTAAAATATGTTCTCACCGAAGACACGTGACAGATCAAATCCTTCTTAATAAAATCGCTAACGGTTTACTAAAAATGTTCTCGATCTTTTGGCGGAATTAAGTATAGCTGTACTTCGATAGAAAACTATTAGATCTGGTCGCGGGACCATTACCCTTGCCAGAACTGCAAGTCGTACTAACCTTGGTAGCACCGCACACATGAACCTATAATAAAATCGCTACACGAACCAATAGTATCGACATCTTCTCCAACCCTTTTCGTCAATTCCGTACGAGACTTTTAACCAGCTCGGAGTCTCAAGACCTCTGTGCGACACAAGCCGCCTATTAATAAAATGGTATCCACTTCCATTTTCTTCTTTTTAAGTCTTTTTTGTTATTTAGTTAAATATTTTTGTACTTTCCATCGTAATTGTGAACATAGCTCATTTTTCTTTTTATTTTGTAATTTGTAACTAATTCAAATAACTGCTAGTGCTGTGCACTTCTGTAAGTGACGCATTCACGATACCTGAAACTGTATGTGATTTTTGTTTGTGTATGTTTTAGTGAGTAAGTCTTTGAAGTGCCATATCAATAGATAAATGTCTTTGATTGACGATTGATTGATTTGACGTTCCTTGCTTCTTTCCTATCTTTATATATGTTTTCCATCATAGCTATGTGCATCTACGTTGATCGTTGAATCGGTCATTACTTCAATAGCCATATTTGGTTACGATTTCTAATCCAGTTCGGCGTGACATCCAGGAAACGCTTAACATAAAAAAGGTTGACACATGAGGAACTCCACATGGCGCCTAGTCTCGTATGTTTCGCTAAATGTTCCTCCTTTCACTTCGAATCTCAAATCCTGTAATTAACATTAATTGTTGACGGTTTAAATTAACATGATTTGCAGTTAGCACATACGTAGCTAGAAACAGACTTTCAGTTGCTGTATGTACTACATTGTTACTAACTGCTATCGCCGTTCCATCGACTGGACTAGATTAAATATTAAAAAAAGCTTTTTGGTGTAAAAGATTGTATATTGGATGTCTCAAAATAATACGTTTTGTTTTAAGATAACATTGTTACTCAATTGTTTGAGTAAACAGTAGTTTAGGCAAAATAAGAGAGTGTCAAATGTTTCCCTTTATAACAATTGTTTTATTTTACTATGTCGTAGTCACATTTAATTTTTTAGTCGCATCACAGATGTACGAACATAATGAGAGGAATTTGTTCTCTTATAAATTACGTTAATAGCCTGATGACGACGATAAGTTCAACATAACTACCTATTATAGTGGGTTTCCCAAAAAAAGTAACCATGAGAACATTTGCCTGTTTCATTGCAAATGACGTTTCACTTGATTTTTTGTTCGAAAACATCAAACCGTGAACATTCGTTGTCTGTACTTAATTGATTGAAGGAAATAACGTTGTTATTAAGTTGATTAAGAATGGTTTTCGCCATCTTCTTGTGAATGAATGTCAACGACAGAAATAATTGTCGACTAAACAGCCAGACGACTATTTGGTATTCCAGTTATATCAAAGAATTCACAAAACGGTTTTTTTTTTGTTTATTGTGATTACCTATTTAGTAATGTCAGGTGATTTTCCAACTGACTACGAGTATAAGCGAATCTTCTTGTTGGCGATCCTATAAATAAATAAAAACAACTAAACATAGTTTTTTGTCTATCCAACATACAACTCGGAGTCAAGTAGTATTATTGCGTTTCAGATATTATGACAATCACTAGCTCATAATCCATATCCAGTAGGTATCCACATCATAAAACTAGACGGTCTTCTTGTAGCACATAATACTGAAGAAACGTGGGCAGTTTCGAATTAAAACGAATGCTCATCTTAATATGAATGTGTATTTCATCAAAGTATGTTTGATTCGAGAGCTTATATAACAGTCAGCGCAATGATACACATTAAATTATACTGGCAGACGAGTAATCTGTAGATTTCAAAGTATATGACGTAATTGACGGCAAGTATGCTATGGAGAAATGCTAATAAGATTGGACAGCCATTGAAGGGTCATGTTTTGAAACAGCTTATTGGTGATTCGCCCGAAACAGGCGAATCGACACTTTTAAATAATATTATTTTTTCGTGAGGCGATTCGTACGATGTTAATTTATTTAATAATAATAGTTAATTTAGTAGGCGTCATTACTGGAGTTGCCCATTCGCCTACAAATAAATTAACTAGTAAATTCAGAGTAAATTCTGACGAATAACCCTTCGAAACTTGAACAGAAATATATATTTTTTGCCACTAATGTGTGTAGTTAGTTTCTAGAAATTTGTAAATATAAGTAAATAAGAATGACAAAACTTTATGTGATTTTGCAGAAGGTTTTTAAAATTTAACGAAAAGCAGTTGAGCTAGGAAATGATTTTCTTTTAGAAAATACATTCAGGAAATGTTTTGTTCAAAAACAAAACCTCTTTTGTTTGACTGAGACAGAACCGTGGAATTAGTATGTATTATATCACAAAACATAGCCATTTTTGTGTGGCCATGTATAAATAAGCACGTAGCATCTAGAGCTACCATCTAGTTTGAACTGTGTGAAGCAATGTGTGGCATGTCTGACCTTGAAAAAAAAAACGATTTATGTTCGAAACACGGGACAACATAAACAAAATTTTGTGGTTTTGCAACTAGGTCATAGCACCAGATAACCATAGATACTCGTTTTGTGTAAGGTAGTGGGTGTATCCTAATGGTCAGCGTGAGAGTCGTAGCCAACGAACGGAGTAAATTAATTCTTGTTGAATTTATCAGGGCTGCTACTGTAATAGAATCAATAATCGATTTATTGAATCATTAAATCGTAAAATTCAATCAAGCTTATCGTGGATCAAGAATTGTATGCACGTGGCATATTAATAGGCTATATACCTAAGGGTCATTTGTAATCAGGAAGTTTTACAATTCCATATGGAATATTTTGGCCCCTGGTAAGTATGTAATGTATGTGGTGTCATTATGGACTTTGTTGTCACAACATGTTGTTGCCATGGACATGTAGTGAATCCCTGATATTGATGGCATGTAAATGTCTAATGCTGAAGGTCAAATAGACGTTAAAGACACGTGGCGGTTGGAATACGATGCTAAAATATTAGGCAAATTTGACAACCTTGCTAATTCCTAAATAAACCTTTTTATCACATCTATTAAAAAAGAGCTAGTTTATTCTTCGTAAACAGGGACTAAAATAGCTTTTTTATCTAGGGACTAAAAGTGATTTGAATTTGGAATGCACTTCAGGTTCAACACTATTTTAAGCTCGAGTAACGTACTTTGAATCCCTCGCTGCGCTCCGGGTTCTACTTTAGAATCCTTCGCTCCACTCTGGATTCAAAGGAACACTCTCGCCTTAAAAATTGTTGTTTTCTCCCTAGGCAAACAATCTACAATTTTTTCTTATAAGGTTTTTTGTTACCTCAATGGAAATTGATAAAGTTTCTGTCAATAATGTTGAAAACAATTAGTAGGATTGTTGAATTTTATGTGTACATAGGTATTTGCTTGCCTGAATACAGTGCTGCGTGTGTTTACAGTTATCACAACAACAACCTTTCTTTGATGACATAACACTTACAAATGCTTGTTACTCTTAATACAGCAACTGATAGCAAATTGACGTTACAAGTCAAACCGCACCGGCAACCCTGCAGTCGTGCGTTACGCAACCATCAGTTAGTTGCTCGATAACTTGCTCCACATTCGCTCTTTGTCTCGGAGCCCCAGGCCCGACTGGCCACTAACCTGTATAGCAGTGTAATAACCAACTTTATACCATACAGCTATCTTACTCTTGTATGACGTCCTTACGTAATCGATCATTAGTATTCATTCTCACAATTATATATATTTTAACGCATTTCGGGAATTGTATAGCGTATGAATTTTAATTGGCGTGTTTATATATGCGAGTGTATGTTTCAATGTTTACAAAGCACAGCTTTCACGTTTTCCAACCAGGAGAATAGTGTTGCGTCGTCAACATTTTTTGCAAGATTTTGCGTATTTGCCACCCACGTATTTGCCTAGATTATCTAACGCACCACTCCTACTTATGGTAACAAAGGTCTTTTAATTGCACAATAAGTTTTATATTACAAAGTCCGTGTATGCGCAAAAGTGTGTCACATCACCATCACTATTAAATTTAGACTTTATACTACATTTTAATATCGCTAAGTGTAATAAAAACCGTCATAAAATGTAGGTAATTACGTACCTACATATTGTCATTGAAAAGGTTGCCGAATATCTAATGAGAAACTAGTCCGTTTCAAAACTGAGTGTCACCGTGAATACATAAGATCCTCCTTTTTTACACACGAGTTAGTTTTAGAGTTAAGTTTAGCTAAACATGAAATAAATTAACATTAGTCTCTCCTCAAAAATAAACGGTTTGTGATCCCACTGTTAATATCATTATTTATATTATAGTGCCTTTGATATCAATTGGCCCTGTTTAATAAATTCGCTACCTTTAAGAAGCAGCCACTATTTCGTTTTTAGAATTCCTTGCATTTTGAAGCTCATCTATTATAATAATTGCTAACATATTTAATCGCTGCCAAGTAATTTTTTTTTGTGGCAAATAGTTTGTCGCCCTTTAAGTTGTTAGTCGCTTGGAAAATAATTAGCCGTATTTAAAACAGCAATGTTTCAATAGTTTTATCGGTTTGATCAATATAATGGAATTGGACTCACATACACATAAACTCACGCGTTCTTCCCATGGAGGTTAGCAAAAACTACAGAACGATATCAACACACATAACAGAATACACGGGAACTACATATTTATAAATAAGAAGAATCTTGGAATCAAATGAGGTGAGCTAACTTTATTTAGCTGCTTAGCCACCTGCATAAAACAATCGGCAGACAAGATGCAAGATTTTTTTAAATGCTCAGTCGCTGCAAATGAAGACTAATCAAAATCACATTATGTAGATCTGGAAAAAAGTATTAAGTATGAGGAAAGTTTACAAAATAAGGGCCTTGTGACGTAATGCCTGAGTCATTGGTACGAGTATATTTTTACGAGCTCTCTAGCTCCAAAAGGATTGGATGTCCGCAGGAATGCTCTCTCTGTAGGCTGCGGTAACTTGGACTTACCTTGCAAATTGCAGGTAGACCAAAGATTGAATGCATTAAGTAACAAATATCTAGCTCTTTTTAACATTTTTAGGCACGGAAACTAAAAAAGACAAATCTAAACATTAATGGCATTGAAAACACGATATGGGAAAATATTTACATAGGTACACCTCTGTCATACCCTTCGAGGAATGCAGGCGCTATGTTATGTTGTGTGTTATTTACATTAGCTTTAGTCTCATCAAATTGCAATAACTTAGGGTTCCACAAGGTCGATGATCTAAAAACGACCAGATGTCATCGTGTACCACCACTTCTAAAAAACAAGATATTTAGTTTTAGTGACTAATTACTAAAAGAACGGTGAGGTCATTAGTTCGCGTCAGACAGTCAATTTAAACGCTAATTATGTACTTAGCGACTGTTTTATGTGCACACTCATTATGTTTATTCATTGCTACGAGAGCATAGGTCTAACAAGGTCAATTGTCCGAGCTTAGACTATTATGGCAAAACTATGGAAGTTACAGTCCAGTAAAGCAAAATTTTGTAAAACCTAATGGCTACTTTTGAATTCCCGATCTCAGAGCAAAAACTATACGAAGAAAAAGCTAATGACGTTGGAGGTAAATGCGAGGCTGGTAGTGGGTTTTTGAATACAATTGTTTTTTTACGGGATCTTACTGTAAGTACCATAAGATTTTGAAGAATTTAAAATGTGTCATCATAAGGATACTGATAAAGTATTTGTAGTTCGGTCTGACTGTGATTCATTGTCCATATTGGCTGGATATGATATCCAGCTGGCGGGAAATGACCAGTGTGAATTAGATCAGCAGGAAATTGTAAAAACAAACTTAAACATGAGTGGGCAAAGTAGCGGAAGAAACTTGTCACTACCAAGCCATACGTGTTCTTCATATTTCCTTAATAACTGGAAAAACTGGAAAACTGACAAACAGATGAAGGGAAACCAACGGAGGAAAGTGTTTATATGTTTTTACTAGAACTTATCGTTTGGGATCTAAGCTAACACGAGCGTAGGTATTCAGTTTTATCTAACAACAATATCAATGCGTAATCACAACAATCTCACAAGAATGCGCATTGTGTCGGCAACTTGGACCACTGACTTCCGAATGCACGTCGGGAGCAAAACTGTGCGAAAAGTTCTTTTGCACCATTGTTCGGTACCTGCGAACAGGTGTAGGTAATTGGACGTGGGTATAGAATCGTGTATTATATTGTATGGTGCTTGGCTGTTGTTACATCTCCTTTTGTGTTCCAGTGAAGGCTAGGACGGAATTATTCTCGGGAAAAGAAACGTTGGTAATTTGAAAATGACTAATGAACACATGCGTTTGCGCCTCGACATAACAATCTT